>JABBWI010000027.1:0-600000 GCA_016647755.1 Suillus subluteus | reverse complement strand
TCTACTAAGACACAAGCAACTCTACACGCGGTCGGACTTACATCCCTCCGTCGTGATCCAACACCCATAGTCAACACCTTCACCAGTTTCTCTCAGCGGCGCGTTAGTAACCGCGGACCTGCTCAAACCATATCCGAACTCCTTAATCGTCGACACCCGGAAACTCCTACGCGCACTCCTGCCGGAGGGCCTCCGGACGATGAAGATCCTGATGATGGTGATGATGATGACTTTCCCGGTGGAAACCCGCCGGATGACTTCGGTGGTGAACCGGACGATGATCCGGATGATGATGACGATGAAAACGACGGCCTAAACCCACAGGACCGCGTTATGCTCCGACTCTCAGAAGCCATCGATAACCTTGCTCGCAATAATCGTCGCGTACCCACATCCGAAGATTCCAAGGTCAAGGTCCGAGAACCGGATACCTTTGACGGATCCGAGCCACGAAAGCTCCGTGCGTTCTTCGTCCAGTGTGAGCTGAACTTCCAAAGCAAGCCAAAAGCCTTCCGTACCGGACGGGCTAAAGTCAACTTCGCCCAATCCTACCTTAAGGGTATGGCCCTCGAATGGTTTGAACCGGATCTCCTGTCCGACGATCCGGATGATCGCCCGGACTGGGTAGATGACTATCCCGCGTTCATGCTTGAACTCCAAACCAATTTCGGACCTCACGACCCATCCGGTGATGCAGAAATGCAACTCGAGCAGCTCCACATGCGTGACGGACAGCGCATTAACAAGTATATTGTGGAATTCCAGCGTCTCGCTTCGCAAGTCCGTAGCTGGGGCGACGGAGCCTTACGACGCCAATTCTACAACGGACTTCCGGCTCGCATCAAGGATGAAATCAGTCGCATGGGTAAACCCTCCACCCTTTCCGAATACAAAACCCTCGCTCAGACTATCGACGCCCGATACTGGGAACGGAAGGGAGAGATCTCCTGAGAGACTAAACCCGCTTCATCCACTACCCCTAAGCAACCCGCTTCTGACCGGACGAACTCCAATACGTCCGGATCCGGAAACCACAAATCCGGAAACAATAACTCCAGTAACCAGAAATCTGCCAAGCCATCCGCGTCCTCGAGCTCGTCCGCTCCTAAGGCTCCGGACCTTACTTCCAAGTTGGGTAAGGACGGTAAACTCACGTCCGAAGAGAGGCAGAGAAGATTGGATAAGAAGCTTTGCTTATTCTGCGGCGGACCCGGACATACTGCTCGGGAATGCACCAAATCTACTTCGCGCGCTGCCAAGGGCCGCGCTGCAGTAGTTGCTCCGGAAGCCAAACCGGATGTCTCGGTCGAGACAAAAAAATAGTCCGCGACCCTCCTAGCTCCGTGCAGGAAGAGGGTCGCGTTGACTCTGCCTGCACACAGGAGTTAAGACTCAACGCTGTCGCGCTTTCGGATCCGACTTCTCTCTGTCCATATGTTTCACTTCCGTTACTTCCATCCGTATCCGAATTTCCAGCTCTTGTAGATTGTGGTTCTTCTCATTGTTTCATAGACACTGCGTTCATCCGAAAACATAAAATCCCTACATATCCGATACCTCCGATTCCGCTCCGCTTGTTTGATGGTACTTGTAATAATACTATTTCCGAAGCTATAGATTTGTCCGTCCGTTTTCCGTCCGGTGTAGTTACCTCTGATACGTTTTACGTTACTCCTTTGGATTCATCTTGTTTTATCGTTCTTGGATATAGCTGGCTCACCCGACACAATCCGTTGATTGACTGGGTTTTGGGCAGCATTGAATTCCGGACGACTTCTCATGGAATGCCATCGACCCCTCTGACGTCACTTCCGTCTTCGGATCCCCTTCCTCCGACGGAAACCCTTCCTCCTCCGACTACATCTGGACCATCCGCTGATAATACCGCTCCTAACATATCCTTAATCAATGCAGTTGCCTTTTGCCGAGCCTGCAAGATGGAAGGTTCGGTCCAGTTCAGTATTTACCTTCGTCCATCCGGTGTCGATCTCCGGTCCGCATCTCTCTCGTCCGATCCTCCGGATCTATCCAATATTCCTTTGGACTATCACGAGTTTGCGGATGTCTTCGACAAGGGAAAGGCTAGCCAACTTCCTCCCCATTGTCCTTATGATCTGAATATAGATCTGGAAGAAGGAACTAGTCCCCCCCTCGGAACTATCTATTCTCTATCCCCGGTTGAGCTTGCAGCCCTCCGGAAGTTTCTTGATGAAAATATTGCCTCTGGACTCCTCCGCTCCTCTTCCTCTCCTCACGGAGCTCCGGTCCTATTTGTCAAGAAAAAGGACGGATCCCTCCGCCTTTGTGTGGATTTCCGTGGACTCAACCAGATCACTAAGAAAGACCGATATCTGTTACCCCTCATTGCCAACCTCCTAGACTCTCCGAGCCGCGCTAAAGTCTATACCAAGATCGATCTCCGATCCGCTTATCATCTCATCCGGATAGCGGAAGGAGACGAATGGAAGACTGCCTTCCGAACGCGCTATGGCTCCTATGAATGGTTGGTGATGCCGGAAGGTCTCACTAATGCCCCAGCAGCATTCCAGCGCTTTGTCAATAGCGTGTTTGCGGATATGCTGGATGTATGCGTTATCGTATATCTGGACGACATCCTCATCTATTCCCATGACCTCGCGTCCCATAAGCAACACGTCCGAGAAGTACTCCGTCGACTCCGTAAACATCGTCTCTATGCCAAACCCGAAAAATGCGAATTCCACTCCACTTCCGTTGAATATCTCAGATACCTCCTATCTCCGGATGGATTGACCATGACGTCCGAGAAGATCCAAGCTATTACTGACTGGCCGGAACCCCGGAAAGTCAAGGATATCCAGTCCTTCCTCGGATTCGCAAATTTCTATAGACGGTTTATCTTCAACTACTCGAATATCGTGGTTCCGTTAACACGGCTTACATGCAAGGACATTCCGTGGAACTTTTCCGAGGATTGTCGGAAATCTTTCGAAGGACTCAAGAAAGCCTTCACTACGGCTCCGGTGCTTACGCACTGGATGCCGGATGTTCCTATAGTTGTGGAAACCGATGCCTCTGACTATGCTATAGCTGGAATACTATCCATTGTATGTCCGGACTCAGAGCTTCGTCTGGTAGCGTTTTATTCCCGTATGCTAACCGCTCCGGAACTCAACTATGACACCCACGACAAGGAACTTCTAGCTATATACGAAGCTTTCCGGACCTGGCGACATTATCTAGAAGGCTCGGCCGAGCCTGTAGATGTTGTCATGGACCACAAAAACCTTGAGTACTTCGCCACTACCAAACTCCTCTCTCGCCGTCAGGCTCGCTGGTCCGAATTCCTTCACCAGTTCAATCTCATCATCCGTTTCCGTCCCGGAAAGCTCGGAGTCAAACCGGATTCCCTTACTAGACGCTGGGACGTCTATCCCAAAGAGGGGGATAAGGACTACGCCCGAGCTAACCCTCATAACTTCCGTCCGGTATTCACGTCCGAACAGTTAGCTTCGTCCCTACGAGCCTCAACCTTAGCAACTCCGGTGCTTAGAGCAGCTGTTCTAATGGATATTGATAACCTTCGGAAAGACATCCTGACCGCACTCCCTAATGACCCTATTGCAACCAACCATCTTCCGGTACCTTCGGATCCGAGATGGACAGTGGACAATAGTGGTTTCCTCCGTTGCGACAATTGTATATATGTTCCGGAATCCAATGACCTCCGACTTCGCGTCCTCCGTAATACTCATGATCATCCTCTATCCGGTCACTTTGGTCAAAACCGAACCTTAGACCTCATCCGACGCGAGTATACATGGCCAGGTATACGCACCTATGTTAAGGACTACGTCCGATCCTGCACTACCTGCGCCCGGGCCAAGGTTCCAAGACACAAACCTTACGGATTGCTCAAGCAACTACCCATACCGGAAAAGCCTTGGAATTCCATCTCTATGGATTTCATAGAGCAACTTCCGGACTCATCCGGCTTTACAGCCATCCTCGTTATCATAGATCGACTATCCAAGCAAGCAATATTTGTGCCGACTCACGATACCATTACCTCTCCTGACCTTGCTCGCCTGTTCCTACTTCACGTGTTTTCCAAGCACGGAGTTCCGTCCCATGTCACCTCGGACCGCAGTACAGAATTCGTATCACACTTCTTCCGGTCCTTAGGAAAAGCATTGGATATGGTCCTCCACTTCACATCCGGATATCATCCGGAAGGGGACAGACAAACCGAGCGTGCCAAC
Organism: Suillus subluteus; assembly: GCA_016647755.1. NCBI lineage: Eukaryota > Fungi > Basidiomycota > Agaricomycetes > Boletales > Suillaceae > Suillus > Suillus subluteus. Next base: position 595,759 of record JABBWI010000027.1, on the reverse strand, counting down.
CAAACCCTAGAACAATACCTTCGGATATATTGCAATTATCAGCAGGACAACTGGTCGGAATTACTCCCCTTAGCAGAGTTTGCATACAACAACGCTCCGAGTGCTACTACCGGAGTATCACCCTTCTTTGCTAATAAGGGTTATCATCCGAACATATCCGTCCATCCGGAACGCGATCTATCCTCCATCCGTGCCCGAGACTATGCTATAGATCTCGACGACCTTCATCAATTCCTCCGAGAAGAAATGGCTCACGCCCAAGAAAGATATCAAGGACCTGCGGACGCTAAACGCAAACCCGCTCCGGATCTCAATATCGGAGACCAAGTCTTTGTCAAGGCTAAGTACTTCCGGTCCACTCGTCCGTCCAAGAAACTCTCAGAAAAGAACCTAGGTCCGTTCGAAGTCATATCCCGTCCAGGTACCCATTCCTTCACAATCCGACTTCCCGAATCCATGAAATCCGTCCACCCCGTTTTCCACGTCTCGCAATTAGAACCATCCGTTCCGAACACCATTCCTAATCGTATCCAGCCTCCTCCACCTCCGGTCGAAGTCGACGGAGAACCAGAGTATGAGATATCCGAGATCCTAGACTCTAAGCTAGACCGTCGTAGACGCCAGTGCCAACTCCTATACCTCGTCCGATGGTCCGGATATGAGGGAACGGATGAGGAGACCTCGTGGTTATTAGCCACGGAACTCGGAAATGCGTCCGATCTAGTCTCGGATTTCCACACTGCATATCCAGACAAACCCGGTCCTATTGCTATACAATGAGTACAAAATCGGATATACAAGTACATTAGTAGCAGAAGAGACAGATCCGAAATCCTTTAGCCATCCGTCTCCATGTCACCTCCGGATCCGGACTCTTCAGCTCCCTTCTCAGAACCCTCAGAATGGGCCGCCTCAGTAACTCGGATTCCGTTCCAGATCCCCTCCAGAAGGATGATCTGGAACTCCCTCTGCTGCTGCATAAACGCCTCCAAGTTAGTATTCATCTGATCCAAAGCAGCCCTACTCCCTTCCGCCGCTCCAATGCTCTGTTGGAGCAATCCATTGGTCCGAGCCAATTCCGCTACAATGCTATTAGCAGCAGCAACCCAAGCCTGATCATCATATTCTCCTTCCGCCTCATCCGCTCCGACGACCTCCATATCCAGATCCGGAGTCGGACTCTGCTGGCGCTTCTTACCCTTGCCTTTCGGAGATGGAGTCCCAGCAGCGCGCTGCCTTTTCTTAGACTTGCGCTCTTGGACAACTCCAGGCCTTCCAGGACACGTGACCTTGTCCTTCCGGCATCTGTTGCAAGCCTTGATCTATCCGAACGTTAGGAGTCACGGATCCGAAACAATCAGGACAACTTACCAAGGAATTGCTCTCAGCATCGGTCCATAGACAAGCCCGACCCTTCTTGGTGCAACGAGAACAAGCTCCCTCCTTATCCGTGGAGATCGCGCGAGTCTACGGATCCGATATGAGACGGATCCGATGGTATAAACACAAACTCACCATCTCCGCTACAATCGCCCTGCGCCTAGTCTCCTCCGCTTCCCTTCGGATCTCAGCCTGCTCAATCTTCCTAATCCCATCCAGACGTTTCCGTTCCGCTTCCTCCTCCTGATGCTTCAGCTTTTCAGCCTCTTCTTCCTTCCGAGCCGCGGCCTGGGCTGCAAGCAGTGCTGCCTCTGCTTCTGCTAGTTGTTGTTTAGCGGTCTTCTTGGAACCGGATCCGTTATCAGCCATGTTTGAGTAAAGCTAGTGGTAGTGAAGAAGTGGGGAAAGGAAGGAACACCTGCGACGCTTTGACATCCGTATATCTGTCGAAATCCGAACTCAGACACTTCTCCCATCAACTTCTCCATCGTCTCGCACTCATATCTTCCGGTCCGGATCGCTGATTCTCGTGCATCTAGGGATCGGCCCTAAGGAGGGGATACTGTCATATACCATATATCCGGTTACAGATCCGAAGATCCGGATCTCAGATCCGATCCAGATCTGCTGGACACATCCGTCGTCCGGTCCACAGATCCGATCCGATTCTCATTTCATTTCCTGTTCATATAACTCTAACTACCTTTCATCTTCTTTCGGTATTCCTGTACACCGGTAATCCGGTTATCCTTTACTTCCGCTGTTCTTACTGATCCGCTTTAACTTGTACTTCATTTCCGGTTCATGATTTACCCGTTCCGACTTACCAATACACTTTATGTATACTTTGCTTATACTTCGTACATAGCCTCATACCTTTGCTTATTGATCATTCCGTTAGTTATCCGTAGTATATAAACCTTTGTACTTGCGCTGTAGAAGACCAGTTCGAATATCATCTTAGATTGCACTCATCCTGTCTGGACTCTAAGTCCTTCCGCTATCCGTCCGGACTTGAGTACGATACTCTTGTCTACTCCGAGACTTAGGATTGAATCCGATAGTCTATACATCCGCCTCTGTCTTCGGACAGTCTTACTCGTTAGTTTCTAGTTCGGATCCAATCCGGATTAGCCGTTACCCTATACGTCTGATATCCAGAAGTCTTACCGGATCCGTTACGATACTTATCCGTCCCTCTAGACGTGATATCTTGGTGCTCTGAAATAAGGGGCAATACTCGGGAAAGGGGCACAGCGCACGAGCTGAGGCCAAAGCCCTTCGGATCCGATACCACTTGAGTACGGTCTTAACATATATCATATATCCATGATACATGACATGTATCTCTTCCAGCTGAGCTGTCGGTGTTGTGGATACTTAGAATGGAACACATAGAAAACAACGCAACATCAATTCAATGATAGCAAAGGTAGACAACGACAATTAACAGTGATTACTATAGCTAGATTAAGCGCGAAAGAGTGTTCAAATTCACCATAACAGATTCTTCTGAATGGTATCCTGCCACACAGGCTGTGTAGTTTTCATGAGAGTTGGAACTTTGCGGCGACCAGGGAATTCCTGCAGATCAACCTGGAGAATTTCAATCATTGCCCTGTATATTGGTCAATTGGATAAACAAATGGGTGGGCTGCATATCATGTACTTGCGGTATGCATCTTCATACCTCGAGCCAGAATGAGTGCCCACTTCACGGTGTGCACTATCACGAACTTGTTCTAGCATTGCATCAATGAAGTTCCAGAACTTCTACTTGTTCCACTTGGGGGGAGAGCCTTGAAGTCCAAAGCCAGAATCAGCGCTGTCATCATCGATTCCATCTACGTCTGCATCCGCATCCACATCTCTGACTGCATCCACATCTCCAACTGCATCCTCATCTCCGACTGCATCTACATTTGGATCCGCCTACTCTTCCGATTCCGCTACTTGGGGGTCATGATTCGCATCGTTACGGGTGGTATCAGTAAGACTTGATTCATCTTGATGCCCAAAGGCCAGGTCTGGGTGGCTCTGTCGGAACTCCTCTGTCAGCTGTGGGATGTCGATACACAGCTGGCTCATGATGTGGTGTTGGAGATCTGGATGAAGTGAGGGGATGAGGTAGGGGGAGAAGATATCCTTGAGGGTGACTGTTTCGTGGTCACTGACACCAATTAAGAACAAGCGAAGACATTGTCACTGACTTAAATTAGATAAATTTATATTAGACGTTCGAAGAAACATACCAAAAATGCGAATCTTGTCCAGTGTGAAGAATCAACCTCCATGCTGCTATGTATGATTGGTTTGAGCACGTCCATGATACTCAATTTTTTGCTGACTGATGTAGTTAGCTGTGGACAGAAAGACTTCGGTGAGTGTTTCCGTTGGTTCAAAATATACTTACTGCAGTCTTGATTGAGCCACGGATGGTTGCTAAAAGTCGCATGACCAATTTGCCCAGTAGCGTACGCAACTTGGTGTCATTGAAGAGGCCCTCAGAAATCTTGAAAAGATCGCTGTGCTCTTTTATAAAGTCCTGTGATTCAAATGGTGAAAATTTGGGGTAAAATTAAAGGATCTTAACCTACCATGATATGTTGCTGTGTGTTGGTTACATACACAGTTAGGTTGGGGGATATCATGCAAGCAGTCAGGCGGCCCTTTAGTGCACTCTTTCACATGTCATCAATTACAACTACCGTTCTGTATGACACCAAATCAAGGGAGGAAAAGAGGACTGATAGAGTACTATACCTCAATAAATGCTAGCAGTTTCTTCAAAGGTACTCCGTGATCAGTGGCAAGCTGTTGGGCATATGTTTTGAGCTGCTTGGTGCACCTTGGGGTGAGTTGCATTGCATCAACACTGGAATCCCGTCGACACCGAACTCCTGCATTAACATCCGCACTGATAGGTCGGTCTATGTCAGATGATCCAGCAGGAGAAACCGGGCGTGGTGAGGTGACGGTCTGAAGAACCTGGGAATCTGACGTGGAACTCAGTTGACGACCCTGGCTATGTGCCACTCGGGATTGAGAGTTCGAGCTGAGAGGTCTGCGACCCACAGTAGGACCAGAGCAGGTTGAGAGTCCTGTGTCAGAACTGAGCAGTGAGCGACCATGAGATCTGCCAGCCTGGGGTGGGGCCAAGGCCTGTCCTTGTGGTCTGGGACCAGCGCTGCTCACCCTCTGAGAGCCCCCAGATGTCGAGCGAAGTGGAAAACAGTTCAACATCATCTTGGGTGGTCCTTCAAAGCTTCAGGGTCAACTGAACTGAATGCAAAAAGTTGAGCTTTGGTTTTTTAAGGTATCAACACTTCCCATGCAAGTTTGGGGCTCAACGCCACAATTCAAGATCACAGAACTCAAAGTCCTCGTTAGCGTTGTTGATGAGAGATGAGTGATGTGGCAAGGAGACAGGGAAAGTTAATGATGACCGAAATAGAAGGTGGGTAGGTCGGGATTCCATGCAAATACAGATGTTCATGATGGAGGTGCCAAACAGAGCGCAGCAGGGAGTTATAGAGATGTGGGATGGCCACAACCTTACACTCTGCACAGATTTGATGATACTATGTACGGCTTTGTTGACGAATGATGACTTTATTGAGATGCTTGACCTCATTTGAATCTTCGCCCTGTGCAAGGAGAGATTGATGAGTGGGTTGTACTAAGATAGGGTTGATGAGTGGGTTGTAAGATAGGGTTGATGAGTGGGTTGTAAGATAGGGTTGATGAGTGGGTTGTGAGATAGGGTTGATGAGTGGGTTGTGAGATAGGTTGATGAGTGGGTCGAAACAAAGGCGTGAGTGTTGTTCAGGAGTGGTGAAGTTTCTTGCTGAAAAGGCAGTGGCGGTCGACGGTAAAGAAGGCATTGTTTAGTATGAAGCTATGATGTTGATTCAGCATCCCTGTCAAGAAAAGATTGATGAGAGTTGTGCTTGCTGGTGTATGAAGACTGGCTTCTCCTTGGTGAGAAATGTACGATTCTTTGTACTTATTAGCCATGTCTTTGTTGAAAAAAATAAGTGTTATTCTGGAACAATGAGGACCATGTCACAATATTGCAAATAACTACTAGGGGGGGGGGAAATAATGACGAGGGGGATAATAAGAACCTAACTGACGAAAATCAGCTTCTGGGACTGAGGGATACAACAATTCATGAGCAGTAGGTACTTGAACAGGTGGGATGGAGTGGATTATAGAACTAAAATGATTATGACTAGAATATGTAGGAAAGGAAGGCACCTGAGATGGCCAACTTGGAGGAGATACCTGTGGGGGCGGCGCAAATGTTGACGGCGATAAATGTGATTGGTGTGTTGGGAACGAATTCGAAGCGCCAGCAGGTTGCGGTGGAATAGTGAGGGGGGCAAGGCATTGGGCAGGTGTATAAGAATGAGGATGTGGTTGGAGAGGGAGGTGCAGAACACTCCTGGTGCTTGACGTGGGTTGGAAGTGTGTCTGGGGTGCGCTGTCATTTTGGACAGGTGGTGAGAAGATGAGTGGGTGATAAAGCAGAGTTCCCATTCTGGCTCCCCTGGTGTGTGCCGCAGGCTGAATGGGTTGCTGTTGCTGTTGCTGTTGTTGCTGTTGCTGTTGCTGTTGCTTCTTCTTCCCTGTTGTCTTGGCTTTGGCCTGTTTCTTGGATCCATGATTGAGTGCGGGCTGCACAACATCTTCATCGTTGGGCAGGATTGCCACCTCTCCTCCAGATTTTTTCGCCAGCCTCTTTCCCTGCATCTGTTTCACAGCAGCTTTTCGGACAGCTCCAGGATCTGCGACTCGTAGTGGTGTCTCGCGAAGTGATTCTGGGAGAAGAGAATGGATATGTTCATAGTTATGGATGGAGAATGTGTTGAGGAGGTAGTGTGGTGATGGCCGGTGTTCGATGATACTTGTTGTTTGGTCAGTCTGTGTCCGTTCCTGCCATACATGCTTAGTAGACAAGTCTGTACATTTTGCATCAAGACAATTGTGCTGAAGGTTAACCACACATACAATATCCTGAAATGCAAGTTGAATTGTAAGGGAAACACATGGGAAGTAGTAAGACTCACCATTCCTGACACAACTAGTTCTTTGTCACTAAGCACAAGGCATGGCAGGTGAAACAAAGGGTGGTGTGCAGGCATAATGGAAAAGACCTGGAGAGCAACAAATGCCACTGCGCGCTGGTTCATTGTCGAGATCAAGATTTCGCAGATGCATCCAATATGAGTCTGGCAGTAAATAGTTAGTTGGTATTTTACCGGCTATAACACAAGTGAAAGTGCACCTTCTCCTTGACTGTGTCTTGAAAGATAAAATGCCCGTCCACCCATGAATGTTCACACTCACTAGTCACAACTGAAGTCCCCCAGTAGTAATGAGTATGAGAAGGACTTTGGAAACGGTTCCTCTTGAGTATTCCTGCACAACGAGTTGTTTCCCATGAAACGATATCAAGCTTAGACCTCTCAGTCGTCAAGATCATACCTGTGCCTTCCATAGCATGGTCAGTCTCTGGAAGGACGAGATTGTGTGATTTACTGTACCTGGATCAGCGAGATTTTCATTGGGAATCCCGAGCAGTCGAGCATGTTCAGGATGGTCTTCAAGAAAAGTGACAATCCCTGGGCCTCCCTGAACCCACTGTTCTGCATCAGCGTCATACCAATACCCACCCATGACAATGTGCTTGATGGTGTCATTGCGAACAAACATTGTGCATGTGTCTCGACTTGGAGCTCGTTGGTTGCTGAAAATGCATGTAAGCCAGAAGACATGGTTGAAGGATTCGTAGCGTTCTGTAGAGAAAATGATCGCAGGTCCAAATTGTCGAATGAATGCCAGGAGGTGAACCAAAAAATGAAACTTCGGCTTGCTGATTAGGATACTTGGAGCACACTGTGCGGTAACATTGAGAAAGTTGCTGATTTTTCGAGATAGCACTGCCAAGTAACTTTCAGTGTCATTGATTTTTGTATGCCAAATAAGGATGGCCAATTCTCCGATCGTGGTCCATCCATTGAGAACGCTCTTCGGAACAAGATCATACACAGCGAATGGCATAAGCTGCGCAAGACTTTTGAAATGCTTGCCAATCAAGCCCCCTTTATAGTGACAAATGTAGTCAGCATTCAGGGATGGCGCATTCAGGCCATCCGTTTCCAATGAGTCTGAAACATGGTGAGTAGGTTTGCTTTCTCGAGTAGAAAGACAGTCTGGCCCCAGAAATATTTCACTACGCCAAGTAGAATTGTGTGAAGGATCTCGGTCGGAGTGTCGAGGTGAATATTCAATCCTATGTAAGATGTAGAATACGAATTAGTTCAATAGCACATGAAGAATGATCCAAGAATGCTTACCGTCCATCCCAAGAAGGGGGTTTATCGCATCATGGTGTGTCCTGCTTTGCAACAAATGCTTGAGCTCCTTCTCCAGCTTAGCATGAACTTCAGATTCTGCTAACACCGGCTGTCCTACATCCCGTTTTCACAGCTTCTTGCCCAATTCTACCAATGTGTTAATGAGTGAAGACGAAATAGAGTCACAAATTCCAGTTGACATTGTAGCAGCTGCAATCTCCCCGGCAGCGCCTGAACATAACGCTGTCTCAAACTGCTGACAGACTTGCAATGTCGTTTCTTCAGGTGTTCGGAGTTTTCCTTCCTGTTTCGCTCTCAAGGTCAGTCAATAGTCGCTATTTTGTACAACAAACTGTAAAAATACTATTGTAACCAACATCCGACTCCTTGTATTCTTTTGTGCCACCAACATGGCAGGTCCTGCAGAAGTAATTACAGTTCAACCCTGCATGACTACATTCTTCCGCCTGCATTGGTTTGTCCCCCACGACAAAGAGTCCAGAAGGAACAAGCATCATTTCCTCATCAAATTTGCAGTCCCATGTGCCAATCCCTGACTCTGCCGCATTGCTACTCAACAATTGAGATAACAAAACATTGTGAACAGTGGAGAACACGCACTCAATGGACTCATTGCATGCATTAATTCCATTGGCGCTGTCATGCATGGTATGTGACTCATACCATGACATATACATAGCAGGAGTAATAAGGAAGGTATAATACACCAGATTGTATCCTATCACCAAGTTACCCCATCATTTTTATTTAGTTATTAGCTAGTATTTTCACTTTCAAAACTTCACTTCCATTTTTCCATGTATTTCTATTTTGTTCCATGGGATTCTATTTCTTTCCATTTTTTTCTAGGCATATTTAACCATCAGACTTGCTTTCCAGCCACAAAGCATGTTTGTAAGCTTGTCATGTGACTGGTTAATAATCTGATTTGTAAGGATTCAACTTGACTCATCATGTTTTTGTCATGATTTGTCATGCTTTGTAAGACTTGCAAGTGTATTTATAAGCTACTTAGTAAGAAGGCTGATTCAGCTCACTCAAAAGATTGGTTTGTAAGCATGTTCTTACCAATCCATGGGATGACTCATGTCTTTTATTCATCTTTCTTTGTAATATTACATTGTATTAATAAGCTAGTTAGTAAACAAGCTGACTCAACACACCAAAAGGATTGAGTTGTAAGAATGTTCTTACCAATCCATGTGCTGAATCATGCTTAGTAAGATGGCCTCCAAAAAGGTATAAAAGGAGCCCATTTTGCCACTGTCAATCTAAGCTTCCCACTTTAAACCCTGTTCTCAAATCAAGTGAGATTACCTAAGAAATAAAGTGCAGGCAAAACTAGTGCCTTGAAGTAAGACTAAGAAACAACTACCCGAGTTATATACTACCTTACAGGGGTTGACTATATAACAAACTAACCTACTAAACTTAAACTAAAATTCACACATTTAAATAACCTCTCTCTTTCACAGGAAGGGAGACACAAGCTAAGAGAACTACTTCACACTGAGGCAAACTTTCATAGGGTGAAATAGACCTATTCAATTGACAAAGGCCTCAAAGCAAACCCACAGAGAGAAAGCAAGAAGGGGACATTTTTAAGTAAACCCTCCCAAGAACTCACACGTTATCTACCATGAAAACTAGAAAAGTCGTAGACCGTGTACTTAAGGACTGGCAAGAAGTCTTATCCTATATAGTTGTGCTGTCACTATATACGCGTTGTATATAAGACCCTTAAGTAAGAGGACAGCACATCAATATTTGTACCACAATGAACCTATTATCCATATTTCCCCACCGGATGCAGGGACCGGAAACGAGACACCGATGCACTGCTGATTTGCAAAAATCCTTGTAGAAAACAATGGGTAATTCCGTTGCATGGCTCACCAGCCGTACATATTATCAGACTGCACATCAGCACTCTTGCACCTCCAAGGTGCAGTCTGGTACCATGGTGAAGCAATAGGTGGTGGAGAACCCCACAGGTATGGTGGATATACGATTTCGGAGTAAATCCTCCCGAACCATATTCATATAGATCCAATGCGCCGGATCGCTTGTGGGGCGCCCGACCATCTGGACAGATGCATCCTGCTTCGACCAAGGGTTGGGTTGACTGAGGCAGCGGTAATATTGCTTTTCCTCCAATCAGCACAGGACTTCCACTAGTGAGCATTGGTTGATGCTTGTGATGGTAGCTGGGCCCATCTGTTACCCTTTCCGAGATGAAATATAGGTATTGGGCTTGGAAACATTAGTTGAACCCATCCATCACCCTACCTGTCACCCTTTCCAAGAGGTATGGATTGAATAATTAGTTGGGCCCATGTGTCACCCTTTCCGAGTCAAAATATGGGTACTGGGCTCAAAATCATTAGTTGGGCCCATCTGTCACCCGTTTGGAGAGGACATACTGGTATTGAGCTCGAAATCATCACATCTGTTTCCATTTTTGAGACAAAATTATCTGGGCCCACCCGTCACTCATTCGGAGATGAAATACCAGCATTTGGCTGAGAAAAATGAGTTGAGCTCATCCATTTCCATTTCCAAGATGAAATTAGCTGGGCCCATCGGTCACCCTTTTGGAGAGTAAATACTGGTATTGAGCTCAAAATCATCACATCCGTTTCCATTTCGGAGACGAAATTATCGGGGCCCATCCGCAGCCTTTCTGAGACTTTATTTGCTGGGCCCGTCCCTTGTGAGACTACATTCGACGGGCCCATCAGTCAGTATTGAGAGACTAAATGATGGATGAGCCCAGACGATGTAGCATAGGAAAGGTGACAAATGGGCCTATCCTCGGAAGGGATGGGCCCAGCTAATTTAGTCTAGGAAAGGCCACGGATGGGCCCAGACAATGTAGCATTGGAAAGGTGATGAATGGGCTCATCGAATGCAGCCTTGGAAAGGCTGTGGATGGGCCCATCAGTCAGCCTCCACAAGACTTTATTTGCTGGGCCCGTCCCTTGTGAGACTACATTTTGACGGGCCCATCGGTCAGTATTGAGAGACTAAATGATGGATGAGCCCAGTTGATGTAGCATCGGAAAGGTGACAAATGGGCCCATCAAATATAGTCTCGCAAGGGATTGGCCCAGCAAATAAAGTCTTGCGGAGGCTGACTGATGGGCCCATCCACAGCCTTTCCAAGGCTGCATTCAATGAGCCCATTTGTCACCTTTCCGATGCTACATCATCTGGGCCCATCCGTGGCCTTTCCGAGACTAAATTAGCCGGGCCCATCCCTTCCGAGGATGGGCCCATTGCCCATTTGTCACCTTTCCGATGCTACATCGTCTGGGCCCATCCGTCAGCATTGCGAGACTACATTCTGAGCCCAGCCATGGCCCTTCCGAGACTAAATTAGCTGGGCCCATCCCTTCTGAGGATGGGCCCATTTGTCACCTTTCCTATGCCACATCTGCTGGGCCAATATGTCACCATTGCAAGACTGCATTCTCAGCCCATCCACTGCCTTTCTGAGACCAAATTAGCTCGGCCCATCCCTTCAAAGACTACATTAGCTTGGCCCACTTTTCGCCGAGGCCAAATAGGCGTATTGGCCTCGAAATTGTTGGTTAAACTGGCCCATCCGTCACCCTTTCCGAGACCAAATTCAAAACCATTTTGCACTACCTGGGCCCATGACCTGGACCCTGACAATTGGCCCATTCATCCTCCCTCACAACCTTGGCCTGCTCGACAGCATCGGATATAACTCTGTACTGTGGGCCCACCCGTGCTCACCTGACTGTGGGCCCATCTCGGATGGCCGTCTAACTGGGTAGATTCTCAACCTTAGCTGTCCAACTAAGTCGGAAAATGTTACTGAATGGGCTCTTGGACGCATGGATATCAGTATCGAGTGCAGGGCGCTGTTGAGGTTTGGATGCATGGATTCTCCTGGAATGTTCGAGAGTAATGTGTCGCTTGTGAATAGCACTATTGCAATGAGACTTGGCATGCCTGCACTCCATTGTCTGCAACATGTTATTGTGTGGGGGACAGACCATGCAAGTAACATGAGTCCGTTGTAGAGACTCGCATTTGAGCAGGCGCATATGGGCACATTTCGCACCTTTTCACGACTCATGACAATTGGCCTTCACTGCATGACTTGCACCATCATCCATATGACTTCCACTATGTCTTCAGTTGATTCCACATATCACGCGCAGCTTTCCTGCGAAACGCGCCATAGGCGCGATACTTTCCCGCACAACGCGCAGCATTCCCACGTGCGCGCCTTGCGCGCTTTCTCGCGCTTAAGCGCATTGTGTCGCACTTCATCCAGGAGCATCCATCCATCATCCAACCAGTTCCTTGGTACGTCCCTTTTCATTATCAGACCATATTTAGCATATTACACTTAGTATTTCGTTATGGACCCTTCCTTTACCTCACTTACATACTTAGAGTGCTCCCTATTCGGCTCCGAGCCCTGGGAGAGCGCTTAGCTAGAACTTACATACCCTCATGTTCGTTTTACAACTTAGCTTCTGGCAGTCACCATCTATCACCAGTTAGTTCCATGCAACGCATGTATCCGTCATCGTCTTGAGGCCCTAGCATCAGTCTATAGCTAGTGGCAATATCAGTATCAGTCTTCAGTCGCTTTTCATCACATCACCATCTCCCTACACTTGTGCACTGCTCGCACTACCATTCCTGTTCTCCGCACCTTTTCGCCTTTTCGCACTTTTGCCTTCCCGCGCTTCGCGCATTTTCGCGTTTCACTTTCCCACGCACGCCTTCAGCGCGTTTCTCGCGCTTTCACTGCCATTCACCAGGGTTGATCAGCATCATTTTGTGGATCCTTGCTTTCTTTGCTTCCCTTAAGGGTCGAACATATCGCATGGCATATCAAGACCCAACATAAAGAGTGTTTGCTTGTCATCTGACTTGCAGTCACTTTTGTTGAGATCGCCTCACCGTGCTGCACCGCAGTATTTCAAAACTACAAATGTGAGGGTTTAAACACATAAACACTCTTGAAAATACTTACTTGTTCCATCAATAAGTAATCCATTCATATTAATCACTGCTGGTCAATGACTCGAGTCATTGACATCAGTGAGTCTGAATTTTGCTAAGTCCATCGATCACGTGCCAATCATGTAAGCACCTCGTTCAACACGAACTCCAATGATTTTGCAAGTGTAACAAACTGGGCCCATATGACACCACTCACAGTAACATTATATACATCAGTCCGCACGGTGCGGCACACCCAAGACACATCCATATAGCCTTTGTGTGTTGGTGTTTGCTTTTCAGGTGATCTCCCAAGGCATCTTGTTCACGGTGTCATTGTACTACCTCTTCCTGACCTTGCAGACTTATTTGCTAATAATTCTTATGTCCATTTTAGCCGATCCAAATCTCTGTTTCGATTGCAGAGGAGTATAGCTCGTTTACGACACCAGTCATAGAATCACTTGCTTTGGACGGATATCCTCACTCTGAAAGTTCCAGATCTGAAAATGTATGTGCACAACCTTCTCTTGTGAGATTCAATAATTTCAATAATTCCAGGCCGCTGCTATGAATGAAAGCGGACATGAACTGGAGCCCTGCAACTGGCATGTTGAGATACCCATTTTGTTCCTTCTGCTGCCATCCAATTTCAATCACATGAATTCACACCATTGGTCACAGCTATCAGAGCAGATCCAGCACTGGCTAGTTACCATACCATCAGATTCACAACATTGGACATGGGGCCGTGATGCATTCTGGCTTGCTTTTGTTGGTGCTTGCCCAGACTTCCCAGGTGGCAGTTGGCTGAGGTGGGACATGAGGATTCCCCTTGAGGGCCAGTTTATTGAACAGTGGGTCGAGGCTGGAGCTGCGAATTTGGATGGAGATCAAAGTCATGAGAACTTACTTGAGAAAATATGGGCCGAGTTTTGTGCTCATGTGATACTATTCTATCCTGACCCTTTGTTATCAGTTTGATTGATGGTACATACAGTACATACTGTATATCATGTCGTACCGCATTGTTCCATAGGATGTGTTGTTGTCAGTACTAGTAATAATGTAAAATGCTATGTTAACATCACTTGGACAGTCGTTGAGCGCGTGTTCTATCGCCTCAATCCTGGTGAACTTCAATGGTATATTATTTTCCTCCTATGGGCCTCCTAGCGATATACTACATACATTGTGAATACATAAGGCTCACATCCAACAGACACCCGCCTCAAGATATCAACCTTACAAGTGCCATTACATATGACCGACAACCAGGGTTCACTATATGTATGATCTCCAAATAACCTAATGATAATGTTACCACAATATCCCATTAGTGAATTTCTTGCAACAATGAAAAGATATCTGTAAAGTGGTGTGAGACGCATAGTTTTTGATTTTATATGAAATTCGCTCAGAATACACCAAGGTTGGCACCTGCCATACACCTGAATTATCCTTTTCATGCCATGTTTGGTTTACAAATTACGTGTTTTGCCGTGTACCTGTACTTATTACTAATTAGCAAGGATTTTCTATCTGTTATGCTACCAGCAATGATACCACTCAGGCCCAGTGAAAACCCACTATGGCATGGCATGATGAGAACGGGCGTGATATGTTTTTTTCTCTCATTGATGTGAAAAATCAGAGACAAACATATGACGTCGGTAGGAATTCTGGTGAACCAAAGGTACAAGCAGGATGGGACGGGATCTAATAGAACAAAGTAATCTAAGTCTCTGGAAAGAACTAAGATGCTCTGGCATCTGGCTACAGGCTATATAGTAAGTAGGATAGGAACAGGAAAAATATAAGTGATAAGGTATATATTGACAAGGACGAGCTGACATCAAGATATCGTGCTCACTTCTCTTTTTGGGTTGCGCTTGGACTAACAGTCTATCACATCATTCCTATCTCAGATCCTTCAGTTGTCAACTTGTCGGATCTCTCGGCATCCAACACTCCCCCTCAAGTGTAATCCAAGCTCATCAAAAGTTGAAGCTTCTGGAGGCAAGGACACAGGAGGGCCTTCATAAAGGCATCTGCTATGTTATCATTAGTTGGGCAGTAGGTTAGGGAAAAGGTTCCATTCTTCATGTGGCCTCAAATGAAGTGGTAGTGGAGGTTGATGTGTTTCGTGTGGGAGGTGAACTTGTTGTTACTTGTGAGGGCTATGGCAGCCTGGTTGTCACAGAGTATGGGGGTGGGGAGATCAGCTGGCTCATACAGCTCCTCAATGAGGAGCTGGAGGTAGAGTATCTCTTGCCTAACCATAGTCAGAGCGATGTACTTGGCCTCGGCCATGGAAAGGGCAATGATTGGTTGCTTCCAGGTGCTCCATGTGCAACTGGGCTGCTGTTTAGCATAACAATGTAGCCCAACATCGAGTGACAATGAGCCTGAGATGCCCAATCCACGTTAACATAGGCTTCAAGGCCTGCATCAGTCCCACCTAGAGTAATAGCAAGGTTAGTGGTACCCTTAAGGTATTTGAGTACATGCTTAACTGCCTCCCAATGGGCAGTACCAGTGGAGAGGGACAGGGGACTCAAACACTCAGAGGGACTCAGACCAAGCAAAGGCAACAAGACAGACTGGATAGGGTGAGAACTAGCTACAGACATGCGCTAGGTAGATATACCTAGTGCCTTGAGGCCCAGGCAGGACCCCTGGCACCTCTGGCAGACCCCTAGAAGCCAAATCCTCCTAATACACTGGGATTACAGAGAGAGAGGTGACTGAGAACACAATATTGGGTCTCTTACTGGTGGCAGCATACATCAGCAAGCCAATGGCATGCTGGTATGGGACGTGTTGCATCGCTTTGCATTGAGCGTGGGTAGCAGGAGAGTGGGTGTCTGAAAGGATGGCTCCAGCCTCCATAGGCGTCTGAGTGGTCTTAGCATCTGTAAGATGGAAACATTCAAGGATGGTGTCAATGTAAGCTCATTGTGAGAGGGTAATGGTGTGCGCTATACAGTTGCGTTCAACCTTCAGACCCAGCAACCAAATAAGTTCCCCAAGGTCCGTAATCTTGAAGTACTTCTTGAGCTCCTCCTTGAATTTGCTGATGTGATGGAGATGTTGGGACATTATGGCCATGTTGTTGACAGAAACCATTATGACAGTGTGCTATTCCTGGGCACGTTTGTAGTATACCACCTGGTTGACTTGAGACCTTGAAAATCCCATCTTCTGGAAAACTCCAGCGAGTTCTTCTGACCACTCAAAACCTGCCTGCTTCAACCCCAGCAAACTCCTCAGCAGCTTCAGCACCTTTCTTTCATCTCCCTTCTTCAAATATCCTGGTGGCGCTCTCATATAAACCTCTTCTTTTATCTCCACATAAAGGTAAGCACTCTTGATATCCACCTGGTGGACTTCCCAGTTTCGCTGAGCAGCCAGGGCTAGAACCATCCTAATGGTCAAAATGTTGGAGGTAGGGGTGAACATCTCGAAGAAGTCGAGTCTGTATTGCTGACATTGTCCGTTTGTGATGAGTTGAGCCCATAGCTTGAGCTGCTGGCCATCTGGGCCTCGTTTGGTGGCAAGGACATAGTGACAGGGGATAATGTTAGCACATGCAGGTGGGTGAACAACTTCCAAAGTTCCCAGCTTCTCCAGCTGACTAATCTCATGGTCTATAGCTTCCTGCCACTCTACCACATCTGGACCATTTAGCACTTGGCTTAGCATTGGTTCTGCCTCAGCAGCTGCAAAAGCAAATTGTTGCCACTGGGTGAGTACCTGCTCATCTCCAAAGTCTGACTCTGCCAGTGTGACAATCATACCAGCGCTAGGCATGTATGAGTGTCATAGGCATATTTTGCCTTGCCTAGAGGAAAAGAGTAAAGCACCAGTCACCAGTGCTATCATTCCCAAGCTATCTGCTTTGGGACCACTTTTCTCCCATAGCATGCTATCTGGTTTGACGCCTAGGTGCTCCATCCTCCCATGTCCTGCCTATGTCCACCTACCTCCGCTGGTGCATTATTAGTCCTTAAATGTTGCTACTGATCAGCTGCAGGTCTTATTACATGTATCCTTGTGTCCCACTGTGCTGCATGTTTTATTACCTGTAGGAACATTGTGCTTTCACCTGTGTCGCTACTATTCTCACCTATGCATTCCTGAACTTTTATGCAGTATGATGAAATGGCTTGTCGCACTTACAGTACTTTACTTCCTTTCCCCGGACCTTTGCTGGTGTGTTGGAGTCACATTCCACTCTTGCCATTCTCTCTGATCATGTGTCACTTGGCTTGCTTTAAGTGCACATCACTAAGGATCCTCATAGTTTGACTTTGCAACATTGGAATCACTATTGGTAGTTTGCACTACATCTAGTTGCTACCAGGCATTTCACTTGCACTGTCTTACTTTACCTCTGCTTCCCCTCTTTTGATTTCTTCTTGCTGTTGCCAGTCGCATGTTCGCACAGCACTATTGCACAAAATACCTTGCATAGTGCATCTCACTTATACACACGTTTCTCTGTCAGAACTCCCTTAGTCGCTGATCGCTATATCACTACTCATAGTTTTTGGTCTCAGGTTGCTATAGGTTTTAAGCCCTTTGCACTATTGCTCCCCTTGCTTATTAGTAGGGAGTTGCTTCATTAGCAGTCCTCTTGGGTCAAATATTACACTCATGCCTATTTGAATAAGTAGCACTAGTTGCTAACTGCCTAGTAGCTATTTCTCTTTCTCTTTCACAACTGGAGCCCACCGCAAGGGGGCCATTTGAAGCTGGAAGGCATACCATCTAGATCTACCAAGACCCGAAGACCTCGCAACCTTAGTGACATTTCGCAAGAACACTTTTTCTACTCAGTAATAGAAACTACCAACAAAGAAGTCGAGCGCACTGCACTCGACTTGCGATCCTGCTCATCTTCAGAAGCTACTGTTATCTGACACCATACTCCTGACTCACCCGACTCCACCTCCAAAGAAGAGGAAGAACCCCTTGGACACTTAACATCACAATACCTTCTGCTCCCTTGAGTTCCCTTCATTTACATAGACACTCCCTCCACCACATCATCACTCACCCCTTCTACTCCATCTTACGACAAGTCTCCTGAAAGGCAAAACCTTTTTGTACCCGCCTCCTTTATACCTACCTCTATCCCATCTCTACAAGCAACTAAGCACTCTACCCCTGTCCGTACCTGACCCCGCAATCCATATCACATCTTCCTTGACAGCACCACTGGAGAGGGACACGCTGGCAAAGGGACTCGAACCAAGCAGGAGGCCAAACACAGATGGAATAGGTGAAGGCTGACTACAAACATGCACTAGGTACATATACCTAGTGCCTCGAGGCCCAGGCAGGACCCCTGGCACCTTAGGCAGACTCCTAGGAGCCAAACCTCCCTACTACACCGCCTACTATCACCCTTCCTCCAGTCATACAACCCACTCAACCTGCTATCATGTCATCTGCACCATTCAAGATGCCTCTTAGAGGAACCAATGCAGTGCCAAAGTTCAATAGCATGCCAATGCGCCTCATACCCTTCTTTGAAGATGTGGAACTACTAGCTGACTATGCAGGACTTACCATTGAGCAGTGCATTAAGGCTGCTATCCGATACACACCCTTCGATGAATCAGAAACATGGGCTTCTAGACCTGCTGCAAAAGGTAAAGATTGGGATAAGTTTGTTGATGCCATCAAGGCTATGTACCCTGGATGTGAAGGTGATTGTTGCTATGCATGCACTGACTTAGAGAACCTTTGCAGAGAACAAGTCTGCAAACCGATTTGCTCGAAGGAAGAACTTGGACAGTTCTACTGCAAGTTCCTTCATGTCTCGCAATACCTCCTAGACAATAAGAGGATAGCAGAACTTGAGCTTGGTCGCTGCTTCTTAGAAGGTATTCACTTCACAACTAACACTACAATCAAGCGAAGGCTAGAGATCATGCTTGTCAACCATCATCCTGATGACCCGTACACCTTGGAAGAGGTATACGATGCAGTGGTATTCTTGCTACCAAGTATAGTGCATATGGCAGTCGCTGTTTCACCTCCTAGTGCACCCGCAGCTAACTCACAGCAATCCGCACCTCAGCAACCTGCTACCAGAACTGTGGTAAAGAGGAGTATAGCCAGACGCAATCCAACAATGCGTGTTACTTTTGCAGAGGAGATCATTACAAGAACCACTGCACCTTACATGACCAATACGCCAGTGAGGGTAAGATCCATATCACGCCGGAAAAGAGGATCATTATGCCTGACAGTAGCAACATCCCTGGAAGACTCTCTGATGGAAATTTTAAGGAGTGCATAGACAACTTCTTATGTGATGGTCCCGCTATGGGTTCCAACATGACAGCACTAGGATTGATATATTGTTGTGCCAAGCCCTCTACTCAAGCGACTCTTGATATTGAACCTTGCATGTTCATGCACACATGTGCCAGTGTAGAGGAAGATGATGAGGCGATCTCAACCTGGCAGGTGCAGAATAACAAAAGTGCTCTGCCAGTATAAGTGAGTCTAAGCTCTGCCTAGCTGCTATACTCGCAGAATGCAAGAATGTTTGACCCTAAAGGGGAAGCAAGGAAAGCAAGTATCCACGGGGTGATGCTGGTCAACCCTGGTGAATGGCGGTAAAAGCACGAGAAATGCACTGAAGGCATGCACGGGAAAGCGAAGTGCAAAAGGGCATGAAGTGTGGGAAGGTAGTGCAAGCAGTGCACAAGAGTAGAAGACGTGTACTGAGACTGATAAAAGGAAAAGTGTGGATCTGGACGGATACTGATAGTGCCACTAGCTATAGACTGATGCTAGGGCCTCAAGACAATGACGGATACATGCATTGCATGGAACTAACTGGTGATAGATGGTGACTGCCAGAAGCTAAGTTGTAAAATGAACATGAGAGTATGTAAGTTCTACCTAAGCACTTTCCCAGGGCTCGGAACTGAATAGGGAGCGCTCTAAGTATGTAAATGATGTAATGTAAGGGTCCATAATGAAATAGGAAGTGTAATATGCGAAATATGGTCTGATAATGAAAAGGGACATACCAGGGAACTGGTTGGACGATGGATAGATGCTCCTGGATGCTGCGCGATGCAGTGCGCTTAAGCACGAGAAGGCGTGCAAGGCGCATGCATGGGAATGCTGCGCATAGTGCGGCAAAGTAGCGCGCCTATGGCGCATTTCGCAGGAAAGCTGTGCATGATATGCGGAATGACCAGAGACATAGTAGAAGTTGGATGTGGATGATGGTGCGAGTTGTGCATTGAAGTCCACTTGTCATGAGTCGTGAAATAGCCAATATGTGCATGATATGCACCTGCTGAAACGCGAGTCTCTACAATGATTCAGATGACAAAGAACTAGCATGCTTAGAGTGAGAAGTGACCTGAGCCTGCGATGCATTCACAGCAGTAAAAGTGGATTGCACTAACCACAAGGACAAGGGTAAGAATGTATGGTTTGAAGGCATCAATGTTCCGCCATGCCCAAAACCAGGATCATCTTCTAAAACCACTGACACAGTAGAAGAAGTCGCATCTCCACAGGTCAAGGCATCTGGGTCGAAGACCATCAGTGCACCTAACAAAGGCATGGTAGTGGTGACACCAGAAAGCTCATCATTTGCACCTAGTACTTCATTCTCATCATTGCTACCCGCAACCTCTTCTTCATCCTATGATCCGCCTACTGCTAATCCCTCCTCTATACAGTTTAGGTATACCCACCAGCTAGAAGATACGGAAGCCAACAAGAAGGTAATCAACTGAATGCTAGACTCCAGCATCAGCATACCCATGTGAAAGTTGATTGCAGTATCCACCGACATTCGCAAAGTGCTCAAGGAGATGACTACCACCAAGTGCATTACAGTCAGGTCAGTATCAGTGAACGAGCTGAGTGGCCAACCCAAAACGCGTGATTTCCTTAGGAAGTATGATGATTGTTTGCAAAGGAGCGATGACGGTTGCATTGTCGCTGAACATTTTGAGTCGTTGTGATGTATCAGAGCAGTTACAAGTCATGACCGGGTTCTTTCCTGTGTCCTTGATCAAGGTGCTGAGTGCATTGTAATACCGCAATCTGTTTGGCGATTGCTTGGCAGCATTCCTTTGAGATCCAATCATAAGCTGGTCATGGAATCAGTCAATACCTCTACTGATGAGACACTTGGCATTATAGAGAATCTTCTGCTAGACTTTGGAGTGGGAGAAATGCTGTTCCAGGTTCAAGTCATTCCAACTGCTAACTTTGAGATTTTGCTAGGGCAACCATTCTTCACACTCACCAGCTGTTGCACTGAGGATTTACCTAATGGGGAACAAGACATCATCCTGACCAACCTGAACTCAGGGAAGGTAATTTGCATTCCACCAATCATTGGGTAAAGAGATGTCCCAAATGTGAAAAAGGCTCGCACCCGCCACCTAGCAATCACAAGAAGGGTTTTTGATGATCGATGATCTGCTTATACCATGAGGAGACAAATGGACTCATACTCATCTGCCTCTCTCTCTTATTTCACATCCTAATACATTACTTCCTGGTTCTAACTATTGTCTCATGCCATCCACGCATCACCCACTCTTATGGAGCAAACATGACTTGTTCTTGTTTTCTGCTGTGCTGTTTTCACCATGCCATACCCATCTTGTCTCTACCTGCTCAGTTATTGATTGCACATCAGTCGACGCATTTAACAGTGTATATTCCTTTGATAAGACCTGTTGTGTGCTGGTCGACAAGCCAGTCGCAAAGAAAGTTTGTACAGTACAAACTTCTATGCCCCCCGAATATAGAATAACATGACGGTTACCTGACAACCCTCTAGCTAGCATGCCTACACTGCCAACCCATCCACCTGAATTCATCCCAGGCACCCACTTCACTCAAGAAAGAGCAGACAAATTGGACTTAGACCCTGCTAATTGGTTATGGCCTGACAAGTTGAAGCTTATACACTGGCTCATTCGGGTTCATGAATTAGCATTCACATGGGATGCAACTGAGCGCTGACACACACGAAACCTGTTTCATACATGGTCATGGCAAAATTATGATACATGCAATTCCTTACTATAGCCTATGCACTTCCCCTGAATTTTCTATACCTTACTTAAATTTACTTTGGACATTTCTGAGCATGTATCACCAAGATATGACTTAGCGGTTCAAATTAAATACTTAATGTATCCTTTATCTTTTCTATAATTCTTTATTTTATTCACCCCTATGCCAAACATATGTACAATTATGCCATGCCACTTCATTTGTATTTGTGTACTTAAGGCTGTGGTACCAAACAAGTTGACAATACAAATAAACAACTTTGGATTGGTAACCAAGCAGATGAGTCATAATGAGTCATGTCTGCTATGACTCATACTGAGTCATCTTTCTTACTAACTCATTCTATGACATTCCATGACATTCTATAGTTCTTTCTCAATAATTCTGACACATTCTGGAATATTCTATATTACATTAGTAATCAGTAGCACAGCCACTAGTCTAGTAGTATATAAGGGGCTCATTTTCCCCTCTTGTGAAGTAATCAATTTGATTCCCAAGTATTAACAGAGTGAAGCACAGTTTAGGGGAACATAGGGGAACATTCTTTCACCCCTTAGATTCTTAGTCCCCATTATTTGAGTGAACATTCAAGTGACTATCAGGAGAAATATTAGTTTATTTGTTCCATTGTTTTGACATTATACTTCACATTCTTCAGAAGTATCTGGCCACATTCTTGAGCCACATTTGATTACATAATCTTCAGTCCACATTATTCTTAAAGCACATTCTTAAAGCATTCTTCAGAAGTATTTGGCCACATTCTTGAGCCATATTTGATTACATTGTCTTCAATCATTCTAGTTCTCTTTTAGACACAGGAAAAGTTCTGTGGGGAGAATTATGTACATGTATTATTCATCAATTAGGGTAGACACAAATAAGGCCTACAATCTGTCAACAAATATCAAGAGCTTGGCCACTTAAGACTACATCAAGAAGGTGTACTCTATTCTGGACTGTGTCATTACTCATTGTAAGATCCTGAGCAGCAGAGGGTTGGTTTTGAGGCCACATATTGGGATGATCCCACTAGTGAATTTGTTCTCCACTGCTGAGTATAAGTAAGAAATATCCAAGAGGGATATGGTATAGTTCTAGTTCATTGCATACAGCTGCAACATATTACTCTGAAGGTTATAGCACTACCTTGTGCTACTGTTGGTTTCTACTGTTTCTTTGCCCCTTTTACATCACTAGTGTTCACTTGAAAAGTTCAACACACCTCGTCCCCTACAAATGATCACATTATCAACCATTGGTAATTGTCTGAACCGTTGACCATGGAGGATTGTGAAATTTGGTGATTTTCTGGCCTTTCACATCCTAGTAAGACAGCACGGTCATCTCAATGAAACATATTTCCCTCCATACAAAATTCCTACCATCCCTCACATTCCTTGGTCCCAATGAAATATCCCTATCCTGCCCACAACCCTTGGAGAAGTTATCTGCATCATCAAAGAAAAGATCCAATCCAGCGTATATGAGCCATCTACCGCAGCATACCGATCCTGCTGGTTCTGTGTTGTCAAGAAAGATGGAAAATCATTGCACTTAGTACACAATCTTCAACTGCTGAACGTGGTGTGGGAAACACAAGAAGAAGAGAACTGTAAAGTACTCTTCAAATGTTGGGTCAAAATTGCTATGCCTAGCTGCTATTCAACCCTAAAGGGTTTCTGTACTAGACTCAGAGCTCAGAGAGTAGAATTATCATCAAAACAAAGACTGTGATTCAGACTGGTACTGACAGTGGTGAAAGGGAGACATTATTATGTAAGCAGTAAAAATGCGAACATAAACTAAGGAAAGTGGGCAAGTGAAGGTAAGTAAAAAGGGGGAATATCAGCCCAGGGAAAACTATATTGTCACAGCAGTAACTATCCGAGACTCATCCCTCCATCCTTTTGTCAAACAGTTAGCTGAATCTTTTGCCAGATATGTGGTATATGGTATGATGGACTTATATTCAGGTTATGACCAGTGCACTGTCTTACTACTTAAGGGTCTTATGTATAACATGTGTATAGTGACAACACAACTATACAGGATAAGACTTCTTGCCAGTCCTTAAGTACACAGTTTACAACTTTTCTAGTTTTCGTGGTAGATAATGTGTGAGTTCTTGGGAGGGTTTACTGATGTGTCCTCTTCTTGTTGTTCCCTGGTGGAATACTCGATAGATTCCCTGATGTTCTGTTACTAAGATCTGTTTCAATCTTGTAGGTTGTGTCTCAACCTATGAAAGTCTGTCTCAACTTTGTCATGTTCTCGTGTCTCCCTTCCTGAAAAAAAGAGAGAGTCTGTCTTAAAATACATGAAGCCTAGTTAGAAAGCTGTTCTGGTGTTGTATACTCAACCCTTGTAAGGTAGTACACAACAAGTAATGAAGTCTGTCTTAGATACATAAAGCCTAGTACGAAAGCTGTTCCAGTGTTGTATACTTAGCCCCTGAAAGGTAGTACACAACAAGTAGTATATAAATAGATTGTTATATAAGCGACCCCTGTAAGGTGGCATACAACTAATCTCTGATACAATGTTTATCTTACTCCAAGGCACTTTGTGGCCTGCACTTTAAATCTTACGGACTCGCACGGTTTGAGAGAAGAGTGAAAGTGGGAAGTTATTATTACTCAGTGTAGAATGGGCTCCTTTTATACCTTTTTGGGAGGCCATTTTACTAAGCATGACTCATCACAGCATTAGTAAGTCACTGGCTTACTAACCATGCCATTTGGCAGTGCTGAATCAGCTGCTTACAAAGTAGTTTACAAATAAAGTTCATAATATTACAAAGCATGATAAATCATGACAAAGCATGACAAAGCATGACAAATCATGACAAATCCTTACAAATCAGATTATTGCCTATCACATGACATGCTTACAAACACATCTGGTGGCTCACTGAAGGATTCTGTGGCTGAATGAGCCTGAAACAAATAGAAACAAATGGAAACAAATGGAAGCCACATGACAAATCATGCAGGATCCTTACAAAGCAGAATATTGCCTATCACATGACATGCTTACTAACACATCTTGGTGGCTCACTGGTGGCTGAATAAACGAAATGAAATGAAAAAGGGGAAAGATGAAAACTATCATACTGGAAATATAAATACAAGTAAATCTGTCAAAATGGAACCAATCATAATAATACAATGAGGTACACCTTAGTGTACTCTCTGTGGTTACTTCCTGTCTATTAATATCATGGTATGAGCCCCATACCATGCATGACACCATTTAACATTGAGTGGTACATACAGTAGTAGCACTCGCTCGCGTCAGTGAATTCTGCATCAATGCTATTTGAATCCTCCTGAATTGGATCAGGGAGTATGGGAGGTGATAGCTGGGGCGGTGGTAAAAATTTTGGAGGGGCCAGTGAGAAATCTCATGGGCAGGAAGGTGACCAGGGGTGATCCTGAGGGAACAATGGTAACTGGGGTGGTGATGGGAGGTCCTGACTCGGAGGAGACAATCCTGAAGCAGGTAAAGTTGAATGAAGCGAGTGCCTGTGTTGGGTAATGTTACGAACTAGGGTAGTTCTGACGTATGGCTACTCAATAAGAGTAATCGGCCAAGGTCGGTTCAAGGCTTCGGCGTATACCAAAGTTCAATGGTTCAATAAGACAAAACAAGGAGAGTGTCCTCGACTTGAATCAGGTTCAGACGACTTAAGATTGGGGGTCTTAAGCGAAAGCAAGTTCCAGGTAAAACCTAGTAAGATTAAAGTAAAGAACTACATAGTACAAAGGTCGGTTTATATAGTAAACGAGAATGACTTTAGGGCAGGCATAGTCGAGTCAGAATGAGTCAAAGATAAGAACGATATCAAGAATAGATCACCTAGCGACGGCTTGATAGTGGTCGTGATGTAATACAATGAGTCAATGATAAGGAAGATAAGTCTAGCAGCAGCACCATGCGGCTCGTGACATAATACAAGTAAGGAATGAAAGGAAAATGAATAGGGGCATACTTGACTGTAACATTACCCCGTTGTTATTGTTGAAGTCACCAATTTCAACAGTCAAAATTAGTATCATTGTAGTCATCGCGATCTCCTGCGCACTGCGCAAACATTCTCTCGTCTTCCTCGATCGAGATTTGCTCGTGTGCGGCGTCTTTATCAGCTTCCCATCTAGAGAGAGCATCATAGAAACCAGTATCCGTCCAAACTAAGGGGATGACCTTTTCTCCGTGAAGGTCTTTACAAAAGACCGATAAATGTCCCGGCGCAAGGTTGCGACATATGCGACAGTAGTACGTGGGGCAGTTCTTGTGACGGTGACCAATAAGGTTACAATTGTGACAGATGAAATTGTCACCGGTTTCGGCTTTTATGATGGTGACGGTGGATGTCTGAGGCAGGGGAGATGGTGTTTTGGAACGTAGGATGCGGTTACGAGTGGTGGGGGAGACGGAGATTTCTCTCTTAAGCTTGGAATGTTGTCGACGGGTAGGATAGATACGGGTGGGTTGTGCTGTCGTATTGGTAGACATAGTAGCAGCTGGTATGCTAGGTACGTGAGGAGGAACGATAGTATCAGGTGTTTGCTCAATGGGAGTTGTCTCAACCGGAGGTGGGATAGGGATTGCGATGTGTGGTGATGGTGGTCGGGTGATTGGGTTGTTTGCAATTCGTTCAGTGACGATATGGATGGCCTCTCTAACAATCTCTTTGGTAGTGGCAGGCATAAGGCGCACTGCAGTATTGCGGATGCATATATGGAGATGACGAAAGATCGTTTTAAGACATTCATCACTAAGGAGTTCGGCGGTGCATTCAATGAGCTTAGCTGCTCAGATGATATTAATGAGGAGGGTACTAGAGAGAGCTCCTCGATCAGCGAGGAGGGTATCAATCTCGATAGTGTATTGTTCAGAAAGGAGGGCGGATTCGAATAGCATGTTGGTTTCAATATCGTCAAGAATGGTGAAATAGTTAGACGAGGATTCTGAGTCATTGGTAAGTGTGGTTGAAGTTACGGTGGGGGAGGCAAGGGTTTCGGTCATAGTGTCAATATGGGATATGAGAGTACAGAGTTGCAGGAGGCAGATGTTAAGGTTTTGAATACATTGGGCAGTCATAACGATTTCGTTCTGGGGGTTCTTATAATCCGTGAGCTTTCTTATAAGCGGCGAGGATTGAAGAGGCGTTATCAAGATTTTCTTGGGGAATCCATTCATTACTGGCGGAGGAATATCCTTTCCAGGATATGAGATAGCGTCTTCATTTACCCATGCCTTTGTGTGATAAGATAGCTTCGACTTCATATTCTTCTTCATTATCGATGATGTCAGGGGGAGGGTCGTGGAAGTTAGGGCCGTGGATTTCTGTTTCGTGATAGGATGATAGTTCAGAAGTGTGGAACATGGGGTGAACCTTCCATTGCGTGGGTAGCTGGAGTGTGAACGTGATCGGGGATAGTACTGCAATGATAGTAAAAGGTCCGTATCGCTTTGGGGCAAGTTTCCGTGATGGTAGCTGCGTGATAAGGTTCTTTCCTGATAACCAAACCTTATCTCCGATTTTCCATGGTTGGTACTTCCTTCCATGCGATCGTTTGGCCATTCATTGCATGGCGAGGTTGTGACAAGAGATAGCCTCTTCACGTATCTTCTGAAGGAGGCAGAGTTGTTCTTCTGCTGCAGGGACAGTGGATTTGGGGAGTACATGAGGGAGAGCTCGTGGTTTGTATCCCATCATGAGGCGGAATGGGAAAGCGTTTCGAGAGTCATGTTTTCTGTGGTTGTGGACAAATTCGGCCATAGGGAGGTGTTCAACCCAATCTTCTGGGTTGTTGCAGCAATAGATGCGAAGATAGGTTTCTAGTTCTTGATTTAGACATTCTGTCTGACCATCTGTTTGCGGGTGATAAGCGGTGGAAGCGGCGATGTCGTATTTCAACAGTTTAGCGAGGGCTTTAGAGAACTTGGAGATGAACCACGGGCCACGGTCAGAGATCACTTTCTCGTGGAGTCCGAAGCAGCGATAGACGAATTTGAAAAAATTCTTGGCTACTCCTTCCGAGGTGATGGTTTTCATACAAGGGATAAGAATTACCCCCTTCGTAAGCCCATGGTCTACCACGACCATGATAGAATCAAAACTGTTACAGGTTGGTAGATCGGTGATGAGGTCGACAGATACCTGGGCAAAGGGAGTGGAGACAGAGGATGGTATAGGGACGAGCGGGGGAGTGGTGGGATGAGTGTCGGATTTCATTTGCTGACAAAGGGCGCAACCCTCGACGTATTTCCAGATATAGGTACCCATGGATGGCCACCAGAAGTCACGTTTCACTAATTCTTCGGTTTTAAAACAGCCGGGATGACCCACGGTTGTGTGATCATGGGTTCTTTCTAAAATAGCATGCCGTCTGGCAGGGCGGACGTAGGCACGATCTTTATAAAATAAGACATCGTCCTTTATCGTCCAATCTGAGAGGGCCGATTTCATGGGAGGAAGGCAAAGACCATTCAAGGCATCAGAAGCGGCTTGGAAGATAGGGTCGGTATCGTCAGGGTCAGGATTGGCAAGAGTTGTCATTAGCTCTTGATCAAGAAGGCGGATAAACAGGGAGTCAGGGAGAAGGGTAATGTCTTCGTTATCACTCTCAGTGGGGATATGATCAGCGCGGTGAGAGGGCATCAGGAGCGACGAGTTTGGTTCCGGCAACGTGGTGGAGTTCGATATTGTAACATGATAGGAGTAGCTGCCATCTGGCCTGACGATGGGTCAGCTTCTGTGCGGTTCGGAAATAGAGCAGGTTCATATGATCAGTGAACACAATAACCGGATGAGGGTTTCCTTCTAGGTAGTGACGCCATTCCGTTAGCACACGGATAACTGCAAGTAGTTCTCGGTCGAAGATCTGATAGTTTCTTTCTGCTGGGTTCAGGGATTGGGAAAGATATCCACATGGGTGGTAAACGCCGTTTTCATCAGTTTGAAGGAGAACAGCTCCGGTGGCGACTAATGACGCATCAGTTGCGACTGCAAATTGCCGTGACGGATCGGGGTTACGAAGGACTGGTTGCTTTAGAAAACATTCTTTCAATATCGTGAAGGCATCTTGACATGGAGCCGACCATGAGAAAATAGTGTTCTTCTTCGTCAAATCAATAAGTGGTCGTGCGATATCGGAGTAATGGGGAATGAAGTTTCGATAGAAGTTGCAGAAGCCGAGGAATGATTGTGTTTCTTTAACTGTGGTCAGAGTTGGCCAATCGCGAATGCCATCAGTTTTGGCGACATCCATAGCGACGCATCCTGGACGAATAATCATGCCGAGATACTCAACTTCTTGTGCATCAAAAGTACATTTTTCCAGTTTCAAAAAAAGCTTTTCAGCTCGTATCTTGGTCAAAATATGGCGAGTCCGTTCATGATGTTCGTCGAGGTCATTCAAGAAGATAAGGATGTTGTCCATGTATATCACTAGCCAACCTTCATTGATCTCTTGTTGGAATGTGCGGTTCATATATGCTTGGAACGTGGCTGGGGAGTTGCAAAGACTGAAGAACATGACATTTGGCTCATAGAGCCCAAATTCAGTCATAAAGGCTGCCTTCCATCTGTCATCGGGGTGAATACGGATGTTGTTATAACCTGATCAGACGTCCATCTTGGTGAAATACTTGGCTCCGTGCAGCCGTGCAACTAGGGACAAGGGAAGTGGTAACAGATAAGCGTTCTTTATCGTCCAATCGTTGATGTACCGGTAGTCTTGGCATGGTCTGAGGTCTCCGCTTTTCTTTCCTACAAAGAAGAATCCACTAGCTTGCGGTGATTTCGATTCGGAGATGAACCCTTTCTGTACGTTTTCATCAATGAACGCTTTGACAGCAGCTCGTTCATTGACAGAGAGGGGGTATATTTTCGACGTTTTGGGGATGAATCCGGGTTTCGTTTCAATATGGTGGTCAATACCAGGGCGCTCAGGAGGTAGCTTGTTCAATCCATCTTTAGCGAAGATATCGGCGAAATCATGGAGGTAAGAAGGTATGAGTTCCTCGAAAGTTTTCTTCTGTTGTTCTAGTCCCGCAGCTAGGGCGAATTGTTGGGCTTTGTTACTAACTTTCGCATATTCGTTGGATCGTGGTAAGGGTGTGACTGTAGGTTTCTGTTCCAGATGACTGGTTCCGTCGGAGGTAAGAGGGGTGTTCATAGAAACGTTTGTAATAACCCGGAGTTCTGAAGCGTCGGAGGAATATTCTACTAAGAATTCTTCATCGTCAAGGTCATATAGAGAGACTTCTCGCACTGGTGCAGCAAAGTTCTCTTGTGTCCAGACGTCTTCTTTCGTATCAAAGGTTTCATCGTCATCATCGGGGATGGGGAGTAGGTCGGGAAGGGAAGTGGGAGCTTCTTCATCGATGACTTCTTCAATGGACGCACTGGGATATCTAGGGGTGGTCGGAATAATAGGTGTTTCGTTGGTCGAGACTTCTTTTCGCAATTTGGAATTCTTCCATGTCCGATCAATGGATTTGTGTAGAAATAGAAGGGGAAGAGCGCCTTCCTTCCTTTCTTTGTCAACCTCTTCTTCGACCTGACTGCTCTTCGTAGTTTGCGAAAGAACAAGAGTTTCTGCGGCCCAATCAATAGCTGGGTTCATAGCTTTCAACCAAGGGATGCCGAGAAGGATCTGATCTCTCCGTCCTAGACATGTGACGTTAAATTTCCCAATCATGGTTCGTTCATCAATTTTGATTGTGAGAACACAGTAGTGGCGAATGGCTCCGCTTTTGGAATAGCTTCTGTCAGCCGTGGTAACTTTGAAGGGTTTACTGAGTGCGTGGGTTCAGATCTTGTGCTTCTTTACGAAGTCTTCGGAAATGAATGTTCCGGCTGCTCCAGAGTCAACGACTGCGGTTGTTTCAATGGTTTTCAGACAAGTTTTTGAAATGAGAGAAAGTGGAACTCGAAGTTCCTTGCGTTCACCAACTTTTCGTACAAGTCTAATGGGTACATCGGAAGATACTGACGTTGATCCAGTCTTCCACATCAAAAATCCTCATTAAGACGGCGGACTTCTGCTTCTTCTTTGTCGTCACTGCTTTCAACTTCTTTGCGACGGACCAGGGTTTTCCCGTTCTTCTTCTTCTGGGGACATGCTTTGGAAAGGTGTCCGACCACGTGGCAGGTAAAACACTTCCCCGTTCGGAAGTGTTCGGTGCGTTCTTCTTCAGTGAGTCCATCGACTACCATAGCATTGGGGTCTCTGGAAGGCGTGTATCTGCTAGGTCCGAAGTTCTTCTTCTTCTGGGGTTGGTGACGCGCCCTAATAGCATTTAGCTGGAGGTGGGAGTTATCGAGTTGGATACAAGTGGATAGAACCACGTCGAAGTCGTCAGAGATGTCACCCGTGCTGAAGAGGCGGGCGGTCAATCCTGGGTGTAACCCGTCTAGGAAGAATTGTTTCTTTGAGATGTCATCGCGAATTCCTGACCGCTGTGCGAGCATCAGGAACTCCGAAATATAATCCTGAAGTTCTGCTCCTTGCTTTAGGTTACGGAGTTTGGCTAAGGCGGTTCCTGCAGGGTCAAGCAGTTTAAACGCTTTACTGAAGTCGGTGAGAAATTCAATCCAGGTTCCATATCCTATAACAGTCCCATCAGTTTTCTTGTGAGTGGGGTCTTGTGCATGGGAAAGGAAATCTTCCTTCCAGTATCGAGCATTCCCTTCATTCATGAAGGAGGTAACGAAAATGATTTTCTGTTTATCTTCGGTATAGATCTTCTCATTGATGTCGAGGTAAGATTTACACGACATGAGGAATCCATTGGATTTATCCCTATCGCCATCAAAGATGGGGGGGTTCCGATCTTGATTTCAACGGGTTTGGTAGAAGACATCGTTGGGTTCAAAGGTGGTATGGGTGGTATGGCACCTAGGTTCAATGCGCCAAGTAGTGGTGTTAATGTCGTCAGCTTGTCTTAGCTTCAAGGGACCTGGAGTTCTATCTTTCATGATGACCAGGGTTTGTCGTTCTGGGTGTTTCAATACAACGCGTGATAGCAGTGCGGGTGGATCAGGGAAAGACTTTAATCTTTTGTTACGAACTAGGGTAGTTCTGACGTATGGCTACTCGATAAGAGTAATCGGCCAAGGTCGGTTCAAGGCTTCGGCGTATACCAAAGGTCAATGGTTCAATAAGACAAAACAAGGAGTGTCCTCGACTTGAATCAGGTTCAGACGACTTAAGATTGGGGGTCTTAAGTGAAAGCAAGTTCCAGGTAAAACCTAGTAAGATTAAAGTAAA
Source organism: Suillus subluteus (assembly GCA_016647755.1). NCBI lineage: Eukaryota > Fungi > Basidiomycota > Agaricomycetes > Boletales > Suillaceae > Suillus > Suillus subluteus. The sequence goes on along the minus strand of JABBWI010000027.1, from coordinate 563,640 downwards.
GAACTACATAGTACAAAGGTCGGTTTATATAGTAAACGAGAACGACTTTAGGGCAGGCACATTTGAGTCACAATGAGTCAAAGATAAGAACGATATCAAGAATAGATCACCTAGCGAAGGCTTGATAGCGGTCGTGATGTAATACAATGAGTCAATGATAAGGAAGATAAGTCTAGCAGCGGCACCATGCAGCTCGTGACATAATACAAGTAAGGAATGAAAGGAAAATGAATAGGGGCGTACTTGACTGTAACAGGTAAGACCTGACTGGTTTCGAAACCAGCGCGCTGTGACAATCATACCAACACTAGATGTGTATGAGTGTCATAGGCATATTTTGCCTTGCCTAGAGGAAAAGAGTAAAGCGCTAGTCACCAGCACTATCAAACTCCCAAGCTATCCACTTTGGAACCACTTTTCTCCCATAGCGTGCTACCTGGTGTCTTCTTACTTGAGGGTCTTATATGTTGAACAGAATACAATGACTATCACAATTGTACTCTTTAAGACTAAGGTGCCAGCTCCTCAAGTTCACGGTCAACGGATTTTCTACTTCTTGGTTGATAATGTGGTGTTTGTGGGTGGCCAAAGGGTAATAAATTACTTCTTTGCTAGATCACTTCTTGATAGTAAAGGAGTATGTATATTTTGTCAGGTTAACTTAAACCTAGTAGGTAATATGAACCTCTCTGAACTGAATGTGGCACAAATACGTAAACGATGGATAAAACGATAGATTATTGTATAGGCGATCCCTGTAAGATAGTATACAATCAATCTAGACTAGTGAATATGATTGTTTTCAAAGGCAACTCATAGGCCTTCACTTTCTTCGTGATCTCACAGTGTTGAGACAGAAAGTGGGAAAACTCCTGACTTCAAATTCCTACATTCCCACACGGTTTGGGAAAAGAATGGAAGGGGAAAAATTTAATATATTATGTGAGAATGGAGTCCTTATATACATTTTAGAAACCATCCTTACTAAGCAATGAGTCATCACTGGATTGGTAAGATTATGCTTACAAACCAAGCCTTTTGGTGTGCTGAATCAGCTGCTTACTAAAGTACATGAGTAAAATATTACAAAGCATGACAAATCATGACAAAACATGATGAGTCATGGAAAGTCCTTACAAATCAGAATATTACCAGTCACATGACATGCTTACACACATATCTGAGTGGCTCACTGATGTAATCAAGTGGCTGAATAAACATAAACAAATAATGGAAAGAGACAGAAACTAATGGAAACTACAAATACAACTAAACAAATAGAAACAAAGCTTACATAAGTGAGAAGTATAACCTTTGTACACTCCTCTACTCATCTCCTTTCACACTGCTATTTGTATATGTCATGGTATGAACTCCATACCATGCATGATACTGGTCCGATGCCCAGGTATTCTGTCCTCCCATGTCCTGCCTATGTCCACCTACCTCCGCTGGTGCGTTATTTGTCCTTAAATGTCGCTACTGATCAGTCGCAGGTCTTATTACATGTATCCTCATGTTCCGCAGTGCTGTGTGCTTTATTACCTGTCGCTACATCGTGCCCTCGCCAGTGTCACTACTATTCTCACCTACGTATTCCCGAGCCTTTATGAAGTATGATAAAATGACCTGTCGCACATACAGTACTATACTTCCCTTCCCCGGACCTTTGCTGGTGTGTCGGAGTCTCCTTAGTCGCTATATCTCAGCCTTGGTGCAATCGATTCCGCTCTTGCAAATTTCTCTGATCACGTGTCGCTTGACTTGCTTTAAGTGCGCGTCACTAAGGATCCCTTATAAGTCTGACTGTCACAACGTCGGGATCGCTATCGGTAGTCGCACTATAATCTAGTCGCTATCAGGCATTTCGCTTGCACTGTCATATCTTACTTCCACTCTCACTCTCTTCGATTTCTTCTCGCTGTTGCTAGTCAGACGTTCGCATAGCGCTATCACATAAAACACCTTGCATAGTGTTACTCACTTATATGCATGTTTCTCCGTTGGGACTTTCTTGTCACTAATTGCTATAGCGCTACTCATTGGCTTTCAGTCTTCAGTCGCTATAGGTAGCAAGTCCTTCACACTATCGCTCCCCTTGCATATTAGTAGGGAGTTGCTTCATTAGCAGTCCTCTTGGGTCGAATATTACACTCGTGCCTATTTGGATAAGTAGCGCTAGTCTCTAGCAGCCTAGTCGTTATTTCTCTTTCACAGTGTGCATCCTGGAACTGGGCATGGAAGCTGAAGCAAGTGGTGAGCACAATGGGGAGGCATATGTGCTACACTGTGATGTTGTTGAGGATTTTGAAGGCTAGCTGATATATTCAAGATTTGGGGTGCAACCATATTCACCAGCACCAATATGACCAAGCCAGAATACAATATAAGGTTTAATGCAAAATGAAGGCTAGACTTGGAACTTTGGAACAGATGTGAGCGAACCATACCAATGTGGTGAAAGAAATAGTAGTCAGCTAGCTATACCAACAAACCTACTAAATCCTAATGGGTGCGAGTGCAGTACATCGACCCAAGGGGACTGCTATTGAAGCACTTCCTTCTAATAGTGCGAGGGAAGAGAAGGGAAGGAGTTAAGATCTAAGACCTGAGATGTTCCGACCGACCGAAGGTCTGAGTCCAATAGTGTCTGATGCAAAGGGGTACCGATAGTACACCCAATGCAAGATGCCGATGAGGGACACCGATGCGAGATACCGATGAAGAACATCGATGCGAGATACTGATGCGAGATGAGGAGTCCGATGCCGAGGGAGCAGCAAGTAAGTCTAGGCCGAGGTAAAGAGAGTCTAGGTATAACTAGGTATGACGAGGTATGATGAGGTATGACGAGGTATGGGTTGCCGAGGCAAGACTACTGGTAGCGGTTCGGATCTCACAAGGCCTAGGTAAAGAAACCTTAGATAGAGTGCACTTAGAGCTGTCAAGGCATGCCCGAGATAAAAAGCAAAGGGGATCAAATTGCACAATCAAGGTCTAACTAAGGTGACTCCTACAATGGTAGCAGGTATGTCTGGAGAAGGGAAGTGCGAGATAATACGAACTCGAGTCCTATTTATCTAACTATGTGAGCGTCTGGAATCACACAGGCGAGAGCAGTAGCGAAATGCAGGGTATTCAGGTCAATATGTAATAAGGCTTGCGAGTACTGCAGCCATGGGAATACATGTAATAACGCCTGCTGTTCATTCAGTAACCATAAAATAAGCTTAAAATGCACCAATGGAGATAGGCAGACATGGGCAGGACATGGGAGGATTCGATACCAATGGGACGGAATGGTCGGCCGAGGTGCGCAGTGACTGAAACGACAAGTAGGGGACAGCACCGACGACCCTGGTTCCCTGTGAGCGACCAAGGCAACAGGTCTGTATTGGCCGAGTCGGACATAGACCAGTGCAACATGGAAGAGTCGAGTGAGTCGAGAATTTGCAAGGAAGTGATGTATGGATGCGATGTGGACTTCTAGACTGCTTGACTTCTATAGCAAAAAGGGGTTCTGCGAGACTAGCCCAAGTTTGAACACCACACCGAAAAGGCTTTGGTGAATATTGATGAAGTTCAAGCCACACTGGAAAAGCAGTGGTGAACCTTGGTTTCACTGCACCTATATATGAAAACTAATGTACTGGCTGTGCAGGAGGTGTTGGTAGATTATCTCCTCACCAGAAAGGTCTTGGTGAACATTGATGTTTTGCAGGCAAAGCATTGCACTGATAAGATAATGCCAGAAAAGTTTGGTGAAAATTGAGCTCCCAATGGCAGCTGCAAAAATCGCACCAATATATTAGTAGGCATGTCAGGGCGTAAATAGGGTTATTAAACCCATTTATTCAGAGTCAGCTTAGGCTACAATTTCTGAAGAATTGTGACGAAACTTGCCTTATCAACAGCCACCATTGGTTTAATTTCATCTTTATTCAGCTTCCCAAATGCTCCATCAATACCATGTCTCAGCCTGCCAAAGCAGTTCCAAAACAGATGATGACTCGAGCTAAAAATGCAACTCAGCATCCAGGACATATCCTGACTGGGGGTGAAGATCACATAAAGAGACGTACCAAATCTCAAAAGGCTGCTGATGACCAATGTGAAGAAGAGGAAAAGCAGGCAAGTGAAATGGCTGTATGAGAAGGACATAAGTGCATTGCTGCATTTCAGAAAAAAATGTAGACAGGCCAGGCTGCTATATGCGCTGATGTGCTGAAGCCTCCTCATCCCCACCCACACCCCATAAAAAAGGCTGTGAAAGCCATGGAGACCTCCAAGTTGACTGTGGCTGAGGATAAGGCTGTGGGCGCCAATGGCAAGGATGGTAAGGCTGGAGGTAAATTAACAGCCAGTGCTAACATTGAGCATCATAGAGGAATATGAGGAGGAGGAGGAGGTGTGAGTGCTGGGGGTACACAAAAAGAAGGGGAAGAGGACAGTGTTACCAGTGAAGACACCAGTGAGAGATGTGATCAAAGCAGCAGGTGCTGACATCCTTGTTGATGAATCAATGGTGGCACGTGATGACGCTAATAAGTTGTAAGGTGTCTATTACTTTTCAACTACTATGATGCACCACCTGACTGAAATGGCTCTTTTCTTTTTCAATTTAATGGTCCATGATGATGATAGCTCTATGTCAGGTCCTAAAGATTTTGGTATTGCTGCTGGGTGTATCATATGTTGGAGGTCTAATATTCCCACTAGTGGTTCAAAGCCATCCTCCAACTTGAAGAACAGGCTATCCATGATGCCTTCCGACTTCTGTAGTACCACTCCCTCCTCTAAGCTCACTAGGGGGAGTACTATTAGTAGCGGTGTTGCCCCACTCACACCCATAAATACTATTGGCAATACTGGGGCTGACAATGTTGCAGATCATTTTTTCAACCCTGTTGTTAAGACCGTACTCAAAAGGTATCGAATCCGAAGGGCTTTGGCCTCAGCTCGTGTGCTGTGCCCCTTTCCCGAGTACTGCCCCTTATTTCAGAGCACCAAGATATCACGTCTAGAGGGACGGATAAGTATTGTAACAGATCCAGTAAGACTTCCGGATATCAGACGTATAGAGTAACGGCTAATCCGGATTGGATCCGAACTAGAAACTAACGAGTAAGACTGTCCGAAGACAGAGGCGGATGTATAGACTATCGGATTCAATCCTAAGTCTCAGAGTAGACAAGAGTATCGTACTCAAGTCCGGACGGATAACGGAAGGACTTAGAGTCCAGACAGGATGAGTGCAATCTAAGATGATATTCGAACTGATCTTCTACAGCGCAAGTACAAGGGTTTATATACTACGGATAACTAACGGAATGGTCAATAAGCAAAGGTGCGAGGCTATGTACGAAGTATAAGCAAAGTATACATGAAGTGTATTGGTAAGTCAGAACAGGTAAATCATGTACCGGGAATGAAGTACAAGTTAAAGCGGATCAGTAGGAATAGCAGAAGTAAAGGATAACCGGATTACCGGTGTACAGGAATACTGAAAGGAGATGAACAATAGTTAGAGTTATATGAACAGGAAATGAAATGAGGATCGGATCGGATCTGAGATCCGGATCTTTGGATCTGTAACCGGATATATGGTATATGACAGTATCCCCCCCTTAGGGCCAATCCCTAGAGGCATGAGAATCAGCGATCCGGACCGGAAGATATGAGTGTGAGACAATGGAGAAGTTGATGGGAGAAGTGTCTGAGTTCAGATTTCGACAGATATACGGATGTCAAAGTGTCGCAGGTGTTCCTTCCTTTCCCCACTTCTTCACTACCACTAGCTTTACTCAAACATGGCTGATAACGGATCCGGTTCCAAGAAGACCGCTAAACAACAACTAGCGGAAGCAGAGGCAGCACTGCTGGCAGCCCAGGCCGCAGCTCAGAAGGAAGAAGAGGCTGACAAGCTGAAGCGCCAGGAGGAGGAAGTGGAACGGAAACGTCTGGATGGGATTAGGAAGATTGAGCAGGCTGAGATCCGAAGGGAAGCGGAGGAGACTAGGCACAGGGCGATTGTAGCGGAAATGGTGAGTTTGTGTTTACACCATCGGATCCGTAGACTCGCGCGATCTCCACAGATAAGGAGGGAGCTTGTTTCCATTGCTCTAAGAAGGGTCGGGCTTGTCTATGGACCGATGCTGAGAGCAATTCCTTGGTGAGTTGTCCTTATTCTTTTGGATCCGTGACTCCTAACATTCGGATAGATCAAGGCTTGCAACGGATGCCGGAAGGACAAGGTCATGTGTCCTGGAAGGCCTGGAGTTGCCCAAGAGCGCAAGTCTAAGAAGAGGCAGCGCGCTGCTGGGACTCCATCTCTGAAAGGCAAGGGTAAGAAGCGCCAGCAGAGTCCGACTCTGGATCCGGATATGGAGGTTGTCGGAGCGGATGAGGCGGAAGTGGAATATGATGATCAGGCTTGGGTTGCTGCTGCTAATAGCATTGTAGCGGAATTGGCTCGGACCAACGGATTGCTCCAACAGAGCATCGTAGCGGCGGAAGGGAGTAGGGCTGCTTTGGATCGGATGAATACTAACTTGGAGGCATTTATGCAGCAGCAGAGGGAGTTCCAGATCATCCTTCTGGAGGGGATCCGGAATGGAATCCGAGTTACTGAGGTGGCCCATTCTGAGGGTTCTGAGAAGGGAGCTGAAGAGTCCGGATCCAGAGGTGACATGGAGACGGATGGCTAAAGGATTTCGGATCTGTCTCTTCTGCTACTAATGTACTTGTATATCCGATTTTGTACTCATTGTATAGCAATAGGACCGGGTTTGTCTGGATATGCAGTGTGGAAGTCCGAGACTAGATCGGACGCGTTTCCGAGTTCCGTAGCTAGTAACCACGAGGTTTCTTCGTCCGTTCCCTCATATCCAGACCATCGGACGAGGTATAGGAGTTGGCACTGGCGTCTACGACGGTCTAGCTTAGAGTCTAGGATTTCGGATATCTCATATTCTGGTTCTCCGTCGACTTCGACCAGAGGTGGAGGAGGCTGGATACGATTAGGAATGGTGTTCGGAATGGATGGTTCTAACTGCGAGACGTGGAAAACGGGGTGGACAGATTTCATGGATTCGGGAAGTCGGATTGTGAAGGAATGGGTACCTGGACGGGATATGACTTCGAATGGACCTAGGTTCTTTTCTGAGAGTTTCTTAGACAGACGAGTGGACCGGAAGTACTTAGCCTTGACAAAGACTTGGTCTCCGATATTGAGATCCGGAGCGGGTTTGCGTTTAGCATCCGCAGGTCCTTGATATCTTTCTTGGGCGTGAGCCATTTCTTCTTGGAGGAATTGATGAAGGTCGTCGAGATCTATAGCATAGTCTTGGGCACGGATGGAGGATAGATCACGTTCCGGATGGACGGATATGTTCGGATGATAACCTTTATTAGCAAAGAAGGGTGATACTCCGGTAGTAGCACTCGGAGCATTGTGGTATGCAAACTCTGCTAAGGGAAGTAATTCTGACCAGTTGTCCTGCTGATAATTGCAATATATCTGAAGGTATTGTTCTAGGGTTTGGTTGGCACGCTCGGTTTGTCCGTCCCCTTCCGGATGATATCCAGATGTGAAGTGGAGGACCATATCCAATGCTTTTCCTAAGGACCGGAAGAAGTGTGATACGAATTCTGTACCGCGGTCCAAGGTGACATGGGACAGAACCCTGTGCTTGGAAAACATGTGAAGTAGGAACAGGCGAGCGAGGTCAGGAGAGGTAATGGTATTGTGAGTCGGAACAAATATTGCTTGCTTGGATAGTCGATCTATGATAACGAGGATGGCTGTAAAGCCGGATGAGTCCGGAAGTTGCTCTATGAAATCCATAGAGATGGAATTCCAAGGCTTTTCTGGTATGGGTAGTTGCTTGAGCAATCCGTAAGGTTTGTGTCTCGGAACCTTGGCTCGGGCGCAGGTAGTGCAGGATCGGACGTAGTCCTTAACATAGGTGCGTATACCTGGCCATGTATACTCGCGTCGGATGAGGTCTAAGGTTCGGTTTTGACCAAAGTGACCGGATAGAGGATGATCATGAGTATTACGGAGGACGCGTAGTCGGAGGTCATTGGATTCCAGAACATATATACGATTGTCGCAATGGAGGAAACCACTATTGTCCACTGTCCATCTCAGATCCGAAGGTACTGAAAGATGGTTGGTTGCGATAGGGTCATTATGGAGTGCGGTCAGGATGTCTTTCCAAAGGTTATCGATATCCATTAGAACAGCTGCTCTAAGTACCGGAGTTGCTAAGGTTGAGGCTCGTAGGGACGAAGCTAACTGTTCAGACGTGAATACCGGACGGAAGTTATGAGGGTTAACTCGGGCGTAGTCCTTATCCCCCTCTTTGGGATAGACGTCCCAGCGTCTAGTAAGGGAATCCGGTTTAACTCCAAGCTTTCCGGGACGGAAACGGATGATGAGGTTGAACTGGTGAAGGAATTCGGACCAGCGAGCCTGACGGCGAGAGAGGAGTTTGGTAGTGGCGAAGTACTCAAGGTTCTTGTGGTCCGTGACAACATCTACAGACTTGGCCGAGCCTTCTAGATAATGTCGCCAGGTCCGGAAAGCTTCGTATATAGCTAGGAGTTCCTTGTCGTGGGTGTCATAGTTGAGTTCTGGAGCGGTTAGCATTCGGGAATAAAACGCTACCGGACGAAGCTCTGAGTCCGGACATACAATGGATAGTATTCCAGCTATAGCATAGTCAGAGGCATCGGTTTCCACAACTATAGGAACATCCAGCATCCAGTGTGTAAGCACCGGAGCCATAGTGAAGGCTTTCTTGAGTTCTTCGAAGGATTTCCAACAATCCTCGGAAAAGTTCCACAGAACGTCCTTGCATGTAAGCCATGTTAACGGAACCACAATATCCGAGTAGTTGAAGATAAACCGTCTATAGAAATTTGCGAATCCGAGGAAGGACTGGATATCCTTGACTTTCTGGGGTTTTGGCCAGTCAGTAATAGCTTGGATCTTCTTGGACGACATGGTCAAGCCGTCCGGAGATAGTGTCATATACCATATATCCAGTTACAGATCCGAAGATCCAGATCTCAGATCCGATCCAGATCCGCTGGACACATCCGTCGTCCGGTCCACAGATCCGATCCGATTCTCATTTCATTTCCTGTTCATATAACTCTAACTACCTTTCATCTTCTTTCGGTATTCCTGTACACCGGTAATCCGGTTATCCTTTACTTCCGCTGTTCTTACTGATCCGCTTTAACTTGTACTTCATTTCCGGTTCATGATTTACCCGTTCCGACTTATCAATACACTTTATGTATACTTTGCTTATACTTCGTACATAGCCTCATACCTTTGCTTATTGATCATTCCGTTAGTTATCCGTAGTATATAAACCCTTGTACTTGCGCTGTAGAAGACCAGTTCGAATATCATCTTAGATTGCACTCATCCTGTCTGGACTCTAAGTCCTTCCGCTATCCGTCCGGACTTGAGTACGATACTCTTGTCTACTCCGAGACTTAGGATTGAATCCGATAGTCTATACATCCGCCTCTGTCTTCGGACAGTCTTACTCGTTAGTTTCTAGTTCGGATCCAATCCGGATTAGCCGTTACCCTATACGTCTGATATCCGGAAGTCTTACCGGATCCGTTACGATACTTATCCGTCCCTCTAGACATGATATCTTGGTGCTCTGAAATAAGGGGCAATACTCGGGAAAGGGGCACAGCGCATGAGCTGAGGCCAAAGCCCTTCGGATCCGATACCACTTGAGTACGGTCTTAACAGATAGGAGGTATCCAAGATATTCAACAGAAGTGGAGTGGAATTCGCATTTTTCGGGTTTGGCATAGAGACGATGTTTATGGAGTCGACGGAGTACTTCTCGGACGTGTTGCTTATGGGATGCGAGGTCATGGGAATAGATGAGGATGTCGTCCAGATATACGATAACGCATACATCCAGCATATCCGCAAACACGCTATTGACAAAGCGCTGGAATGCTGCTGGGGCATTAGTGAGACCTTCCGGCATCACCAACCATTCATAGGAGCCATAGCGCGTTCGGAAGGCAGTCTTCCATTTGTCTCCTTCCGCTATCCAGACGAGATGATAAGCGGATCGGAGGTCGATCTTGGTATAGACTTTAGTGCGGCTTGGAGAGTCTAGGAGGTCAGCAATGAGGGGTAACAGATATCGGTCTTTCTTAGTGATCTGGTTGAGTCCACAGAAATCCACACAAAGGCGGAGGGATCCGTCCTTTTTCTTGACAAATAGGACTGGAGCTCCGTGAGGGGAGGAAGAGGAGGGGAGGAGTCCAGAGGCAATATTTTCATCAAGAAACTTCTGGAGGGCTGCAAGCTCAACCGGGGATAGAGAATAGATAGTTCCAAGGGGAGGACTAGTTCCTTCTTCTAGATCTATGTTCAGATCATAAGGACGATGGGGAGGAAGTTGGCTAGCCTTTCCCTTGTCGAAGACATCCGCAAACTTGTGATAGTCCGAAGGAATATTGGATAGATCCGGAGGATCGGACCAGAGAGATGCGGACCAGAGATCGACACCAGACGGGCGAAGGTAAATACTGAACTGGACCGAACCTTCCATCTTGCAGGCTCAGCAAAAGGCAACTGCATTGATTAAGGATATGTTAGGAACAGCATTATCAGCGGATGGTCCAGATGTAGTCGGAGGAGGAAGGGTTTCCATCGGAGGAAGGGGATCCGAAGACGGAAGTGACGTCAGAGGGGTCGATGGCATTCCATGAGAAGTTGTCCAGAATTCGATGCTTCCCAAAACCCAGTCAATCAACAGATTGTGTCGGGTGAGCCAGCTATATCCAAGAACAATAAAACAAGATGAATCCAAAGGAGTAAAGTAAAACGTATCAGAGGTAACTACACTGGACGGAAAACGGATGGACAAATCTATAGCTTCGGAAATAGTATTATTACAAGTACCATCAAACAAGCGGAGCGGAATCGGAGGTATCGGATATGTAGGGAGTTTATGTTTTTGGACGAACGCAGTGTCTATGAAACAATGAGAAGAACCACAATCTACAAGGGCTGGAAATTCGGATACAGATGGAAGTAACAGAAGTGAAACATATGGACAGAGAGAAGTCGGATTCGAAAGTGCGACAGCGTTGAGTCTTAACTCCTTTGTGCAGGCAGAGTCAATGCGACCCTCTTTCTGCACAGAGCTAGGAGGGTCGCGGACTATTTTTTTGTCTCAACAGAGACATCCGGTTTGGCTTCTGGAGCAACTACTGCAGCACGGCCCTTGGCAGCGCGCGAAGTAGACTTGGTGCATTCCCGAGCAGTATGTCCAGGTCCACTGCAGAATAAGCAAAGCTTCTTATCCAATCTTCTCTGCCTTTCTTTGGACGTGAGTTTACCATCCTTACCCAACTTGGAAGTAAGGTCCGGAGCCTTAGGAGCGGACGAGCTCGAGGACGCGGATGGCTTGGCAGATCTCTGGTTACTGGAGTTATTGTTTCCAGATTTGTGATTTCCGGATCCAGATGTATTGGAGTTCGTCCGGTCAGAAGCGGATTGCTTAGGGGTAGTGGATGAAGCGGGTTTAGTCTCTCGGGAGATCTCTCCCTTCCGTTCCCAGTATCGGGTGTCGATAGTCTGAGCGAGGGTTTTGTATTCGGAAAGGGTAGAGGGTTTTCCCATGCAACTGATTTCATCCTTGATGCGAGCCGGAAGTCCATTGTAGAATTGGCGTCGTAAGGCTCTGTCACCCCAACTACGGACTTGCAAAGCGAGACGCTGGAATTCCACAATATACTTGTTAATGCGCTGTCCATCACGCATGTGGAGCTGCTTGAGTTGCATTTCTGCATCACCGGATGGGTCGTGGGGTCCAAAGTTGGTTTGGAGTTCAAGCATGAATGCGGAATAGTCATCTACCCAGTCCGGACGATCATCCGGATCGTCGGACAGGAGATCCGGTTCAAACCATTCGAGGGCCATATCCTTAAGGTAGGATTGGGCGAAGTTGACTTTAGCCCGTCCAGTACGGAAAGCTTTTGGCTTGCTTTGGAAGTTCAGCTCACACTGGACGAAGAACGCACAGAGCTTCCGTGGCTCGGATCTGTCAAAGGTATCCAGTTCTCGGACCTTGACTTTGGAATCTTTGGATGCGGGTACACGACAATTATTGCGAGCAAGGTTATCGATGGCTTCTGAGAGTCGGAGCATAACGCGGTCCTGTGGGTTTAGGCCGTCATTTTCATCGTCATCATCATCCGGATCATCGTCCGGTTCACCACCGAAGTCATCTGGCAGGTTTCCACCAGGAAAGTCATCATCATCACCATCATCAGGATCTTCGTCGTCCGGAGGTCCTCCGGCAGGAGTGCATGTAGGAGTTTCCAGGTGTCGACGATTAAGGAGTTCGGATATGGTTTGAGTGGGTCCGCAGTTACTAACGCGCCGCTGAGAGAAACTGGTGAAGGTGTTGACTATGGGTGTTGGATCACGACGGAGGGATGTAAGTCCGACCGCGTGTAGAGTTGCTTGTGTCTTAGTAGAAGGCATGATAGGTGTAAGTATACTCGGAAAGGTATGAGTTCGAATATACTGTTAAGACCGTACTCAAAAGGTATCGGATCCGAAGGGCTTTGGCCTCAGCTCGTGTGCTGTGCCCCTTTCCCGAGTACTGCCCCTTATTTCAGAGCACCAAGATATCACGTCTAGAGGGACGGATAAGTATCGTAACAGATCCAGTAAGACTTCCGGATATCAGATGTATAGAGTAACGGCTAATCCGGATTGGATCCGAACTAGAAACTAACGAATAAGACTGTCCGAAGACAGAGGCGGATGTATAGACTATCGGATTCAATCCTAAGTCTCAGAGTAGACAAGAGTATCGTACTCAAGTCCGGACGGATAACGGAAGGACTTAGAGTCCAGACAGGATGAGTGCAATCTAAGATGATATTCGAACTGATCTTCTACAGCGCAAGTACAAGGGTTTATATACTATGGATAACTAACGGAATGGTCAATAAGCAAAGGCGCGAGGCTATGTACGAAGTATAAGCAAAGTATACATGAAGTGTATTGGTAAGTCGGAACGGGTAAATCATGTACCAGGAATGAAGTACAAGTTAAAGCGGATCAGTAGGAATAGCGGAAGTAAAGGATAACCGGATTACTGGTGTACAGGAATACCGAAAGGAGATGAACGATAGTTAGAGTTATATGAACAGGAAATGAAATGAGGATCGGATCGGATCTGTGGACCGGACGACGGATGTGTCCAGCGGATCTGGATCGGATCTGAGATCTGGATCTTCGGATCTGTAACTGGATATATGGTATATGACACCTGTTTGCAGATGATGATCTGACCAAAGCAGTCAAACACTCTCAGGCCCTTGTTCATATGTCAAAACCAAAGGCTACTCAGGTGAGTTTGGTCATCTAGTTCTTTCTTTTGATGTATTAACCGCATTATCAGGGTGTCAAGATTACTTCTAAGGACCCTGATACTTTACTACAAATGGATTTAGCCTATCACAACACCAATCCGACTTCTACACAACTCGATACCATTCAGCCCGACATCATCGCTGACGATGATTGCAAAACAAATGTTGAGGTGGCTCACCCAGTAGTAGCTTCCCTCATTAACTACACATCTGACACTGATATGGAATCTGATCTCGAACCTCCTCCTTCTACGCAGGTTCCCAAAGGATATTACAACTCTGACATCCACCAGGCTGCAGCTCTCACTTGAGCTCACACATCCCATCCTACCATTCCAATAAGTGTCAAGCGCAAACTCGCAGATATGGAGGATGGCCTGACCGATGATGCCCTGCTTGAGGATGCCCTGCTTGAGGATGACCGCATTGCAGATGACCGCATTGAGGATGACCGCATTGAGGACGCCTCATGGTCGATGATGACTTCATGGCCAATCATGGAAACATCATTGAGGAAGACTCACTCTCATCCGAAGTTGAATTTGTGGGTCACATCAAGTCCGCAGTTAAAACCGAACCTGAACCAGTGTCCTTACGGGTCACTTCTGCAGTAGTATTCTTCAATGTTTAATGTTTAATTTTACTGGCTGCAAACTTGAATTATATAGACTAATGTTGGCATCAAACACAAAGCTCCCGTGGCAAAGTGAGCAAAGTCTTCCATCACACACACTCGGAGTCTTTCCAGCATCTTGATTGCTACCTCTGGTGCCACGAACCATGTAGAGGTGGAGATCCTCCCCCGTTCTGCTTACAGGATCAAAACCCTCCTGGATGTTCTCAGGCAGTAGCTAGGTGGAGTGCCATGTTTATCCCTACTCTCATTTCCGCCATCAGAGACCAAGATGAAGTCTGGGGTCACCTCGAGTTGGAGAAATCTCTCTGCGCTACTATGCAGGACACCTGGGATGCAGTTTACAAGGATATACCACACACAGTCACTACTGATGGACCTGTTATGGCTTTAGTAAGTAATTTTTGACACGATTCGTATCTGATGGTTTTTGTTTTTTTCTTAGGCCATCCAGCAGCTATCAGAGTGGCACAATGGCATTGGCTCTACTGCCATCCCAGTACTCACACACTTCATGTCATTGCAGGATGATATCCAGACTGACCAAGACCACAAAGATTTTGTGAACAACTTACTTTTCAAGCTAGGATTTTTGTATGGGAGCGTCACAGAGGACGGACAATTCAAGAAACCCTTTCAGTCTGAACTCCTTGTTCAGATCCTCATACAGCACAGGTGCACTACTTGGGGCACTATTGATAGCCACAGGAAGATCACACATGCAAAGGGCGCTCTTAGTCTTGCCACTGCAGCGGCATGTGTATTCACTCTCTCATCATACCATGACTAACTTATTTCTCATGTTTCAGATGGAATGCGCCCTCAAGCTTATTGGGCTTGACAACACGCTCGTCAGTGAACTGGAAGTCGACAGTAAAGGCAAGGCTGTCAAGGTCCCACACAGTTTGAACAAAGCTTCAGGCAAGAATAGTAATGCTCAAAAGGCCTTTTCAGACACCAACTATGGTGTGGCGACCAGGGATTACATGAAATCTATCAACCGCCTCAAAGACTCAGTCCTCCAGGACATTTGGGAACAAATGAAGGAAATTGCTGTGAAGAGGCGTGGGGTGCCCCTCACTCTGGATGAGGATTCTGAGGATGAGCGCGCACTCATATTTGATAGCTGGTACTGTACTTTTTCATCATTTAATAGTGTCTTTACTGATGGTTTTCGGTACTACTTTCTATTTTGTAGAGTCAACTACTGCTAGTAGTACCCTTATTGTTCCTTCCTCTTATTACCCGAGTCCATACTGTCATCTCTACTTCCCACTCACTCCAAGTCACTGTTGCCACCTGCTACTACTGCTAATACTACTGCTTGTCATGCTGTCCACTTTCTTGCACACTTTTAATGCATCTTTCCCACTACTTACCAATTGCTTTCCCTCCTTTGTCTCTTGCTTATCATACTTATCGCTCGAAATGAAGTGTTTTGTGGTCATTTTTATTGGAACAAATGTGAAATAAGGCTGAAACAAGTATACAATAAGTGAAATAAGTAGCTCCAATTTCTGCTACTTGCACTACTTGCAATGCAGGCTCAGGGGCCTATTTTGCAAAATAAAGCTAAAACAAGGTTGAAAAAAGTCGAAGTCAAGAGGAGGCACCTGCTTTTTCGACTTATAATTGCCTTGTGGCAAGTTGACGGCAAGTTGATGTCACCGTTCTTATGAGTGACTTGTCCGCTCCTTTTCGGGAAATTACCCGGCGGCAAGTAGCAAAAAAGGAAGTCAAGAAATGTGTGAATTTACTGATGGAGCCAGAGTAAGGCAGCCTGAGATTGCAAGTTTTAATCCCTTGCTTGGAATTTTGATGTGTTGGGTTTCTAACCATTACATTTTTCTTCGTCTGCGGTCGTGGTATTGGTTGCGGCAAATTCTTGTCTTGATCCTGAATTGGAAGGTTGTTTCCCCACCTTGTCTCGGTTCTTGTGCAGACAATGAGCAGTTTATTCACTGGCGAGAGAACGAGCTCAGTAGTGTTACGAGACAATACTGAGGTGTTCGGACAAAGACGAGAAGGACTAAGTATGTACCGTACATGATTAGCTAAGTCGTACCGGAGGACCGACGTGCGGAAATGTCATGCGGTACAGAATCCAAGAAGTCTCTATGGCATATGGTGTCGAAGGTGAACAAGATAAGAGATAGCGCAAGAATGGTAATGAAGAAGCTAACACAGTTGCGCTACGATAACCTACATACTTGACGAGTGATTCGTTCGTACGGAACTATACCCTGTGTACTGCTTTATCGTCGGCAACTTTGATCATGCAAGTGAATATTTGTTGGCCTTGAATGCAACATGTGTGATGTCCCTAAAAGGGACTCGGGGTTTGGGGCGCGTAGTCGCCGTTACCCATGTTATATAGTACAAGATACCAATTAGGTGAAGAAGGTGCAAGATATGGATATAGCAGCCAACAACTAGTGGGATCGCCACGCTAGGTTCTTGCATTCCCGTCCCTCCCTGCACCGTCCAATTCAACAGGGTATCACGAAAAGAAATGTCCAAGGAACTAAACCTAGCTAACCCTTCTGGCAAGGAACTCAGTCGTTCTCTGAGTAACCTCGAGACGGCAAAGGACCATGAGGTCCAACGCAGTCGTTTGCGCTCCATTTTTATTGTCATCACTTGTACCGCTGCAATGGTTGTTAATGTGAGTGTCCATCATACCTTTGCTCGCTGATCCTTTGTGACATCTTTAACCGCAGATATCTAATACTACCTCTGTCTCTATTTCACTCCCAACGATTGAGAAGGGGCTAGCTATTGAGGAAGAGCAGCTTCAGTGGCTCGTATCCGCGTATTCTCTCAGTTCTGTACGTTTTCGCGTCTGTTTTTGCACATCTTAACATGGTGGCTCACCTCGTGTTTAGGGTTGCCTGCTCCTGTTCTTCGGCAGATTGGCGGATCTTTATGGACGAAAAAAGGCATTTATGCTTGGGACTCTGTGTCAAATTGCCTTTTCTCTCGGTTGTGGCTTTGCACAAGGTTGGTGTGCCCACCAATCGTTCGCGTGTTCCATCCACTCACAAATGTAAATCTAGATGGTCTCACTCTCGCCGTCTTGCGTGGCTTCCAAGGTATTGGAGCCTCCGCTACAATACCATCTGCAGTAAGTCCTCCTGAGATGTTTTTGAAGCAAAAGTACTCACTTTTTCAGCTCGGTATCTTAGCGCATGCGTTCCCTCCATCAAGAGCACGTTCAATAGCATTCGCTACCTTTGCAGCCGGTGCTCCTGTCGGCAGCGCATTTGGCATGATCATCGGCGGTGTTCTGACTCAACTTACCTCGTGGGTCATGATTACTGATCGACGCAGGCTATATTTCTCACGATCTCGTGCAGACCACATTGGCGCTCTGTATTTTACATGGCCGCGGCAACTTCAGCTGTAATAGGAATTTCTGGTCTGATTTCGTTCGATGCCGACGTTCCCTCAGCGGAAGTTGTCAAACGTGTCGACTGGATTGGCGCTTCCCTTGTCACAGTTGGCTTGGTTTTGATTGTATTCGTACTTGCTCAAGGAGATATTGCTACGGATGGCTGGAAAACCCCATGTAAGAATCATGAATGTCGTCAAACCATACTGGTAATGTGCTAAAACCATCAACAGATATCCTCGTGCTCCTTATTATCGGAGTCATCTTGCTTGCGATATTCCTGGTGTGGGAGTGGAAGCTGGAACAAATCATTGACGATGATCCATCAAGAGCGACATCTTTCTGGACACCGCCGCCACTCATGAGGCTCTCGCTCTGGACTCGGGCAAAGGGACGCATGGCCGTTGTCCTGGTTATAGCATTCTTAAATTGGAGTGCCTTCATTAGCTGGAGCTTCTGGGTTCAGGTATGTTCCGGTTCCGCTACCCGAAGGAATGATGTCGCTGACTCCGTTTTCTAGTTGTATTATCAGAACTACCTGCTATTGACGCCGGTCGACACCATGATCCGATTCATTCCCATGTTCATTGTTGGCTGTTTATGTAACTTTTTCGTGGCGATGGTCATTGCGAAATTGCCCTTAGTTATCTTCGTAGGCAAGTGTCTATGTGTGGAACATTAACATGTCAAGCTGACTTGTGGTCCAGTCAGCGGAACGCTCCTGACAGCAACGGCCGCCATCCTGTTTGCCCTAATTGACCCGTCTGTAACATACTGGGCCTTCAGTTTCCCGTCCACGGTTCTTATCGTGTTCGGCGCTGATTTCGTATACTCCTCCGGTACAATTTTCATTGCCAAAACCTCGCTCCCACATGAACACAGCGTAGCTGGAGCGCTATTTCAAACTATGACACAGGCGAGTCCCGTGAAACAAGTAACGCTGTCCTGTGCTAAACTAACACGTTTTTGATTAGATCGGCACCGCATTCGGTCTAGCTATATCCACAATTGTGTTCAACACTGTGGTCGATACGGAATCTGCGAAGCTCGGTGTCATTGTAAACTCTAGCGACACCAATGCGCCCTTGTCTGCGCAACTCACGGGGTATAAAGATGCGCAATGGACCTCCGCTGCGTTTGCCCTTATGGGTGAGTACTGCAAATTTGTGTTGTGTTGAAAGCGGATCATTGACGGTTACTGTGATTATAGCCGCGCTGCTGGCAGCGCTTTTCCTCCGCAGTGTTGGTATCGTCGGTCGTCGGACACAACAGGATCATTAGGCATGTTGATTCTGACCAGACCATGGCTGCCCATGTTGCGGCTGACGACACTGGGATACCTGATATGTCCAACTAAGCAAGACATCGATGTTCGAACGGACGTTACTTATGCTGCATCATGAACTCGTATATCCCCCCCTTTGCATTTATTCAATCGCACTTCACGTTGCAGAATCCACAGGAATCCACCAATCCAAATTCAACATTGTTACCATTAATCGTACCCACGAATGCCGTCGTTTTGACTCTTTGGCATTGCATGTTTTTGTTTCGGTCGTACGCCTGCAGAACCCCGAAAATCCAAATTCAACATTTATTATTGGCAATTGTCCCCCTATGTAATCAGTAGTTCCTGTACCCACGCACGCCATCATTTTGATTCCCTGGCATTGCATGTTGTCATTTCTGTTGTTTCTTCTGCCTATAGAGCATTACCCGGGCCCTTTGGACTTTACGCGGCATGTTGTGGTAGTAGTACTGTAGCGATGTCGCGATAGTAGTACTGTAGCGATGTCGCGATAGTAGTACTGTAGCGATGTCGCGATAGTCGAGTAACTTATAGATCTTGTATATAATTATCGTGATTTGGGTCTCCGAGAGATCGAACATTGGCCCCACTCAATTCCATTTTACTTATTATCAAACATTCGTTGAAAATTTGAGGAGGAATGGTTGTTCCTTCTTTTCAGGTCTGTGCTAGTATGGGAGACTACTTAATGATCGTGCACTACGCACGTCATTTGTCGTGGGTTTTTTCTCTCAAGCAATTGGCTCAGAGGCCCATCGAGACAATAATTGCGTCCGTGGATCGATTCCTTTTAAGAACCAGTTTCTCGTAAGTAATGGTTGTGGATTCTGCTGGATGAAGCTTGGAGCCCAGATGGAAAAACACTTGTCTCCGGGTCAACCGATCACTCGATCAAAACGTGCCAGAATACTACAACATGGAAACAGATTTCACTGCTGGACGAGCACACCGACGGTGTCTTGGCCGTTGCAATACTTGAGAATGGACGCATCCTCGCAAGCGCATCTGAAGACAAGACAGTGCGGTTGTGGAACCTCGACAAAAGCCAGCCCATCGGCTCCCCCCTCAACCATGCAGATTCAGTGACCTGTGTGTCGTTTTCGGCAGATGGAAAGCTACTAGCCACCGGCTCCGATGACAATAATGCATACACGTGGGATGTTTATGCGATACTAAGAGAAGCTGGCCTCGACGACCTTCTGTTGGACGTAAATGTGAGTCGAACGGCATGTCTCATTCTATTTCATTCTCACGTAGAATGCACTCTAGTCAATACTTGCTGTATGTGACACCTTCATAGATAGATTTCATTGCATTCAAATATTTTTTAGGCTGACGCTACAAGGCGTCCGGTCCAGCCAATCAAGGTCTCGAATCGGGTACCCCGAGGGTTTTTCGACGACTCCCCACATCGGCGTGCTCCTGTACGTCATTAACTTGTCATTCGGTACTGTCTTCTAGACCTCATGTTCTCAGCTTTCTGCACGACCCCACGCCCAAGATACGCCGTCCCGACCCTCCCATTTCCGTTGGGCTCGAAACCTTCTCTCTGGCAGACCAAGTGGTGCACAGGTCGAGTGGCACGAGCGTAGCTTAGTAGCAGCTGACGTCCCGTATGCCAAGGGAAAGCGCGTACGTTCTTGTCTTTTTCCTCGAATGTTCGAACTGCCATCTCATATCACACAGAGGAATACTTGCGCAAGGGAAAAATGGAGGCCAATTCTGTTGAAACCCACGAACGCTGCTGCAGGCAGCTCGCGCCCTCCCAATAGCAACGTCACACAACAATCGGCTCAGGCTCAGTTATCCTCGCAACAACAAGCTGCTGTCTCTACGTCGTCCTCCACACCTCCCGTCGGCGCTACTACCACGTCGAGCACCAATCCTAATGTAACGATAAAACACGCTGGACGTTGGATTCGCTTCTGGCTCTTTATCTGTTGTACCTCTACCGAGTATACCCCTGTATACCCATGACAGTCATCATTAATTAATTTTCTCGTTCCTGTGACATTCATGAGTATACACAAGGGAGGCATAAAGTCGGTTATATTTATTGTATACAAAATAGGAATCGGCCTTCATCATAAGATACAACAGAGATGGAGAGGGCGGGCGGGTAGACGACAAGCTCCTGGCTCAAGATATGGTCATACACTGTAGACGACATTTGTGATAAGTACCGAAACCGATCTCCGTATCCTTGACATGCGAGCCCATGGTTCCCAATTTAGAGTACACGGTTCTTCCACCCATCTTTTACGTTACACAAAGCTTTGGTAATAGTCTGGGGAGCAGCGGATGACTGGAGCCCAACACTGAGCAAAGGCTCAGTGGTGAATCGGCCTTGCGCATACAAGCAGGTGCTGTTCTCAACTACAGTGCCCAAGGTCGTACCTTTCTGCCAACCACCGCTTTAGGAGTAGACAATCTTCTGCATCCGCCTATCAACAGTGATGGAATACACGTGGATCTGTCATAATAAAATGAGAATGAGATTACGGGTGTGGAAGGGCTAGCGTCGAAAACTCGTACCTGTTGCAAGTTCATCCACACCACGGCTGCGATGGGCGTGTTGATACGAGCAGCGGACATCGTGGAAGTAATGAGTTTCCGGAAGTCCACTTTGGGTCGTTCAACGACATTTCGTAGATCTGATTGTCTTTGTTCTGAAAGTAGACCCGAAATCTCCCATCCTCGTTCTGCACGCCAGCCATAGTAGTCCCGACGAAGTTGGTAGGCAGAAGGTCTGAAATGCCTGCTGACAGGGAAACAGTCATTGATTCTGACATGGTGGCTACAACTCGTGAAGATGAATATAATCAACCACGGATGTGTTGCTAAGTGTGACTCACATTGCCAGTAGAAGGTCGATGACTGTTAAGCAGGCATTAATTAACACTGCGTTCTGGGTGAAAGAGGATGCTATGCGGCAATATTTGTTTGTAGATATCCGTATATCATATGTACAGACGCCATGGGTATATTCAGAATTCAGAGTCTAAGCTGAGCGCTGAGCAATATTAATGGATGACTGGATCCGTCACTGGATGACTTCACGTAGGATTTAGAAACGTCTTTGTACTTCTTGTGCCGACAAGTCGACTCTGTCATTTTACGTTAGGCTTTCACACTCCGCCAAACGTAGATTTCGTAGTAGTCTGCGACACCTCTGAGTTTTATCGCTATGCACAATTCTCGACAGTTCGATTGAGTGACTGCGCATGCAGCACCAACCTCGGTTTAACGACTAAATCACAAAATTATAATTACATAAAGTAAGATCCGCTATTGTTGGCAACTGCGGTTTACTCAAAATACATGTCACACACTGTGAGTGAGTTACTTGACCATCATCTGACTTTGTAGTCGTGATCTCTAGATTGCACGAAGGCCTGGGTACCCATGGAATGTCATATTTCTCCTGAGGTCGCACGGTGGCAGCATCTGGGGCCCTGGATTTGTTGGATCGCCGTGAGTCATTACCATTTCGTTTCCAAGCAAAGGAGACATCGAAGCTGCGGTGTAGTAGTGTATGTTTGCATGGATAGGCTGTTCACGACGGAGTCTCGCCCCTATTGAACATCATCGACAGTTAAAATGACTAAATTATGACTGCATTATCAGCCTCGGCCATCGAAGCTAAATTCACTGTCGTCATAGGTTCAGTGCTTCTGGCCTAGAGATGTATCACGCGCTGGGTTGTGCGCGAATTGACTGGCTATGTGGTCGTGGTCCCTGGATGATGTGTTAGCCTAGGCTTGCCCGGAGTGACTTTCTTGCTCGATTGTCATACAATGACCGCATCTGAGGTCTGCAGATCTGAGGCCCTGTATCCTCTAGATCACAGTCGGACAGTGTCAAGCTGGACAGGGATTTGACTGTGCCCAGACAGCGCTGAAACTCCCACTATTTCATTTGCTCGTGTCTTCTTCCAGCCAAGAAATCATTGATATCTGCAGACGCTGGAGGTTTAAAAGCAAGACTCATTGCTTGCTTAACAACCATCGCATCAACGCCCAATCTACCAAAGTGAGTTACGGTTAGCAGCACATCCGTGGTTGGTTTTGTTCATCTTCACAAGTTACAGCAGACATGACCGAGTCAGCAACCACGTCAAACCTTCTGCCCACCGACTTTGTCGGGACCACTATGGCCGGCGTGCAGAACGAGGATGGCAAATTTCGCATATACTTCCAGAACAAAGACTACCAGATCTGTGAGATGTCGTTAAACGATCCAAACAGCACGTCCCACACCATCCTCAAACTCACCACTGCTACTATTCCCACTGCCCGTATCAACACACCCATCGCAGCCTTGTCGTGGGACAACTTGCGACAGGTACGAGTTGTCGACCACTATTCTGTGCGTCATAATCTCAATCTGACTTCATCGTGGCAGATCCGGGTGTATTATATCACTATGAATAGCCATATCCAGGAGATTTCCTACACCCAAGGCGTTGGTTGGCACAAAGACTCGGATTTAGGCATTGCAATTGACAACAGCAACTGCTTGTATGCGCAGCGCCAATCCAAGGAACCCTTCGTGAGGGTCGGGTTCCAGTCTTCTACGGCTCCCCAGACTATCACAGAAGCTTGTTACTATCAGGGCGGATGGAAGAATCGTATGCTGTAAATTGGAAGAGGGTATTAGTGTACATTGGCTCACTTGCCCAGGAATGAAGTACATGTCACGGTCTGGGTCACCAGATGCTATCAGTTGTACTTATGTAAACTTGCAATGCTACATGTTGAAGATGTCTGGACTACATTGGTCATTGACCTCTGCATTCGATATATCATCATAAGTATCTTTCAGTTTCTGAAGGAGCCCGAGGAATTGGGATATGGGACAGGTAGTGCTTGTCTGAATCAGTATGGTGATGGGGGCCACTACCAGCCTTCTTAACTCATTAGGCCCATCTGCATCAGGGCTAGGGATCAGTTCGAAGACAAACAATCTCGTAGTCTTGGTCAAGGCGAGTGCCAGTGTAGATTTTTGAGGTTCACATAGAATTGTGCTATTCAAAGTCTAGACTCACGTATACGAAACTCGATAATATTTGAGGCGACATGGATACAGATGATTCAGATGTTACGACTGTCCTACACAATACTAGCACGCTTTTGCCACTGCAACATATGCAAAGAGCTGCAGTTCGATTTTGACACTACTCGCCGTAGGCTATACTTGCCGGGCCCCTATAACGGATCGAGGTGACGGAATGAATCATAAAACTGTGATTTGGGCTTACCGCATTTCAACACCCTTTGCAACGTTCTCAATCAGCGAGGAAGTAGATAGACGAGAACGAGAGGCGAACCTTATACTTCCAACTAATCTGTGCTTTCAGTTCTGTGTGGCCGAATAGAATGACAACGTCGTATTCAATCTTATAATACTTCGATTGATCTAAAGTTGATTTTATTGGACGCAGTGTTTTGGATACCTCGCTGAGGTCGGCAGTGATTGTGCATAGCGTGGTGAATGAAGCTGAATTGGATCAAGTCAGTATGAGTGTTCGAGTAGTGAATGACTCATACATCGATCACTGTCTAACCACTCCGGCTCCCGGAGGGCACCCTGGTAGCACAATAATTCCGATTCATGACTCTTGCATCCAGCGAGTTTTTTTCGGATTTTTTGGAAGGATTTCCGGAATTCGCGCAGCTCAGATACTTTAGTTCCCTATGAGGCAGATCAGCATGTAACGGATGAGTGGAAATTGCTTTATTCACCTTCAGCAAAATACTCTCAAAATACTCGGGGATACACAGTTCGCCGGTGGGATCGATGAAGCTTTTATGTAGTCGTACCTGGTGTTCAGGATCTCCAGAGTAGTACGGAATGAAGCATTCAACGCCATAAGTGGCACGTGCAACTCGAGATGATACTAGGTGGTCAATATAGAACGAAACTGCCCCATCAGCCACAGCCTTGTTGCTGTGATCTGATGAGTAGGAGTAGTCAAGTTGGTATTCGAGGGCTTACACATGGGCATCAGGGCGACAGAAGCTGATGCCTAGAGGTAGAAGATATTCCCGGAGTCTCGCAAACAGCCAGTCGCTGGCAGCGAAACCGCCAACCAAACAAACCAACTTCATGACGATGTCACGATCCGTCTAGTATAAGACCGAAATATAATGCTCACACTAATTGGAGTCGAAGCCACGCGTCTCTGCTGCTCAAAAGCCTCGATGATAGCTTCGATGGATGGTTCAAACAAGTCTGCAACGTCCTGGCTGTACGATAAAACGTGAAGGTTATGAGGAAGGTATCCCAGAGAATATGGACGGACCCAGCCAATTTTAATTGCCCTGATCGAATATCATACTTCAGATCCTTGTCACGGATGGTACCAAACTTGATGTAAGATGGTTCATCAGGCTTACGGAACCGAAGTTTCGTGCTTTTGTCAAAGATGTCCGCCATTTGTGCGACGATCTTAGGGTCAGAGTAGTGCTTCGAGCCCGAAAGTTTCTCTGGGTCAAGTGACTGTCAGTTGTTGGTTTATGCATGACCAATTCATTCACGGACTTTGTAAAAGAGTACGAGCACGACTAGTAACAAAGACTGAGCCTTGCAGGGAACCTGAGCAGACTTCAGCAAGAGACCAACACAGGAAAGCGGAACTCACATTCAGCTGGGGCAATCTCCTCGAAAGAGGTCGGAGATAACTTCATCGAGTAGGCGCTGAGATCGACGGTTCCGCCTCCGGCATCAACAACAACGACTCCCTGGCTATCGGATTGATCTTCCTCATCATCGGAGTAATCTAACACATCTAAAGGGGTTTTGGAGAATGTATCCGATGCAATCACGTTGGTAACACAGAAATGAAGACTCGCTTCGCCCTCAGTCAAGAGGTGCACGTGCGATTGCTCCTCCTTAGATGAGATGAGGCCAGCGAGCTCGACAGCGCGTCTAATTTGTTGTTGTTGTTGACCTTCCCAACCGTTCGGATGTGTGAGCACGAACTCAATGGAGTTCTCGACTGATCTCCAGAAATTGAGATGTGATTCCTGGATATAAGTTCGAGCGCATTGGAAGAGGTAGCGCATGAAGTCGGCGAGGACTTCTACTGCGGATCTGCCTTGTGGGAGAGGTTCTATATCGATATCCCGTATGTGAGACGATGGCAGATGCTTGGCGCGAAGATGAAGTTTCCACCTGACCAAGATCAATATACAGCCTATTTTTCCTCGACGATATACATACCATGAGAGCCTTACCCATCCCTCGTCTTCTGCCTGTTCGACGACATGCTCTTGTAGAGCTTCAGCACCCACAGCGCGGACGTCTCCCTGAAGGTCGTAGTAGAGAATTGATGGTATTTTGGAGTCACCTCCGACATGCTCTTGCGCAGGATATCTGCAATCCCACCATGAGCAAGAGACATAGCGCTTGATCTGGCTACTGACCTTGATACTCCTCGAATTACAGGCACCTCACCTGGATCTAGCATACAATACGAGACACCACTGAACGTGGTCCCAACATCAAATGCAAGCACTAGCTTTCGCGTTGGGCCCTTGTACGGTTCCCGTAGAAACATAATAGTAATCTGAAGGCTGGCAATTCGTGTGTTGAAGTTTATATCCAAAGGAGCATGCCTTACATTTCAAAGGTCACATACCAAGATTGGAGGCGCAGATCAAGGCGTGTGTGCCTCGTGTGGCAATTGATTGTGCTAGGGTAGAGCAAACGCATGAATGTCTTGCATCTCCTATGACCTGTTCTGAACAAGGCAGATCCTCCAAACCGGAGCCCTACGCCCAGTTTCACGTACCACTCACCGAGGAATTTATCTGAGTTCGGATCGTATATGTGCATGAGCAGCTTCGAAGCTTCAACCCTGTGTACATGCATGATGCATTCGACATATTGGCACTTGGTATCAATTTTGCGTCGCCCACACTACTAATCAGCCTGGCGTACACAGCCTGTTAGTAAATGGTTTGAATTGGGTTTTGTGGTCGAAACACTGTTACCTGAAGTTGACCTGAAGTGTTGATTGGATAGTATGTCGTCAGATTTGAGTCACTGGTGCAGCTTGAAGTCGGATTGTCTTCGAGACTGGTCGGTGCCGATGAAGTTTATTGTCAATTATCAATGTTTTGCTGCCTGAGGCCTCCCTTCTTTATGTCTGACGTTGACCTCTGTTATAGTTTGTTACTGATGGAACATGAACTTCATTGAACCTGCCCTAAACCATGTTGGTTCTTCACTCAGTGATAGTTAGACTTACATAGTAAGACGGAAACACTACCTTCATTCAGGTGATTCATCTATGGTCTGTCTTTGGGAGACTAGTCCTTCACAGTGAATTAGGTCCCAAATTGGGTACCCTGAGGGTTTTTCGGAGACTCACCACATCGGCGTGCTCACGTACGTCATTAACTTCTCATTCAGTACTGTCTTAGACCTCATGTTCTCAGCTTTCTGCATGACTCTATGTCTATGATACGCCTTCCCGACCCTCCCTTTCCGCTGGGCTCGAAACCTTCTCTCTGGAAGACCAAGTGGTGCACAGGTCGAGCGGCACGAACGTAGCTTAGTAGCAGTTGACATCAAGGGAAAGCACGTACGTTCCCGTCTTTTTCCTCAAATGTTCGAACCCATCTTATATCACATAGAGGAATGCCTCAGCAAGAGAAAAACAGAGGCCAATTCTGTTGAAACCCATGAACGCTACTGCAGGCAGCTCGTGACCTCCTAATAGCAACGTCACCCAGCAATCGGCTCAGGCTCAGTTATGCTCGCAACCATAAGCTGCAGTCCCTATATAAACACGCTGGACGCTAGATTCGCTTCTGGCTCTTTATCTGTTGTGCTTCTACCGAGTATGCCCATGTCATTAATTAATTTTCTCGTTCCTGTGTCATTCATTTCATTCCTGGAGTATACACAGGGGAGACATAAAGTCGTTTATATTTATTGCATACAAAATAGGAATCGGCTTCCATCACAAGATGCAACAGAGATGGAGAGGGCACGCGGGTGGACGACAAGCTATTGGCTCAAGACATGGTTACACTAATATACAACATTTGTGGCAAGTACTGAAATTAATCCCATATACCGTATCCCTGACATGGAAGCCTATGCTAACATTGGTTCCCAATTTAGAGTACACGGTTGTTCCACCCGGCGTCCCACACAGCTTCGGTGATAGTCTTGGGATCAATGGACGACTGGAACCCAACCCTGACCACGATACGAGGGCTGACTACGACTGACGCATACAAGAAGGCACTGGTCTCAACTCGGTGCCCAAGACCTGGCCTTTGCCCCAATGACCACCGCTATAGTAAATCTCCTGCACCTGACTATCGGTAGTGATGTAATACACGCGGATCTGTCACGATGAAGTGAGAATGAGATTACTGGGTATGGAAGGGCTAGCGTCGAAAACTCGTACCTCGGCTAAGTTGTTCTACGACACGGCTGCGATGGGCGTGTTGATACGGGGAGTGGGAAATGGAGTAGCGGTGAGATTCCCGAGGACATAGGTAGTGCTCGTTGGGTCGCTCAACACTATTTCGTAGAGCTGATAGTCTTTGTTCTGAAAGTAGACCCGACAACTTCCATTGCTTGCGCTCTGCACGACGGCCGCAGCGGTCCCGACGAAGTTGATAGGCAGAAGGTCTGACATGGTTGCTACAACGCGAGAAGATGAATATAATCAACTATGGATGTGTTGCTAACTGTGACTCACATTGGTAGAAGGTCGTTGATGCGATGACTGTTAAGCAGGCATTGAGCCTTGCTTTTAAACCTCCAGGTAACCCCTATCTAGAGTATAGTGCGGATATCAATGCTCGGAAACAAACACGAGAATATGAAATAGTGAGGAGTCTACACGGTGTCTGGGCACATATCTGACAGTGATCTAGCAGTTGTGAGTCCTAGATATGGCTATCGTGCGCCTTCAAAAATAAAAGTGACACTCGATGTGCACCCAGAGTTACCATCAGACTATTGAAACACAGTTAGTAGATGATAATCTGTCAAACGTCTTTAGGAACCTCGCCGAACATCATGAAGCCTGGTGCTGCCTCCAAGCCTCGAAACCTCAGGCTGACTCCGACCCCCGGGCTGCGCCAGAGGCCCTCCCGCCACTTCCTGCTGCCGCGTCACATCAGGAAAATGGTAGAGTGTTTATTTACCCTTATTCTACTTAGTAAATAGCATAAGACGGAACGTGATTTAGGGAATCTAAGTAAATTTGATCATTTTCTAACTAGGAAAGACAACACACACGATAAGGAGACATAAGAAATTTTCATTTCCAAGCAAAAAATGAACAAGACATGTTTCTATATTTTTAAAGCTCGTCCAACTTCAACACAGGATCCCGAAACGGACAACATGTCAAGCCATCGTTGCTGTTGGTGAGTACGAGGAAGATGGTTGACAGGGGTGGTGCCGGCGCAGGCTCGTGTTTTGGAATACCTGGCGATGATGATGCCGATAAGATACGAGCAATACAATCCTCCATACCTAGGGAAATGCCGGTCGAGGCTGGAGACATTGACGCTGAATAACTCAGTGACAGTGTGTCCGATGCTATCGGCGGGATAATGTAGGATGGGTTTAGCAGAGGGAAGGCAGGGTTTGGCGGATAGCATAATGACAAGGGTGGCCATACAAGGGCGTAGGTGCCAAAAGCGCACCTTCAATTCTGGACAAGCAAAATAAACAACCCGAGTTATAGGTTAAGTTTAGGCGGCGCTTTGCATGTAGACGCATCGTCGTTGGCGTTGGCGTTGGCGTTGGCGTTGGCGTTGGCGTTGGCGTTGGCGAACGCCAGAAATTTGTCCCGTTCGTGGTCAAGAGGTTTTCGTGGCCGCTGTTCCTACTACTTGGGTAAGTCAGAAGTAAATTTGCAGCTGATGAGGTTTTCGAGGTCTTGTCATTACATTCACACGTTACGCTTGTTTTCGGGAGCTTTGGGGAGCCGAAGTATTTCAGAAGGGCACTCATCACCCGGGCACATAGTATCGACTAGGCCAGGAGCGCTGAGCACTGATGGAATGAGCTGTAATTTCCAATGACGGGCGGATCTTGCTTCGATTGCAAAGCCAAGAATGTCAGTTAATTTAGCAACCTGAGGCTGATCCTGCAATGAGATCAGTGGTGACGGCGTTGTTGTGACCAGCTGACCCGCACGGACAGATGGCCGAGTCTGCGCTAGCACTAGGAACAGATTGTCTGAGCATACCCGCTGCTTCAATGTTAGGTAAGATGGTCAGGGCGAGGCTACACCTGGACCCACCGTCGTTCTCGAGAGACTTATGTCGCTCTTAGTCCGTCGATACGCTGAATGCTTCGCTACGGGAAAAAAGATTCTGGAAGAGAGCAGCGAGATGACTTCTGTCCCGGTGAAAATAATGTTATCGACATCGCTGTAAGTTGGTAGGGGGAGTAGAAAGTTCTGGCAGTTGGGCACAACATTTGGTGACTAGATTGATCGATCGGAAACCTCTCGTCGAGTAGGACTCATCAAGAAAGCTTATTGGGATGCGGGAGGCGTCGGTTGTATCGTCCTGTGATGAAATGTTGTGAACAGTCTATTATGCCATCGAATACGATAAATTGACGAAACGTTACATATGGCTAATGTCAATTGCGGTACTACAGTTGGGAGTCCCTGGGACTGCACAACTTCTGACCTCAAAAATATGTAGTAAGATAGGCTTCACTCATACCCATCGACATCACATGACGTGACATTCCTGTGACGTTCTGTTACATTGTGTGACCTTCAGCGCGCGAGGAAAAGATAACAACGCTTGAAGCTTCTATCATCTATCGAGGTATCCGGAGGTATACTAACAATATGTTACAAGTGTTTAGGACATGAATTCAACAAGTGTTGTCAACCAAACCCGCATCCGTCAAATCTCGCATGATTGTCTCAGGTAAAACTCGATGACCGCGATACTTCTTCGAGGCCCATGCCGCTTGCTTGCCGTTTAGCCCTTTTCTATAGGCATCCATAAATCTCAACGAGCGAGCAGAAAACCTAGCATATCATAGTGTCAGCATGCTACCAATGGAACCATGATTCACAACAAGGACTCACCGACGAATGGCAAGCAGTGGAACTGAGTCCAAAGACTGAAGGACGTTTCGTTCGAGATCAACTTCTTTTGACGACGCGGGAAGTTCGCGATAAATTCGTTTCGAGTAGCCCCAACATTGCTCGATGAAATTGAGCTCACAGTGAAACTTAGGGAAAAAGATTGCTCGAAAGCCACGCGCTTCACAAGCAACCTCAAGTAGTGACTTGACACTAACAAAATCAGGTTCGTTGTAGAGCATTCTTCGACAGCAGCAACATGTGGCCCCCTTCTTACACTGAAATTTTGGGCACTCTGCCCCCAGATTTGCAATTCGAGAAGGCCTTGTGCGAGGCATAATGCATCATGGTTTTGGCGACGCCAAACTGTCGGTGCACACTGTCACACTGTACAGCCACAATGTAACATGGCAGTCACTACTTTGATCACTATACAGACTACTACTCCTTCAAAAATGCAAAATAAGGAATTCTGTTCCATCAGATTGCCCGCACCATGCATGCAAACAATCTGATGGAACAGATTCTCTTAAAGGTATCTCTACAAATATCCTTAGGCATTATAGTGAAAAAGTCACGAAAAGTCATGTGATCTACATGTATATGATTGATGTCTATCTTAAGTGCAAGGGATCCACGTGGGAATATCATGGACATTGGACCTTTTCAACTCATCAGGCATCTACGCCAGGACTGGGGATCAGTTCAAGGACAAACAATCTCCGTCGCAGTCTTGTTCAGGGCAGAGTGCCAGTGTAGATTTTTGAGGTGCAGTTAATGCCTTAGAACTGTGCTGTTCGAAGTACAGACTCAAATGTATGCGAAACTCAATATTCGAGGTAACATGGATACAGATGATTCAAATGGTACGTCACTGTCCTACACAATGTTAGCACGCTTTTGCGACTGCAACATGTGCAAAGAGCTGCGGTTCGATCTTGACACTACTCGTCGTAGACTATACTTGCAGGGCTCCTATAGCGGATTGAGGGGATAAAATTGAGCATAAAACTAGTATGAATTGGGCTTACCGCATTTCAACACCCTTTGCAACGTTCTCGATCAGCGAGGATGTAGATAAGTGAAAACGAGTCGCGAACCTTTTCCTTCCAACTGATTTGTGCTTTCAGTTCTGTGTGACCAAACAAAATGATGACGTCAAATTCAATCTGATAATAGTCCGATTGATCTGTGACAGATTTCTTGGGACGAAGCGTTCGGGATAACTCGCTGAGGTCGGCATGAATGGTACACAGCGTGGAGAATGAGGCTGAATTGGATCAAGTCAGTATGAGTGTGATCAAGCCGCGAATAATTCATACACCGTTCAACGTCCAACCACTGTGGCTCCTGGAGCGCACCCTTGTAGCACAGTATGTCCGTGCTGTGACTCTTACATGCAGCAAGTGATGTTCGGAGAGTATGGAAAGGCTTCCGGAATTCACGTAGCTCAGATACTTGAGTTCCCTGTAAAGCAGATCAGCATGTACCGAATGAGTAGAAATATTCTACTCACCTTCAGCAAGATACTCTCAAAATAAGCAGGGATACGTCGACTGCCGGCGAGATTGATGTAGCTTTCATATCGTCGGGCCAGGTGCTCAGGATTTAGAAAGTCGTAAAGAGTGTTGCATTCAATGCCGTAAGTGGCGCGTGCAACTCGAGAGGACACTAGGTGGTCAATATAGAATGAAACTGCCCCATCAGCAACAGCCTTGTTGCTGCGGTTACTTGGTGAGAAGTAGTCATGATGATAGTCAAGGGCTTACACATGAGCATCAGGGCGACAGAAGGTGATGCCCAGAGGTAGAAAATATTCCTGGAGTCTCGTGAACAGCCAGTCGCTGGCGGCAAAACCGCCAACCAAGCAAACCATCTTCACGTGATGTCATAATCCACCTAGTATATGAGCGAAATGTAATGCTCACACTAATTGGAGTCGAAGCTGCGCGTCTCTGCTGCTCAAAAGCCTCAATGATAGCTTCGATGGATGGTTCAAACAAGTCGGCGACGTCCTGGCTGTACAATAAAACATGAGTGTCGTGAGGAAGGCATCCTAAAGAATATGGACGAACCCGGCCAATTTCAATTGCCCTGATCGAATGTCGTACTTCGGATCCTTGTCACGGATAGTACCAAACCTGATATAAGATGGCTCATCGGGCTTACGGAACCGAAGTTTCGTGCTTTTATCGAAAATATCCGCCATTTGTACGATGATCTTAGGGTTGGAGTAGTGCTCCGAGCCCGAAAGCTTCCCTGGGCAATCAAATAATTATCAGTTTTTGGTTCCCCGTATGATTGATTGTTTCACGGACTTTGTAAAAGAGTACGAGCGCGACTAGTAACAAAGACTGAGCCCTGCAGGCAACCTGAGTGGGCTTCAGCAAGGGAACGACACAGGAATGTGGGACTCACATTCAGCTGGGGCAATCTCCTCGAAAGAGGTCGGAGATAACTTCATCGAGTAGGCGCTGAGATCGATGGTTCCGCCTCCGGCATCAATAACAATAACTCCCTGGCTGTCAGATTGATCATCCTCCTCGTCGGAGTAATCTGACAAATCTATAGGCGTTGTAGAAAGTATATTCGATGCAATCACGCTGGTAACACAGAAATGAAGACTCGCTTCGCCCTCATTCAAGAGGTGCACGTGAGATTGCTCCTCCTTAGATGAGATAAGACCAGCGAGCTCGACAGCGCGTCTAATTTGTTGTTGTTGTTGACCTTCCCAACCGTTCGGATGTGTGAGCACGAACTCAATGGAGTTCTCGACTGATCTCCAGAAATGCGGATGTGATTCCTGGATGTAAGTTCGAGCGCATTGGAAGAGGTAGCGCATGAAGTCGGCGAGGACTTCTACTGCGGATTTGCCTTGTGGGAGAGGTTCTATATCGTCATCCCGTATGTGAGACGATGGCAGATGCTTGGCGCGAAGATGAAGTTTCCACCTGATCGAGGTTAACATACAGCCTATATTTTTTCCTTGACGATATACATACCATGCGAGCTTCACCCATCCCTCGTCTTCTGCCTGTTCGATGACATGCTGTTGTAGAGCCTCGGCACCCACAGCGCGGACATCTCCCTGAAGGTCGTAGTAGAGAATTGATGGTATTTTGGAGTCACCTCCGACATGCTCTTGCGCAGGATATCTGCAATCCCACCATGAGCAAGAGACACGGTGCTTGAGCTGGCTACTGACCTTGCTACTCCTCGAATTACAGGCACCTCACCTGGGTCTAGCATACAATACGAGACACCACTGAACGTGGTCCCAACATCAAATGCAAGCACTAGCTTTCGGGTTGAGCCCTTGTACGGTTCCCGTGGAAGCATAATAGTAATTTGAAGGCTGGCAATTCATGTGTTGAGGTTTATATGCAAAGGGGTGTGCCTTACATTTCAAAGGTTACATACCAAGGTTGGAGGCGTGGATCAAGGCGTGTGTGCCTCGTGTGGCAATTGATTGTGCTAGGATACAGCAGAGTGCATGTCGTGCATCTCCTATGACCTATTCTGAACAAGGCAGTCCGAACCGGAGCCCTATGCCCAGTTTCACGTACCATTCACTGAGAAATTTATTTGAGTTAGGATCTTACTTGTGCATGAGCGGCTTTGAAGTTCGAAGCTTCAACGTTGCATCCGAGAACGGAGGTCTGGCTTCAGAGTGTTGTTACAGTCGATCGGCCGCATTCCAATAAACAGTGCGCAATCAATAGCCTACTTATAACCTAAATTGAGGGCTGAGCGCTGAGCAACCACCTCGACATCGTGATGTACTATATCTCTCAACAGGCCTCATAGCACGTTCCAGCAGAGGATCCCTTCTATATATGGGTGTGCGAGTCAATAGTGACCATGCACTTTGAAAACGACATCAACTTGGAGCTTACGACATCATAGCAGCAGATAGCGGTATGCTTGCATTTGCTCGCAGTGCTGACCTTGGTGCAGCCAAGGAACTGGCATATGGTCCAGGTAGTGCATGTATGTGATCAAAGGGTGGTGGCACTGGTTGGCAGGGTCAA
The DNA here is from genome assembly GCA_016647755.1 of Suillus subluteus. NCBI lineage: Eukaryota > Fungi > Basidiomycota > Agaricomycetes > Boletales > Suillaceae > Suillus > Suillus subluteus. The sequence continues at coordinate 528,738 of JABBWI010000027.1, read as the reverse complement.
TTACAAAGAAAATTGCAGCAAGGGATGGTGGGAATATCATGGACATTGGACACTACCAGCCTTTTCAACCCATCAGGCATCTACGTCAGGACTAGGGATCAGTTCAAGGACAAACATTCTCCATCGCAGTCTCGTTCAAGGCAGAGTGCCAGTGTAGATGCAGTCAATGCCTTAGAATTGTGCTGTTCGAAGTCCGGACTCAAATGTACACGAAACTCAATATTCGAGGTGACATGGATACAGATGATACAGATGATTCAAATGGTACGACGTCACTGTCCTACACGATGTTAGCACGCTTTTGCGACTGCAACATGGGCAAAGAGTTGCAGTTCGATCTTGACACTACTCGTCGTAGACTATACTTGCAGGGCTCCTATAACGGATTGAGGGGACAAAATTTGATCATAAAACTATGAATTGGGCTTACCGCATTTCAATACCCTTTGCAACGTTCTCAATCAGCAAGGATGTAGATAAGTGAAAACGAGTCGCGAACCTTTTCCTCCCAACTGATCTGTGCCTTCAGTTCTGTGTGGCCGAACAAAATGATGACGTCAAATTCAATCTCATAATAGTTCGATTGATCTGTAGCAGATTTCTTGGGACGAAGCGTTCGGGATAACTCGCTGAGGTCGGCATGAATCGTGCATAGCGTGGAGAATGAGGCTGAATTGGATCAAGTCAGTACGAGTGTGATCAAGCCGCGAATAATTCATACACGGTTCAACGTCCAACCACTGTGGCTCCTGGAGCGCACCCTTGTAGCACATTATGTCCGTGCTGTGAATCTTACATGCAGCTAGTGATGTTCGGAGAGTATGGAAAGACTTCCGGAATTCTCGCAGCTCAGATACTTGAGTTCCCTGTAAAGCAGATCAGCATGTACCGAATGAGTAGAAATATTCTACTCACCTTCAGCAAGATACTCTGAAAATAATCGGGGATAAGTCGTCTGCCGGCGACATCAATGTAGCTTTTGTATTGTCGGGCCAGGTGCTCAGGATCTCGAGACTGGTATATAGGATTGCATTCGATGCCGTAAGTGGCACGTGCAACTCGAGAGGACACTAGGTGGTCAATGTAGAACGAAACTGCCCCATCAGCAACAGCCTTGTTGCTGTGATCTAATGAGTAGGAGTAGTCACGTTGGTATTCGAGGGCTTACACATGGGCATCAGGGCGACAGAAGCTGATGCCTAGAGGTAGAAAGTATTCCTGGAGTCTTGCAAACAGCCAGTCGCTGGCAGCGAAGCCGCCAACCAAACAAACCAACTTCATGACGATGTCACGATCCATCTAATATAAGACCGAAATATAATGCTCACACTAATTGGAGTCGAAGCCACGCGTCTCTGCTGCTCAAAAGCCTCGATGATAGCTTCGATGGATGGTTCAAACAAGTCTGCAATGTCTTGGCTGTACGATAAAACGTGAGGGTTATGAGGAAGGTATCCTAGAGATTCTCAGAGTATGGACGAACCCGGCCAATTTTAATTGCCCTGATCGAATATCATACTTCAGATCCTTGTCACGGATGGTACCAAACTTGATGTAAGATGGTTCATCAGGCTTACGGAACCGAAGTTTCGTGCTTTTGTCAAAGATGTCCGCCATCTGTGCAACGATCTTAGGATCGGAGTAGTGCTTCGAGCCCGAAAGTTTCTCTGGGTCAAGTGACTATCAGTTGTTGGTTTATGCATGACCAATTCATTCACGGACTTTGTAAAAGAGTACGAGCGCGACTAGTAACAAAGACTGAACCTTGCAGGGAACCTGAGCGGACTTCAGCAAGGGACCGACACAGGAAAGCGGAACTCACATTCAGCTGGGGCAATCTCCTCGAAAGAGGTCGGAGATAACTTCATCGAGTAGGCGCTGAGATCGATGGTTCCGCCTCCGGCATCAACAACAACGACTCCCTGGCTGTCGGATTGATCTTCCTCATCATCGGAGTAATCTGACACATCTATGGGGGTTTGGGAGAATGTATCCGATGCAATCACGTTGGTAACACAGAAATGAAGACTCGCTTCGCCCTCAGTCAAGAGGTGCACGTGCGATTGCTCCTCCTTAGATGAGATGAGGCCAGCGAGCTCGACAGCGCGTCTAATTTGTTGTTGTTGTTGACCTTCCCAACCGTTCGGATGTGTGAGCACGAACTCAATGGAGTTCTCGACTGATCTCCAGAAATTGAGATGTGATTCCTGGATGTAAGTTCGAGCGCATTGGAAGAGGTAGCGCATGAAGTCGGCGAGGACTTCTACTGCGGATTTGCCTTGTGGGAGAGGTTCTATATCGATATCCCGTATGTGAGACGATGGCAGATGCTTGGCGCGAAGATGAAGTTTCCACCTGACCAAGATTAATATACAGCCTATGTTTTTTCCTCGACGATATACATACCATGCGAGTTTCACCCATCCCTCGTCTTCTGCCTGTTCGATGATATGCGGTTGTGAAGTCTCAGCACCCACAGCGCGGACGTGACCCTGAAGGTCGTAGTAGAGAATTGATGGTATTTTGGAGTCACCTACGCCGGTACTCTCTTGCGCAGGATATCTACAATCTCACCATGAGCAAGAGACACGGTGCTTGAGGTGGCTACTGACCTTGTTACTCCTCGAATTACAGGCACCTCACCTGGGTCTAGCATACAATACGAGACACCACTGAACGTGGTCCCAACATCAAATGCAAGCACTAGCTTTCGGGTTGAGCCCTTGTACGGTTCCCGTGGAAGCATAATAGTAATTTGAAGGCTGGCAATTCATGTGTTGAGGTTTATATGCAAAGGGGTGTGCCTTACATTTCAAAGGTTACATACCAAGGTTGGAGGCGTGGATCAAGGCGTGTGTGCCTCGTGTGGCAATTGATTGTGCTAGGATACAGCAGAGTGCATGTCGTGCATCTCCTATGACCTATTCTGAACAAGGCAGTCCAAACCGGAGCCCTACGCCCAGTTTTACGTACCATTCACTGAGGAATTTATCTGAGTTCGAATCTTACATGTGCATGAGCGGCTTTGAAGTTCGAAGCTTCAACCCTGTGCACATGCATTCGACATGTTGGGACTTGACTCGACTTGGCGTCGCCAGCACTGCCAATCAGCCTGGAGCACACGGCCTGTCAGTAAATGGTTTGAATTGGGTTTTGTGGTCAAGATGCTGTTACCTGAAGTGAAGTGTCGATTGGATAGGATGTCGTCAGATGTGAATCACTGCAGCTTGAAGTTGGATTGTCTTCGAGACTGGTCGGTGCTGTTGATCCCGATGAAGTTTATTATCAATGTTTTGCTGCCTGACTCGGAGGCCTCCCTTCTTTATGTCTGACATTGACCAGAGTCTCTTGTGCCATCAATATTTATAATTTGTTGGCAACAGCGCGAAGCAAAACTGACTTATGTAACACGAACTTGCCCTAAACCATGTTGGTTCTTCACTAGCTTCACTAGCAGTGCACAATTAATAGTAAGACAGAACGACTACCTTCCTTCATCTATTGTCTGTCTTTGGGAGGCCAGGCACTGTGAATTACACCTTTATATTCAGCGATGGCAAGTTATGTTCCTTCTCCTCACTTTTAATACCAACCCTCCTGTCGGGAAGCCACTCCGAGTGGTACCATACGTCCAGGTCTATTCGAACTTCGTGCATCAGTACTCAGTGACGACGATCATTTTGCTGAAATGATTCAGGATCTAATTTGCCTACTATGTACTTGGCGTGCATGTGACAAACTGCCCACGGCTCAATTCTGCCAATGGAGACGATAGTCCAGAGATCAACTCCTTTGCATCAGATTCAGTGCACCATAGTGAGGACCGTGTGGTATACTGAATGCCATAATGTTTACATTGTGCTGATGGATTGCATCAGAGGTTCTGTGTGGCACGTTCATGATGCATTGATGGCTCATCCGAGAACGGAGGTCTGGCTTTAGAGTTGTTACAGTCGATCGGCCGCATTCCAATAAACAGTGCGCAATCAATAGCCTACTTATAACCTAAATTGAGAGCTAAGCGCTGAGCAACCACCTCGACATCGTGATGTACTATATCTCTCAACAGGCCTCGTAGCAGGTTCCAGCAGAGGATCCCTTCTATGGGTGTGCGAGTCAATAGTGACCATGCACTTTGAAAACGACATCAAGCTTACGACATCATAGCAGCAGAGAGCGGTATGCTTGCATTTGCTCCCAGTGCTGACCTTGGTGCAGTGTGAACCCTGCCAGCCGCTGTTGGTCTATTGTTGCACATTAATGGGTACAGTGAACACGACGCGGAATATAGTTCGACCTACATCTTCAGCATTTTTGCAGCACACCAACGTGGCGTCATTCTCACAAGTTGAGACTGCAGACGCAGCTGTGACGCCAGCGAGGGCAAGGATGGCAAGAACGACACGTATGAACATCATGGTGGTTGATGGACACTAGATGGTAAGGGGAAGGCAGCTTTTATAATTTTCTGTGCACGTATGTAATAGGTCATGGCACACATCATGATCGCTATTTAGTTAGCGCAACGGAGTAAATTCCCTTTCAACCAGTTGACGTACGATAGACATATGCAGATATTTGAATCGTTCGTGTTGTAATTGAACTAAGTGATGCCTGGCATCGTGTACTCGGGTAACCCAACCAGCGACATTGACGACGTAGTAAGACTCGAGCACTGACGGCATCGGGAGCAGAGCCGGGTATGTCGGAAATTCCTAATTTGGATTTCAACGCCTTGTAAGGCATTTCAAGGTTTAAAGGCAAAATGGCCTGTGAAATGGGTTTAAATAATAGAGTCGTCCTTGAAATCGCCATAGAAATGTGCATTGCAACAGATTGCAACGGTCTTGCAATGGTACGGCAATGGTACGGCACGTTGCAATGTGGTTGCCATATTATTGCAATACATTGAAAAATAGCAAGATTCCTGGCAAATTCGTTGCAAGAATACCTCATTGCAACCACTTTAGGAAATTTCCGACATAGCTACTTGCACGTGATCCACTAGAGATGGATAACGCGTAGGTGATTTCCCATCATTTGGCTAGTACCTGTCGTCTATTGTGTTGGTCCATGTCATTACAGTTCTTGCCGTATGATCTTCTATTCAATATCGCCCAGGATCTTGACATCGATGATGTGCATAATCTCCAGGCGGTCAGTATATTTTGGTCTCATAATACCATGATATGATCCTATAGCTGACTCAATCTTTCCGTTAGACTTGCAAGTCCTTGCGTTTGTTCACCCTTACCAGACCCGTATATCGCCAGCTAGCCCACGACTTACTTGCTAGATCCAGGCCCCTTCCTCTCCACTCCTTCCAGCGCCTCTCTGATCTCTCAACACCCGCGCTCATTGCCGCTGTCGACCGCGCACGAGGTTTTGAGAAGGCATGGGCGATCCGCGCCCCTCGACCGGCTCGACCAAATCCGTACTACGGAAACCAGTGGTACATCACTATTAGCGTACCTTCCCATGAAGAGATCGATTGGCTATCTCCCATCACCAGCAGCTACACACTCTGTGCGACTAAGAGCGGCCGTGTCTTATGCTGGGATGTGAGGAGGGATATCTGCCTTGCTGAGTGGGACCCGAGGTCCTTGACATGTTCCTGTGGAGGAGACGAAGATGAAGACGAGGACGATGAGGATAAATGGGAGTTATGGAAATGCCGTGTCGAATTCGAAGAGCGCACAGTATATTTCACCATGGCGAGGGTTCTCAAAGGGTTGCCAGTTTTTCATTTTCTTTGATCTTCAGACTCAGCTGACACGCCTTCTCAGACATCACGATGACCGCGTGATGGAATTCATGCTCATGCGATTATTCTTCCCTCACGAACTCGACGATTACGACGAAATAAATCAGGCACAACTCTACGTCCAATCTCCAATTCTTTCCCACCTCGATCATTATGCCAGTGCTGCTGAGCCACAGCCACGGCAACGCGAAGGGGACTCCCCAATCCAATTAACGCCTAGGGTCCCATCGCCCACGCAAGATCCGCCCCTGTTGATTCCGATTTGCGATCAACCCCCCACCCCCACTCCTTCACCACCCACCTCCCAAACTCCATCACCACAAGACTCATCCCTTCTTCACTCCGGCAGCTTCGGCCCATCCAGCACTACATCCAGCGCCCAATGCTCCCCGATGGCAATCAATGCGATGCTACCGCCCGATTCTGCAGAATGCAGCGATCCCCCGCAATTAAGCGGAATTCCTTCCAATCAGGCGAATACAGTTGGAATTAGAGGTGATGGTGGTGCTGGGGAGCCGTACCAGGGACCTGTCTTCTGCCATCCCTCCCTCCGAGCGATGTTCATCCGCAGCGCGCCTGCGACACCCTCTTGGGAGAGATATATCCCGCTTCCTATGAATTTTGGTGAGCATTTACCTTTTATTTTTTTTATTTGTTGATGTGCCATCAAATATTGTATTCTCACAGATCAACCCCCACCTCCACCCCCAGTGTCAATTATTCCCATTCCAGAATCGGCACGACCAGTATTCGACACGCTCACGAGCTTCCATACAACGGGGGTCATAATGAACGTATTCCTTCTTGACCCGCCACGTCGCTTGTTAAGCGCTTTTGTATGGATTGCGAGTAGTAATACTATCGGTGAGTATCAAGATCAGGATACCCAAATGTATTCTATCTCCTGCCGTTACTATAATTGCCATTTATTTGAAGCTGCGTACTGACTACTTTGCGTTGCATATGACAGGGTTGTACGTACTCCTTGACTGGGCGAAAGACGACTATGTGTTTGTGGATACTGGTGTTGGATGTGTGAGTGCTCTTTGTCGTTATTGTGTTTCCTAGTTACTATTGCTCCATGTTTGGTATGGCGCACGCATTGGTTTGGTACGCATACAGTTAATGCCACGTTCCGCAACTCCTCTGCCATTTTTGGCATTTACACGAATATGGTAGCTTCAACAGCACGCATATATTTATTCAGTTGCTTTGCCATACGATATTTTCACCTGTTAACATCCTTTTACAGCTTATCTCTTCCAACTGGTCCTGCATCCTCCACGAAGACCAAATCGTAATCCACAGCGAAGAAGCCGATGCCGCCTACCAGCACTTTTACCCGCTTGAGGTGCTCAGAACATACGGCCGTCCCCGCTGCACCGCTTCCCCGGCTACTCATGCACAGACTCCACCTCAGGCAGAAGAAGGCGCCCCACAGGAGGACAACGGCGAGGACATAGCGGACTCGCTGAAGAGCTTATGGAATAAGCTCCCAAAAATATGTGCGAGACTTGCGCCGAGTAGAAGCATCTCAAAGAATTTCGTGTTTCCTTATGTGCCGGGGACCTCGGGTGCAGTGGTCGGCATGCCTCCTGTAGGTAATGAAGATGAAGACACTGAGGAAGAGGATGGAGCTGGTGCGGCGGAAGAAGATCAGGGACAGACCGAAGATAACACTGAGCCCGTTGGTGAGGAAGAAGAGACCGGCGCGACTGAGGTATCTTCTACAGTAACTCTCGCTGAGGATGAACAGTCGGTGGGTCATGAAGAAGAGCCACCAGATGACGAAGAAGAATCCGAAGATACTCACGAGGATGAAGAAGAAATGCCTTCGACTCCGAAAAGGAAAAGCGAAAGGCGTACACGTTTCGAGGATGAAGAAGAAGCAGGAGATGATAGTCGTGCAGACGGGCCCAGCGACTCCCAGGGTGGTGAGGATGAAGTGAGGGTCGACAATGAACTTAACGCAGGGTCTTCTTCCTCAAGCCAAGCCAGTCCCAATCCTGAACCTGTGCCGCAAGACGACGAGGATGCATCATCTTCTCAATCCACCACTTCAGCCACTTCTGGACCTCAGCAGCCCACTCAAGATGTAGTAGATCCGGCAACGCCTGAATCGTTCACAAACCCTTATCCGTTCCCCCCTTGGTACCCAGAGTCTGCACATTTTGTGCGGCAGTGGTGGCCTACCCTCCCTGGCGTCCCGCGGTTGAGCTGCACGGTTGTTCTCCTCGCAGCACACGACCATGAGACGCACCACACGCGTTTTGTGCTCGCGCAGCATTATTTCAAGGTCCCAATAGCCCCTGAGGGGCTACCTGTTGTAGGAGAATCGAGCACTAGCAGTTCATCTCTTCCTACACAAGCGAACGACGACGACATGCTTCATTTATGGTATGTCAGCACGCCGTTTGAAGTCGTATGCGTGCTCGAAGAGGGGGATGACGATGAAGATACTGCCGACCGGCCACGACCTCTCGTGGCTGTTGATTTTGGGCACGCAGTATGGGTGGAGTATGGTGCTTCTGTTGTACCTCCCGCCCTTAATGTTCGCGCCCGCGCCGACAGCAATTCTCCCAGCGTATATGACGCAGATATTGTTCAACCAAATACAGAGCCAGACACGCAGCCTCATGCCCACTTTGCGCATTTCGAGAACGATCACCCACATCCGCATCCGCGGCGGCGGGTTCCTAAATGTCTGCGCTTCGTTACCTTCCCTCCTGTGCATGGCCGCCGGGTGCGGACTGAAGAGGCGGTGGTGCGCACGCTCGAGATCCCAGAGGAACTGGACTTGGATGTCGTTGAGACGATCAATATTGATCAGAGCCAGGGGGCTGTAATTTTGAGTGTGAGGGACGGTAAGATCTTTATTTTGAGGTATGAATGATATTTTTGGAGAGGGGATGCGGACGGATATTTGCTACACAGAGTTTATGACGATTGTGATATACGATCGACCCCGCAAAAGCCGTCCTCCGATGAGTTGGGGACTGTACCTGGCTGTACCTATGCAGACATATGTATACATCATACAAAATAAGATCTCTGTTACTCATGTTGATACTAGTAGCAGTACCGCAATGACTAGTACATATATAGTTTACCACTTCAAGCATTGAGAACCGAAAAATTCACTGATCTTCTTCAAATGGGATCACAGTCACATGAGACCCTATGTAACTAGTAGGGCCAGCATAAGGACAGCCTAATGCCGTTTCTGGCTTCTGGTCCTGGACAGTCGTGGAACTGATTATGAAAATTGCGACTTGATGCATATGATATTATCTCTACATCCCAGACCACATCATTTCATAGCCCTGCCTGTCAATACCGCAGCTGTCAAAGGGTGGGGCTCAGTGGGTCATGAGTAATATGACTCTAGTCGAATATATATACTTAGTCGGTTCTTTGGATTCTCTGTTCAACACCAAAATTTGAGTTGTTCTTGGCTGTTGGATTCCTACCCACTCGGCGACGGGGTGTTCAACGAATCCGAGGGCAAACAAGACAGTGAGACTTAAGCTTGGGTGTAATTACATAATTAATTTTGTCAGAAGTCAGCTTTGTGGACGATATCATCTCTAGTACTATATCGCATCGCATATGCATTGTGAGGAAGCTAGCTGTTAGTAAGTAATATTAGCTGCAAACTTATCCGAGTGAGCATAGCTTGCCATCCAGGCCTGCCAGTTACCGGTCTTTCCGAGTCACCTTGTACTGAGCACGGCCAAAGGGGATCGCTTGTAATTACATAATAGTTAATAAGCCTCCACACTTTGAAGCAAATCTGGAGTGGTGATTTGATCGATCGTGGCGCTATCCGACCGTTCCGCCCAATATTCTGATGGCGCGGCGCTGGCCTGAGCTCGATCGAGGGTTATGCATATGTCCCGTGAAGTTGCGGTGTTTGAAATGAAGTTGCATCTATTTGTTCGAGGCACTAGGATGAGTACACCACTGCTGCGGCGAGACACAACGTACGTCCCATGACATTTTATTGTAGGCAGCGTTTCTGACACAGGTTTTTGCATCGTTTTCCGGAAAAGTCATATATGATCAAAATGTATCTATAGCTTTTCTATAGAATAATTAGGACCTGCAAGTGCCTTGCTTTAAAAGCCTGTGTACTACTATGATATCAATATTACTTATGCTCCGATCCACAGTCAAACATCCACCACTTTACCGAGGCTTGCATTCGTACCGCTTTCCGAGAAATTCACGTCTTAAATCCATTGTTAAAAGATGAGCATGCATTTGCATAAGTAAGGCTGAATCTCATAAGCCTAGGCATGAACTCATAAGCTTACCTTCCAGATCCGGATGGACGCCATCATCATACCCATCGACGTCCTCATGGCTTGACGTTGTTGAGCAATGCACAAACTTGACCAATGACGGAAGCTCGTTGCATCATAGAACTTTAAGACGTGCATCCGGTGATCAAGATTCAACGACTTCAACCCTGCGCTCGTGTCTTAAGTTGCTTGACCAGCACTGCGACAGGCTTAACAGTACTTACAAGGAAACTCTCGAGATTCGCGCCCGCATTGCAGAGATTCTTGCCAACTCCCAGTCGGAGGTCGCCATGGGGAATGTGGGCACATGGGATGGCAGCGTTGACCTAATCTTCGGTGATGAGCCTCCGACTATCACGCCAGTTGCACTCAACGAGCGTGATGCTAATTCACTCTCGTTAACCCCACCAAACCTTTCCCTCCTATCACAGCCGCTAGTATTCCAACATTTGCACAGTCAACCATCAGCATATGAGTGCGAATCTCTTTTGCAACCATCTGTCGGGGTCATCAGTAGCCTGCAAGAGGGGACAGATACTCCCATCCACCGATTTTCTCAAGGTAAGTTTACTACATTTGCAGCCTTTCAAATATACTTACTGCATGAGAAAATAGAACCATTAGTCCCGGGTGCATCCGGTTCCGTCAGCTATGAGCTTGGTACACAGCCATTCCAGAAATTCTTACCGGAAGATGACACATGCTCTGAGGAGCAGACTTTATCTGACCCTTCAGTCAGACACCACCTGTATCTCCCCGTTGTGCAGGATGACGAGGATAAGGTGAAGTGCATGTGGTCGGGGTGTTCAAGTGTCATCAGGAAGGATAACTACACTCGCCATGTGAATGAGGTTCATAGGCGTCAGTTTAAGGCCGTCTGCGCCATCTGTGGAAAAGAGTTCCTGCGTCCATACATGAAGAAGACCCATATATGTTCTGGTCGATATTCCAAACGTAGTAATTCCTAGACCGAGGAAGCTCAAAGGCGTCTATATCCATGTTTATTGTACATCGTTCGATTTTCACCTACATTCTCAACACCATCATTTTCCCGCTTCATTTTGAAAAGCAATTCAATCCTCTCTGAGATATCTGATGAACACACCTTATTTGACCAGTTGCACGATTTCGACGTCCTGCTACAAGTCCTTGAGAGGCTGAGCCAGATTTCGCATGATTGACACTAGGCTTGCATGTGACACTGATTCATGTTCTTGGGCCTGGGATATAACACACTCGTGCGCGGCATCCATGAAATCACGAAATCATAGCCCAGCACTGGAGCCGGAGAAGGGCAAACAGCATTCGTTGCTCTGGCCAGCCGCCAACGGACCGCATTGGCAGGCGAATTCAATTTGTGCGTCTCATCGACTCTTCCCAAGCCAGACCTTAGTATCTGATAGACGAGGAAAAGGCAGTTGTTCATTCCGGAATCCGGGGTCAGATTGGCGGAAAAGTTCAAGCCTTTTCAATACTTACACGGTGTCGTCTGCCAGTATACGTAAGCGCTGAGCTGACCAGTCTGCTTTTCTTCACCGCTTAATCTAGTCAGGAAGATGGTCGTCAGAAAACATCCAGACCCGTAATCTTCCGGTGTTCACGGTGATCACTGATCAGAGATCACTGGCCTACTCTAAGGCGTAGTTTGGCGGCATCAATGAGAGGGATCATTCCCAATACAAGCGAGCTGCGTTTCCGCGGGTTTTTGCCTGGGTATTTGATTCATGAAGTTGGCAATGACGAGCATGGGCCTACCCCGGATGGCAGGGTCGAAGATATCGATGAAGGCTGGCCTTGATATCGCCCTTCCGAAGATAGTCCAGACAGATACGGTGTTGTGCAGATTGTTATTACTCGTCTTCAAGAATTACATGGCCAAAACTGGTCGCACTGCTCGATGTCGTCCCCTTCGTTTGTTGCGCATTGCCTAGCTCTTGTCTGCTCTAGCGTCCAGTCTCTGCGCATGTCGAAAAGTAAGTGGACACCAGGCCACCGGTGTTTCAAGCCTCCTTCATGGCATATCTTCTAACTCGGATAAGCGCAGCCTGTTCAATGTTGGTGTCTGCCGCAGATTACTCCAGTGGATCTCCGAGTCTTTTCAAAAGGATTGGCAATACAATTTGAGTATGCAAGCGGAGACTTTGTTCGTTTTCGGCCTTCTTCAAACGCCGATAAAGGGGAAAGATAGGATTTAGAGTGGAGCTTGCGGTAGTCTTGATTATTTTGTAGCATAGCTACAAGCCTCACGCCTAGTCTCTCACCTTGCTTGAGCCAAGCTTGCACCAGCAAATTTCCATAGCTTATCGCCGACCGTGATAATCTTAATCGGCCCATGGGCCATAGTCGAATAAGAAACATGCTCTCATGTGCTAAAATATCTTCAGGGTTGATTTATATCCGATCGGTGACTCCACTTGTCCGACCTCCCAGGTCTTTTCATCAACCTTTCTGTCCAACTTCTCCATGTCGGACAAGCGGGATCTCGAAAGTAATGACTCTACGACGCTAACGAGCTTGAAGAAGTACCTATTCACGGATATCGATGGAGACAAAGCCACTGCTCCGCTGTCTGCATATTGTTTTATGACTGGTTTTATGTGCGTCTTCCGATATCCTCCGTGCTTCCCAACCACTCACATTCGTCCTCATCTCCAGCGACGCTGTCTGTTTCTCTGCCATCTTCGTATGGTGTGCTTTTCAAACCGGAAATACCGTACAGGTACGATTTGACATTCTTCGTCACTCGGCCCATGGTCAAAGTACTGATGTATCTACGTCTAGCTCGGACTCGCCATCGCCCGCCTTTTTAATGGCCAACATGACTACTCTTTCCATATCGCAGATCAACAAGCCCTCTGCTCCCTCATCACGTTCATCTTGGGCGCATCCATCGCCCGCATCGGTGACAAGATGGGCTGCAAAACCCGGGCATGGCTAGCTCTCGGCACTTTCATCCAGACCCTCTTCACCATGGCTGCAGCGATCGCCATCTGGAAGAGCGGGCAGTCGGCCGTTGCGGATTCACGTGATGATCCTGCGTGGACCAATACGCTGTCCTTTGTCTGTGTTGGGTTCGTGAGCGCAAGCATGGGTCTTCAAGGAATCATGGGCAAGAGAACGAATACACAGTTTACCACCACGGGTGAGTTTTCTCCGCATCATTCGCTTTTTTCTTGACATTGCATACTGAATGTGCCATTCAGTGGTATTGACGACGACTTGGTGTGAGCTGATGGCTGACCCTCAGCTCTTCAACATTCGTCGACTCGTCATCTCCCGCGATCATAAGATCATGGCCATCGGCTCGTTGTTCTTGGGCGGGTTTTTGGGACGTGCATTGCTCGACGCAATAGGGTCCGCAGGTACTCTTGGCGTTGGCACGGGCTTGAGGTTTATTGTCAGCATCTGGTGGCTCTTTGTCCCCGGCAAGACAGCGAAGCAGTGACCGTCAAAGTCCATAACATTTACTGTAAGCAAACATAGATGGGTTGTAGAACTGATACGAGTGTTGTTTTTTTGTTCAATGATGAGGAACTTCTCTGACGCTTAGTGTCGATGGGAACTTGAAAACATCAATATGAGCAGATCTGCAGCTTCACACCTCACAGGTTTGTAATTCTTGCGGGAGATTAATGGTGATATTCACGACCGTCACGGGATTATGTCATCTCTGCATGCAGTCGTACGACTATTAAGCACGCACCTTGTGAAGGTTCAAGAAGTACGTTACATGGTGATGTGATGGCTGTTCACCCTCGGCTCTTCCCAGAATGTGAGATCTAGATCAATCTGGGAGCATCACATCATATGAAAGACACATGTACCGCAGGGGCCTATGCCTCGAGGTCATGTGCACGAGGAATGAGAACTGCGCGGCAGACAAGTATTCTGCATCGTCCTACCCACGCTACACAACCTCATCGACCTCACCCCAATCCAACCATGACGTGGAGCGTCCCATACTGGACGGTGTCGTCGTCCTCGACTGCCAGACCCATCCTCACTACCCAGACCAATTATCAAAACGCTGCCCAAGCGGAGTACCGCACCGAATGGGAGGAAGTATCCCCCGTGTTAGTCGACAGCGACGCAGACGTTGTCAGCCTTGACGGCAGCAGGACGCATGAGGACATGCAAGTACTGCACCTGTCGAAACTCCTCGACGAGGCGAAGCAAGAGAACCGCCGTTTTGAGGAGCAGGTGCAATCCTTGCTCAACCAGTCCATGACTGAGACAAGCAGCCTTCAGTCCAAGATCGCGGAGCTGCGGCAGCGAAATAAGGAGGCTCTCGCTGAGTGCGAACGGATGAAAAAGGAGAAAGAAGATGTTGTTGCTGCGCTCACGAAGAAGAACGATGTCATCAAGGCAGCGCTGCAGCAGCAAAACCAGGAAATGCGGCAAGCGCTCGAGGACCTGAATCGCTCCAGCGTTCGTGCTCAAGCTGAGCTACTGGATGCAAGGAGCAGCATGCTAGTGTGCCGTGAGCAGCTCACGCAAAGCTCCGCCGAACTCGAGTCCTTGCAGAAAGAGAAAACCGCAAGGATGAGTCTGACAGACCGAGTTGCTGTGCTGGAGGCCGAGCTGAAGGCCAAAGATACAGAGCTCGCCCAGATGAAGAAGCTCAGCTCGCAGGCCAAGAGCGTAAACGTCTCCATTGCCCGCGATGACTCGACAACCCTTGTGCAGGAATTCAACAACGTTCGGGCGCTGCTGGCAAACTGTATCCCAGAGCGCCCTGCGAGTACGTTTAGCGCTATGATGTCCTCGAGCAACGAGGTCGTCAGCGCTCTCCGGAAGCTGAACTCCGATATCCATCAAGATGCCACAATTATGGCTGAGTCTATGGCCGAATCCTTCAGGTTTGAGAACGGAAGAGTGAAAGGGAATGAGGAGGCGGCGCTATTCCAGCAAGTGGGCACGACCATTGGCGCAGGTTTCGCCCACTTCTTGGGCACCAAGAGTCATACCGAGGATCCTATCCTCATCCAAATCGCTTTCCAAACATATATCGCTCGGTACCTCTGTTGGCTCTCGACTACATGGATTGCTAGCGGAGGTAAGGAAAGAATTGGTACGGTTGACCAGAGCAACACTAGTAAGTCATATATCTGACGTACAAATGCAACTGTTTACTGACTCATCTGCAGCCCAGACGGTCACCACAGCATGGAGTGCACTATCGCAAATTCTCTCCAAGCATCTCCAGTTCGATGATGTCCAGCTTTGTTCTGCAGCCACATCCAAAATCGTAGCCGGTCTCGCTGACATTTTGCTTGTTGCGGGCTGTGATGGCACTCGGTCGCAGCTTTGTGATGCCCTGAAGCAAAAGTTCAGCGAGAAGATTTCGCTGCTTGCGAAGTCTGGCATCCGCATCAATAGGCTTATCATCAATAGCATCGACCGGGGCCTTGATGTCGTGGTAATTAAACCAGCCACAGTGTTCGATTCCACGTGCATGGACGATGGGTACGATGACGGCGAACATGACAAGAATGCTGCGAACAACCGTGTCCTGTGCCCTACTGATATCGGGTTGTGGCAGCGTTCCAAGGGACCCATCACCGCAGTGAGGATTCTGTTAAAGCCGAAGATCGCTCTGGAATCTGTGGTGGATAACTTGGACGACTGAGATTGGCCCGTGTTTCGAAATTTCCATGGACGCTGAGTGTGATTCTGTGTACTTCTTCTGTATATTGTGACATACCTACCTCGTGTTTTGAATAATTATCTGTCTCTTTTCATCACACGGGTGAGAAAAGACCCCTGATTGAATGTACTATGGGCGCAAGCGGACATGCTTTCTGAGCAATCAGTCTATATCACCGATAGTCACGGTTTGATGTTCGACAACGAGGATAACACATGCCCGTGAGAGGTGTATGTTTTGATCATCTAGGTCGTGGGGTTAACCAGCACGGGTCTCCTCCATCTTCGCCTGAGGTCGACCCAATGCTCAAAAACATAAACACAGTCATAACTGCTTTGCATAATATCATACAAGGTCCTTCTACTGAAACGGGCGCAGCTTCCAGAACCGAGGCAAAACACGCGGGGAATCATAGCCGCCGGTCACAAGACGACACGGCGGGGGGGAAGAGAGCAAGCATTGAGCAGGAAATACCAGCCCAAAATATGCGTCCGTACCCCACAGGCGAAGAATTGAGTGCCAGGTCAAGGGCCGCGATAGAGCGTAGGGACGAGACAGGATCCTCACGACAGACAAGGATGAAATCACACACTCCACTGTCTCCAACCACCCCGCGGGCCGTGAGACAAGTAGGCGCTCCGCTACATGTCGGAGTACCGGAGAATGAGACGAGGGCTCCACCACAGGCGGACGCAGGTCGGTCCCGCCCCCCAGAATCTCTAGCTGTCTCCTCACTACGCCACCTCAAAACCTCTCCGATATTGCAAGGCACTGAAGAATCCAGAAGCACAAGGCGCCCCCGTTTATATGACACAATACACGATTCTTCTCAGCAAATTACAGCCCCGCCACCTTCTGTTACACGTAGCATGAGCTCCCACATGATTGTACGAGACAATCAAAGTGTGGAGATCGAGCAGTTGAAGAATCAACTTGCATCATATAAAAGGGAGAGCGAGAAGTGGGGTGGCGAGCGTAAAGATGCTCAAGAAATTATCCGGGACATGACGGCCGCCCTACATACAACGAGGGCCGACGCGCAATGGCTGCATGATGAGCTGAGCAAGAAAAAATCAGAAAATGATAAATTACGACAGGAGATGGAGCACCTGAAGGGATCTACCAATATGTCACGCTCGCTCGAAGCTAAGCTCCAAGAGACCGAATCCGTGCTCGCTTCAACAAGGAACGCTCTAGATGCCGTAACCAACCAACTAAAGGCCATGTCAGAGCAAAAGGCACAGCTGCGCACCCTCCTCGACGACCGTACCTTCGAGCTGAAAGGCGCACAGAGCTTCTTGACCACAGCTGATGCCTCCTCAGGCGCTGATGTCATTTCCATGCTGCAGAAGCTCAATGCCGAGGTGCTCCAGAGCGCTGCCTACATGGCGGAATCGATGGTGGACACATTTTCATTTGAGTCGGGTGGGGTAAGGAATCAGAATGCCTATGCAGCGGTCACGGGAGCGTTTGGGCAGTCACTCGCGCTTTATTTGGCCACAAAGAAGCATAAAGACGACCCTCTTCTCATTCAAATCACATTCCAATCGTGCTTCGTCCAATTCCTCGAGTTCGTAGTTTGCTCATGGACTCTGCCTGGCGACGATGTCAACAGAATGCTCGCCAGCACATACGAAAGAATGCGATGCGGTGGTGAGTGTAAACAGCATCCTCCGATAGTGTGTATGACGACACTTTCGTTCCAGAGGCACAAGCGATTTCGGGGAGGTGGCGGGCGCTCACGAGTGCATACGCCCACAATCACGAAGAGAGCCAGCTCATCGCATCGGTTATGCCATACCTCACGGGACAATTCTCTAACATCATGCTTGCTGCGGGATGCTCCGTAGAACCAGAAATACTTCGCGCATCAGTCGAAAAAAAGTTAAGTGACAGGATCGTACTCCTCTTCAAACTGGCTTTGCAGCTTAACAAGATCATGATGGAGGAGATCACGTCTGCCGACTTGAGAACAGTTACAGTACCTTTCGAGACCACATATTCTCTGGAGCAGATGGAGGATGCATACGTAGATGGAGACCCGGCTGCTGGTGGCGTTCGGGTGCTGTGCACGACGGATCTCGGCCTGAGGCGGATAACCAGGCTGGCCACATCAGGAGACAAACAGTGGGACGACAAGCTCTTACTGAAGCCGAAAGTTGCGCTGAAGACAGTGGTTGATAGCATGGATGGGTAAATGGTAGTCTCATTCGAAAGTACAATGTGAGATTCTATGCCTCTTCGAACTTAATCTTTTTTGTCACTGTGCATGCTTGTTTATCCTGGCTGTTGTCATGTAGAAGCTGTATCACATACCTGGATGTCTTCCGCCCATATTTTTCCTCTTGTTTTGCGCTGGACTTGGGTTTAATGGCATGACTGAGGACGAGAGGAGAACACGCACGCAGTGGGTCCGGAACCGGCTTCTGCTCGTCTTCGTTGGCTGTACTCTGCTGATGTAGACCGTTAGTTGCACTCGTCAACTCGGCAGGTAGCCGATATTCTGAAGTACACAATGTCACGTAGGCTCGTTAGTAAGATTAGTAATAACGCACGAGGCTTCTGCCGAGAGTCTTGTAGGTGCTGAGGGCCGTTCTTGGTGAAAGGCTTTTTATCAGGATCCCGCTCCAGGATTGTATTTTCAACTGCGTCCATATGCACTGCAGATGGCGGGTGGGAAGTTGCTAAATGCATCACATTACATTGTGCGCAAATATCACGACGACTGGTTAACGTACAAGGCCTTGGCAGTGGTGCGTTGCTCGATCCAACTTTCTGTTCCTCGTTCTGCTTCTGTATCAAACTGTTGTACGCATCTATTAGTTGTGGGGGTGGCTCATATACTTCCTGCGTCAAATCTCTTTTGACGTATTCAAGTTTGACGGGCTTGGAGTCACTTTGAGAATCTCGTGGAGATGCTCGCAAGAGCGCCAAAGCATCTTCCTCTACAAAGAAGGTTACACCCGCCATAGATGTGTGAGTGTCAGAGGTGCTGACATACCTTCCTGGTAGGGATCTAGCTTTTTCAGGCATTTCTGGACCGGGACATGTTCACCTTCGGCTGGAGTTGGCTGATGGCTTTGCCGGTCTGCAGAAGGGTTTCTTGGCTGATTTGTCTGGTCGATGTACGTTCCGTGAGCAGGGTGTTGTGTAGGGGGCTCGTAAGGTTTGAATGCAGACTGCAAATATTTAAGAAAGGGATAGCGAATTCTAACCGCATACAGCTTACAGTGATATTAGCAGGTGCTGCGGGCGGAGGAACGAGAGATGTGTTTTTTCTAATACAGGGACAGGTATTGGTGTTGGAGCAGGTATTAGTGTTGGTTCAGCTTCTGGGGTAGGTAGCAGCGGTCTAGGTGGTATTGGAAGGACGAGACTGCGAATGGAGCGAGGGGGCTCAGCCCAGCCTGGTTCCGGGTAAGGGGACTTTACAGGAGGTACATCCTCTGGAGAAACATTAGGGCATTCTTCTGCCCAGTTATCTAAAGGTCTGAATTAGGCATACAACAAAGTAAAACCGAGACGCCTAAACTCACGATTACCGGGGTCACCGTTGTTGCGAAAATTGTATTCAAAGAAACAGGACGCCTTATCGTCGTTTTGATTCCCATCCCATTTCTTTGAAATAATTGCCCATTTATGCTCCCCAAGAAGTGGCTGAATATCTGTCCCGAGTGGGAGTTGGACAATGACTTCATCTCTCTGCCGTCATTAGATTGTGTTCTTACTCAATTGATATACTACTCACTGTCCCCATACTAAATATAAGTTCAACTTGCGCGTGTATATCTTTGTCCTGGAGGATAAGCTGGACCCACGCCGCCAGGTTATTAAAGTCCTGCGAGACGCGACTCCTGGGGACGCGTTTCATCCCCCACGGAGTGGTGACGACGACATATTCTGCATTGCGACCTGTGTATGGGGGTCCTGTTTTACTCTTTGCCATCCAGTATTGGTGTTGGTGCCACTTTGAGTATAGTCTCCCCTATTGGAGTCCAACGCGGATGAACGATGAAAGACAAAGGCCGCCGATTGATTACATAATCACCAGTCAACCTTCTGAACCCTGCTGCCAGCCTGCCACTCCAAGTCATAAGGCTTTTGTCCGGTTTGCAGCTTACTGGCCGCAATTGCTAGCGTCGTTACTGAAGGCAGTGAAGCGCGTACAGGCTCGAGTCGTTTTTGGAGCGAAAAGATGGCAAGCATTTCGATTGACTCGAGCTACTAGCATGGCATCCATGTCCCATAGGTATGTCGAGACTCGAAAGGTTCACCAGTGATACACTGCGTTAATAAACATCGAATAGATCGGTCATGAATACTTTAGAGTAATGAAGAACAAAAGTCAAACGAATAGAATACGTGATGACACAGTCCTGGAAGTAAGTTAGTCTCCTGACACCTCCGTCTCCCTCTCCATCCCATCTGCGATAGCTTCAAGTGCAACCTTGGGTTTCGCCAGTGTGAACATCTTGTTCTCTGCGCCTTCCCCGTTTCCAACCTTCTCTGACCTCTGCAAACCAAGCGCAGTCGTACACAAAACCACGCCAGATTGCGCCCCGCTCCCCTCGTCGAAGTCCTTCATCGATTCCGTGTCGAACCTCTCTCCAACCGCAGCATGGGTGGGCCAGAGATCTGCTGACGTGACTTCCTCGCCCATGGCTCTGTTAAGCCTTGTTGCCATGCGGACGATGTTCGATACACGTTCGCCGAACTTCATGGTGAACTCGCGATACGCATCGTCGTAGTTCTTGGTGCAACCAGCCGCAATCATCACGACCACGAGGGTGTCGCTAATATGCGTAACCATTGTTGAGTGCACGTCCGCTTCTTGCAGAGCAACCTTCTGTGCATGAGATCGAGTCAAAGCGCGCCATCGGCCGCTGACTGCCTGGCTTTCTGTCATGCACTTTAGTATGTTCACCTTCTTTAGATACGAATTGATCCTTACCTGTCTCCCGAATGTCGCCATAGATCTCCGCCAGTGGTTGCTCAGCCTGCAAGCCGTCAAAGTCCCAGGTCATTATGATCCAACGAGAGAACTCGACTGTGGCGGCCTGCAGTGCGATTTGGAATCAAGAGAGGGTCTTCCCCGTGCTGCACGGTACCCAGGAGTGACGTCATGGCAGGTCCAATCAGCTCACTGGTTCGCGCACTGGCTTCTTTAATCTCGTCTCTGTGTTCAGGCTTGCGAGCGAAATCGAAGGAGTCCGAGATGAAAGCTGCCGTTTGCATGATCTCTTGGTTGAGTTCGTCTACCAGTCTGATAACTTCCGCTCCTGAGAGCGTGTCGGCTGTGCTCAGGAATGCCTGTGCACCCCGTAGCTCCCGTGTACGGTCGTTGAGAAGGGTGGTCTGATCGTTGAACTTGGTCTGTAGGGCCTGCAGTTCGTTTTTCAGGGCCCTCTTTTCGGTCTCTCGCATCAGTAGCTGCTGCTGGTATGAGCTGAGATCTTGCTGCAGCTTTTGATACGCGTCTTGAAGCTTGGAGCGTTCTTGCTGGACCCTTTCTCTCTCGCTTTGCTCCTGTAGCAACCTGACCTTGAATTTCATCGGCCTCCTTGCTAGCTTTTTTCAGAGTGTTCGAGAGTCGATTATTTTCCGTTTTCAGGCTGCCCTGGTCTTGGGCTGAAACTTGATGCTCCAACTCGAGTTTCTTCAGCTTATCCTCTACTGATATGCGCTTCTTCTCCTCCTCCTCCCATTTCTTCTTCCACTCAAGCAGTTGTTCTTCCGCCTTAACGTCGCGGAGGAAACGCAGAGATTTCAGCCAGACAAAGAACGCGCGAGGTCGGCGTAACCACCAACACATGAGGAATGGCAAGCTAGCGCTGGCAAGGGCAATGGGTACAGTGAAGCCTTTAGATGGTAAGAACCCGTAGGTTGACAGGTTCATGGTCGTATTGGTCGCAAGGTAATGAACGTTCACTACATATTGAAGGGCTATGCCATGTGGTAGAAGCATGTTCATTTCCGCCTCGTGTCCGGTACGACGCCCATTAAGGCGGCGTCGGAGCCACGCCGCGGTAGCGTTCCAATTCACCTCACAGATCACACTGCGGACCGCGTGTAGGCGTGTCGGTAGTCATTTTGTCTTCACATCAGTCCCTTAGTTATGCTGTGGTCCGTCACAGCGGCATGCTGCTACACCCTGGGCCGCGGTGTGTTATCCACCAATTTAGACGGCATTAATATTATTCATGGTGCATGATAATCCGGGCGTATTACGTCCATTATACACCGCTGATATGGTCTTGTGATATGGTCATCCTTCGTCAGATCTTGATTTTGTATGGTTGCTGTGTCATTTAAAACGTGTCTCATGAGCATCTTCCTGCTGGCGCAGGTTAGCTGGAACGAACACATTCTGTGACATCAATCACCGCAGTAAGTCCATCAATTCGTGGAGTTTTGCACTGACAAATTTCACACAGAAGTCGCTACATTCCTTACCCGAGCGGGGCGTAAGTAGTTTGTGCATCACTGAAGCACCTATCTGCTTAGGCTTGTGGGGTGGCCTCGAGGCATCCATCGTCCGTTCATTTCTTGGTCTGAACACTATTTCTATCTAGAACACTCAGGAACTTCCCGTATCAGGGTTAGTTATCCAGGCCAAATGGCATCTGCAGATCACTCGCACCAGACCTCAAGACTGACACGAACAGTACGCCCCTGCTACCCCTATATTATATTATCATCCGTTGAACGTTGTAGGTGAGATCGTGAAAGTCGTGAACGGATAAGCATCCACGCGGCCTCTGCCATGAGGTATAAGACGGTGTGAGCAACGTACGACATCCATCCAGTCACGCAAGAAATGCTTCCCCGTCAGCCGTATCGTGGATCAGTCCGCAAATTGGTCCTTGCCTTCGACGTAGGCACTACATACAGTGCAATTTCCTACTGTATACTTGATCCTGGAGAAGTTCCAAAGATCGAGCCTGTCACTAGGTCAGTTGTCTTAATACAACATGCTTGCTTTGTTGCCAATCGTTACGAATATCAGATATCCAGCTCAAGAGCACAGCGGAGGGAATTCGAAAATACCCTCTATACTCTACTACGATTCAAATGGAACTGTCCGTGCTATCGGCGCTGAAGCCCGACAGGAGCACATTGTCGAAAGGGCTGAAGAAGAAGGATGGACGAAACTTGAATGGTTTATTTCGCAAATAATGGTGTTTGTATTTACTTAACTGACCATGCTAAACATTTAGGTGGAAATTGCACCTTCGAACCAGGAATTTGGCCGCCAACCATATCACCGACGATGACATCCCACCACTTCCACGAGGCAAAAATGCCGTTGAGGTTCTTGGCGACTTCATGCAATACCTCTTTCGTTGTGCACGCAGCTATATCGAGGAGGCTCATCCAAGCGGATCTCATCTTTGGCGGTCACTCGAAAACCGCATTGAATTTGTCCTTACACATCCAAACGGCTGGGAGGGCCCGCAGCAGAAACAGATCAGGCTAGCTGCCGCCCTTGGCGGTCTCATTCCCAGCACAGAAGATGGCATGGCACGTGTCCATTTGCTGACCGAAGGAGAAGCGAGTTTGCATTACTGTGTCGCTAATATTCTGGCCTCAGATGCATTGTCGAAGACACCGATACTTGCATCAGAAGATGTCGAAGATGATGACAGCTCGCCAGGCCAAGGTGTTGTCGTCATCGATGCAGGAGGAGGGACACTCGATCTTAGCGCCTACTCGATGACTTTATCCCCGACGCTGATCGAGGAGATTGCTGCAGCTGAATGTAAGTGACATGCGATTGTTGGAACCATGTCTCAAACTCCACTTCTTAGGTCGACTCCAGGGTTCTGTATTTGTGACTCGTCGTGCTCACGGTCTTCTTCAAGGTTTGCCAGCATGTTCGTGTTAGCCATGCTGTGTCCTTGTTGATTTGACTTGACAGAAAAACTATCCGGCAGTCGTTTCGGCACACCAGATGTAGTCCAACAAATGACAGACATCTTCGATAGCACCACCAAGCTTAGGTTCCGCAACCCGGAAGACCCGTCGTACATCAAGTTTGGTACCGTCCGCGACAAAGATCCTCAACACGATATTCGCAACGGTCAGCTTAAATTGAGTGGGTAAGTCTTGTAGTGTAGTCTTTTGCAACTTTCATCTCTAACATGTTGCTACTAAAAAGACAAGACGTAGCGAAACTCTTTGAACCATCCATCAGCGGCATCATTGAAGCTTTCGAAAATCAAAGAAAGGCTGCAGGAACTCCGATCACAGTAAGTTGACATTACTGCGCTTGAACGGAAAGTGCGCTGACCGGCGTGTCACATGAAGTTTGTATTTTTCGTCGGAGGCTTTGCTGCAAGCGACTGGATGTTCGCCAAGTTGCAAGCGTACTTCCAGTCGCTTGGTATTAGCTTCAGTCGACCAGACAACCATTGGTGAGCGCCAACAACTGACAAAATCCTCGTGCTGCACTCACGGATGCTGCTTAGCAATAAAGCTGTTGCAGACGGTGCTGTGTCATATTTCATTGATCATCTTGTGTCGTCCCGTGTGTCCCGTTTCACATATGGCACCGAGTGCAGCGTCCCATTCAACCCATTCGATATGGAGCATCGGGCCAGGCAAAAGGAAGTTTTCCGAAGCGCCTCGGGAATTCTTGCTCTGCCTCGTGCATTTTCATCCATACTGACCAAGGTAGTTCTTTTGACTTGCTTTGGAAGGTCAGTTGCTTAAGCGCAGCAGGGAACACGGGTCTCTGAGCAGCAAGAGTTCAGTGAGACATTCGCTATCCGACGGTATAATCAGGCCGCATGTAACCAAGTCGAAGTCGGCATCATGTCGTACAGGGGCTTCCTCCTCAAACCGGATTGGATGGATATAGAGCGAAGTAGTCATACACATTGTTGCCAATCACACTGATGTTTACCGGATTAACCAGGTTTATTCTCAACGTTATGCACCGTCCGCGCAGACACATCAAAAATTGCCGAGAAACTCACACCCAAGCGCTCCGCCGAAGGTTCCACGTATTATGCGATGGAGATCAAAGTCATTCTTCTCCTCGGGTTGACAGAATTGAAGGCTGTGATCAGCTGGGAAGACGGGGTAAGTCATTAGTTTCTTGATAACATTGCTAGTCTAACCTGTGCGTCTCAGGGAGAGGAAATACGGTAATTTCACATCCTGACATCTTCGTTTCATAATTCTGATTGCATTCACAGAACTCCAGCAGTAGTAGTTTACGACGATGAGCAGGAAGAAGCCTAGTCGTTCTGCAGAGCCACCTCACTCTCGTGCTATGCGGTAAGTCCGCAGCATCCTGTGGCTTCGACGGTTGTAATTGTACGCTCCTATCTATGGGTTTACTTTCGAATTGCCAAACATGTCATTTATTTCACCCTTTGCACAATACGATATACCTCTTCTGAGACTCATGAGGGCTATGTTAGAAGTACTCCAATGTCACAGTTTCCTGTGTGCCCACAGACGGCGCTGATCAAACCTTGAATCATCGTGCATGCCACAAAACATGTGCTAATTCATTGATGAGGGAACGAGGGTCAGGCCGCCTCGTGTAGCCCATTGAGGATCGTTTATAACAGATGTGACCTATATGCCGTATCTTACACAACTAAACATGCCACCTCGACAAGCATTCACTGGCTCATGTCGCAAGCTCGTCTTCGCGTTTGATGTCGGGACGACATTCAGTGGTATCTCTTACTGCTTCCTCGACCCTGGACAAGTTCCTGTCATCCAAGGCGTAAATAGGTACGATGTCGTTTCAAAGGGTTGTAACATTGGTAACTTACTTACTCGGATACAGATTCCCAGCCCAAGAACACGTCGGAGGGGACTGCAAAATACCGTCCATCATATGCTACGACCCAGATGGCGCTGTGCGCGCCGTAGGAGCCGAAGCAATGCAAGAATATATCGAAGAGGAAGTTGAGGAAAACGGATGGGTGAAGCTGGAATGGTTGGTTTCCACAATCCACCAGCCCTCACATAGTTTACTAACCGTCATTCGCACAAAGGTGGAAGCTTCATCTTCGTCCTAGAACGATGGCGTCCTCTCATATCACAGACCAAGACATCCCGGCCCTCCCGCGGAACAAGACTGCCATCCAAGTTCTCGCCGACTTCATGCACTACCTGCACCAGTGCGCCAAGAAGTACATTAAGGAGTCCCAGGCAAACGGCGCGGATATGCTGCGCTCTGTCGAGCACACGTCTGAGTTTGTCCTCAGCCACCCGAATGGGTGGGAGGGGCCGCAACAGACGCAGATCCGCAATGCAGCGGTCATGGCGGGGCTCGTACCTGATACGCCAGAGGGCCGGTCAAGGATCTATCTCGTCACGGAGGGCGAGGCAAGTCTTCACTATTGCCTTGGTAGTGGTCTCGCTGCCGACGGGTTTCAAGTGAGGTTTGAGATGGCTATCTAGGCAAGAAGCTCACCAGAACTTTCAGGACGACGAGGGCGTGGTTATTGTCGACGCTGGTGGAGGAACGATCGACGTCAGTGCATATCACATGGCAACAGCGCCATCCTTCGAGGAGATCGCACCTGCAGAGTGTAAGTCTGATCAACGTAACTCTGCATGTGATTATTCTGACAGAATTTGCTAGGCCGCTTGCAAGGATCCATCTTCGTAAGCCGTAGGGCTAAGGCAATGCTCCGAGGTACTCTTTTAAGGCTTTCTTGAAGTCTGCATGTTTGCTTATGGGCTGCAGAGAAACTCCGTGGATCACAGTTCGGAGGCGACGATATGGTTTCTCATATGGCCGCGATTTTCGACTCAACAACAAAGCAACGTTTCGGCAACGAGAACGACCCAGCATACATCAAATTTGGTACCATCAAGGACAAGGACACTAGTTTCAACATCAGATCCGGGCAGTTGAAGTTAATGGGGTTAGGATACCAATTGCCCGTCAATTCAAATATTCTCATTTCCTCTCAGATCCGATGTAGCAACGTTATTCGAGCCGTCTGCATTGGCTATAATCGAAGCTATTGAGGAGCAGTGCCATGCTGCAACCAAAACCATCAGAGTCAGATCTTTTCCTTTGCCTGTTCCACTTAACTGAACAAACCGCAGACCGTTTTCCTCGTCGGGGGTTTCGCAGCTAGTGAATGGCTTTTCACGAGGCTGCAAAACCATCTAAGACCATTGGGGCTCGATTTTTGTCGGCCTGACAGTCACACGTGCGTAGTCCTATTCCAGAAGGAAACGAACCAAGGTGATCAGTGAGTTGAACTATCTATAGGGCTAAGGCGGTCGCGGATGGCGCCGTAGCGTTTTTCCTGGATCATCGCGTCTCTGCACGTGTTGCCAAGTTTACGTATGGTACACGCTGTGCGACACAATTCGACAGGAACGATCCTCAACACAAGCTGCGTGCCAGTATGGCCGTCCCACGCCCATCAGGCAGGACAGTCCTGCCTAATGCATTCAGCGCAATTCTGACCAAGGTGACGACTTGTTATCACATGTTATGCATAGGAGAAATCACTAATACGCACATTGCAGGGCACGGCTGTATCTGAGACGAAAGAGTTTAGCAAGAACTTCATTACGGAGGTAGTAGACCGCTCTGCATGCGATATGATTACCACGGAGATAGTGTGTTACAGGGGTGACAGCCCCAATCCACGATGGACAGACTCGGAACCAGGTGCGTGCGGATAACTTCCAAATGCCGCGCATCGCTGATCTTCAGGGGGCCCAGGCATGTTCTCGACCTTGTGCAATGTACACGCGGATACCTCGAAAGTAGCACGCACCATCAGCCCGCGACGGGGTTATGCTGGGCTGCAGTTCTTTCGCCAGGAGTTTAGTATCGTCCTCATGTTTGGCCTGACGGAGCTGCAGGCGCAACTTTCCTGGAAAGAAGATGTAAGTGCCTCCCGTGATCTTGCGCCAAGATGGGTGATATTGATGCATGCGCGACGTTTAGGGGGTTGAACGAAGGTAAGGAACACACCCCTCTGACCTGTGACATTAATTGCACGGATATTGAATAGGTCACCAGCCACGGTTGTATTCGACCAAGTGGTCGAGGCCGCCTAGACTTTAGTGCTGCAAGCCATCCGATGAGGGACCATTTGAGTCGCATGCCAGATGTTCGTGTATTCGAGGGGTCATTGTAATAGTAACATTTCATTCGCATCTTGTACGTCTGTTCCAAATGTATTTTGACCTTACGCTCCTGTGAACTCTGTGAGAAATTCTAAGGAGTCATCAGTAGTGCATTCCGTCATCGAAAGCTTTCAACTCACCTCGAGTCAACTCAAACGCCGCAAATGTGCTCGCTCCAGCGGGTATGCTGGTGAAGTTGTGAGTATTTCGAGACGTGTAAAAACAAGAACACCCTAACGTTCTTAGCACTGATGTGGCGCATGAATCATCATTATGAGTCCTGCGATGTGCATATCAAACAATTAGTTTCACTTACACGATGGCGACAGACCGCGGAAAAGCCCCGTTCTAGCAGCGTGCGTGTTGGTCAAAAGAATGTGACTACCGGTAGGGGGCAGTCTTACATTCCTGATTCAGCGATAACCATCCTGATTTCATTGGTCATATATTTCCAGGGCTTGCCAGTTGGTGGAGTCTGGCGCAACTGAATGCGAGACTTGATCACGTCTACCGAAAGATTAGTGTAAGTAAGACCCTCATTAACTGCGTTCCGTAACTTGCCTAATGGGTAACAGGATAGCCAGTATGCAATCTGCAAAACATCAGAATATTATAAAGCAATCGGGTCGTATGACATACTCCGCCAGTCGAACCACTAGCAAGAAGGGCCCAAACAGGGACTTTGTCCCCGTACTTACTCTGAAACTTCCGCTTCGAAAACTCAAACGCTACATGAAGTTAGACAAGGAGGTGTTTGTGAGCGCCAACAACGTTACCTGTGTAAAATCTGGATTACCCTCTCAATATCAGAACCCCCTACCAGTATAAATGAGGATGACATACCCCGCATACGCTGGTATCTCTCTCGCAAATGTAACCTGAAACGTTGTTGAGCCAAATTTCCGCAAGAACGCGATATTTGCGAATACCCAGTAGCCTCTCATGATACCGTTCCGAAAGCCCCAGTCTCTCCACATCTCCTTTGCGACATCTCTCAGTTTCTTATCGGTGGCAGCACCATATTGGCCTTGCATGCGAACTTTAAACATCTCGACTGGATGTCAGAGTGTTAAAGTGATTGAATTGCGAAAGTCAATGGTGCAACAGACCTGGACTGGCAAGAATAGCATTTGCAGCTCCAGCCATTGCCCCTGCGATGGCGATCTCCTTCAGGGACAACTGTGGGAATGGTGAAACGATGCGCTTAGAGTACACGTATGAGGCAAACAGCAAGGAGTTGACTCCGGCGATTCCGAGAAGGGGGCTGGCCATCCCTGAAGCAGGATAAGTTTTCGGAATGATGCAACACATCATGTCTAATGTCAACCTTTGTACAGCGCGAAGAAACCTTCCTTTCGAACAGTTTGTGTAAGAACATCCATAGGTCCTTTCTAAGCTGGCCGTGAGCCATCTAACTCTGAACCTATATATTCACGTACAAACATTCCCTCTGCAACTTATGGTTCAGTATTAGATATTTGATCATGGACGGTTAACTGACTCGGAGCAATCTGTGCGCGTGTCTTGACGGTATCAAGTGGCTGGCCTACAAGGACTTGGGCGGCGCCGCCGAAGCTGCCAGCGACCAAATCATTTACGGTTGAGAGGTAAGGCATATTTGGATAATCGGTCTGGACTCTAGAGACAATGGAGGACGACAGAAGACTAGTAATTTATGTACATAATCATATTGGAAAGTTGAGAAGACGTGCCAGACTGACGTGATTATAGCGGTGGTTGGGTCTGCAAAGTCACACGCTGATAAGCCTCCTACTACGACGTAGTTTGCAAGCTATGAGTGCATCTGCTGCAGAGGTATCTACGAAAAAAGTAAGTCTCCCACTGCAGCCTTTTTTCACGATCTTGATTTTTGTAGCAGACATTTCTAAAGGGCAAAAAAACAGAGCAAGGTCCACCCCATAAACGGCGCAAGCTCGACCGATCACAGCTGAGCTCTGGATCTCCAGCCCGTTCACAAGACACGTCTACTTCCGCGTTTCCAAGAGGAAATTCAACTACAGTCATTGATCCTGAACTCGCAGTCGACTTCACGACCCAAGAAACTAAAAATGGCGAATCCTTTGCGACACTGCGCAAGATGATTTTCGGACGACTAGAGTATACGTCTACCCAGACAGAGTTGGTCATTTTTACCCAAACAGGGAGCCAATACGGAATCTTATTTTGACGGCCAGTCCAGGAAAATACCTCGCAATCGATTGCGAGATGGTGGGCGTGGGCATCGACGGCGAGGAGTCGTCGCTTGCACGCGTTAGTATTGTTAATTATTGGGGCGCAGTGCAGCTGGATGAGTTCGTGAAGCAGAAGGAACGTGTTGTAGATTATCGGACCAAGTGGAGTGGGATACGCCCCTCGGATATGGTCAGAGGTAGGTAGGTTTTGCTTTCTGCATCCTGTGGTTGAGCTAATACTACATCTAGCTAAGCAATTTGAGGAGGTGCAGAAAACAGTTGCGGCTTTGACCAAGGATCGCATTATAGTGGGACACGCTGTGCATAATGATCTCAAAGTTGGTTTTAATATCTGTATCCTCATTCCTGTAGCTCACTCATAACCTGTTATCAGGTTCTATTACTATCGCACCCGGGTCCATACATACGGGACACACAACACTTGGCGGCAAAACACAACGTAACCAGTAGCAAACGCCCTGCGCTTCGTAACCTCGTAAAACAAGAACTCGATGTTGTCATCCAGGGAGGGGAGCACTCCAGTGTAAGTCTTCTATCGCCCTAGTCCCTGCCTAATTTTTCATCATGACACTCGGGCAGGTCACAGATGCTAGGGCGACGATGGCCGTGTTCCGGCTACACCGAAAAGAGTGGGAAAAGGGATTCAGACCATTGCCTACACCTGGGGTTGGTGCATCAAATAAACGGAAACGTGTCGAGAGTAGTGAGCCATCTGCACCCACCCCACCAGGTAGAGAGAGGAAGGGCGTCAGTTCTGGACTTTCTACAATAGTAAAACGGACACCGCAGACGAAATCGAAAACTGCAGTCAAGACTACTAGTAATAATTGGTGGGCCACCCTAGGTGCCAGCGGCATCGCAGGGAAGGGTTCCATGAAGCTGTAACATTATCGTATTTCGTCTTAATTATTATCTACCACACAGATTCCCATGTCGAATATCGGTGGCTCGCTGCTTGAAATTGACGAGCAGTTTATTAGACAATACTGAGCGCAGTGCCACTGCACCCTATACTTGTCTCTCCAAGTTGTGAGTGCCGAGAGCTGAGTGAATGAGAAAAGAGCACCGAAAGCTGATTGGTTCACTGTCTTTCCTTGGTCTAAAGCTCATGATGCCAGCGACGACAGTGTCACGACACTGACATCAATCTATTTTCTTCGAACGACTCACCTGGTCGAGTATGACTGAGCAATCATGACGTTCTCTGCAGGACAAATTCCAGTACGCTCACTCGCCTATTACGCCTTATCCTTCGACCGGTAACAAAGTCTTAAACATGTCCATTGGGTGCCTAGAAGTGTAAGTGTACAGGAAGATCGAAAATCAATTGCAAGCATGTACACATAATTAATGTCAGTCACATCATTCCTCTCATCCACTTCATCCTTATCATCCACTTCATCCCTAGTCATCCACTTCATCCCTATCATCCACTTCGTCTCCCTCATCCACTTCATTCCTCTCATCAGCTGCATAACCCGCACGCCAGAGCCTTCGCCGAACATCCCAAAAGTGTACATGAGAACAAGACACTTTGAACCGAACATCATCCGACTGAATACACTTCTCTCCAGGACTAATGTCGGTAAAGGGCTTTATTATCCGGGGGAGGTATGAATCACGGTGACCCCTCAGTAGCGAAGCAGACAACTTCAGCAACTCTGTGTGCAAGTTCATTCGTTCTTGTTCCGGTAAACTGAACGTTGAA
This sequence comes from Suillus subluteus, assembly GCA_016647755.1. NCBI lineage: Eukaryota > Fungi > Basidiomycota > Agaricomycetes > Boletales > Suillaceae > Suillus > Suillus subluteus. The sequence continues at coordinate 496,979 of JABBWI010000027.1, read as the reverse complement.
TGGGGGTTCGATATGCGGGAGGGCCGGTAGGAAGGTTTCAAGGCTCTTGAGAGAAGCCAATGGAGTATTCGCCATCCACGGAAGCGGAGTGGGTGTTCCAGGGTGGGGAAGGTCCGTTGTCGACATTCATGTCTGCGCAGGAGTCCTAGGGATCTTCCGGGCAGTCTATAAGAAGGTCTAGACTTGACCAGTCGAGCGCCAGTGATGGTGCAGAGAATAGGACAGGGGGCAGGCAGATGCGTACTCAAAATGAAGGTTGTTGTTTTCTTCCTGAGTGTATGCTTTCTGCATACGTAGAACATGCACGAACGCTCTGGTGTTGCGAAATTGCGGTAGTGTAAAGCTGGTTGCAAGTACTCAGCTAGAGTACGAGTTCGCAGGGGAATGCGAGCGATCAGGGGAGTAGATATGAGAGCGTGCAAATACGGAGCTTGTTCGGTGCGGAAAACTGTAGATGAGGACTTGGGTCAAGATCTGATGATATCACAGATGATATGTGCCATCTTTTATACAGTAGATAGGTGACAAAGGGAAAAAGTAAGATGACATAGAATTGTCACGGTAACCGAGTGAAAGAGACAAAGGCGAAAGTACGAGAAGGGGAAATGACAAAATCTTAGGAACAAACGGAGTGATGTCAAAGTTTAAATGCACGAGGAGGGGATGTATTCGCGTGTCTCGAATGCGAACAGGATAATCTCTTTGCAACGACGAGACACGCGGAACGGCTTGCGCCTTAGCTTCGATCGTAAGTATCAGCTCGGTGCGCAAAGGATATATAGGGGATCCTTACAAGGAAGATGGTGCGCAGGAATGCGGGAAGCACAGCACACCTAATGATTTGATGGGATTTATGTCACACAAAAAGTAGGGAAAATGGTGAATGATTGGGTATCTGAGCTCACTGTCGAGGACAGCAAACTCGAGCGTTGTATCGTCGCGTGGTGTTACCAAAATGAGGAGTCGTGTTAGTTTTAGGCTGCCATGGGCGACCCGTCATCACTAATAATTTGGCAGCATGTATATCTGTCAGCGAAAATACAGCCCGATAGGTGTGCAATGGTGCATTGCATCACGGACGGTGATTGCTGCGATAGTACCATTCATAGTAGTATGGTGGATGAGGTAAATATGGTTTCCATCCAGGATTCAACCTCATTACTCACTCTTTGCGCCCTATCATGCCAATAGATTAAAAGTAGTACAAAATGGTGTGATGCTCCAATATAGACTGCCTACCGATGGGCTGGTCATTGAATACTCATCACTCCGAGATCAGCAAATGCAACAATGCCGGTTCCTAGGAATCACTGTATTCCTTCGTCTGTATGTCCAGTTTGGAGACTAGCCGATTCCTGGTTCCCAGAAGGAACAAGTCTCCCTGCTAGGCCACTCAATTAAGTAAGACCAAGTAGCGGTGGATAATTAAACGGAAATCAGACAGTACGACCCAACTGGTACTCAGCGAAGGAGCAGCTCCAATATGCTAGTGAAGGTGCATGAACTCCTCGAGGGGCCCGCCGGCAGTGCATAAGCTGGGAGAAGCATAGCCTCGTTTAAGCGACCTTGGAAGAGCTGATGCGGCCAATCGAGAGAGAAGTTATCATGGACATTGGAGAAGTTTGACTCCGGAGCTCGACATCCAGCTGCACGTATTCATTTTGGAGCGGTAAGGTATGGAAGACACTTTGATTCAGCACAGCGGTTTTGCTGCTAGTCATATGTGAGACCGAAGGAAAATGTTCTTCGGCCTCAATATGACTGGCAGCACCGGGCTTCATGCACATAAGCAAAGCATTGATCCAGTATGACCCAATAGTCAAATGTATGGATTCTAAAGCGTATCGAGTAACATGTCTTGTTGAAGATATGCAGGGTATGGATCAACTTAGACTTGTACTGAGCGTCAAATCTAGCCTGAGAGTATCATCAACGTCGAGGCGGAAGACCAAATTGGGAACCCTAGATTTTTTTGATTTCCCATCCTTCTCTGCAGACAAAGTCCATCCGAGTCAAGTACATGTTGACGGTTGCCTAATAGTACTTATCCGACAAGACAATGGGACTGGCCGGCAGAAAGGAAAAACAACGCATTCCAAATGACCCACGAAACTTATCCTGGGCAGATGGCAAGTCACTACTTTACTTCCGAGCACCATTCTCACCTCTCCATAGATGCAGCTCGCTTCGGCCAGTCTTACATGTCCAAGCTCGGCTGGGACCCCTCAAAAGGTCTAGGCGCCTCGGGCGATGGCATGAAATCGCATCTTAAGGTCTCCCAAAAGCTTGATATGCTTGGGATTGGCGCCGCTCATCAGAAAGACCCGCATGGTATCGCGTGGAAACAGAATAAGGAATTTGAGGCTTTGCTACAGAGGCTTAATGCGCAGGATGGTCAAGGTTCTGCTTCTAAGCATGTGCTAGGAGAATTTGTTCGGCCTGAGCACCCTTCGGCGGACGCAGACAAGGAACCGAGCCAATCATCGAAGAAAGAGAAGAAGCGTAAGCGAAAGGAAGGGGAACATGCCGTGGACGGAAAAGATAAGAAGAAACGGAAGAAAGACAAGCGCCATGATGAAGACTGCCGAAGATTCAGCTGCAGCGGATTCATCAGAATCCCGTTTCTCCGCATCTCGAGTCTCCTGCCCCCTTCTCCAGATACCAGCGTCACTCATGCTTCAAACAAGGCCAAAAGGACGCCCTATGGCGTGGGTATATTTCTGATAACTACAACCTCTGATGCTGACTACCTCTCCCAGCCACCGTGCTCGCATACAAGCTGCTAAACGCCTTGCCAACAAATCAGCAGCTGCCATCTCTGAAATTCCTGGGGATCGTACCGACTCCCTTCATCTGTTTCCTCTACAACCCCCTCTGGTTCTCTGACCCCAATCACACCCGCAGACAGCGACCTCCCCCTCGAGAAGCTCACAACGTCGTCTAAGAGTGTCGCAGACTATTTTAAGGAAAAACTTGGCGCAAAATCTGGTTCCAATACCCCAGCTGCGAATGAAGATGACAGCACCTCTCGGGGAGGAATTGGCTCTAGTGCCCCTTCACGAGACGACGTAGGATCAACCGCGAATTGGACTCGGTGCAGGTCGCAGTTTTGGAGAAGGTGGCTCTTCGAACGTGTTCGCCCAGTTCTTCAATACATCCTCCTCATCACATGCCACTGTTGTTCAGATGGCATCTTCCGCTATACAGGCTATAATTCAACCTCCCGAACCGACAACGGCGTCTTCCATAGATAACTTCCAGGGATGAAGAGATGACCGAGAAGCAGCGACGCAAAGCGCAGAGAAAAGAAGAAAGGAAAAAACGGGACGCAGAAGTAGTTGATGCGCCTACGGGAGTAGGAATCGAGATGCCTGGCAACGATGCTAAGGCGGAAAAGAAGAAACGGAAAGAGGAGCGGCGAGCGAAAGCGAAGGGTGCGGAACCATATGATCTTGCTCCATCGGTTATTGTGGAAGAATCCAAAGAAGGCTTAGAGTCTGAGAGGAAGAGGCGGAAAGATGACAGGAAGAAGAAGAAGGTGAAGTCTGATAATCAAGCAACAGCAGAGGAAGGTGAAAATCGGTCCAAAAAATCTAAAAAGCGTAGAGAACCAGTCAACGACGATTCATGACCTCTCGATAGTCAGCTATTATACCGTCTAGATCTCATATACCATTATCATCGACCAGTATTACATTATATCAAATTTGTATGTAAGGAACACAGAAAGCAAGGTCCACTATCCGCTATCAATGAATATATAAAGGTCCAACATCCCTCCTCGTTCTATGATTACCTCTCAAACACTTTAAACCCACCCTTGAACTCGTCCGGACTCCCGCTTGAGTCGTCGCAGTGCAACTTCAAGGCGTTCACAACCTCCGGAATAACATCCTTATCAACGTCCTTTCCCCAAAGGATGTCCAAATGTTCATATCCATTCAGACGCGTGACAGTCGTATGGTCCGGGAGTTCTTTAAGCATCGTCTGTATGTCAACAAGGCTATCCCTGTCCCCATACAAAAGCACGATTGGCGTGACGATATTCTTGGTCGGGAACCTCGCAGGTCGGTATGCACGCCCACCAGGAGAGCCAAATGCACTGACATCATCGTCATACATCTGGAATGCACCCTCGCGCATGATCTGGAACCAGTGCACGACGGACTTGACAGGACGCTAATGAATAAAGATGGGCATACGCGGCGATCTTCTGGAGATATGGAATGTTCTGACTATCCCAGTTGAAGAGGAAATGCATGGAGGTGTCGATGACGCTTGTGAAGATGGGTGGGTATAGGATGGCCTTGCCATGTCGTTGTAGAAGACTAGAATAGCTCTGCGTCCGAAGAATAAATACATTAATGTTGGGCTGTGATATGCGAGTGTTAAGGACAGACGGTAGTAGTCAGGCAATGTACTTCACGAAGCCTTCATGAGGCCATCGACAAGAGGAGCCGCCAATCCTACGGGGCTCATAGCAGGTGCAAGTGCAATAAAGACAGTTCACCTTGTCATTTAACTGCGGATGAATGCTAAGTGCGGCGAATGCCTTGTGCGGTACCCTGGCTGAAACCAACATAGCTCAAGCTGCTCGATTTCGTGATATCCAGGATATACTGAATGGAATCAGGAATATCATGCCAGGCAAAGTCGTCGAGGCTGTAGTTCCAAAACTTGACTGAATTCGGGTCATGATGAACCGACTTCTTGGAGTACTTGTTCCCTCGGTTATTGCCCATCCATACGTCAAAGCCTATCATTAACTCCTCAGTATCACGTAGCATGATTATAATAATGATACGCACCTTGCTCAGCAAGGACAAATGGCAAGCACCTCTCAGCATTTGTTAAACAAATCCATACTTCACTGTTCATGAGCAACCCATGATGCAAATACACCACCGGTTTTCCCGTGCTCGTCCCAGGACTCTGCTTCCTCTGCCCCCTCTTCGTCGGGAGCCTATGCAAACCCAATAAATATCCATCATTTGTCAAAACGACATGTTCTTCATGCGTGTAACCCCAATACTGACATAGCTCTGCGAAATCCTTTGCCTTCCGTATAGCGTCAGCAACATCTTCGGCTTTGGACTTGCCTTGTGCAGGGTTCACAGAGAAACGGTGAAAGAGGGTGCGTGAGTGGTTGTGGAACCACTGGATAATAGGAACGGGGAGGAACTTGATGATGAAACTGATAGCAGTCTCGAAGACTAGAAAGAAGAAGCCCCCGACGAGAGCTGCGTATTCGTGCCCCTTGAGGCGTCCAATGAGAGGAACAACCATAAGTGAATGACTGCTCAGTCCGAACGTGAACTATCCTTGCTCCGTAACGAAAAAAAATCAGTGTAGTTGGGCGATAATAATACGTGTCCAATAAACGACAACTCAAGAGTCAAGTGGTACAATTGCAATGAGCAATATAAACACCGAGCTAGGCACCAAGCTATATTCGACTATCTGAGAAACGGGAAATTTCCGGGGATAACTCAGTTCGCACTCTGTCCAAAATCTGAAAAAGTGAGTGTTGGTGGACTCGTTTGCATAAAATTCGTGGTGACAATTGTCACATAGGCTCGCCACTGCTTCGTTGACCGACGTGTCTGTAATATGTATTACTGTTTCGTTGACTGATGCATATCTGTATGGACATTATCTGTAGGAGTCCTTGTAAACGTAATTGTTTTGGACCAATAAATCACGTGCATGTCTTGACTTATTTAGTACCACATGTTTCACTCCATCGAGCTCTGCAAGGTAATCAATGAGGCAAAACAAGATCTCGAGTTTGTTGCTATCTCATTTCTCTGAGTTCTGTTTCGTTGTTTCGGCAGACATCTTGTGTTTATATCTTGGAATGTCGATGTATTTCTACTGGTTTCAAGGCGGTAAATTTGATTGGGTTTCAATTGGGAAAAGATTACTCTCGCTTGCCATTACATATCACGCTCCAATGTCCATCGTGATAGACCTTGCTCCGCAAGGTAATAGATCATTGGTACAACAGTAATAGGACAAAATATTAAGCATACAACCCATGTCCTTCAAAATTTAAAATAAATCCATCCGCAGAGAGGCAATGTGCAAGCGAGAGTCAGTCTCACATATCCGTGCACCAAATCTCTAGCTTCCCCTCACCCCTCCCCTTCGCGTTCGCTCGTACAGTTTCGATAGCAAGTTCAAAATCACCGCCGTCCCTCAGCGTCACTTTCACATCATCTTCATCCTTGAATTTGAGACCCAGACCGTCCATAGTAGTGCTAAACTTGCTTGTCACGCGCTCGACGAATTCTTCGAATGTCGCCTCGGATGTTAGCGTCATTCCACGCACTTCGCCTCGGTAGTGCAACTGTAACGAACGCGATAAACCACTTGAAATCATCAATAATACGATAGAACGGACCTTGACACGGATATTCGCCAAATCATAGGAAGTCGTCATACTCTTCACTCACATACCCTTCCTCCTCTTCCTCGTACGTTGGCTTCGGCCGCCTCTGCGTCCCTCGTCTGGTTGGTTTCCGACGCATGCTTCCCCCACCGGCGCGGGAGATATTGACAGCGATTGGCGCCTCATTCAAGGACCCCTGGTTGCCGAGCTCATTGCGTGACGGCATCCGCCGAATCATCGAACCAGCGCTCGAGTCCGTAGCCCCTGGACCTGATTGTGCGCTTCCCTGGGGCCACAATGCCACACGATCCAAGCCCATATTGGATAGCGATCCTTGCACGACAGAACGTGAATAATCTTCAGTATAGGAACCAATGTAGTCATCGAGGAAATCTAGTTGTCGAACCGATACTGAAAAAAGTGGTCAATGTAAAATAATCAACGGCGTTAATAATAACACCTACCCTCTTGGGAAGGAGGAGCGGCACGGAGCACAAATGGGGCCTTTGGTACAGGAAGGCTAGGCTGAAGACTAGATGGCGGCACCTGATATCCATTGTCAGGAAGGGTCTGGGTTTGGTACGGCTGAGGTTGTTGGTACTGATTACGTGCCGGCGGCGGCTGGTCCTGATACAGCTGCTGTGGTGCAAATGGAGGTTGGAAGAGGGCCCCAGGTTGATTGACAAGCTGACTAGGCAGAGGCTCCTTTTTCCTTATAGTTAGTCCCCTCGATGCAGCAACACCTGAAGGGGTTGTGGGACGAATGAGAGTGTTGCTTCGGGAAGGTGGGGCGGAGTTGTTCCTCGTCAAAGGTGACGTGGGTGACAGGGCAAGTGTACCGTCGGTCGGAGAGCGACTTGAAGCGAAGGTGGAAATGTTGATGCGCACAGGTGCAACAGTGTTACTCCTCGACAAACCTGATGTGGGGGGCAGGGCAAGTGCTATATCAGCAGTAGATGGGAAAGCGGGAGTAGTGGGCCTTGGACCCGCATTCGTTCGTTTTAGAGCGCTCGACGCTAGGCCGGACGATAGGTTCAGTACCTGACGGGTAATGAACATCAAGAAATTGGGAGCAGACAAGAATAGAGCGTACGTAGCGGGGGAACAGTTGCACTTCTCTTCAACCCATCGTCGTCCCTTTCTTCATCTCTTTCTTTTGCTTTCTCACGCTCCTCCTTGAGTTTCTTGACGCCAGTGAATTCAGTGAACGCATCAGTGGCGTCTGATGCTGCGACAAGTTTCTGCACAACAATAACTTAGCGACAGCCAATAAATAGACTACGCGGAGACGTACCGCCTTCCCAAGATAGTCTTTACTTTTGGAATTTTTGAGCTTATTCTCCGACGGGCGGTACAACACGCCAACAGGCTAGAAACGTGCGCCATAAGTATCGTCATGGGAAAATGAGGAGAATGACCCACAATACTGAAGACCGTATATCCCTCTCCGCGATCTCTAATGGCATCGTCAATTACGTCGTGCTCATCGGTCACCTTCAGATTGCGCCCATTCTCCATCTCAGCTAGCCCCTCAGCAGGGTAGCCAAGATAAATATGAGAGAGACCTTTATTGAAGAGCACTTCAGGTGAGAACAGTTTGAATTTGAGGCCGATTTGTTCATAGTTACTGCAGGATAATTAGAACAATAGTGCATGTGAGATCTCACAAAGAACACTGACATGGCTTGGTTTCCACGAAGATAAAGTAGCGCATCGTCAAAGTTTTGCAGAGCAACATCGTATCGGCTCAGCAAAAAGTTAGACACCCCGCATTGAAAGTAGCTGTTCCCGAGAAGTTTCGTCAGCCTAAAATGAAATGACATAACAGGAAAGAATGTATAACATACGCAATAGCAAGGAACGGATCGAGAGCTGTAGCAGCCATAAACTGCTGGACTGCAGCCTCATGCTCACCGATGGTGGCGTAAATTAAGCCCATGTTTGTGAGGATTTTAGAGGAATCCGCAATGCGCTATTGCAACATAAATTTCAGATGTGGCGATTACTATCAATTGAACGAGGAACGCACCGAAAATGAATCCAAGGCCTTCTCGAAATCCTGTTCATCATATGCCTTCAAGGCTGCTGCCCATATGTCCAGCTCTGCTTTCAATGATGTGGCCATAGTTATTCCTAGTGTTGTGTGATGATGTGGAGGTACAGGAGGCGTTCCAGACGCAAAGAAATCTATCGAAACAGATGCGCAGCAACGAAGTAACTGGAGGGTTGCGACGGAAGGACAAAGAATGAAAATGAGAAGAAAATGAATATACTATTAGGTTAGTTCTAACCAACGTGGACCGGCCCCGGAAGAAAACAAATAAAAGAAAAAAGAAACCGAAAGAAGCTAAGAGCTGACAGCGGTGAACGAAAGAGAAAATGAACGCAGTCGGAGGATTGTTGTACATTTCCGGGGCAATAAATAGGCCCATTGTAGGCAGTGCTCCAAATTTGGCTAAAATAAGCCGGCGGCAGTGTGTAGTCCTACAAGGCACATCACACTGGCTGTCCCGACATAGCTACTTACAGTCGTAGACTCGAAGGCACACTGCACAGGAATCAGCATAGCACAACGTGCTGAGGGGGGGAGCATCCCAAGCGACAACTTGCACCTCTCGACAGTACATCGCTTGTAGATCCGTGGAGCGGTGGAGGGCCGTCACTGACTCACATTTAGTATCCCCTCCGCAAGGCAGTTGTTCTGATTTAGGGTGATTTCATGCTAAAACCCAGATCTAACCGTTTCCCAGCTCAGGCTCGTGTCTTTATATTAAGTACCACGCCGCGCGGATCCTCATGGCAAGAATGTCAACATCACGCATGGACAGATGGTTACAGGACCAATATTAGCCTTGCTTTCTCGTGATAACCCTTCGATTTTCTCGCGCATAAAGCTTCTTCCGTTTTCATTACTCACTCGCCTCGTTCAAAATCACGCACCTTTGTCAATTGTTTCTACCGCTCTAAAACGCAATCTGGACCTGGCAGACGTGAGCAAAATCTAATTTTATTCTGGTGTTCATCTTAGCTCAAGTGCTGCTACAGTAGATTGCGAATGCAGATTTCAAGAATCTCATCCAACACCGATGAGCATCGAGGAGGTCCCGGAGCTTGCAATCCCAGCTATTCATCATCACAATCAATGAATACAAAGCTACTATCAGAGCCTCGCTATTCACGATGATAAATTACACAATCGATGAACTGTCACGCTTCATCATGAAATCAGTATCTGATCTCTCCGTCCAATCGACCTATCACATTCCGTAGACGTGCTTTTCTTTAAAGTTTACAACCTTGCGGGAATTAGGCCCTTAGGTTGGTACGAGCTGTGCAAGGCCGATGAATGTTTTCCAGCTCAGTCCTTTGCGCGGGCACAACATGTAAGGTTGGGTGATGGTTCCTTCCGGCAAGCTGCATTGACGAGCCCACAAGGTCCTACGGTATTGGAGGATACCCGAAGGACGATGCACGGCAAGGCACTCGATTTGACGCCCCTGAGTAGTGAGCGCTTGAGCAACATTCGAAACCAATTGCAATTGGGATATCGCCTAATAGCGTACGGAGATTACGGCAGGCCGCAGAGTACGCGGCGTAGTGCGCAGTGCGGGCTTTTGTAGGTTCTAGTGCGGGACACATTTTCATCCCACCAAAACATTATTCGTCCGACGCACGTTCTGTATACTGTGCATCATCATCATTCAAAGTCGAAAATTATTCTAGTCATATACTAAGTGGGTATGATTTACAGTAGGACTCATGATAATTCCTTGTCCGGACTTCGAACTGGCATACCACCCCTCCACAGATGTCCGGACGTTCTCCCAGGCTGACACCCGAAGTAGACGTTCGGTGTCCGGACGGCAATCTGGGTGAAACAGTCTTTTGGGTCAATTTTTGTGCAGATGCCAGCCTGGGTTCCATAGGGATTATCATGGGTCCTTTTACTTACGTCTGTAAAACTTTAACAGTTCGACCTCGGCTAATTACGACACTGTAAACCATAAAATTCAACGAGGTCGAGCAGTTGGAGCCCAGCGACAACGGGAGTAACACAACTGATCACTCCGGGAGCGGGCCGCGTCTAAAAAGAGCAAGAAAATCAGACTGCAGTGCATGATATACGTGGATGGGGCAAAGCTACATACACCTCCAAAACGGATTTCAGCAGATTTACAGACCGATGAGATAGCAATTAGGTTGATCCGTACGGCAGGCGTTGAGGCTACCGTCCAAATCCAGCTTGGCTATTCAGCTAGTCCGAGGATCAATGTGTACCACTTACAGGAAATCACCCACGCCACAAGGAGACCAACATAATACTTTACTGGCCGCGAAACGCATCAATTAAGAAACAACGGAGGCAGTCAAAAATCCCATTGAACAATACGAGCCGCTTTTTACTGCTTTCAGGCAGCTCCTCCTCCGAACCAACCGATTTGAGCTTCAAAGGGGTTCCTGTTGGGTAGTGTGGCAGCCTGTCATGTCCATGAGCGAAACACTTTCGTATTCTATGCATTGCAGACCACACTTCCCCACAGCGCAGGGTGTGTCGCGGATGGCATGCCTGACCGCGACTACGACTTTGATCGTCTCAGGTTGGCCCTAAACGTCACTGGTCTCTTGACAAAAAGTTGAACGTTCAGACCGATCACATCGGGTCCCGGGAGCTGTCGCTAGGGCAGAGTGTTCTGGCTGTGCTCATGGCTGTTGGAGCAGTATATCCGTGACCGTGTGCCTGCGTGCCGCGAGCAAGGTAAGAACTTGAAGTGATGAAGAGCACTACGCTACGACCAAGCCCGAAGGACACATATGAGCTGACTAAGCTATGGTACTACATAGTGCGCCGGTGCTGGAGTGGGTAGTCCCCTACCCCACTGTCATTTTTGACATGTTCTTAACTATTAGTAGTATTGCAGTGTGAGTAGATCGTCCATGTAATGTTAAGTTAGCATGTGGGCAAACAATGCTGATCGGTGTTATTACGTTCCATTGGTCGGGGCATAGTACCCGCTGTTTAACACTGGATATACTGGCTATCGTTGTTCCTCGATATATATGGATTTTCTACTGGAAAAGTCATCTGGTCCTTGCTGGTGTAGGAATCCTATTCCAGGTAGGGTCAGCTGTCGTAATTGCATCGAGCTCGTAAGGGCAGAGAATGGCAGTGTTGTTGTCAGTCGCCGACAGTGCCTCGTTAGCTACAACCCCATTTACGCATGCAACACGTGCAGGTTATAAGATCTTAGGATGAGGAGAAGGCTGGTGTGAAGTTCGTGGCAATCCGTCTGGGCGAAGGCATTGAGTTTCCTGATGTGCTGTACATAGTTGTATGTGCCTCTTGTGGGCCGAGTACATGAACAGCCAGAGCCTCCGATTCGGTGTGTGATAAGGTCATCGCGCCATCTGCCTCTCCGCGAAGGGCCACTGAAATTTGAATGCGCCGATTCCAGGCAAACCGCAAATGGGCGAGGATGGCCTGCGCTGGTGGATCACTTCCCTGGCTCTGACAACAGAGGAATGTGAGTACCTGGTATAGTCTGAGTAACCGTGACAAAGTCGGTGATTAAACTTGGGTAATATCCTCGTCATAGATAAGCTTCGAACCTGCTGCGCATGTGTTCTTATGCCTTTCCTAGTCACGGCGTTTCATACGAAGGTAGGCATGCCAGATGAAACAAATCCCTTGAAACTGATTCTGAATCAGCAACGACGTGGAGACTGCCGAACGTGAAGATAAGAGTGTATCTGCTGCCTTATAAGTGTTACACTGTGCTCATCTCCGAGAAAGAAATGGGCTTGGAAGCTCGAGAGTAAGGAACAGAGAAACAATATGATGTTGCCGGGCTGGGTTTTAAATCGGCAGATTGATCAATATCTAATTTAGATGATCATCATGACTTGAGCGGCCTGTTTAAATACTAGTAAGTCCTGCTAGATCGCTGCTCGCTTCATACTTGTCCAAAGCCAAGATGACGCCTGCTCCACTTCCTGCAACACTCTCCGGTGATATAGACACGTTGATGATCGATAATTTCGATTCCTTCACGTGGAATCTCTACCAATCACTCTCACTTCTCGGCACACAGGTCACTGTCATCCGTAACAATGCACTCACTGCAGACCAGCTCCCCCTTCTCCGTATCAACCGGCTTATAATCAGCCCAGGTCCTGGACACCCAAAGACTGATTCAGGCGTGTCAAGAGATGCGATCAAGTATTTTGCAGGCAAAGTCCCGGTTATGGGCGTATGCATGGGTTTGGAGTGCATCGTCGATGTATACGGTGGTGAGATCGGGTCAGTCCAAAGTCGTCATGTTTCTTGTATACCAAAATAACACCTTACCCTTCAGTTATGCCGGAGAAATAAAGCACGGAAAACTCTCCCCCGTCATCCATGACGGTCGCTCCATCTTCCTCTCCCTCCCGCAGTCAATCCAAAGCACCCGCTACCATTCCCTCTCCGCATCTCTCCTAAGCCTGCCCTCTTGTCTCATGGCCACCAGTGCCACCTCTGATTCGGGTGTCATAATGGGCGTCCGTCACCGCACCTATGTCATCGAAGCCGTACAGTACCACCCAGAATCCATATTATCAGAGGAGGGTGAAGGTCTCCTCAAGAATTTCCTGTCCTTAAAAGGAGGCACCTGGGAGGAGAACCCCCACGCTAAAGTGAACGACCCAGAGATGCCGCCCTTCCCATATGAGGCTCTCACAGACAAGTCCAAATCTATTACCACAGAAGCCGCCAAGTCCTCCGCCCCTTCCATCCTCACGAAAATCGCACAAAAACGCACCTCCGACGTCGAAGCCTTATCCAACACCCCAGGGCTCACCCTCCCAGCTCTAAACGCACACCTCTCCCTGCACCTTGCACCTCCACCGATATCCCTCTCTCAGCGGCTGCTCCACGCGCGCAACGGCATGGCACTGCTTGCCGAAATCAAGCGCGCATCGCCGAGCGCCGGATCAATTGCCCCACACACATCTGCCCCGCACACAGCACTATCCTACGCTCTCGCCGGTGCAAGTGCAATCAGCGTGCTCACAGAACCAACATACTTCCACGGCCACCTCGAGGACATGCGGACGGTCCGATTAGCCATAGACGGGCTAGATTCCAGGCCTGCCGTGCTCAGGAAAGACTTTGTCCTCAGCGAGTATCAGGTTGTAGAGGCCCGCCTGGCTGGCGCAGATAGTGTCCTTCTCATCGTGGCTATGCTGGGCAAAGACAGGACGCGGGCACTGCTCGAATATAGCATGACTCTTGGCATGGAACCTTTGGTGGAAGTGAACTCCCCGTCCGAACTTCACATTGCGCTCGACATCGGGGCCAAGGTTATTGGGGTGAACAACCGCAATTTACACTCGTTCACCGTTGACATGAGCACGACCTCGGGCGTCGCAGAAGTTCTGGAACAAAAAGGTAAAACTGGAGAGGTCATATTGTGCGCGTTGAGCGGCATCAAGAGTCCCAATGACGTACGGGCGTATAGGGAGCAGGGGGTGAAGGCTGTCCTAGTCGGTGAATCGCTGATGCGCGCAGAAGATAAGGGCAAGTTTATAAGACAATTATTGGACTGGGACGAACCTGTTCAAAAATCTCCTTCATCCGAAATCTCAAAAGCAATCCCTCCTACTGCACTCGTAAAAATCTGTGGTATTCTCACCCCATCCGAAGCCCTCAACACAGCAAACGCCGGCGCAGACTTCCTTGGCCTCGTCTTCGTCCCCAACTCAAAGCGCCACGTGAGCGTGCACATTGCGCGAGAGATCTCTTTGGCTGTGCGCAACAGTTTCCCACTTCCTGATTCCGATTCCGATGAGGGTGAAGACGAAAATTCGAATCTACCCCTTCCGTGGTTCACATCACACATCCGCGCCTCCTACATTCCGTCACACGTGCAAAAGACGCGTCCCCTCCTGGTCGGTGTCTTCCAGAATCAGCCCCTGCGGTACATTCAGCGGGTCGTGCGCGACGTGGGCCTCGACATAGTGCAGCTGCACGGCTCAGAACCCATCGAGTGGGCTAGGAGCATCGGGGTTCCGGTCATACGGGTGGGCGGGGTGCCTCCTCCTTCCGCGCCGGAGTCTATTCCTGAAGAAAAGCCTGAGAGTGTAAGCGAGGGGAACGAGGCTGAGGAAACTCACACCGCCCCTCTTCCATCTCCGGACCCCCTTGCGACCCTCACGACGCCTGGATACCATCATTTTATCCTGCTCGACACCACTTCCTCTGCTCAATCTTCGTCTCCCAGCGGTGGTACGGGCAAGACTCTCGACTGGGCGCTAGCAGCGCGTCTCGTCAAGAAAGGGGAGGTGCCTGTCATTTCTCCAGACGTGAGCGTCAACGCATCCCCGAGCGGCGCTGTGAACGGTACTCGGGAACAAACCGTCGATGAAGAACCAGCGAGCACTTTCCCTCTCCCTCTCATCCTTGCTGGTGGGCTCAAACCCTCGAACGTGCGCGAAGCGATTGAGCGTGTGCGGCCGTGGGTAGTGGATGTGAGCGGGGGGGTCGAGCGTGATGGTGTTGATGGTGAGCTTGAGAGGGTGGGAGGGAGGAAGGACGAGGAGAAGGTGCGTGCGTTTGTGAGGGCTGCAAAAGGGATGTATTAGGGTGTTTTGGTGGGGAAGGGGGAGTAATTATGAATCGTGTTTGGAGTTTCGACGTGCATACCCAAAAATATGACATGGATCTTGGTGTAGTTTAGTGTTTAGACTCATGCGTGATGTTATGTTGATTTATAGGGTGGAATGAAATACTAGCCTAGACTTGTGAAATGATGAGTCGATTCATATTCAGGTCTTCTGCAAATTAATTTAACACAGCTTGTGGTCAAACATTTCTTCTGGCACTTTGCTGCGAGTCTAGCTAGTCGCGTAGGGCCACGTGCGCATTAGTCAATCTTCCTCTCAACTTTGAACCACATTCTTCACGTCTAGTGCTGGCCCCGGAGCTACTAGCCATGGCACGAAACCGGGTGTGCGAGATGGTGAAGAGCCAGTTTGAGACCCACCATTTTCTGTAAAGTACCTCAGAACCGGTGCAAGTCCTCTGGTTATACACCGAGTACCATCGAATATGTTATTTACACTCACCCCACCCGCTCAACCACGTATAGTGTTTACATGTCATTCACGACGTGTTTCATCTATATACCACGGTAGTCATTGATTTAACGCAGCGGTCTTATTCTACGAAGCCCAGATCGCTCTTGCGCGTCAATAGGAAGGTCCCCGTTACTGAGCGAAAACAAGATGAAGCTAGACAAGGTGCCTCTACTGGCCTCATTCCGAGGCAGAGGAGCGCGATGCGGATGTATATTGTTGCATGTCACTGGTGTCTACAGCTAATTTCATCGAAAAGATACGTGCCGGAGCTTCTCTATTTTCATTCGAACATTTTGATCATTGACGACAGACGTGTTATCGTGAGTTCTTTCAGACTAGCCAGTATCTTTTTCTGATTGGTGACTGGTGCTAGATGGGTTCTGCGAATTTGAATGACAGAAGTCAAAAGGTAGCTCGGCTACTGTTGAAGCACTTCATGTGTAATCTTACAAGCCCTCGCCTTCTATGGTGATGACGACTCTGAATTCGTGCTCGTTGTCGAAGATGGCGACAGGCATCTATACATGGCTGCATGTTTTGCAAGTACTTTGCATCGCAGGCTCTTCTAGGGTGAGAATAGCGCGAGAACTGCTTGGGTGTTAGTTGACTTATATACACAGAGCACCTTGGTCTTATTAAACCTCAGCATGTCTTGCATTGCAGGAAGGAGGTCACCTCGTTCGTGGAATGCATGCTCCCAATATTAATGGAGGAGAGCCTCGATGGTTCAACTTGCCAGCTAAAGTTCTTTCTTGCATTGGTACCGCCTTGGAGTGTCTCCGGTGGGAAAATTGGAAAAGAGGGTCGCCCTAGCTTCACGCTATGTTTCTCCTCATTCCATCGAATCCTTGGATATTTTGTTAGCTTGCCTCATTGACGTGATTTTCATGCAATTGTGTGCCTGTCAAGAATGTGTCTGCGTGACAGCGCAAGCCACTGCATGTGTGGCATAATGGATCAGTGATCGGCGGCGCTTGTGCACCGTCCGACTGTCCCTATCGCAGACCATACCAAAACGCGTTCAGAAGGTTTGTTTACGATCATGATCTTTTTGTTTAGTTCATGGAATACTTCTAGAGTCCAGACCACATACGGCGTAGTCCTTCTCACACGCTCTGGCGGAACCTGGCTTCCCACCCCCTTAGCGAATCATTCCGACCCTGGCTTTCGTGTCTCACCTTATCTTGTCGAAAACTTCTTTGTCATGACTAGCCAGATTCCCAAGTGCTAATTCTCATCTTCACCTTCGACGCTCACATACTAAGGCACCCGACTTGTAGGATCCCCAGCGTGTATGTGTCCAGGTGTGCACGGAAGGATAAGTGCGCGAGATCCAAGTGCGCCTGAAAGCCCAACGACTCGGTATGGTCATTTCCGTACAAAGCGAATCGATTTTCGTCAACCATACGGGATGCCAGTTTCGTGATGCGAAAAAACAGAGCTAGCCGCAGTGCATACATAGTTCTGATGTGCCGAGGTACTTAGTTGCACAATTGCGGTCTGCTCACCTCCTATCACAAAACGAGGCCCTGATCTGGCCGCTAACTGAAGGTGAAAGTACGGCCATAAAGCGTTATTGATCATTATCTAATTATATCATCTCAGGACGAGAAGGATGACGAGAGGGCTAGAGCGAAGTCCATGGCGATCTGGTTGGGCGAAGCGATTCGTCCTGTATTGAGTTTATTCGGCCTTCTTTGTGTGCCTTTTGTGGGCTGGGTACTGGAACGGCCAGCGCCTCCTGCGCCATTTCTCTGTCCCTGGCATATGTGATCCTTTTGATGGCAATGATCCCCTAGACAGCTGGAAGAAATTCACGGTGCGTCGTCTAGATGACGTAGCTATATGTGCTAATTCTGATATTGCACTCCAGGCAAATCGTTATGGAACGGCGATGGTCTACGCTGGCTTAGTCGTGGGTTACTACATCAAGCTTGCATTGCTAGCCGGCGATTGAGCTGACATTTCCGATATTGAGATCAACTTCTTTGGTCTGAGCTTGTTCTTTTCCCCATGGCTTGTAAATTGCTCGCGACAGTTAGCTTCAAAGGATATATGTGAGTTGATTCCTCGCTTGAACAAAAAGTACATCTGGAAATTCTGGAATTTACAAGCTAATGTATCATACATCCATGGCGAGGCATAGGTATGTCAAATCACCGGGAAGTGATCGTAACAGAACTGAGAATATGAAAGTGATAGGTATGGGTATGGGTAACTCTGCGAGGAAGCTAATGAAAGAAAGGGGGAGGCTTGGAAGAGTATAACATGAGCTTGATAAGAAGCAAAGAGGATTAATATACTAGACACCTAATCCACCAACGCAGGGAACAAACATCAAAAGAACGCATACAGAGACACGCATTACTGTAAAACACTTCTACACTTTCTTTTTCCTTTTCGAATGGACCATGATGACACAACACCAAGCACAAAACCAACTCGGCAACGAGTTGAACTTCTTCGACCGGTTGCAGATCGCGGAAATTAGGCAGCGCCCATAATCCGCTGCACTTCCTCGAGACTCGAGTTCATCGAGTCCACGAAGCAGTTGATAAGGGGCTGGAAGTCGCCTTCCCAGGCCTATAGGAGGTCAGCATTGACTGGTGTGGGTACAGGTAGGAGTGAAGTAGTGTATCGTGGGATGACACGGAAAAACCACAAAACAGAACGGAACAGCACGTGAGAAAATTGCGAAACACCAGAATAAAGGAGATTGACAATACGGCTCAATAGAAATGGAATGAGCACCAATCCGTAGAAAACGCTCACAATGTTCAATGCATCATAATATACACTCCTCAGTGATGGAGTGATGCAGAGCGGCGGGAATCCATGACGCATAAGCGGGATAGACGAGATAAGGAGTGACATTCGACTATTTCCATCCTTTGTCCACGTCAGATCACAAGGAATGAGGAAGAGAGAAGAAAAACACACATCAAATGGGTGACATCTAACGAAAGTGACATGAAGCCAGGCAGCCGTCGCAAACGGGTTCCTCCAGCGCGCAATGTATTGCTGTATCTTACCATCAGTACCCCAGTCGGCGCAAAGCGCCACACGCGAACAAATGCCCACTCACCTTCCCCATCCGACATATATACTCCAGCTGCTGGTCCACGCGCTCCGCAGGGCAAAATGCGAGATTATACTGTTGACTGCGTCTCACCACTGACTTCTGTGTCGTCTGGCGGGTGAACCCTGCATTGATATAATGCATGCCTCCAACTATTGGGTCATTGATCTTCACTTTTGATGTGCGCATTAGCTTGGCGTGCAACGCTTGTATCAGTCCGGGGGTCAAGAGCTCTGGTCGCTCGTGGGATGGAATGGTGGCAGAAAAAGCCTGGGGATTGAACGGGTTGGGTGAGGATGAGGAGGAAAAATGGGAGATAGCTCACGTCTTCGAGGTCAATTAACGCTTGAATGATGGCCTCAGGGTCTTTAAGATCGCTTCTAGCATCACATCGCACTAAGTGGGGGGCAAATCCCCAATGAGTGAGTGCATCTGCAGACTAGGTTGACAAAAGCATTAATGCTAGAACTACTATTACAACCGTAACGCTGCTTCTGCGTTTGGTTGTCCACGATCGAACAACTCACCTCCCCAGCCAAGTGGAAGGTGCCCTCGAGGTGATGTGCCTTGATCCAGATGTAGTTGAGGTACTGCCGCTGGTATGGACTCGTGCGCCACGCTGCTAGGATATCGGCCGACGCTTGTGGGAGCATGGGCCAATTGAAGGGATTGGCATGCTCGCGCGCGGGCTTCCAGCGTTGGAAGAAAGTTAGAGAACCGGTGCTGCGGGCTATGAAGTGGTAAGTATAGGATATTGTGACGCGCGTATGCAGGATCACACCTTGCTGCTCCGTATCACCTTGCGCTAACATCCGCACTGTCGACACGAACTGGGCAAATGCCGCGCCATTCTGGCCAGTAATACCATGTAGAACCTGCATTGGAAGAAAAGAACCAAATGGCAAGAACCAAAAACAGTATGATCGGGGGGAAATGAGAAAAGGGGAAGGCGCCAATGGAAAGCAAATCAATAAGACATTTTAGCCCTAGCCCACAGATACCACCGAACTACGCGCCTCGTCGTAGAGTGGGAGAGCAGTACTGAGGGACCCGCCGGCCGCGCGTACGTCGGCAACCCGCACCTGAAAGAAAGGAACAGGAAATTTAGGAAGGTAGTAATCTTCCCAGATGAGGGCTAGCGCGCGGAGATGGCGTTCAATGTCGTCCGGGGTGGTCGCGGACTGAATGCTGCGGAGGAGCTCTGTGAGAGCGAGTGCATCTTCGTCGGGCACACAACCAGGTAAGTCCTTGAGTTAGAAATCAGGATGAATCAGATGACAAGGGCGGACGGATATGGAGATTGGTTTCAGTAGGAGGACAAGGGTCACATGCACGACGATTTAGGATAATAGAAATAGATGAAAACAATTAAGCAAGAGTTATCGATGGCGGCGATGGCGATTAGACTCACGACGAGCTCTGGGATACTGCTGTAATCCCAGCCCGGAATATGCATCGGTGCCAGCTGAGGCGCATGGAATTTAACACGGAAGTCAGACTCGGGATCTACGTCCATCCTGAGATCCATCAGTACCCATCACCAATTCAGAGGCGAAATGTGCTCACATAGTGTGTGTACTGAGAGCGGCTGCACTTGCACCAAATAAACTGGAAGTGAGGAACAAATCATATTCTGAATACCGGTAGTCAATCAATTAATATTACCTCGAGTCGAGCAATGACTTGTTTTGGAGGATGGTCCGTGACTGGGCGATAACTTTGTGTGAAACTCTAGATCAGTGCTTGATAAGGGAGGTCATGAGGTTCCAGGGTCTTGTTTGTGAGAACTGGGCTGCTCTAGCCCAGGTCCGGCCGCTTGTGATTAAGGATTCGGATTATGAATCAGTAGAACAGGCGAAGAACAACTGCTATGGTTAGAGCCAGTTACGAAGATTCAGTGCTGCAGCCTCGTGGCACCAGTGCCTCATCCTTTGACGTATCTAACCGCGCTGATCAGATCGCTCTTTCATCATCCTCCATAATAGCAACGCGTAGAAACCGCGCAGAAATCATAAAAAGAGGGTATCTGTAATTCTACATGGCTAAAACCATCAACCTGTGATCGATCAGCACATGCTGGACACGAGGATCAGTGCATCTTCGAATCAGACTTTGTTTCGCTTCATCCTAGACAACGTTATGAAAGAGGTAAGGAAACGAGATGCTGACTAATGATTCGTTAAAACTATTTGTAAGCAGGGGACTTCCGGAATGCCTTTTTTAGCTAGCTCATTCGCTGGCAGAACCTCATCATATATTTCGAAACGCTGGGCAATATGGTATTGCGTATCAATGTACAAGGTTGTGTCACGTACACGTAGCAAACGCGGTTGCTGTCGTGACCACCACGTTTGAGTGCATTTTCACCGTGACCACCCCAATCCATAACTGCCAAGGGAAAAGGTGAAGCAATGGAAGTGCGTAATAATTACTTTTGGCACACCCTGTCGTTGTTTCATTTGATGTATAGCAAACTCGCCCTATAATGCAGAATTCAGTGAAACCATTCCACGGAGTCTTCGGATAGAACGACTCCGACCTCGCTTCTACAGAAAAAACTGAAGGTCCGGTGGCAGGTGACATAATTAGTCTGGCTTACTTGATTTGCGATGCTACAGTCCATCTGAAGTACGAAAGGAGGAGTATTAAATCATATTATTTTATCAGGACATGCAATTGCAAGGATGTTAATCAAACTTCAAGCTTCAATGTCAATGCTTCATCTGCAGGGTGCGAATGGTACGTATATAGATACTGTCACTGTCAGCATGACTCGGATACGGAACTTGGAATCCAAATCGAACGAAGACTACATTGTGAGTGAATACAGCGAAAGCATTATATGTCACAATTGAAGATTTACAGCCATACCCAAGAAATGCCTCGTGAATGAAAATTACCAAGCTTTATAAAGCGATGATATTGAAGTTAGCAGCAAGTGTTTTCTGGAAATGGGGAGACAAATTCCCCGCATGCTTGGTCACATCGGCAGCGCATTGACCGTGAAGAGCGCGACTCTCCAGGAAGAAAGGTGCGCGAGTTGGCGGCAGCGGACCAATATGAGCAAGGGCAACTTTCCTACTCTGTATTTTGTTGTTGTAAGGATCCAAGTACATTCTTGTACTCCCCGAACCACGCCCGAATGCCGACGCCACCAGCACGAGGAGTGAAGCCCCTCGTGCTAGAGTCATGTTCTGTACTTTCCCTTTCTTTCCCTTACGCACTATTTCATTGTTTCACACTTTCAGAGAGTCGCCTCATTGCAGCACACTTCGACATTACCTTGACGCCACTGCAACGCTCCCTTTGTTTCATCGCCCCTTTCTCCTGCATTCTATAGGAACACTTTGACTCGACTTGCTCCAATAAATTGCCCATGTATAGTCGTCGAACTTAACAGAACACACCCAGATTTTCGTAATTCTATCAGTTCATTATCTTCATCAACCTATTTTCTTCGATCTATTCCCTTCCTCATCAAATTCTGAAATATGGTTCTCGCTGTCTCCAGCGACGTCGGGGTGAGTTTTCCTATTTCTACATGTGTATCTGAAGTATAAGTATTTAACGTTCGAGGCCAGGATGCGACTCAGATCATCGACTTGAGCGAGAATCTGATTATCACACGCGAGCCTCTTATATTCCGCAACTGCCAGAGCCAGATTGCACAGAATGGCTTCCCCAGTCGGACAAGGAGCTCTAATGTGCTTCTATGCTCAGTCTCTGCATAGTAGTTCATAGAGTTTGCATCAGGAGTTTCCGTTGGCGGGCTGCGATCCGACCGCTTGATGCCCTACGACTGAGGGTACCAAGCGGTCTCTCGGTTAGGTCATTTGTCGTCGCGATGCAGATGTCTTGAGCCCAACCGCTTTTATGTCATGTGCGCGGCTCAGTTTGTTGGCCTCCTGCTCGCACTTCTGTGCGACTCGCGGGATCGGGGGGGAAACAACAACGCACAAAGCAGAGATGGTGTCATCGAGTTCTTCCTTCGTTAGGGTCAGTAGCGCAGATTAGTAAGAGTTTTTGAATGGAGAAATATATTCAAGGTTGAATCCTGGTACTTTCCCGATCCAATAAAGTACAGTGACATCGCCAGACTGCCTGTAGAAACCGATCGAGAGCCTTCTCAGTGCCTTCTCTCTATTTTCTTCATTCAGGACACTGAAGATGCCTAACAGTGAATATTCGGTATAACCTTCCTCTGTCGCGACACGAGTGGATGTCCATTGCAGCTTGAGTTGACCATCATCCGATCCTAGTTACAACCGATGACTGTCACCTCTTCCACCTCGCGGAGAACGTACTTTCTTGTGATCAGATGACCGATCATCATGACCATATAAGGTCCAATCTTTGTTGAACAAGAGAACGGCCAAAGAGGCAAGAAATTCATTCTTGTAAAATTCACCCTCGTCCACCAGTCTGCCAAATGTGGATGGACCGGAAACATCTGACGAGTACGTGATGGTGAGAGATGGATTACGATACCACAGGAACATGGTGATTGATGACTTTTGCACCTTCACTTTGTCGATGCAACACGTATCGCTTCGTGTCTATCGACATCCTCGTCAGCAAGCAACAGTTTCGCTAAATTTTATGGTGCTGTGGACCGGATCGAAAGTGTAAAATGTTCTTGTCCTGGATATCGGGTAATGATAATTCTCTTCCCTTCCCATTTGTGCGACAACATCACGTATTAGAAGAATTTGTTGATCCCCGCTCGAATACGATCGAGTCGGGATTCCACGAAAGTTATTATCAATGAGACAAATTTCCAGTACTGGTTTCGAATAACTTATCAGTGCTTCGTGATCGCATAGCAGTCCAGCGTTCGTGTTGAAGCTCGGCTTTACGGATCGCTCTCCTTGTTTCAGATGGACTGACGTATCGCTGGCGCAACTCTGCAACAAAAATGGTCATATTAGCGCAACACACGGATCGGTAAACGTATAAATGCCTACTGCGCTTTTACGAATCACCAGCATGGTCTAGCTTCGAAAACCTTGTACTGAATGCAATTATTGCCATGATCCCGTTATCGAAATCTTGCAAGGGGTGAAACGCCGCGTGTTTCATTTTAAAACCCCATGGCGATGAGGGAGGGATCAAGTCCAGTCGCCTGACAGTGAATTCCATATCATCAGCAAGATCCGGAGCTCTGGCGCATGTACGACAGAGATCAAACTCAAGCATACCTGCTGTGTCTTCTAGAACACCACCACAAGGCTTTCGCGGCTCTTACCTTGATGAATTCATGGAAAAGTCGTCGCGTAGTGGATCAAGAACTATCGCTGCTGAGCGCTGGGTACCAATCGATCGCCTAATCATAGTATTCGGTGCGTGAAGCTGCGCTGTCTCCATCACAAATACCACAGCACGTTCTTGTTTGAAACCTGGTGTTTGAAACTCCTTCGAGATGATCTCCTCCAGGGCATAATGCGGGACGGACAGGACTTACTCATCAACCAGTCGATGAATTTTGCCTCAGTATTTGTGCAGTCGTCAAACTTGTGGGCCGACCTGCATGTCATATTATAGAACGATTCCTCAGTCGACCTTTATTATTTGCGACAAGGATAAGAGAATCTTGCACCACGACAGCATCAGTAGACAGCACTTTCACAGCAGTAAACTTACCTACCGGAGGAATGGTCTCGAGCCTTGGAAATTCGGGACCAAATGGATCAAGGGTTCTTGCGTTTGTGAATATGTAGATAGATTTCAACCGCGATCCATTCCCTGCTGTGTGGACTATACGGAATGTAGCGCCCACGTTCAAAAATAATGGATTGTTACCCGGAAATCCGCATATCATCTGAGGACCCTGAAGCGCATGGCCTGTCCACCACATCTCTGGGGCCCAGCAAGGACGCTGCTTTTCAGATTCCATATTGTATCAGTAGTAGGTGCAAATAATGTCGGTATCGTGACGTTGTTAGGATTAAGCTGGTAACCGAGCATTAGACTGGAGGAACGGACATGAATTCGATGGTGGGTTTATTTGAACACAGCGCTGGGCTATTTTTTCACCTTGATTGTTCAGAACAACTGTTGCTCTGGACAGTGAAGGTGGAACATGGCCGTAATCAAGGAAGTGATAGCGCCCTGCGTGGAAAGGGAGGGAATTGATCGACTACTATATAGTACTATGGGTAAGTAACTCAAGTGAGCTCGAGAGATACTGCCGGTGATAGCTATGGATGTTGCGATGATTTTCAATGACAGCGGTGAGGACGATGGATGATCAGCAGTTGATCGACTTACAGTAAATTTTGAAGTTTGTGGTTGATTATGTAATTGATTACAAATTAATTGTGTGCCTTTACTTGCCTCCAGTGACATTCGGGTCATGGCACTGATAGCTATGTATTTACACTCCACTTCCACTCGATGATTATCACCCCCCATGTCTACGCCCAACACCAACTCAGTTCCTGCCCCGCTGCTACGACCTTTGGGCAACGAACGCTTCGTACTTACGGATCCTTACCGTCCCAACGTCACCCTGCTCCTCACCCTTGACCAAATCCGTCTATATCTCCAGCATGACGCGGACTTACGTGGAGGAGCCGCTCTCGATACCATTCCCTCCCCCATTGGATACGAAGAATTCGTTGTTGCGCTGAACGCCAATGCGGGAAACGGAATCCAACTCGCATTCATCCCCGAAGACAAGGCGGGCGTGTGGATTACTGGCCGTCCCCCTGCTCTAACTGAGTTAGTGGGACTTGAAGCCACGCGATGCACCTTACCCGCGCCTCACGACCCAAGAGAAGCCATCGGGGATGAATGGCTAGACCCCTGCAGGAGCAAGCTGATGGACGAAGCCCTGTGGGATTACCCTGAGCCCATCAAGAAGCAATGGCAATGGAAAGAGAACGGGGTATCCGAGAGGCAGGCTAAAAGGTGGAGGCGAGAGGATGAAGAAGCCATGAAACCATTCGTACCTTCCATGGCCGTGACTAATGCCATGGCCGGCTCCTCCAACAGCTCTAACCCTGATCCTGCACCCTCCAACTCCAGTGCGCTATCCTCAACGGCCGCAACATCAACCGCATCTACTCATAAACTGTCTAGAGCAGCATCTGGAAAGACTCCGACGCCGCTCCCTTCGCAGTCAGCTTGGGCAAAGGGCCCGCCGCAGAGCAATTCATCTGCAGCTCCTTCACCGCGATCGCAGTCTCCCGCTCCTACTCATGTTGCATCTCCAATAGCTATTTCTCACTCGAGACGTCCAAGTGCGTTAGGCCAGGGCGTGTCCGTAAAAGATGGCGTCTCAGTCCCTCGAAATAATGTGGGATCAGTAGTACGACCAGGTTTGATTTTATTATTACTCCAAAATCCTTTCTGGTTCTAATTGATACTCTTAGCATCCGTTGTGTTTGGATCAATAGATGATGCCTCGGCCCCGTTATCTTCATCGCCGGCTGCCATTCCCGCTGTAAAAACCGAAGTCGTAAAGTCTTTCGGATCCGTACCTGCTACGTCTTCCAACCATGTAAATGGCAAAACCTCAGCTTCTGCATCGGCCACAGGGTCGTCGAAGCAGCCTTCACGACCTTCCCTATCATCAACGCCCTCCAACTCCAGTGCGCTATCCTCAGCGGCCGCAACATCAAGCGCATCCACGCCTAAACCGTCTAGAGCAGACATTACAAAGCTCTTCCACGATCCTTTGTCATCGTCTTCTCGGCCGTCTTCTGATACATCATCTTCTGACACATCGTCTTCTGACACATCGTCTCCTTCCACCTGGCCCTCTAATTTACCTCCACATCACCAGCCATCCTCATCTTCGTCACAACAGCCACAGCAACCCTCGCAACTCGGCACACATTCATATTCGCAGTTCGTGCCAAATAGCATGCGGCCACCGCAGCAGCCTGCTGGCACCCCACGTTCCCCTGCATTCTCTCGTGCTGTGCCGGGTGTGCGGGGCGGGTCTCGGCGGGTAGCTGGCCCGGGGGGTCCCGGTGGCCCACCTATCCCTGCTAGTCCCCGAATGGCTCCGCACCCACACCAAGCACCTCCTGGAGGTATAGCACCGCAGGTACCCATGCGGCCCATGTCATGGGGCGGATACTATGTCAGTACTCCATTTTTCTAAATATCTTTATCAACCTTAACGTCATCCAAGTATATCGATCCATATCAACCACAACCTCCTTGGGGGTATTATGCTATGCCCTCCCAACATATGCACCAACAGCCTCATCCGCAACATGTCCCTCATGTCACCCCTCCCCATCAACCTGGACCTCTTCCCCTGTCACCTCGCCCCGCAGACCCCCAACCACCTAACACACCAACCACAACACACACTATCCCGCACCCCCCTCATACACCTCAACCACCTCCCTCCATATCTTCCCCGCCGCCCACACCTTCCACACCTCCTTAACACGAACGTCTGCGACTTTGTTCCTGGTGGAGGCTCTATATCCAAGGTTTCCATCAAGATTCAGGATGACATAGAGGCGACGCCTGATGCTCCCAAGAAGCACAGTCCCCAAGCACCGACCGTTCCTACTCCACCTGTTGTGACCAACCGATGGAAACCTTCGGTTTCAGTACGCATCGAGAGCGAGGAATCGAAACGGGCGCGAGAGGAGAATGCATTGAAAGAGCCTGTGGTGCAGCCAAACTCGACGCTACAGCTATAGCCTCAACCTCAGGTACAGACGGTGACGCAACAACCTGCACAAGAAAATTGGTTATTGGGATAATTTTTGCCTTGTACTCTGGGGCTCCAGATCCTCTTTTACTGTTCAGCCTGCTACCTCGTAATAATGCTATTATACCAGGTGTGTTTCGTCGTTTCCTTTATCTCAGTCTCTGCTCGGCTCTACTTTGATACCCGGTTACGTGTTCTATCACTTGTCCAGGTTTAATTATACTGTCTCTACCATGTACATACGTCACAATTTACTCCCGCGGAACCGTCCAGTTACACATGATAGACGTCAGTTTTCCTGCTGTCCCTTGCATGCGGGTCATGATCCATTTTAAAAAATGACAAGTGAGTTGTCATATCGGCTGTTCTGGATGGGCACGTCGCAGTTTGCTATTGGGTCCATCGCCAATTACTAGCATCGATGGCCCTATGCTGTTTATAATCAGCTGTGTATATACGAGGAGACTTGGGACGTCATTTAACCAATTCATGACAGACGACCTTTGTGTGATAATGTTCGTACAATCCTTGGTATGTATATTTGACGAAAGCTGGCCAGGGATCGATGGCCGCTCCGTGACTATTCAAACATTCCACACAATATTCCTGTTCAAGCCTAGCCCCAGTGCTTACTGTACTTGACAAGCCACGGCGATGTGCTTTTGATCGAGGTATTCTCTAATCCCAATCTGAGAAATACATGTTGCGTGGGTAGAAATCGATTGTACTTGCGATGGAAAAGCTTAAAGCATATTTAAAACCTCCCACTGTATATACTACCATCAGCATGATGAACATGGCCAAAAATAAGGTGAACATCTTTGCGTGAAACCGAGACAAACCTCAGTGATACGATCGACATTTCGGTATCTGGATCAGGCAGAAATTGAACCGTCAAGGCGTCGCAACCCGCACTGACCGGTTGGTAAATCTCACATTCATCACCACTGGCAGTCGTCACGAATGAGGGAATCGTAGCCAACCACAACGAAACACGCATGTGTACGTACGCCTTAAGGGAGTGACATCTAAGTTTCACTCGCGTCATGCAATGAAGAACTTGTCATCTACATGGTGTGAATGCGCAAACTGCGACAAACACCTGCTTATCCTCCGTTGCAGAGAGAAAGGCCTCGTATGATGCTCATCAGCTGGTTATTGAAGGGTTCGTCGTCCACAGCTGAGAGGCTAGTGAGTGCACGCTCTCAAGAGCCTTGACGTCTGGAACAATCGGCTGAATCGGTCAGGAACAGCGAGTAGCCTGGTATAAAGACGGCTGGTATCTCCCTCGATGAGCTGGGCGAGATAAAATACAAATGGATATTAAAACACCTGTGAGCTCAGCGTAATAAACGTTTGCCCGGAGTAAACCCAACCTGATAAGAAATATATAGATGTAATAATTGACCCAGCATCGAATCTCATTACGGTGATACTGTACACGCGGATGAAATACAAATGTCTTGTGCTGGCGATGACCAGTCTGCGGCAATAACCCTAAGGGACCGTCTGAGTACACTAGTAGGCTTATCAGTCGATACTAGACTCACCTAGAGCCGCTCATAATAACATGACGGTCCAGAAAGGGTTCAAGCGAGTTCAACTAGTGCTCGTGACCGATACAAGTTTGTTGACCGGTTAGTAGGGCTAATTCTTATCGCCGACTAGCTGAGATGCGTGTTTTTGGCATGGATTGCATACGTGTCTTCTTGACGGCGTGTAAATGACGTTAAAGACAGTCAAGCTGGCTCGTGTTATAAGAACGTGTTTTGAGTTCAGCACGGTTCCGTCGTCGGTTCTACATAGTCAGAACAATAAAAAGTTGGATTGCCGACTGAGTGAACGGGGACCATTTAAATGAGGTTTCTGGGGTCCAACTGTAGGGGGTGATTTTTTTGGCTGGAGTCCCACGCACTTGTTGTACTCCGTCGTTTCCCTACAGCCTCAGGCTATAGCAGGAAGACATCCTTTTAACCTGCCGAGATCGCAACTGACAGCGACGGGCTTTCGTTTTTCATAGACAGAACCAAGGTTCATACAACTGATCTTTTGTTTTCGCCTGCAGGCAGGTCATACCTGACGACCACCACGCGCGACAAATCATCGACTGTTTGCTAAAATATCTGTTACTTCGAAAATTCGTCAGTTCAATTCGTTCTGTGCTCGTTGTTGCTGACGGCTAAACTAAAACTACCTTCTGCGCGTCTTATGCGTATTTTTTTTTGTGTTTGTAGAATGAGCAAAGTTTCCACTGCATCTGGAAAGACTCCGACGCCGCTCCCTTCGCAGTCAGCTTGGGCAAAGGGCCCGCCGCAGAGCAATTCATCTGCAGCTCCTTCACCGCGATCGCAGTCTCCCGCTCCTACTCATGTTGCATCTCCAATAGCTATTTCTCACTCGAGACGTCCAAGTGCGTTAGGCCAGGGCGTGTCCGTAAAAGATGGCGTCTCAGTCCCTCGAAATAATGTGGGATCAGTAGTACGACCAGGTTTGATTTTATTATTACTCCAAAATCCTTTCTGGTTCTAATTGATACTCTTAGCATCCGTTGTGTTTGGATCAATAGATGATGCCTCGGCCCCGTTATCTTCATCGCCGGCTGCCATTCCCGCTGTAAAAACCGAAGTCGTAAAGTCTTTCGGATCCGTACCTGCTACGTCTTCCAACCATGTAAATGGCAAAACCTCAGCTTCTGCATCGGCCACAGGGTCGTCGAAGCAGCCTTCACGACCTTCCCTATCATCAACGCCCTCCAACTCCAGTGCGCTATCCTCAGCGGCCGCAACATCAAGCGCATCCACGCCTAAACCGTCTAGAGCAGACATTGCAAAGCTCTTCCAGAATCCCTCGTCATCGTCTTCCCAACCGTCTTCTGACACATCCTCTCCTTCAACTCGGCCCTCTAATTTACCTCCACATCACCAGTCATCCTCATCTTCGTCACAACAGCCACAGCAACCCTCGCAACTCGGCACACATTCATATTCGCAGTTCGTGCCAAATAGCATGCGGCCACCGCAGCAGCCTTCTGGTACCCCACGTTCCCCTGCATTCTCTCGTGCTGTGCCAAACGTGCAAGGCCAGTCTCGACAGGGAACTGGCCCAGGGGGTCCGGGTGGCCCACCTATCCCTGCCAGTCCCCGAATGGCACCGCACCCACATCAAGCACCTCCTGGAGGTATAGCACCGCAGGTACCCATGCAGCCCATGTCATGGGGCGGATACTATGTCAGTACTCCATTTTTCTAAATATCTTTATCAACTGTGTTCTTAACGTGATCCAAGTATATGGATCCATATCAACCACAACCTCCTTGGGGGTATTATGCTATGCCCTCCCAACATATGCACCAACAGCCTCACCCGCAACATGTCCCCCATGTCCCCCCTCCCCATCAACCTGGACCTCTTCCCATGTCACCTCGTCCCGCAGCCCCCCAACTACCTGGCACGCCCACCATGGCACATGCTATCCCACACCCCCCTCATACGCCTCAACCACCTCCCTCCATGTCTTCCCCACCGCCCACACCTTCTACCGCCAACGCACCTCGCCTTAACACGAACGCCCGCGACTTTGTTCCTGGCGGACGCTCTACATCCAAGGTTACCATCAAGAGCCAGGATGGCATGGAGGTGACGCTTGATGCTCTCAAGAAGCACAGCCCCCAACCACCGACCGTTCCTATCCCACCTGCATCGCCTGTTGTGACCAGCCGGCGGCAACCTTCGGTTTCGGTACGCATCGAGAGCGAGGAATCGAAGCGCGCAAGAGAGGAGAACGCACGGAAAGAGCAGGAGAAGAAGGAGGAGGAGGAGCGTGCGAAGAAGGATGCTATAGACAAGAAGAAGCGCGAAGCAGAGGAAGAGGCTAAGCGGTTGGAGGAGGAAGAAGCTACACGCAAGAGGAAGGCTGAGGAGGACCGAATACGAATGGAGGAGGAAGAAAAGGAGCGGATACGACAAGCAGAGGAAGAGGAGAAGGAGCGCCTACGCCAGGAGGAGGAAGACCGTCTTGAGGCAGAGCGGCGGGAGGCAGAGCAGGCACGCATCGCACTGGAAGAGGAGGAACGGAAACAGCAAGATGCTCTTGAGGCAGAGGAAGCTCAGCTTGAAGCGGAAGAAGCTGGTGACATCGTTGAAACTCCATCACCCGCCAGCGAGTCTCAAGAGCCAGAGGACGGCGAAGTCTCCGAGCATGACGAAGCTTCTGTGCCTCAGCTTAACGGCGATAGCGGGAAGAAATTGAAGGAGCCACTTCGGATAGATACGTCTGCGATGCCCCCTCCCACTGAGATTCCACGAAGACGTCCTGGCCCTCTCGACCTTGCTTCAGCGAAAAGAGATGTTTCTGCCCCTCCCCCTTCCGCACTCCTTACCGCACGTGTCATCGAGAATCTCAGCGAGGTTGCGTACCCTGAAGGCATCAAGAGCCCGAGGGTTGAGCTCAATGCGAACGTCAAGGATGGCCGATTCAGGTGTGTTTCACCTATTTAACTTCGAATGTCTCATTCATTGCTTCATGTAGATACGACCGTGACTTTCTTATGCAGTTCATGCACATTTGCAAGGAGAAGCCGCCTACCCTTCCTGCTCTCGATGTCCTTGGCATTGAACCCGTCGATCAAGTTTCGTTTCCCATGGCTCGTGGTGGCTCTGGACGTCATCGGAATGCCTCTGGTGCAATGCCCGCGTCTGCTAATCGCCAGGCTTCTGTAGGTCTGGGTATCGGCGGTTTCCAGAAACCCTCCATTCCAAGCGGTTTCCAGATGGGCAACTTCCAGTCCCCAGGAAACAAACTTACCAGCGAGGAGCGGTTTGCCATATCCAACACCCGTTCTGCTTCAACTAGCGGTGCTTCCTCTTTCCGTTCCCCGATGGTGCGCACGCCCAGTACAGGTGGGCCTGGGCATCCCATGCATGGCACCACTGGCAACCGCATACGCAGTAAACGCGGTGAGAGGCGTGGTGATGCCAACAGGACACCGATGTCCCAGGAAGAACATAGTTCTGGCTTTGGTGCTGCACCTATCCTGGGCGCTGGATTCGAGCCTGTTGCACCTCTCGAATTGTCTGCTAACCGTTGGGTCCCTACGAGTACGGCTCGCAAGGTTCAACCTGATGTTGATTCACCTGAGCTGGTCGACCGTAAGGTCAAGGGGCTGCTCAACAAGCTCACGATGGAGAAATTCGAGACGATTTCAGACCAGATCATCCACTGGGCCAACAAGAGCGTGAATGAGAAGGATGGACGGACGCTCATCCAAGTCATCCGGCTGGTGTTCGAGAAGGCGACTGATGAGGCTGCTTGGAGCGAGATGTACGCGCGGTTGTGTCGGAAGATGATGGAGCAGATCAGTCCTGAGGTGCAGGATGATGGGATCAAGAACACAGAGGGAAAGCCTATTGCCGGCGGACAGCTGTTCCGGAAGTATCTCCTTAACCGGTGTCAGGAAGACTTTGAGCGTGGGTGGTTCGCCAAGGAAGCTACTGCTGCTGCAGCTGCGGCGAAGGCTTCTGACGATCACGCAACCAAGGCTGCTAACGATAAGAAGGGCACCGAGGAAGCTGAACTTTATTCGGACGAGTACTACGCTGCACAGAAGGCGAAGCGCCAGGGTCTTGGTCTCATCAAGTTCATTGGCGAGCTGTTCAAGCTGCAGATGCTCACGGAACGTATCATGCACGAGTGTGTGAAGAAGCTGTTGGGCAACGTCGAGAACCCCGAGGAAGAGGAGATTGAGAGCTTGTGTCAGCTGTTGAAGACGGTTGGCCAGTTGCTTGACACGCCGAAAGCCCGCGCGCATATGGACGTTTACTTCACGCGCATGAAGGAGCTCGGCAAGAGCCTCAACGTCAGCTCTCGCATGCAGTTCATGCTTCAGGTGTGTAGCAATGTTGTCTTTTTTGTTAGTTGTGTTCATCATCGTGATCTTAGGACGTTATTGAGTTGCGTGACCGAAAATGGGTCAGCCGGAATACCGTTGCTGCGCCTACGACGATCGCTGCTGTTCACGAGCTGGTAAGATAGACTAGCATCACTGAAAACATTTGTACTGAGCTCGTGTTACAGGCTGCTAAGGAGAAAGCAGCTGCAGAGAAGGAGTCCTTCAACCGTCAGATAAGCATGTCTCGCGGTGGATCTCGACGCGGCGACAACCGGAACCAAGAACACGGTCCTGACGGCTGGGCTGTTGCCGGTGGCAGCTCCGTGCCACGGGCGCCTCCCAAGGCTGGTGATCTGTCGCAGTTCGGCAAAATCAGCAAGGGCCCAGCCATGGCAATGGTAATGGGTCCAAGCGGCGTCTTCGCAGGCAAGAAGGACAGCAAACGTGAGACACTTTCGCGGACGAATTCGAGCTCGAACATGTTCCATATGCTCAGTCAAAACCCTGAACTCGCCGCCGAGGCGTCCGCAAAGCCCAGTCGTTCGTCGAGTCGGAAAACGAGCGTTGATCTTGGTCATGCTGGTGTTCCTGAGCCCGCTGTACAGCGCAGGAAGCTTCAGCTCCTTCCACGGTCTGTTCTTGCTGCTGAAGAGAACGCCACGACTCCTTCTGAAGAAGAACCTGAAAGCGCACCTACAGCCATGTCAGAAGCAGACGTGAAGAAGAAGATTGATGAAGATGTGAAAGAGTTCTTTGCTGTTCGCAATCTTCAAGAGGCCGAGGTTTACTTCACCAATCTTCCTGACGAGCACCGTTTCCGGCTCGTGGACAAGCTGGTTGCGTCCGCGCTCGAGAGCAAGGAGGCGGATGCGAGGTTGGTCGGTGATTTCTTCGCGCAGGCTACGAGCAGTGGACAGTGTACACTTGAGGTCATTGAGGAGGGGTTCATGCCCATGGCGGAGTTTTTGGACGATATTGCCATCGATGCTCCCAAGGCGTTTGACTACATGGCTATCATGCTCAAGGGCGCTGGATTCGAGAACGAGCCTGAGAGACTCCAACGGATCGCTTCGAAGCTCGAGGATAGCAACAAGCTAGTCTCTCTCGTTGCATGATTTGTTCTACTTCCATCTGACGTTTTCAATGCGTTTTCTTTTCACCTGCATTCTTATCGCATTTTCGTTTCGTTCGTTTTCTGATCGTATTGCACATGTTCTTGGTGTTCAGCAAACTAATATATGTACATCGCACGGCACTTTTGCGTTTGTCCTCTTTTTTTTGTTATCGTTCACTACATACAGCGGCATAGGATACAGCTAGCAGTACACCAGGTACTAGCAATGCATTTCAGATTCCCACAGTTCGTCATCGACTCCATCAGCTGAGGTTCTTATCATCTGGCAAGTTTTAATGCAAGCCTCGTTGCAGGAAGCTGTGTTGACCCATGTGCGGCCCGTAGGACGATCATATGTGCGTAATAGGGTTCTACCCTTGAATCATCTCTCGACGTGTCTGCCAACATTCTGGTCCTCACAAGTAATACGACCCGCAGCAAGCGTCAACCTCCCGCCGACCACCAGGAACACTCCGTTCCAAACAGTTTCTAGTTTCTAGATAGGCATCTTCCAGTCCCCAAGAAGCAAGCTTACCAGCGAAGAGCATCTTATCATGCCATCCAACCTCCATCCTAGCTCAACTACTAGCCATGCTACTGCTGAATTGCGCGCTCCGATGGCACACACGCCCAGTCAAGGCGGCCATGGTCATCGTATGAATGGCACTGGCAACCGCATGCGCAGTAAACGCGGTGAGAGGCGTGGCGATGCAAACAAGGCATCGATGTCCCATCAAAGACAGGGTTCTGGCTTTGGCGCTGCACCCACTACCCTGCGCGCCGGCTCCGAACCCGTTGTACCTCTCAAATTATCTGTCAACCGTTGGGTTCCTGCGAGTACGACCTGCAAGGTTCAATCTGGTATTGATTTACCTGAGCTGGTCGACCGTAAGGTCAAGGCGTTGCTCAACAAGCTCACGATGGAGAAATTCGAGACGATTTCAGACCAGATCATCCACTGGGCCAACAAGAGCGTGAATGAGAAGGATGGACGGACGCTTATCCAAGTCATCCGGCTAGTGTTCGAGAAGGCGATCGATGAAGCTGTCTGGAGTGAGATGTACGCGCGGTTGTGTCGGAAGATGATGGAGCAGATCAGTCCTGAGGTGCAGGATGAGAGGATCAAGAATACGGAGGGAAAACCTATCAGAGGTGGCCATCTCTTCAGGAAGTATCTCCTCAACCGGTGTCAGGAAGACTTCGAGCGTGGGTGCTTCGCTAAGGATGCTGCTGCTGCATCCGTCACAGCGAAGGCATATGATGCTGGGTTCAATTTCGAAGAGTACCACGCTGCACAGAAGGCGAAGCGCCAGGGCCTTAATCTCATCACGTTCATTGGTGAGCTATTCAAGGTACGGATGCTCACAGAGCGTATCATGCACGAGTGTGTGATGAAGCTGCTGGGCAACGTCGAGAACCCCGAGGAAGAGAAGATTGAGAGTTTGTGTCAGCTGTTGAAGACAGTCGGCCAGTTGCTTGACACGCCGAAAGCAAGCGCGCATATGGACGTTTACTTCGCGCGCATGAAGGAGCTAGGCAAGAGCCATAATATCAGCACTCGTATGCAGTTCATGCTTCAGGTATGTGGCATTTTGGGGTATCTTTGTTGATTGTGCTCATCATCGTGATTTTAGGATGTCATCGAGTTGCATGGCCGTATGTGGATGAGCCGCGATGTTGCGCCTCTGACGATTGCTGCCGTTCACATGCTGGTAGGATAGATTGCTGTCGTTGAAAATGATTATATTGACACTCGTGTTACAGGCCGCCAAGGAGAGAGCAGCTGCAGAGGAGTGTTTCAATCGTCAGATGAGCATGTCTCCTGATGGATCTCGAAGGGGCAGCGACCACAATGAAGAGAATGGTCCTGATGGTTGGACTGTTGCAGGTGACTATGTTCCGCGGGCGCCTCCCAAGGCTGGTGATCTGTCACCATTCGGCAACATCACTAATGGTCCACCCAGGACATTGGTGATGGGTCCAAGCGACATCTTTGGCGCCGGCAATGACGGCAAGCGGGAGGCACTTTCACAGACAAATTCGAACTCAAATATGTTCCACATGCTCAGCCAAAACCCTGAACTCGCCGCCAATACATCAACAAAGCCCAGTTGTTCGACGAGTCGGAAACCAAGCATTGATCATGATCACGGTGTTCCTGAGGCTGCTGTACAGTACAGTGAGCTCCAGCCTCTTCCGCAATCCGTTCGTGCTGCTGACGAGAGCATGAAAACTCCTTTAGAAGACGAACACGAGATCACACCCACCACCATGTCAGAAGCAGACATCAAGAAGGAAATCGATAGATATGTGAGGGCGTTCTTCGCGATTCGCAATCTCGAGGAAGTAGACGTCTACGTCACCAATCTTCCACATGAGTTCTGCTTTCGACTCGTAGACAACCGTCAGATACGCATGTCTCGCGGTGGTCCTCGAGGCG
This sequence comes from Suillus subluteus, assembly GCA_016647755.1. Classification (NCBI taxonomy): domain Eukaryota; kingdom Fungi; phylum Basidiomycota; class Agaricomycetes; order Boletales; family Suillaceae; genus Suillus; species Suillus subluteus. The sequence goes on along the minus strand of JABBWI010000027.1, from coordinate 460,276 downwards.
GGAGCGAGCACACCCAAGATTGCTGGGCTGCTCCAGGTGGCTCTATTCCATGGGCGCCTCCCAAGGCTGATGATCTGTCACAGTTTGACAAGATCAGCATGGGCGCGCCCATGGTTGTGAGTCCAAGTAGTGCGCTTGTGGGCAGAAAGAAGGGCAGCAAGCGGGAAACACATTTTCGGACGAATTCGAGCTCCAACATGTTCCATATGCTCAGTCAGAATCTTGAACTCGCCGCTGAGGCGTCCACGAAGCCCGGTCGTTCATCGAGCCTTGAGCAGGGCGTCGATCTTCGTCATGCTGGTGTTCCTGAGCCCGCTCTACAGCGCAGGAAGTTCCACCTTCCACGGTCCGTTCTTGCTACCGAAGAGAACGCTACGGCTCCGTCGGAAGAAGTATCTAAAAATGCACCCACCACCATATCAAAAGCAGCTGTCAAGAAGCTTGATGAAGACGTGAAGGAGTTCTTCACGGTTCGCAATCTCCAAGAAGCGGATGGCTATTTCCCTGATCTTCCTGACGAGCACCGCTTCCGGCTCGTGGACAAGCTGGTTGCGTCCGCGCTCGAGAGCAAAGAGGCGGATGCAAGGTTGGTGGGCGATTTCTTCGCGCAAGCTATGAGCAAAGGACAGTGTACGCTCGAGGTATTCGAGAAGGGATTCATGCCCATAGCAGGATTTTTGGACGATATTGCTATCGACGCTCCCAAGGCGTTTGATTATATGGCTATCATGCTCAGGGGTGCTGGGTTCCAGAATGAGCCTGAGAGACTCCACCGGGTCGCTTCGAAGCTCGAGGACAGCGACAAGCTAGTCTCTCTCGTGGCTTGATCTGCCTCACTCCGATGACTGACGTTTTCGATCCATTTTTCTTTTGCATTATCTTATTATCTGATTTCGTTCGCTTTTTGATCATATTCCCACTTTCTTGGTGTCCTGCAAACTGAAATATGCACATCGCGGTACTTTTGCGTCGGTTCTCTTTTTGTTGCTGTTACTACAACTAGCACACACTAGAATGCTTACATCACCGTCACGCGTGCTTCTTGTCCAGCAAGTATTAAAGCAAGCCTCATTGCAAGGAGCTTGTATTGATCCAGCCATGTGCGGCCCGACGGACGATCCCATGTGCAGTGAGGTGAATAGGGTTCTATCCTTGCATCGTCTGGCAGATTGGGCGTCAATATCCAGCTCCTCAACATGTCTTCCAACATTCGGGTCCCCACAAGTGGTCAACCTCACGTCGATTATCAGAAACCCTCCGTTCCAGGCGGTTTCCAGATGGACAATTTCCGGTCCCCAGGAAGCAAACTTATCAACGCAGAGCGTTTTACCATGCCATCCAACGTCCGTTCTGCCTCAACTAGCAGTGCCACTGCTGAATTGCGCACCTCGACGTCCCCTCCCACTGAGATTCCACCAAAACGTCCTGGCCCTCCCGAGTCTCGGGAGCTTGCTTCAGCTAAAAGAGATGTTTCTACGCCTCCCCCTTCCGCACTTCTCACTGCGCGTGTCATTGAGAATCTCAGCAAGGTTGCGTACCCCAAAGGCATCAAGGGCCCGAGGGTTGAGCTCAATGCGAACGTCAAGGACGGCCGATTCAGGTGTGTGTCTTATGTCGTTCACTTCGAATGTCTCATTCATTGCTGCGTGTAGATACGACCGTGACTTTCTAATGCAGTTCATGCACATCTGCAAAGAGAAGCCGCCTACCCTTCCTGCTCTCGATGTCCTTGGCATTGAACCCGTCGATCGAACTTCGTTTCCCAAGGCCCGCGGTGGCTCTGGACGTCATCGCAACGCCTGTTCTGCTTCAACTAGTTGTGCCACTGCTGAATTGTGCGCCTCGATGCCCTTTCCCACTGAGATTCCACGAGGACGTTCTGGCCCTCTCGACCTTGCTTCAGCAAGGGGAGATGTTTCAGCCCCTCCCCCTTCTGCACTCCTCACCGCACGTGTCATCGAGAATCTCAGCGAGGTTGCGTACCCCGAAGGCATCAAGGGCCCGAGGGTTGAGCTCAATGTGAACGTCAGGGATGGCCGATTCAGGTGTGTGTCTTATGTCTTTTAATTCGAATGTCTCATTCATTGCTTCCTGTAGATACGACTGTGACTTCCTTATGCAGTTTATGCACATCTGCAAGGAGAAGCCGCCTGCCCTTCCTGCTCTTGATGTCCTTGGCATTGAACCCGTCGAGCAATCTGGTGCGATGCCCGTTTCTACAAACCGTCAGGCTTCTGTAGGTCTGGGCATTGGTGGCTTCCAGAAGCCTTCCATTCCAAGTGGTTTCCAGATGGGCAATTTCCAGTCCCCAGGAAGCAAACTTACCAGCGAGGAGCGGTTTTCCATGTCCAACACCCGTTCTGCTTCAACTCGCAGTGCCTCTTCCCAATTTCGTTCCACGGTGGCGTGCACGCCCAGCACAGGTGGGCCTGGGCATCCCATACATGGCACCAAGCGCATACGCACTAAACGCGGTGAGAGGCGTGGTGGTACCAACAAGTTAGCGATGTCCCAGGAAGAACATAGTTCTGTTTTTGGCGCTGCACCTATCCTGGGCGCTGGCTTCGAGTCCGTTACACCTCTGGAATTGTCTGCCAGCCGTTGGGTCCCTATCAGTATGACCCGCAAAGTTCAACCTGATGTTGATTCACCTGAGCTGGTGGACCGTAAGGTCAAGGGGCTGCTCAACAAGCTCACGATGGAGAAATTCGAGACGATTTCAGACCAGATCATCCACTGGGCCAACAAGAGCGTGGATGAGAAGGATGGGCGGACGCTCATCCAAGTCACCCAGCTGGTATTCGAAAACTTGAAGGCGACTGATGAGGCTTGGAGCGGGATGTACTATGCGCTGTTGTGTCGGAAGATGATGGAGCAGATCAGTCCTGAGGTGCAGGCTGAGGGGATCAAGAACACTGAGGGCAAGCCTATTGCTGGCGGACAGTTGTTCCGGAAGCATCTCCTCAACCGGTGTCAAGAAGAGTTTGAGCGCGGGTGGTTCGCCAAGGAAGCTACTGCTGCAGCCGCTGCGGTGAAGACTTCCGACGATTATGCAACCGAGGCTGTTCACAAGAAGATTGGCACGAAAGAAGCTGAGCTTTGTTTTGATGAGTACTGCGCTCCAGAGAAGGCGCGGCGCCAGGGTCTTGTTCTCATCAGGTTCATTGGCGAGCTGTTCAAGCTTCAGATGCTCACAGAGCGTATTATGCACCAGTATGTGAAGAAGCTGCTGGCCGATATCGAGAACTCCGAGGAAGAGAAGATTGAGAGCTTGTGTCAGCTGTTGAAGACGGTTGGCCAGTTGCTTGACACGCCGAAAGCCCGCGCGCACATGGACGTTTACTTCACGCGCATGAAGGAGCTTGGAAAGAGCCATAATGTCAGCAGTCGAATGCAGTTCATGCTTCAGGTGTGGCATTTCCTGGGTATCTTTGTTGGTTATGCTCATCATCATGATTTTAGGATGTCATTGAGTTGCGCGACCGTGCATGGATGAGCCGCAATGCTACGCCTATGACGATTGCAGCCGTTCATGTGCTGGTAAGATATAATTATTAGATTGGTGTCGTTGAAAATTGATATATTGACACTCGTTTTACAGGCCGCCAATGAGAAAGCAGCTGCAGGGAAGAAGTCTTTCAACCGACGTCAGATAGGCATGTTTCGTGGTGGTTTTCGACACGGCGACAACCGGAACCAAGAACACGCCCCTGACGGCTTGGCTGTTGCAGGTGGTAGCTCTGTTCCACGGGCGCCTCCCAAGGTTGATGATCTGTCAGTTTGGCAAGATCAGCGTGGGCGCGCCCATGTCGTGAGTCGCATCTAACGTTTTCGGTCCATTTTTCGTCTTACATTCTCATTGCACTTTTGTTTTCGTTCGCTTTTTGATTGTATCCCGCACTGTCTTGGTGTTCTATGAACTGAAATATTTACAATACGATTCTTTTGCGTTCGTCTTCTTTGTAGTATCGTTGATCGATATCACATACAGAGACAAGGCTTTAGCTGGCTATTGATGTTAGCTACATTACAGGGTGGGTATGAGGTACACGATAACAGTACTTTACGAGCTACGGGCCTCCATAGATATCATGGCTGAATCCATAGCCCTGAGACTCGACTCTGCAGATGCACACGAAATAAGGAGTGCGCGTTGCGTCGCATTTGGGAGCGAGTAAAATGGAGGCTCGACAGGCGGCCCAGGGAAGGGTGCAGGCATCGTGGCTTCTTGTCTAGCACGTAATGGTGCTTGTGCACCGAGCTCGAGTCTCCGACTCTGACAACTTTCGTTAAGACCTGGTACGTATCCCATGCTTGACGTCTTTTAATGCTCAACATGATTTCCCTTTGCGTTTTTACGGTTGTCATGTAGCTTTTCGAAACACTGCAGGACGACCAAGCTACTCAGGTTGCCGCGGACTATTGTTTCCGGATAGGGTGATATTTCAGTCATTCCGTCATCCATTTTGTCATTTCCTTACCCATTGACGATCTCCCACAACGCACTAGCAAGCTCTTTCATATGTTCACTCTCCAGGCCCATGCTCATAAGCACACCGCCATTCATTCGCGTCCTTGCAGTTTGTTCCACAAACCCAGCATACCCCGTAAGCGAGATCGGTGTAGAAAGTGCTGTGACAAGCGACGAAGTCGTCCTCATCGACGTTGGTTTAGTATGCCGGAATATGGATGGAAAAGATGTGGGCATGGGATAAGCAAGTACAGGATACTGATCTAGTTAGGATGCACGCCATACGATTGAGCGAGCCGTTACACCAGAGATTCCTGTAGCAATCATGACAAGTCGCACCATGCATCGAATGCTGCCAGGTCTTGATCCAGCACTTAACCCTCGAATTACGTTTTGCCTAGTGAAAACTGTATGCTCGTCCTAGAATCACATACTGCTTCGTCACGGTTCGTGTGATCAAGGCATCAACATGATCCTCACCCTATTTGAAAAACCAATCGAGAAGTTGCAGTACAGATCGGTGAACGTTGCTTCTGTCGCAGGAAAAGGTAGGGAGACTATGCCTCCCAGTTGTCCCAATCAAGAACCTTTCCTCCAGTTTAAGTGGTCAGCGATCATTGCGATGTCCTCCCGACTGCCTTCAAGTCTGTAGGGAATCACTTGATGTTATGTTTGTCGCCCGTCAAAGAGAATAGCACACCCCAGTAACAGCGCAGTAGTCTCTACTAGCGACGAAATGACTGCGGACGTATGACACAAACTGTTTTCCTATAATGTTCCGTCAGGGAACCATATGTAGAGTTTTGCAGGAGACGAACATCATAGGCAAGTTCCTGCGATAGGTTACTTTCCAACGTAGACCATTTGGATGGGTTAATATTGGGAAAGTGATATCCGAGAGCTGATGGGGGCTTTGCAAGCACAATGCGTCGATAATTCTCTTCGTGTCGAAGAACTATTTTCAAATGTTTACGTGCCGTCCACGTGAAAGCGCATTCACTCATGTTTCGAGTCTGCACTTGAGATGAAACCAAATTTTAGTGTAGAAGTATTGAGAAACTCATCGCGCAAGGTAGGAAAGCAAGCGAGAAACCCCAAAAGGTGGGTGTTGTCGTACATCATTTGCAATTCCTGCAGTAAGGGACAATTCAGCACATGACTGGAAATGGTATGAAAAAGGGCCTACCTAGATCTCGACGAACAGAGGAAACGCCCCTTCCCTGAACTCTGTATCCTGGAGAAGTATTATAAACACCACAAGACGGGAAGAAAGCGCAAGTGCCTTATTATGTCGCCGGAAGAGATCTTGACCAACACTGCAGCACTTTACAGTGCGTCAGGGATGGCCTGTATAGATTCTCAATCGAGGAAAACGTGACTATAATCTGACCAGTATCTGATATTTGGGTCTGTGTATTCCAGATCGCCTCCATCTTCTATTTCGCCTTCAAGACGAGCGTGGTATTTGCTTTGAGGGATCGGATCCCGTGTCTCACGAACCACCATTCTTCGCCTGCGAAATATCAGTTCATGGGACGAACAACTTTCACAGCCACAGTCCCCAGGTTGTATCAAGTGAAACATCGGTAGCTGTATCAGCTTGGCTCGTTTTGGTGAGAGTTCCAAAGTTTGCTACTTAGATGCAGCTGTGCCAATGAAGGCATACACTTCTAAGCGTTGGCTGATTCTGGTAAAATGCAACGGCAGCGCACATTAACTTGAGAATCTCACTTGGAAACGATACACATACCTGAGGACTCTGTCCTTCTTCGAACGAAGGTGGAATGGACAGGGAGATGGGTTCCTGTCACATTTGTCTGACTGTCCTGGCAGATTGACACATCAAAATGACGAGCACGTCAATAAGTGCCTTCGGGCAGATGTAAGAACGAATAGCACGAGGTTACAAATGACTCTAAGACATTGAAATAAACCAGCAGACACAATGGCACTCGCAGAACCGGTCCTGAAAGATATATGAAGATGGAATAGACTTTCCACAGACTGGAAAAAGCTCTGGGGGATTGATGACGAGGCGGAACAGGTTATGACTCGAATCGTTCCTTCAATGGTATAATCTTGCGAATGAAAAAGACCCACCTCGCCGACACGCAAATGAAGCCGATTCGCCGAACGTCATACTGCATTTCACTGGCTGACCCTCCGTCCCTCGCTAATGCCGATCTGCCAAGTCTGGCGCTAGTTATCAGCCTAAATTGGTACCACACGCATGACCGAGATGATTAGAGTTTGATTCAAGGGACATTGCACAACGATGTACTCACCTGGGACCTAGTTATACAATGGTCTGTGAACAAAGGAATGTCTCATACAGTACTTAGACTGGCATCTGACATAACTGAAGAAACAGGAAGTAAATTGCAAGCGAGCGCACACATGGACGCATACGCGTTTGCAACCGGCGCACCCCGACAGATGATAAGTACTAACCGTGTGTCGAAGACTCGAAAGTAAAGGGGTGTACAAGGACCGGAGAAAGCCGGGAGAAACAGGCCCGGCAAAACTGGTCCTTGGCAGAACTCGCGCGAAAGGGGGGTGGCAGGACTTAGTAGAACTCCAGGGTATCCGAGACTCGCGGAGATGTAATTTGGACCTCTGATAACATAGTTTGAATTCAAGAGAACATGCAAAACGACGTCCCTAAAGTAAGATGGTGCATGCTGGAGGGCGCCGAGTTGACAACAACTCGCATCGTTATTACTGGAAATTGCGGCGACATTGGTAATTCATCAGGTGCTTGAATCCAAGGTTGTGACAACAACCTACCAAACCATCGTATCAAGCGCTGTCAAAATGCAACTGCTCCTCTGCGCCAAGCAGCGCGCCTGTTTTTTTATGGAAAAGACAGACAACTCCGGCGAGTTGACACATTTAAAACACTCGGCAAAATTCGTGGAAACCTTCGACACCACAGCGCCGTCAAAGCTGCGGAGGCTGGGAAGTCCACCCCCCGTCGACATGCTCACATGCACACTCATGAAGAGGTTGGCATTGCTGTCGAGACTGCACATATCTTGAAGCATCCTTCGCATGGGCACCTCTGCTCTCGACTGAGGCTCGCGATGCAAATGACCTTGCTGGTCCAGAGAGTATCTCGCCTGACGACATTGCCGCTGAATTTGCAGCTCTCAAAGAGTTGAAAAGGACTGAAGAAGTTGAAGTGCTCAAGGGAAATGCTTTTGATTTTGACGAGTTGGATCGGGTCGAACAAGGAATAATACTAGACTGTTCTAGATGAGGTTGAGGTGGTTAATTACAATGACGAGGGTGACGCGTTGACGGCTGGGACGAGGCAACATTGATGTCATCATTAGGAATGCAACGTTGTACACATAGTAGTCTGCATAAAGTCAAGTCACGTTTACATAACCGAGCTCGTTGCTTACCTGAGTTCTCATAATCAACATAAATACTTTGAAGGGCTTATCCGACTGCCTTTTGGCCTAACGGTCTGGGCGTAACGGCTAAGCGCTAAGGCCTAAGGGACGACAGTCTTGGCTACTTACAAACCCCCACACTCAGCTCATTGTGCATATGTAAGGTCCGAACCCAGATAATTTTCTCAATGAATGGTACTACGTGAAACTGGGCGTAGGGCTCACAGGTCATAGGAGATGCAAGACATGCATGCGTTTTCTCTACCCTAGCACAATCAATTGCCACATGAGGCACACCTTCAAGTTGATCTGCGCCTCCGACCTTGGTATGTGCATGTGACCTTTGAAATGTAAGGCTGCAGGCATGCTCCTTCACATAGTATAAACTTCAATACATGAATTGCCAGCCTTCGTATTACTATTATGTTTCTACGGGAACCATACAAAGGCCCAACACGAAAGCTAGTACTTGCATTTGATGTTGGGACCACATTCAGTGGAGTCTCGTATTGTATACTAGACCCAGGGGAGGTGCCTGTAATTCGAGGAGTAGCAAGGTCAGTAGCCAGCTCAAGCACCGTGTCTCTTGCTCATGGTGGGATTGCAGATATCCTGCGCAAGAGCATGTCGGAGGTGACTCCAAAATACCATCAATTCTCTACTACGACCTTCAGGGAGACGTCCGCGCCGTGGGTGCTGAGGCTCTACAAGAGCATGTCGGAGGTGACTCCAAAATACCATCAATTCTCTACTACGACCTTCAGGGAGACGTCCGCGCCGTGGGTGCTGAGGCTCTACAAGAGCATGTCATCGAACAGGCAGAAGACGAGGGATGGGTGAAGCTCGCATGGTATGTATAGTATATCGTCAAGGAAAAAATATAGGCTGTATATTAATCTCGGTCAGGTGGAAACTTCATCTTCGCGCCAAGCATCTGCCATTGTCTCACATACGGGATGTCGATATAGAACCTCTCCCACAAGGCAAATCCGCAGTAGAAGTCCTCGCCGACTTCATGCGCTACCTCTTCCAATGCGCTCGAACTTATATCCAGGAATCACATCTGAATTTATGGAGATCAGTCGAGAACTCCATTGAGTTCGTGCTCACACATCCGAACGGTTGGGAAGGTCAACAACAACAACAAATTAAACGCGCTGTCGAGCTCGCTGGCCTGATTTCATCTAGGGAGGAGCAATCGCACGTGCACCTCTTGACTGAGGGCGAAGCGAGTCTCCATTTCTGTGTTACCAACATGATTGCATCAGATACATTCTCCAAGACCCCTCTGGATGTGTCAGATTACTCCGATGATGAGGAAGATCAACCTGACAGCCAGGGAGTCATTGTTGTTGATGCCGGAGGCGGAACCATCAATCTCAGCGCCTACTCGATGAAGTTATCTCCGACCTCTTTCGAGGAGACTGCCCCAGCTGAATGTGAGTTCCGCTTTCCTGTGTTGGTCTCTTAATGAAGTCCGCTCAGGTTCCCTGCAAGGTTCAGTCTTTGTTACTAGTCGCGCTCGTACTCTTTTACAAAGTCTGTGAATGAATTGGTCATGCATAAACCAACAACTGATAGTCACTTGACCCAGAGAAACTTTCGGGCTCAAAGCACTACTCCGACCCCAAGATCGTCGCACAAATGGCGGACATCTTTGACAAAAGTGCGAAACTTTGGTTCCATAATCCTGACGAACCATCTTACATCAGGTTTGGTACCATCCGTGACAAGGATCTGAAGTACGATATTCGATCAGGGCAATTAAAATTGGCCGGGTTCGTCCACATTCTCTAGGATGCCTTCCTCATAACCCTCACGTTTTATCGTACAGCCAGGACATTGCAGACTTGTTTGAACCATCCATCGAAGGTATCATCGAGGCTGTTGAGCAGCAGAGACGCGTGGCTTCCACTCCAATTAGTGTGAGCATTACATTTCGCTCATATACTAGACGGATCTTCACATCATCATGAAGTTGGTTTGTTTGGTTGGCGGTTTCGCTGCCAGCGACTGGCTGTTTGCGAGACTCCAGGGATATTTTCTACCTCTAGGCATCAGCTTCTGTCGCCATGATGCCCATGTGTAAGCCCTCGAATACCAACGTGACTACTCCTACTCATCAGATCACAGCAACAAGGCTGTTGCTGATGGGGCAGTTTCGTTCTACATTGACCACCTAGTGTCCTCTCGAGTTGCACGCGCCACTTACGGCATTGAATGCAACGCTCTATACAGCTCGAGTATCTTGCTGAAGGTGAGTAGAATATTTCTACTCATTCGGTACATGCTGATCTGCTTTACAGGGAAATAAAGTATCTGAGCTGCGCGAATTCCAGAGGTCTTTCCATACTACCCGAACATCACTTGCTGCATGTAAGATTGAAAGCACGGACATAGTGTGCTACAAGGGTGCGCTCCAAGAGCCGCAGTGGTTGGACGTTGAACAGTGTATGCCCGCAGGTGGTCAACCTCATGTCGATTATCAGAAACTCTCCGTTCCAAGCGGTTCTGCCCCTCCCCCTTCTGCACTCCTCACCGCACGTGTCATCGAAAATCTCAGCGAGGTTGCGTACCCCGAAGGCATCAAGGGCCCGAGGGTTGAGCTCAATGTGAACGTCAAGGATGGCCGATTCAGGTGTGTGTTTCACCTCTTCCACTTCGAATGTTTCATTCATTGCTTCATGTAGATACGACCGTGACTTTCTTATGCAGTTCATGCACATTTGCAAGGAGAAGCCGCCTACCCTTCCTGCTCTCGATGTCCTTGGCATTGAACCCGTCGATCAAGTTTCGTTTCCCATGGCTCGCGGTGACTCTGGAGGTCATCGCAACGCCTCTGGTGCGATTCCCGCGTCTGCTAATCGCCAGGCTTCTGTAGGTCTGGGTATCGGCGGTTTCCAGAAATCCTCCATTCCAAGCGATTTCCAGATGGGCAACCTCCAGTCCCCAGGAAACAAACTTACCAGCGAGGAGCAGTTTGCCATATCCAACACCCGTTCTGCTTCAACTAGCGGTGCTTCCTCATTCCGTTCCCCGATGGTGCGCAGGCCTAGCACAGGTGGGGGGCATCCCATGCATGGCACCGCTGGCAACCGCATACGCAGTAAACGCGGTGAGAGGCGTGGCGATGCAAACAAGACACCGATGTCCCAGGAAGAGCATAGTTCTGGCCTTGGCGCTGGATTCGAGCCTGTTGCACCTCTCGAATTGTTTGTTAACCGTTGGGACCCTACGAGTACGGCCCGCAAGGTTCAACCTGATGTTGATTCACCTGAGCTGGTCGACCGTAAGGTCAAGGGGCTGCTCAACAAGCTCACGATGGAGAAATTCGAGACGATTTCAGACCAGATCATCCACTGGGCCAACAAGAGCGTGAATGAGAAGGATGGTCGGACGCTCATCCAAGTCATCCGGCTGGTGTTCGAGAAGGCGACTGATGAGGCTGCTTGGAGCGAGATGTACGCGCGGTTGTGTCGGAAGATGATGGAGCAGATCAGTCCTGAGGTGCAGGATGATGGGATCAAGAACACAGAGGGAAAGCCTATTGCCGGCGGACAGCTGTTCCGGAAGTATCTCCTTAACCGGTGTCAGGAAGACTTTGAGCGTGGGTGGTTCGCCAAGGAAGCTACTGCTGCTGCAGCTGCGGCGAAGGCTTCTGACGATCACGCAACCAAGGCTGCTAACGATAAGAAGGGCACCGAGGAAGCTGAACTCTATTCGGACGAGTACTACGCTGCACAGAAAGCGAAGCGCCAGGGTCTTGGTCTCATCAAGTTCATCGGCGAGCTGTTCAAGCTGCAGATGCTCACGGAACGTATCATGCACGAGTGTGTGAAGAAGCTGTTGGGCAACGTCGAGAACCCCGAGGAAGAGGAGATTGAGAGTTTGTGTCAGCTGTTGAAGACGGTTGGCCAGTTGCTTGACACGCCGAAAGCCCGCGCGCATATGGATGTTTACTTCACGCGTATGAAGGAGCTCGGCAAGAGCCTCAACGTCAGCTCTCGTATGCAGTTCATGCTTCAGGTGTGTAGCAATGTTTTCTTTTTGTTAGTTGTGCTCATGATCGTGATCTCAGGACGTCATTGAGTTGCGTGGCCGCAAATGGGTCAGCCGGAATACCGTTGCTGCGCCTACGACGATCGCTGCTGTTCACGAGCTGGTAAGATAGACTAGCATCACCGAAAACATTTGTACTGAGCTCGTGTTGCAGACCGCCAAGGAGAAAGCAGCTGCAGAGAAGGAGTCCTTCAACCGTCAGATAAGCATGTCTCGCGGTGGATCTCGACGCGGCGACAACCGGAACCAAGAACACGGTCCTGACGGCTGGGCTGTTGCCGGTGGCAGCTCTGTTCCACGGGCGCCTCCCAAGGCTGGTGATCTGTCACAGTTCGGAAAAATCAGCAAGGGCCCAGCCATGGCAATGGTAATGGGTCCAAGCGGCGTCTTCGCCCGCAAGAAGGACAGCAAACGTGAGACACTTTCGCGGACGAATTCGAGCTCGAACATGTTCCATATGCTCAGTCAGAACCCTGAATTCGCCGCTGAGGCGTCCATGAAACCCAGTCGTTCGTCGAGACTTAAGCTGGGCGTGGATCTCGGTCATGCTAGTGTTCCTGGGCCCGCTGTACAGCGCAGGAAGTTCCAGCTCCTTCCACGGTCTGTTCTTACTGCTGAAGAAAACGCCACGACTCCTTCGGAAGAAGAACCTGAAAGCGCACCTACAGCCATATCAGAAGCAGACGTGAAGAAGAAGATTGATGAAGATGTGAAAGAGTTCTTTGCTGTTCGCAATCTTCAAGAGGCGGAGGTCTACTTCACCAATATTCCTAACGAGCACCGTTTCCGGCTCGTGGACAAGCTGGTTGCGTCCGCGCTCGAGAGCAAGGCGGCGGATGCGAGGTTGGTCGGTGATTTCTTCGCGCAGGCTACGAGTAGTGGACAGTGTACGCTTGAGGTCATTGAGGAGGGGTTCCTGCCCATGGCGGAGTTTTTGGACGATACTGTTATCGATGCTCCCAAGGCGTTTGATTATATGGCTATCATGCTCAGAGGTGCTGGGTTCCAGAATGAGCCTGAAAGACTGTACCGGATCGCTTCGAAGCTCGAGGACAGCTACAAGCTAGTCTCTCTTATGGTTTGATCTGCCCCACTCGCATCTAACGTTTTCGATACATTTTTCTTCTTACATCCTCATCGCATTTCTGTTTTCGTTCGCTTTTTGATTGTATTCTGTGCTTTCTTGGTGTTCTGCAGACTGAAATATGTACATTACGACATGTTCCTCTTTGTGATCGATGTCGCATACACAGGGAAGGCTTTAGCTAGCCATGCATATTAGCTACATTTTAGGGCGGGTACAGGGTACACGATAATAATACTGTACGCTTCCGTAGATACCATGGCTGAATCCATAGCCCTGAGGGTCGAGATGCACGAGGAGCGCAGACAACGCTTCAATCTTCCGCATTGCGTCACATTTGGGAGAGAGAAATGGAGGGGTCGAAAGGCGGCCCAGGGAAGGGCGCAGGCATCGTGGCATACCAATTTCTGCCCTAGGACCTAGTACGTGCACCACCGTAGCAACTTCGGGAGATAGTGCTAGTATGTCATGCGTGAAGCAGTAGTTGGATGGTCTGAATTGAGAAAGCGAGAGATTTGGCCCGTGTTGCGCTGGTGTGCTGGATATATGGGCTTCATTACATTCTAGAGGCACTGTAATAGCACTCCAGAAGGAGCTAACTAAAGAAAGCTGGACACCTGTTCTCGCAGCTGACTTATTTAGCTTATCAGTCCTGTGAACCTTGGCTTTAGAATGTAAAACTCCATAAATGTAAAAGAAAATGCACCACAATCCGACGAAAGGAGGGATGCCAGAGGTATCTTCTTTTTTCTCGTGACTATCAATGACTGAAGGTCCAGCGCGTAGGCGAGGGAAGAGAAGAAAAGACGATGTCATATTTTGTAAAGGCGTCTTGCCACAATCTTCCCGCTATCAAGAAGCGAAGGTCGCGTGGAGCTGTTTCGTGCGGAATATGATGCATTGTAGTGGGTGGGTTATTTTGAAAGCCTGGATCACTTGAACAGTAAGCATAAAAAGAAACGGGTTGGATTCCAAGCTTCGAGTATCGAGTGTTGTAGACGGAACAACTGGAGAAATATACGCACCCGACCGCCCAGAATACGCACACCGAGCCTTGACATCACTTGGACACCCTCTAGCTTCTTGCTGGAAGGCACATTGCCAAGGGGTTTCTAGAGGATGCATGAGTATGGTATGTCGTACAAGACGGCCCACGGCACACAAGAGACTCAAAGTATGTGACAAACGCCACTTTACTTTCAGGCTTTTGTAGCGATGGGTCGTATAGAGTTAGTATACTTAACCAGTATGACGAATCAAGAGGCTCGGACTTGTAGGAATGGGAACGAGACTAAGTAGGGTAATAGTCAGGAAAATGTACGTAGAACTGTGAATAAGAGAGCAATCAAAAGACTGAGGAAGAATACTCGACGGGGAGAGGTATTAATATATCACTGATTGAGACGGAGAATCAAAGGTGAACGTGTACTTATGAGAGGTATGTAAAAGAAAAGTTTGGTAGAGAGCTGTGCATTTCAGTTTATTAGTCAGCATCACTTCCATTGCAAGGGTCCGTTGGACCATCAAATGGGCAACAAGGTGGACATGGTTCTACCCTTCAAATCGTCCGGCAGTTCGAGCGCCAATCTCCAGCTCCTCGACATGTTTGCCAACATTTAGATTCCCACAAGCGCGACTCGATGCAAGGGTCAAACTGGCATTGTTTCACCTGAACCAGTTGACCGCAAGGTCAAGGCGCTGCTCAATAAGCTTGCGATATAGATTCGACTTGATTTCAGATCATACCATCCACTGGGCGAACAAGAGAATCAACGAGGAGGACGGGCGGACCCTCATCCTAGTCATCCGACTGATGTTTGAGCATGCGACGGATAGGGCTGCTTGGAGAAAGATGTATGCACAGCTTTTTTGGAAGATAGATGATGGAGCAGATCAGGCCGGAGGTTCAGGGATAATGGGATCAATAATGCAGAAGGAAAGCCTATTGCCGGCAGTCAGCTCTTCTGGACGTATTTCCTCAGCCTGTGTCAAGAGGATATTGACCGCGGGTGGCTCTGAAGGGAGGCTGCCCCTGCTGCAAGGACTTCAGATGACAGGATAAACAAATCTCTTAACGAGCAGAAGGGCTCAGAGGAAGCTGCCGCGCATGCGTCCTACGCTGCACAGAAGGTGATGCGCCTTGGTCTCGGTCTCACAGTGTTCCTGGGCGAGCTGTTCAGGCGGCAGGCAATCGCGGAGTGTATTATACACGAGCGTGCAAATAAGCTGTCGTGCAACGTCAAGCACCTGGGGAAGAGGAGCTTGAGAGCTTATGCCAGCTATTGCAGATAGACTGAGATAGTTCGCCAGTCGCTAGATACGAGCTGGGCAAGGACCTAAATGTCAGCTCTCGTATACAGTTCATGTTTCAAGTGAGCAGAATTTCTTTGTCTTGATCGGTTGAACTCATCATCGTGAAATTAGGGCGTCGTTGAGTTGCGTGACCGTAAATGGATCAGACGCAAATACTGTTGCTACAGCTATGACGATCGTTACGGTTCGCGAGGCCATCCCACGTTCTTTACATTCTCCCGTGCAGTGCTAAACGTGCAAGACCAATCTCGATCGGGAGTCGGCACGCACTCATGCCTGGTATGCGCCTGACACAGCACCCTGCTTGCACCCAAGTTCCACAAGTCCCCGACTCTGCTCCCTTCGCGGTCACCTTGGCCAAAGGGCGCGTCGCAGAGCCGTTCATCTTCATTTGCATCTCCAAAAGCTAGTTCTCACTCAAGACGTCGAAGAGCGTTAGGCCAGGGCGTGTCCGTAAGGAATGGCGTCTTAGTCCCTCGAAATAATGTGTGATCAGTAGTACAACCAGGTCTGGTTTTATCCTCACGCTGACGCCATGTCCAATCCTAATTGTTACTTGTAGGATCCGTTGTTGGATCAATAGATTGATGCCTCGGCCCCGTTATCTTTATTGGCAGCCGCCAGTCCTGCCATAAAAAGCCGAAGTCGTGCAGTGTTTCGGATCCGTACCCGCTACGTCTTCCGGCTTTGTAAATGGCAAAACCCTAGCCTCTGCATTAGCCACAGCTTCGTCGAAGCAACCTCCAAAACCCTCTTCATCAACTGTCCCTACCGCCCACACCCTACATCGATATCACAGAAAAGGGTGCCTGCATCATGACGCACGAAGAAGGCTCCGCAGATCAGCATCAATTGAGGTCGCCGTTTTGACGTCGAATAGCGAATACCTGAATGCAATTGTGGCAAACGATAGCGTGCGGCTGAGGTTACTTGAAAGACGTGAGGCTTGAGAGCATAAGCAATATGTGTTCATGGTAGGGAAAGGGGGAGTTGAGGTGATGCTTACGGAATGCGAAGCGAAGGTGAAAAATGCACAAAAGATTTTGACTATGGAATTGACATCGTGTATCATAATGGGATCAGAATCGTGAGTTGATAGAAACGGCCGCTGAGCTTCCTCATCTCTAACAACTCTACCATCATCTGTGTTTTCGATACGCCTTTCGTTTATTGGCATTCTCATATTGCGCACGTTCTACTGCTCTGCTCGATACGTGTTTGTGCGGCATGTTTTGGCCGTTCTTTTCTACTTACTAGTACTTAGATATAGCGGCATACTTACTGCATAGACTTATTGCTTACATCAGCATGTCACAGGGCTTGTTCGACTTTCTGAGTAAGGAGCGTCAATCTCTTGACCATGACATTATATTGCCGGTTGGAGTGGACGTATATAGGGTCGTTCTCGTTCTTAGCAAGTTCGCCCACCATCGCGCGATTTCGCCGGAATGTCAACGCAGGTCTCAACATCGTCTTCAGAACACAGCCCATGGCTAACCATCAGGGCGCATCTCAACTTTTTCCGCATACATGTTATATTTTTGTAAGTTCGCCGCATAACACCGCTGTCTGTTGGCATCACGGAATTTGATGACATGTATGTTTAGCACTTTGACGCCCCTGATATTCTCCGGAATCCTTTATGCTAGCAATGGCAAGTATCCAGTTGCATACATTGATGCACTATACAATTCAGTCAGCGCGATGACCGTCTGTGGTCTCGCGACTGTGAACTTGAGCCAGCTTACCGCTTGGCAGCAAGTGTTGTTATTCATTCAGATGTGTATTGGAAACCCAGTGCGTTCCTTGGCTTCAGGTACACGTGATACTTCTCTAACCTTGGCTCAAGGTCATCGTGTCGTGGGTGATGGTGTACACCAGGAGGTTGTTATTTACAACGTGCGCGTCAATGATATTCACTCCTAATCTTACAGGCACTACTTTGCTAAGACATTCGATCATGTTATTGGGGTAGAGGCTGCCCGACAGGCCGCGATCAAGGTGGAACAGCAGCTTGCCACTGCGTCTCTGTCTGCAGGGAATTCTGTCGGCAGCAAAGGCGGGTGGTCCCGCCGCTTCTTCCGAAGGAAGACCGGCCTTAGTACGGTGCCGGAGGATTCTGCTAGTGGTGATGCTCGAACGGCACCGAAGGACAGCGCAAAGAAATTGAGGCCCGATATGATCAGGCGCATGGATGGACAGCCCAAACCGGTCAACCCGAGCGGACGGATCACAGAAAGCGGTACGGTTCCTATGAAGCATTTTTCGTTGAAATATGTAATCAGCTTAGATACGCAAGCAGAAGAACAAGGGCAAGGGCCCTCTCCTCATCAACTTGCGTTCGCCGATGAAATAACCCAGTCTCCGACGCAGCTTGAGTTTGAGAATGATGTCGAGATCAAGAACCTACATGTAGAAACTGTCAACGCGGGGCCTGCAGATCTGAAAAGAAACGCCTCGTAGGCATCTACAACACCACTTGTTCGTACCAGCGAGCCTGACGTCTGTTTTGCATCAGTGAGCGCGCACGTCGTCTTTCCGATTCAGTAAATCTTGGGGAACCTTCAAATTGTGGGCCTGAAGCGGGTCAGGGTGCTGTAACGTCAGCTGCATCGACTGGAATGCCTCAGACAGCAACTATCGAGTTTGCACCCACTGTTTCTCCTTCATATCCCCCTCTCTTTCCTGTCGGTAGCCGGACCGGTCACTCGGATTCCCCTGAAATTTTATCAGATATTTCAGTTTCAGGGTTCTCTACTCCCCGCCGTCGCCGTCGCCGTTCTTCCGCAGTCCCCCAACATTCGCATGTGCCATTAGCACAGCACCCAACCATTCAGACACATCGATCTAGCGATACTAGGCGCGCATCGAATTCGCATCATTTCGACCCACCGCAGGAGCAGATGCTACGGGGGTTCGGGGGGTTTCCTATGCCGCACGAGCTGCTGGGGATGCTGTTTGGTTGGCTGTTTCCTAATACCAACAATAGACTGAAGAGAACTGTAACGATTCCTGTTACTACTACACTGGCAGGCGGTGGGCTGGGACGGACTATGAGCGGCGCTGCGAGTATCCCTGGGAGGCCAACACACGGCGGAAGCGTTAGCGCTAAGGAAGGTACGAAGCCTGTAACGTATATTTCGTTCGACGCCGTCGTTGGGCGGAATTCTGCGTTTCATTTTTCGACCAACGAGCAGCTTGAGGAGTTGGGTGGAGTTGAATATCGGGCGCTGAACGTGCTGCTTTGGTTAGTTGCATCTGTGAGTCATCTTGTTCTCAGTCGTCCTCATCGACTTCAAATGTCTTCGTAGTATCACATGGCCGTACAATTGGTTTCCTTCGTGGTGATCGCTCCTTACATGTCATTGCCAAAGTGGGCAAGCAATTTCGAACCTCCTGCCCAATTTAGAATAATCACGGTTCCTTGGTGAGCAGCGTCTTACGACGCTAAGTAGCAAGACACCAACTAACAGGACCTGAATGTAGGTTTTCATTGTTCCAAGTCGTATCGGCGTACACAAATACCGGAACTTCTCTTGTCGACCAGAGCATGGTGCCCTTCCAGACAGCCTATCCAAGTGAGCATAATATATCATATATACTGGATGATACTGACGTTTTCTCGGTTAAGTGATCTTTTTTATGATCTTTTGTATTTTGGCTGGTAACACTGCATTTGTGAGTGTCAGTGAGCTCGTTCTAACAACTTAATAATCATTCATTGTCGTTAGCCAATACTGTGAGTTCGCAATCCGGAATGCATAACAGTTCTTACTCAAAAACAACCTGAAGGCTCCGGTTTCTCATGTAAGTATGCTATCTCTGTGATAAACTTGTTGTTCATCGTAGGAAGTTGGATCATCACAAAACTCGTACCGAGGGATTCTCGACTGAATGAAACGCTTCATTTCCTCCTGGATCATCCCCGCCGATGCTTTGTTTATCTTTTCCCTTCATATCAAACTTGGTTTCTCCTTACGATTCTGGTCATTATGAAGTACGCACACCTGACGAGTATCTCTACGATCGTATACTGAACTCGGCAATATAGCCTTACAGACTGGTTCTGCTTTTTGGTCCTTGATATTGGTAACCCTGATATCGATTCCATACCTTTAGGAACAAGAGTTGTTGCTGGACTGTACCAAGCTATTGCTGTTCGTGCCGCGGGGTTTGGAATAGTTCCGCTTGCCAGAATAGCTCCCGCTGTCAAGTTAGGTTGAGCAATCATCGTCTGGAAAAAGCGCTAACTCCGGGGAACAGAGTCATATATGTTATCATGATGTATGTTAGCGTATGTGAGTGCCTTAGTTATCTTGGTAATACATGTAAAACTGACTGACGGTCAAGATCCCATTGCACTAAGGTACGTTCGCCACTGGCAACCGTGCAGATAGGTAATTATGATGCTGATTAATCTAGTGTCCGCTCGACAAACGTCTACGAAGAGCAATCCCTGGGTATATACGATGATGATGATTCGAAGGATGAAAATGCCTTTTCAACCGCAGGCCCAAGGATGACGGTATGGTCTCGGTACTTGGCCATGCATGCACGTCGACAACTGGCATTCGGTATGTCTGATTTTCTCGTCTAATGATTTGTCTCACCCGGCTATCAAGACATGTGGTGGTTGTGTCTGGTAAGCTTCTATGCAGTCGCCGCGGGGGAGTAGACTGAATTTGTCTGACGTAGGCGCTGGTGTTGATTTGTATCATAGAGGTAAGCAGCGCAACGGCGGAGGATTCGCGACGGTTCTAATGGGTCGGCTAATGGTAGCGCGGAAACTTGGACAACACGGAGATACAGGGCTGGTTCAATATCTTTACTATCAGTATGTCCTCATCTTATCGGACTGTGGCCTCTGCTCAATTCCAGCAAGTTTTTGAATTAGTCTCAGCATACGGCACTGTCGGTCTCAGTCTTGGGATACCCACCGTGAGTGATGGAGATGCTATGTTACAATTGAAGTATTCTGATTTGCTGTGGTAGGAAAATTACTCGTTTTCCGGTGCCTTGAAGCCTCTTTCAAAGCTCATATTATGCCTCGTCATGCTTCGTGGGCGACATCGTGGTCTCCCAGTAGCCATCGACCGCGCAATCATGTTCCCCTCCGAATTTCAAAAGACGAACGACGAGCCGCCCGTCCCTGTCGTGCATGATGACAGGCAATCAAGTCCCCACAGCGGGTTTCTGCATACTCGCGACCCCCTTCCAAAAGAGGACGGTCTCGCTTCCAACAACGAAGGTCCAATTACATCAAGGGACGACTGAAAAAAGATGAGAAGCGGAGTGGCAGCTATAATGCACTTGTTGAGCCTGGAAGGCAAAACGCGGGGATGGAAGTATCTAGTATGATCCTATGCTCGCACCACGGTAACGAGTTAACTTTGCCTTCTACTACCCAGATCCACTATCAGACAAGTGGCACGGTGCCACATAGGACATTGATAAGTGCGTTCTTCAAAAATCTACACGGCCGAGGTAAGATAGATCTCCGAGGATCTATACACCGCAAAAATGTTGTCAGCAGGTTTCGAACCAACTTCGAGAGAAACAGATTTTAATTCTGTTATGGTAATCACTTAGCTAAGGTCAGTTAGATGAATGACGGAGGAAACCATCCATCTCGAGTCAATCATTGTCAGGGCACTGTGTGCCGATAGAAAAAATTAGCTGACACAGGGCAAGTTTCGAACCTGCACAGTCCAAGAGTACAGATTTTAATTCTGTTGTGGCAACCATTGGGCTAAGACCAGTTATGAACGTCCAAATCATGCGCGAGTGAATGTCAAGGTGTGTTCCGATAGAAAAAAAAACTGTCACACGGCAGGTTTCGCACCTGTCCAAGAGAAACAGATTTTGATTCCGTTACGATAACCACTTGGCTAAAACCAGTTAAGATGAACGTCCGAGCAAACCATACACGAGTGAATGTCAAGGTGTGTTCCGGTAGAAAAAACACTTGTCACACAACAGGTTTCGAACCTGCACAGCACTAGTCCAAGAGAAACAGATTTCAATTCCGTTGTGGCAACCACTTAGCTAAGGCCGGTTAAGACGAAGCTCCGAGGAAACTATCCATGAGCGAACGTCGAGGTGTGTGCCAATACCAAAAAACCTTGTCGTCGGCAGGTTTTGAACCTGCGCCGTCCAAGAGAAACAGATTTAGATTCTGTTGTGGTAACCACTCTGGCCAGGACACTTCCCAAGTTGAGAAGAACCTCTGAAGGACTGTCCATTAATGAATGTCAAGGTGTGATATAAGGGAAAATAATTTGTCGGCAGGTTCCGAATCCGCACCACCCACAAAACATGCCAGGAATAAGCGAGTCGGGGGCTGGCGCCGCAGCTGTTGCGATACTAGTAGTAGGATTCACATTCATCAAATTTGCAGGTATTTATTGATGTGTGGCCGAATCTCAGGTAGGCGCATGAGTGTCTGCGACGCTGGATTAAGACCGGTTGAAACGTTGAAACGTAGTGAAGTATGCCAGAATATGGATGGAAAAAATGTCGGTATAGGATAAGCAGGTGCGTGGATACTGACCCGATGACATGAATGAGTTCATATGCACATCATATGATTGAGCGAACCGTTATATACCTGGAGACCAGAGGTTCCTGCAGCGATGACGAGTCACACCATGCATAGAATGCTGTCAGGTCTTGATCCAGCACCTAACCCTCGAGTTACGTTTCGCCTCATAAAACTGTATGCTCGTCCTAGAATCACATATTGCTTCGTCATGGTTTATGTGATCAATGCGTCAACACGATCCTCACCTTATTGGACAAACTAGTTGAGAAATTGCAACACATATCGTTGCCTCTTGCCTCTATCGCAGGAAAAGGTAGGGAGACTATGCTTCCCAGTTGTCCCAATTGAGAACATTCCTGTCAGTTCAAGTGGTCAGCGATCATTGCGATGTCCTCCCGACTGCCTTCAAGTCTGTGGGGAATCAGTTGATGATCTACTTACTTGCCGCCTGTCAAAGAGAATAGGAGAATGCCAACAGACGTGGACAAAGCGTTGGCTGATTCCGGTAAGATGCAACGGCAGCGCACATTAACTTGAGGATCTCACTTGGAAATGATACACATACCTGAGGACTCCGTCCTTCTTCGAACGAAAGGTGGAATGGACAGGGAGATGGGTGTCTGTTACATTTGTCTGGCTATCTAGACAGACTGACACATCGAGATGACGAGCGCGTCAATAAGCGCCTTGGGGCAGATGTCAGAACGAACTGCACGAGGTTACAAATGATGCGACACTCCAAGAAATTGAAACAAACCAACAGAAACAATGGCCCTGGCAACGGGTCCCGAAAGAAATACGAAAGATGGAATAAAGTCTCCAAAGATTAGGAAAAGCCCTGGATATTGATGACGAGGCGGAACAGGTTGACAGGACCTGAATCGTTCAAGATAAGCCAGATCTGAATCGCTCCTTCAATAGCATAATTCTACGAATGACAAAGACCCACCTCGCTGACACGCAAATGAAGTCAAACGTTAAACTGCATTTCCCTCGCTAATGCTGATCTGCCAGGTAAGTCTGGCGCCAGCTCGCTCTGACCCTAAACTGGTACCACACGCATGACCGGAATGATCAGAGTTTGATTTAAGGGACATTGCACAGCGATGTACGCACCTAGAACCTAGCTATTTGATGGTCTGTGAACAAAGGAATGTAAAGTCTCATATGTACACTGAAACAGTAGGCCGGCATCTGACACAACTGAAGAAGAGTGAAGAAACAGGAAGTAAATCGCGAGCGAGTGTACACGTAGACGCACAAGCGTTTGCAACCACTGGCAGCGCACCCTAACAGATGGTTCTAACTGTGTCGAAAGTAAAGGGGCGCGCTTAAGGAGACGAAGTTGGGGTGGAGAAAGCTAGGAGAATAGGCACGGCTTTGCACGCGGACTGACACATGGGAATACGTTCGAGGTGGGAGTCGACCGGATGAATCTTCAATCGTCGGGACTTGGGGGTGCCGAGACAGCGTACAAGTGATCACTGAATCTGGAATCCAACGAACAGAAGCCATTTGGAAGTTATGGTGCATATGTCTTGCTGCTGCGCCAATGATGTACGAAAGTTTCAAAAGGCCGTCCAACTTGAAGGAGAACAACTTCAGCAACTCTCACGCCGAGTGAGAGTTGACATCGACTGGATGAATTTTCTCCACCTCGGGCCCTGGTCTAGCGTGAGCATTTAATAATGGCGTGTAGGTCTCTTCGGCGAATTAATCGGTCCAGTGCACCTGAGTGACATAAGAAGTGAGGGTAATAAACCTCGGAAACGGGGTTAGCCGGCGTGGGTTATTTGCCTCGGATTCAATGGTCCTCTACACCAGCTTTACCACCAGCTTTACCCCAGCACTTGTACCAGCTTATACTACATAGATTACGGACCCTGTGAGATAAACATAGATATAGATTACTCTAATCAGCGCTGATAACGATCTTGCCAGCGCCGGCACTGTCCGCAACGTCGGGAACGTCGGGAACGTCGGAGGGCGCGCGAATGTAGTTCGGCAAACCCCTCCCGCATCACGTGCGAACTCAACTTAGCAAACCTTCGAGCTCGCTGTCCCTCACAGCGACGCGCGTTACCCCCTGCTTCACATTGCAAGGTACAATCAAATATCATTTAAGAACACAGGATATACACAATATCATGCTAGGAAATCAACCCAATGCTTCTCATGAACATATCAGTCTCCTGTTCTACCTGATGGTATTCCTCAGCCTGCTGGTCGGCGTCCTTTGTCCCTGAACCCCATGCACTCATGTTGCAGTGTTGAAAAATCTCGAATGGGTCCACCTGATGGGTACCCACCATGTCCCTGATAGAATGGAATGACGGGATTTGATTATCGGGTTGCACGACACCCTTGGTACCTCCAACTAAGTCTGTGCGTGTTCGACTAGCCTCGATGAAAGCTGGAGAGCGTTGGGGGGCATCATCATCATTGTTCGAGACATCTGTAATTCCAACAGATAGAGGGCTGGCTCCATCATTAATGGCAGGTGAAGGAGAGGTGGCGGTGAGAGGGGAATCAACGTTGGAGGCATGGTTAGGAGGATCTTCATGTTCAGAGTCTGAGTCTGGGACGATAGCCTTGCTTTTTGCGCTGATGGATGGTGCAGGCCTACCACGCTTTCTTTTTCCCTTATCGCTACGGGTTGCTCTAGTTTTCTCCTCCCCTGAAATAACACGTTGCTCGTGCACCTCCTTTCTCGCAGTGAGTTCTTCATTGGTCAGTTCACGCCAGTAACACAAACCATCTTTGAGAGCATTGTGCAAGCGCCTGAGAGCAACACTCGAGGTAATCTCCCCTGGGTTGGTGATAGCACCCTCCGTCCACCCTACAAGCTCGATGCCCCACGCACAAATGAAACGTTCGTGGTTGTGATATGCTACCTGAGGCATTTCTGTAGCTGAAACACCTCGCTTGTTGAGGATTTCCTCTGCAGAAATGTCAGCGGCAGGAGTGGAGAAGGCAATTTAAAAAACATACCCATATTGGTGCGAATCATGTCTCGAATTTCTTTTTTAAGGAACGTTGTCTTCCTCGCACCTGAAGTGCGAATGACACCTTCTACACCTGATGCAATGTAGGCATCGATATTGACAACTATCTGTTCAGGTGTCAGCTTAAACAGGGCAAGACAGGCATTTTTGACGGGGTCGGACGCATAGCTTCGTGGTCCGAAATTGTCGTTCGATGTGTTCCTTGTCAGACCCCAGAACACATTGCAACCAGTGCGTTTTTCAAGGCCTATGATCTGTGTGGTGTCAGCGAAATGAATAGATGAATCTTTGGACAAACGTACCTCGGGATCAATATTGCCCATAGTCTTTGCAATTTCCGTTGCAACATCCTTGGCATAAATCTTTATCGGAGCCTTAGACATGTTTTCAACTTGTATGTCTTCCATTAAATCATCTTCCTCGTCTTGCGTCAGGTTTTTCCACTCGCCAGACTCCTTGAGTTCTCTAGAGACGATAGCGAGTGTCTTCCTGCCATCTAAGATACCTAGTACATTATTGTTAGTCAATCACTACAATTATGGAGAACGAGTCCTTACCATTTTCCTTTCGCTTGGCAATTTCACGTCTCACGACCGCATTGAACACAGAGACTTTGCGGGAACTCTTCAGCAGCTTTCCTCCCAAGAAAAATTGCTTTGACATCCATTCGAGTGAGCTGTTCGTGCAAAATGTGAGCTGCATGGTAAATATACACAGCCCAAACATACGTATGATATTTTTCTGCAAGGTCTGCAATGGTGACCATATAAGCACTCCGCGCATCACCAACCTCTTTCCACATTTCAGCAGTGCGTGCTGCCGATATTTTGCATTGCTCACGCGTCCGTCGAGACTTTTTCTTCTGACCTGTGGCCGGAGTACTCATTGTCAGATGTCAGAGAGAACACAATGGGTTTGCAGAAAGTAAGGAAAGAGCCCACAAACGAAAAAATCTGTTGATGCAAACCTATAGCCTCTAGTACTTATGAAGCACCGGTGATTAATTGAATTAGGTATAGCACTGAACTAAAAATTTTGAGGGATCCGACCATAACATGTGGCGAGAGCGAAACTTTTCAAACCGAACTAACCAAATTTGACATTGAAGCAATATACATTCATGGTATTTGAGTTATAGCGAGTAGGAGATGAAAGCATGGCGACAGCAGCGCTCAAAGCAACATTAAAAAACAGCTAGATAGGTGAGAATAAGATCAAAAGGTCAGATGAACAACACACTGTGGACTCACATGAATCACCTCCGCGTGCGATCAGATTGCTGTGCTATATCAAGCACACTTATTTGTTCCTCCGGAAGTGAATGCACGATCACCTGACGAAGGTTACGTGCTTGTGACACTGAAAGTCCAGCATCAACAAAGCAAGTTTCCCAGTCATCGACAGAGTAGTCAAGGCTGGCATCAATCCTCAACATAACTTCCGGTGTGGCTTCAATGCCTTGAAGGTAAGCATGAACTGTAGGAGAGAAGTTGAAGGTGGACATAGTGACATGGGTGTAATAGGCTGGTGGAGGGCTAAGCAGCAGATCATTTCCTGGCGGTGTTCCATGTGGTGTCCTGATCCAGCTCGGCTCTCCTAAATGTCGCTGTGGTAATAATGATTCAAAATTTTGATGAATTTAAGTCCATGACAGACACCAACCTCTTGTAAGGAACTTGTCAAGGCTGGGTCTCGTAAATGTCGCTGTGGTAACGACTCAAAATGTTCAAGTCCATGACAGGCACTGCCAACCTCTTGTGAGGAACTCGTCAAGGCTGGGTCTCGTAGATGTCGCTATGGTAATGATTCAAAATGTTGATGAATTCAAGTCTGTGATGAACACTAACCTCTTGTAAGGAACTCGTAGATGATGCTGTCAGCACAATGAAATGACCACTGCATTCATCTCGAATGGCAACAGTCCCGGCAGGAATGTCTGCATAGCGTGGTGCTTCATTGAAGCGTTGAAATGAACTCATGGGTGAGAGGCATGACTGAGGCGATGCGTTGCTATGAACCAGACTTGCTGAGGCTGGAGTTGAGCGACGTGGGGTCGGACTTGCACTAGTAGAGGTGTGAGTGACATGATGGGCAGGAGTTGTGCGAAGTAGAGTCGTTGCGCTTGTTGAATTTGTGTGAGTGTGATGTGGGGTGGTGGCACTGGATGGCAGAACATCCAACCGAGATGAACCAGAGCGATCAACTGCAGTAGCAAGATTTATGTTGCCAACGACAGCCTGCCGCGTCTCTGGATCTAATACATAGCCTGGTCCAGGTTGGAGTTGATGCAGCTTGTGCCGGAACTGTAGAAGATGGGGAACACCTAATTCGCGTTGCACAATATCCTTGAGTTTTGTGACGGTAGTACTGAGTTCTGGGAACTGAGAGAGCTGTCGAGTGCAGATGACTTCAACATCGATGTTGGATGGTGTTAAAGGTTGAGAAGGGTTCCATTCGGGCCATATTGCAAATCCAACGAATAAAACATCAGCGAGACGGCCTAGACCTGTCACCTATGAAGATGCACAACATTAGAAGTCAAATGAAGAAGTCTATAAGTAGCTCACTGCATCATGAACATCACCGATCCCTTCATTCCAAGTGTCACGAGTTCCAAATACAAACCATTATTCTTTCTTGAATACTCGTAAGACATCCAATAAGCGCCCAGAACAAGCGCCTGTAAAAGCGCCAGAGTCAGCGTCTGTACCAATAACCTTCACAAACCCTAACCCGAATTCCTTCATACCATTGGCGCCTACCACTTCTATCTCCGATATTCCTGAAGACGACTTCCTGTCACAAATGAACGAAGCACGTGACATCCTTAGATCTTTCCAGAACCTTTCCGCAGCAGCCACGAGGTTGATGACATCATAGTGTAGATTAGATTAGATAACATCACGTGACTTGATTCCAGAACATTCTATTACGTAAACATCATACGATTCTCTTTTCTATTTAATGATTGGTTAGTTAGTTCATTCTCAGATTCAATCTCCGTTTCAATATATGTATATAGGTAGCTCGTTGTAGTTAGTAGTTCTTTAGTTCAAACCTCTTGTGTATTAGCTCACTGCTTGCGCAATCCAAGACGTCCCTGCTCATTATTCTCTTTTCTTTGTTGTGATATCCTTTGTTTGAGTCCTAGTCTCTGCCCCTACGTTAAGTCGTTAAAAGGGTTGTGACATTAGGTTTGAACTATAGGAGACTCCGACTCTACGCATTACCGCTTGCACTACTACATCCTCTGAAACTTTGGCCAGCTAGACTTAGCTCGACAAACGTTCAGACGATCTTCTTTGACATCAACATTTCACGTGTCCTTTAATTCTTGGTTTCTATAGTCATAGGACCAACGATTAAACGACAAAACACTTTCTATATTGCCCGGTCTAAACAACCGTGACCTTTGATTCTATCATTCTCCCCTTTGCTCGCTTGAGCGTTTTCATACCTATCCTTTCGTAGTTAGTAGTCCTATACCAGGCCCTGCCGTACATTGCAGCCGCCAGTATACGGAGGTGTTCACGACATTAGGCGTGTCACTACAACTTTGAGTGCTGGCCCAAAACCCTGCCTGCTCAACGTTACTATAGTTTCCTTTTTACCGTTACCCTTTTCTTCGTACGATACGTAGGCTACTCTATCCAAGTAAATAGAAGAGTTGTCTAGCGATAAGTCCTACGCATAGATCCTACCAAGGAGTTAGAAACAAATCTAGTCCAGAACTGACGCTTGTAAGGCATTGCCTGGAAGAGCGGTCGTGTCGTTCTAGTTTGTTCTCTTGGGAAGTGTTTGCAAAGGCACCTAGTTTCTCTCACTTGGCGAGTATAGTTGTTACGTACATTTCTTTAGTTAGTAGATAGGGAAGAGTCAGTTGGGTTTTACCAGGACCCTTTGACCCTGAAGTACGAGGTAGATCCGATCAGATATCGGGGACCGCTTCAGTTTTCCATTTACGTATTCCTTTTCCACTTCCTTTTCACCATCTTTCCCTTCCGGATGAGCCGTTACGACTAGCTCAT
Source organism: Suillus subluteus (assembly GCA_016647755.1). NCBI lineage: Eukaryota > Fungi > Basidiomycota > Agaricomycetes > Boletales > Suillaceae > Suillus > Suillus subluteus. The sequence goes on along the minus strand of JABBWI010000027.1, from coordinate 431,377 downwards.
CAATTCATTATTCCTTTTCGGGTAGACCGTTACGACTAGTCTACCAATAGTCATTGTAAATCGGGTTCCAGAATACAACTGGTACAATGACAAAAAGAACGTACTCGTTGCAAGAGTTCAACGCAATGGGAGAAGCTCTCAACGGAAAGCCTTTTGTATGTTACCGTTGTGGAAAGCCAAACCACATTGCAAGAAATTGCAGAACCACGTCTCCACAGAGAGAGACAGAAACACGAACTCCCAACATTCCCGCGAAAGACACCAAACTTCCAGAATGGTTCATAGAATCCTTGACCCGAGGAGAGGCAAGGAAAGACGCACCCAAATGGTTCCAGGACTTTGCAGAGTCACCACAAGGCAAAGCATTTTTGGCAAGAGAAAAAACCGAAAGATCACAACCGCCAAAATGGTTCAGGGACTGGGTAGCAACTAGGAAAGAAGAAATCCTAGAAGAACCAGAAGAAGAGAACGTGTCAGGAAGCAGATATTCGATTCTATCCAGCTTTGCAGAAGTAGAAGAAGTATACCTAAAATCAAAATCAGAACACTTCTACATTCCAATAACGTTGGTAGGAAAGAAAAAGACTGCGGACATTAGAGCCCTTGTGGATTGTGGGGCGTCTACTCTATTTATTAACAAGAAGTTTGTGTTGGACAATGACGTTCGGTGTCGTAAATTAATAAAGTCTATTCCGGTCAAGAATATTGACGGCTCGTTAAATGCCGCTGGATCGATGACACACTTCGCAGAACTAGGTCTAAAGATCGGTGATCATGAAGAAAGTAAAGCAGCTTTCATGGTTACGGACTTGGGAAGCGATGACGTTATTATCGGCATAGATTGGTTAAGATATCATAATCCGGAGATAGATTGGAATGCAGGACGTTTCTCATTATCTAGGTGTCCGGTTAAATGTATTACGAAAAAGGAACAAAGGCAAAAAAATAGAGAAAACAGAAAAGCACAAAAACAAGTAGATAGAGTTCCAGATCTGATTCCCACAGAAGAGGATGATGACGAGGAGATGGAAGAGAGGAAGGTGACCTGTGAAGAGGTGGAAGACGAAGATAGTCCTGAAAGATGGATTAGATACAAAGCCTCGGTCGCCACGGAGCAGAAAGTAGCAGAAGAAGCTACAAAGAAGAAGAAGTCGGTAGAGGAAATGGTTCCTGAATGGCTACACGACTACCTGGGAGTATTCTCAGAAGAGGAATCTAAGAGATTTCCTGAAAGAAAGAAATGGGATCATGCGATAGATCTCAAGGATGACAATGATCTTCCTCCTAATGCGAAACCCTATCCCTTGTCACCAAAAGAGATGGACACTTTGAAAGATTGGTTAAAAGCCGAGACTGCACTGGGACGTATTAGAGATTCACAATCTCCAGTAGCAGCACCTTTCTTCTTTGTGGCCAAAAAAGATGGCAAGTTGAGACCTGTAATGGACTATAGAAGGCTTAATGAGAAGACGGTTAAAAATGCATATCCGCTACCGAGATCTCAAGACCTGATTGATGCCCTTACTGGTGCTACGATGTACTCCAAGATGGATGTACGATGGGGGTACAACAACATTAGGATGAAGGAGGGAGACGAGTGGAAGGCAGCTTTCAAAACGCCTTTTGGTCACCACGAACCAACCGTAATGTATTTTGGGTTGACAAACTCTCCAGCAACTTTCCAGACCATGATGAATGAGATATTCAGAGATTTAATAGACGGCAAAACAGTGGTCGTTTATATCGATGACATCTTGGTCTTTACGAATGGAAATAGAGAGCAACACCAGAAGATCGTGCGAGAAGTGCTCAAACGATTGAAAGAAAACGACTTGTACTTGAAGCCTGAGAAATGTAGCTTTGAGCAGACAAAAGTCGAATTCCTTGGGTTGATTGTGGAAAAAGGCTGTGTATCGATGGATCCCACCAAGGTTGAAGGAGTGTTAAAATGGCCTGTTCCCAAATGCGTAAAAGACATACAAGCATTCATGGGTTTTGCCAACTTCTACCGAAGGTTTATACTTGGATTCTCGGATATAGCCAGACCAATGAATGATTTGCTGAGAAAAGATGCCAAATGGGACTGGACAGAGAGACAGCAAAACGCTTTCGATGAGTTAAAGAAGCGTTTTACAGAAGCTCCCGTCTTAGTAATGCCAGATGTTGAGAAAAAGATGAAAATAGAAACAGATGCCTCCGATTATGCAACAGGAGCAGTCTTATCTCAACTGATGGAAGACGATTTGTGGCACCCAGTGGCATATTACTCAAAGTCAATGAATGATGCAGAAAGAAATTACGACATTCATGACAAAGAGTTATTAGCAATCATTAGGGCGTTGGAAGAGTGGAGGCACTATGTGCAAGGGAAACCCCAACATGTGGAGATCTGGACAGATCATAAGAATCTCGAGTATTTTATGACGAGTCAGAAGTTGACACGAAGGCAAGCCAGATGGAGTTTGTTCCTGGCGGAGTATGAATTTACGCTCCAACATAAGCCTGGTGTGGTCAATGATAAGGCCGATCGTCTATCTCGGAGAGAAGACCACAGAGGGGGGGTAGAAAACGATAACTCAGATCGCATTTTGTTAAAACCGGAGTTTTTCAAGATTAATGCTGCTAAAAGAGGCCAAATTCTCATAGAAGGAGAAAGTTCGCTCATGAAAAAGATAAGAAAGAGCACAGAACAAGAGCCCGAAGTAATGAAAGCGCTAGAGACGCTAAAAGCAGCACCGGTACAACTGCGTAGAGGAATCAAAGAATGGAATGTGGAAGATGGATTGGTGTTATTCCGAGGCATGGTATATGTTCCAAATGATAAAGAGATCCGCCGAGAGATATTGGAGTTGTTTCACGACTCTCCACCGGCTGGACATCCTGGACGTGCCAAAACCTTAGAATTGATTTCCAGAAACTATTGGTGGCCCTCAATGACGAAGTATGTCCATGATTACGTAGACGGTTGCGATCGATGCAAACAGACAAAGGTGTTCCCAAGTAAACCAACGGGACCTTTACAGCCAAATGAAGTTCCAGAAGGACCTTGGCAAACGATCTCATGTGACCTGATAGTGGATTTACCAAAGAGTGAAGGATGCGACAGTATATTTGTTGTCGTTGATCGATTTTCGAAACAATCGCACTTCATTCCCACCACCAAAGATATAGACTCGAAGGGAATTGCCGAGCTATTTCTAAAGAATGTATGGAAACATCATGGTACACCAAAGAAGGTGATTTCGGATAGAGGAACACAATTCATTTCGAAGTTCATGGGACAAGTTTCAAAAAGATTAGGAACGAAATGGTCTGCGTCGACCTCCTATCATCCCAGAACAGACGGACAAACAGAACGTGTAAACCAAGAAGTTGAACAATACTTGCGCATGTTTGCCTCGTATAGACAAAATGATTGGGTATCTTGGCTGCCAATAGCAGAGTTTTCACATAACAATGCAGTCACAGTAACCGGTCACAGTCCGTTCAAGGTCCTCTATGGATATAATCCTGAATTCACCGTATCTCCAAACTCCAAGTCCCTTATTCCCGTTGCCGATGAGAGAGTAGATCAGATGAGAGAAGCAAGAGATGATGCGGAAAATACTCTAAAGATGGTTAATGAACGCATGAAACGCTTCTATGACCGAGGAGTTAAAGACGCACCTCAGTATCAAAAGGGAGACAAGGTCTGGCTAGACGCAAAGAATATCAAACAACGTCGTCCAAGTCAAAAGTTGTCAGATCGTCGTCTTGGGCCCTTTGAAATACTAGAGAAGACCGGCGAAGTGAACTACAAATTGAAATTACCGGAAAGTTATAAGATTCATCCGGTGTTCCACGTCGAGTTGCTTACTCCATATTATGCATCTCAATTGATCCCTCATTCTCAACCCACCCGACCACCTCCAGACATAGTTGACGATCAGGAAGAATTTGTCGTAGAAGAGATATTAGATAGCCGACAAATCCGAGGAAAAGTGCAATACCGAGTAAAATGGGAAGGATATCCAATAGAAGAATCGACATGGGAGCCAGAAGAAAACGTTAAAAACTCCCCGATTTTGATTGCGGACTTCCATAAGAAAAATCCCACGGCTGCCAAATCCAAACGGATTTTAGGATCTATTCTCGATACAGAAGAGTTCAAGAAATGGAGAGCTAAAAACATTCGACCATCTTACATTCGCGATGACGCTCATCCTAGAGAGGGGGTAATGTCACGAGTTCCAAATACAAACCATTATTCTTTCTTGAATACTCGTAAGACATCCAATAAGCGCCCAGAACAAGCGCCTGTAAAAGCGCCAGAGTCAGCGTCTGTACCAATAACCTTCACAAACCCTAACCCGAATTCCTTCATACCATTGGCGCCTACCACTTCTATCTCCGATATTCCTGAAGACGACTTCCTGTCACAAATGAACGAAGCACGTGACATCCTTAGATCTTTCCAGAACCTTTCCGCAGCAGCCACGAGGTTGATGACATCATAGTGTAGATTAGATTAGATAACATCACGTGACTTGATTCCAGAACATTCTATTACGTAAACATCATACGATTCTCTTTTCTATTTAATGATTGGTTAGTTAGTTCATTCTCAGATTCAATCTCCGTTTCAATATATGTATATAGGTAGCTCGTTGTAGTTAGTAGTTCTTTAGTTCAAACCTCTTGTGTATTAGCTCACTGCTTGCGCAATCCAAGACGTCCCTGCTCATTATTCTCTTTTCTTTGTTGTGATATCCTTTGTTTGAGTCCTAGTCTCTGCCCCTACGTTAAGTCGTTAAAAGGGTTGTGACACCAAGCTAGGTTTCGGTCCTCCTTACCCAGGCAAAACTGATGGTGTAAACCGCGATCTGATGATGAAGCCATATCTAGTCCATCATTATGCACACCTCTTCTAAGCATAAAGCGTTGGTGATCGATATCTGCACGAAGTGGTTGAGGAAATTGGCTCTGAACCCATTCTCATAGAGCAGGAGGAGAATAAGGTGCCCGAGTCATGATTAGTGAGGTACTAGAGAAGGGAGAAGGAAGAAGGAAAAGATGTACTTAGCTTAACGTACATCATGGTTTGCATGTGTGTTAATTATGTGTGCAATCATGATGCCGCTAACTGCATACACTAGTATGCATGTGGCAAACGTTCACATGTTCACATCGCAAGAGAGATGAATTTAATAAGTTGAGGAGATCAAGCTCATACTGCGTAAGGTCGAATGATGAATTGAGCGAAGTGAGAATGAAGATGCAGACAGATTATTTGTTGATGAATCGATGACACCGCCAGCAATTCAATCACAAGAAATGTAATAGCACATGTGCTATTACATTGTGATTGCAATTGCCGGCGGTGTCATCGATTCATCAACAAATAATCTGTCTGCATCTTCATTCTCACTTCGCTCAATTCATCATTCGACCTTACGCAGTATGAGCTTGATCTCCTCAACTTATTAAATTCATCTCTCTCGCGATGTGACAACAGATACATATAATGTCATGAATGAAAGCTATACATGATATCATGTCCGTAAATAACATACTAATCAGAATGCAAAGCCACATTTTCCAAAAAGTCGCCAAACTGAACCATTGTATCATTCAGCTCATCATTCGCTGTGATATCATCGTCCTCTGCGGTACCGTTAACTTCATCGTGGATGCGTGTTATTTCTTCGGCCTCTGCAATGGGTGTGAGATCCAGATCCAAGTCCATGTCCAAGTTCACATGAATGCCTCGTCCACGTTTACCTGAAAATCCAACCAAAGACTCAATGCAGTCGAGGCGCACCTGGTGCACTGCATCAACACGTAAGCGGTCACGACGAATTTCTTCGATTTCAGCCGAAAGATCTAGGTCACTATCCCGCAGTCGAGAGATGCAGGATCGAAGCCTTGCATCTCCGTCTGATATAGCAGTACGAAGACGGCACACTTCGACATTGAGGTGTACAATCTCTTCTCGAGCGCGAAGGATTTTAAAAAACTTCGTAGCAACTTCACGGTTGCCTGGAACTGTCCAGGGCTTGGAAAGTATTTCAGGGTGCTGTGAGTATGCGAGCTTGAGCAGTTCAAATTCAGAAATGAACCCGTAGTTTACGATGTCATTCCACTCGAGATGGGGTGCAGGAGGCTGCATTGATAAAGCGAGCTCATTGTATTCTGCAAGAGCGGACTGAATGGCCTTGCTACGTGTTTTGATTGCCTTGCCAATATGCATGCGGAGCTTATAACCTGACAACTGATCACTATGATTGCATCATTGAAACGTAAGGAACTACCTGTGCCTGCCATATTCGCCTTCAAAAGTTCAAACAACCTCTGGACAACGAGGCGTTGCAAATTATCTAGGACTCGTCGAAACTTGTGTGAGCACATGTACTCCATAGTCGAGATATAGTCAGGATTTGCTTCAGTCCATGTTTCGGCAATACCAAGCTTTTCCTCCAGGTCTCCAACGGCACGTACATTAATGAGAAGTGCTTGCAAAGCAGTTCGTCAAGCAGCTTCAATTCGCGCAGTCTGCTTTGCAACCTGAGAGTAGTCGATATCATGGGCGATTGGCGTGTGTCTGAATATTTCCGACACCTGGTTCCATTTATGACTAGCGAAGTGTTTTAGTCAAATTAATAACATGATTGTGACGTGACTTACTCAGCAATTTTACGGTCATTCAGCGCCTGTACATACAAACAAGCAAGTATTTTCTCTTCAGGCTCCTCTTTCAGGTTGAGAAGAAATTGATATTCCTCTGCGATCCACGACTCAATGGTGTCTTCATCGATGCCGAGGGACTGCGTCATCTTGGTGACAACAGGGCTGTACTCATTGATGGTGTTGAGCGCCTGACGATAGTTATTCAACAGAAATTTACCTAGTAATGTATAAGTCACAGGCACCCGAATACAAATGAACACCACATACTCAGTTCCTGATATTTGTCCATGTCCCATTGAGAGAACTGCATGTCGAGCGCTTGTTTCCAATGGTACCGTGTTGCGTACCGAATAATGCGTGCACTTGCATTTGTCGACGAAAAAACTTGTTCCATTGTCTCCAGATCTTCGAGCCCAAAACCAGCGAGGTAAAGAGGATGGTGTTGAACTTGGCACAATTGATTGTGCGCATATCCATGGAAAGAATTAACACAGATACGCAGTCGAAGGTCCTCGGCTTTCTTCTGTAACAGCAGACTGTTATGAACAATTTCCCCGAAAGTGCAGCCGACATCGTATCCTAAACCAACATCTTCACCGAAATTCCCGAGAATGTAATCTACTATCGCGAGTGGATATTTGGCACTATAGAAGTCAGAATGTTTGAAGATCAAAATGTCGAATGCGGTCCCCACTTACAGTTCACCACTTCGTACCATCTCACAAGCCTTGATAATAAATCCATGGCGACAAGCTGAAGTGAACATCCCAGTAACCTCGTAAATGTCGAGAGCTTTCTTCTGTTGTTCAGGCACACTGTTCTTCCATTTCAGGCACGAACTCAGGATCTCATTATTGTCCCCAGCGTCAGACGTTTCCTTGAGATTTAAGATATTTGAGTAAATTACAGTAATGATTACAATAATCAATACTTACATGATGAGTGGTGTGTTGCCGGTGCTTAACTTCATCCTTGAATTTGTCAACATCTTCCCGTGAGAGAAAATAGGTACTAGTGAATTCTCTTTCATCAACTGACCCAACACTAGCGATTCGTTTTGAAGAGTTATTGCCGTCCTGAGTTACGAGGATGCTAGGAACCAGTTGAACTTCATCTTTGAGCTGTGTAAATAATAAATGAGGGTAGTATAACACAGGAAATCAATCAACATACCATGTACGTACAACAGGGACACTTCTCATGGGCTTTGACGGCATCGTGGCCAAGGGCCTCACTGACCCGAGAGCGGATATGGCGAAGGATATTGAGATAAGCATCGAACGCTATCGAGAACTGATCTCGATAGCAGTGGTGATAAGTTACCTATGATTAGTTGGCAAAGTAAATAGAATGGGCGCAGTACTAGTAGTGATATTACTTACGTGGTGAAGGTCACATAACGTTTTTGTTATGGTTTGGATGCTGAGCTGGGGATGGTGGCGGCGCAGACGATGGTAAAGCTCCAGAGTAGCAAGATCCACCGCAACAGATGGTTCCACTGGAGAGCAGCCAAGAAACCCATGTCGAAGAAGCGCCACATTTGCTGGTTCATCCAGAAGCTGAGGAATCGCAAAATTGAGAATACGTTCTAGGGTAAGATCAACACACATTCAAAACAATAATAATTCAGAACATACCATAAGTTTTGATGACCGTAACATGGAAAAAATGACCATCGAGTGACGCAGAGTGTATTTCCTCCTTGGAATGCTTCCACCGAAGGTAGCTGGACGCTAGTGCAGGCAACTGCGTGTCCCAATGAATATACATCATTTTCAGCCGTTCTCGTCGTGTGCGATGTCATTGCGTGGAGTTACCAGTAGGTCTGCAATAACGGATCAGTTCACGTGAATGTTTGCATAGTTACAAGAAACTTACTGCGAGCCTGCAAAAAGCTCATGGGCTGCAGTGAGGATGTCATCATATTCCCCGCCACCATTAGAAACCTCTGGGGCCTCGTCCACATTGATCCATTGGTGGGCGTCGAGTTCAGTATCAAATGATACATTGATATCGTCGTCTGGAGGGGCACCTGAGGCAGAAGCAAAGCTACTAAGGATGGCACACGAATCTGATGGCATGGCTTATGCTAAAGAATTAGCTAGGACTGTATGTCAATGCCAAAATAAAAAGAACCTCACCAAGCAGTACATCTTTTCGCCTTTCAAGACCCTCTTGAAGTTCTTTCTCCAAAGTGCGTCCTGATTTCATGCGTACATGACGTCCAGAAGTATCGGGGGGTTGTCTTGTCGAAGGAACGAGCCGCTCGGGGCTATGGTGACGAACACCGCGAGGGATTTTGAGTTTTTTGGAGCGTAGTGACATGGTGTAAAGCAGGGGGTAACGCGCGTCGCTGTGAGGGACAGCGAGCTCGAAGGTTTGCTAAGTTGAGTTCGCACGTGATGCGGGAGGGGTTTGCCGAACTACATTCGCGCGCCCTCCGACGTTCCCGACGTTCCCGACGTTGCGGACAGTGCCGGCGCTGACAAGATCGTTATCAGCGCTGATTAGAGTAATCTATATCTATATTTATCTCACAGGGTCCGTAATCTATGTAGTATAAGCTGGTACAAGTGCTGGGGTAAAGCTGGTGGTAAAGCTGGTGTAGAGGACCATTGAATCCGAGGCAAATAACCCACGCCGGCTAACCCCGTTTCCGAGGTTTATTACCCTCACTTCTTATGTCACTCAGGTGTCCAGTGAGCACCATTCCCAGACCCTTCTCGATCTGTTTGCTCGCAGTGCTGTCACTTGTGTGATTCAGCTGATATACCTCCTCGTATATATAAAGTACACGTTCAAGTTGTGTTCCTGTGATGGGCCAGCCCATGCGAAACTCTGCTCTATAATAAGAAACCTATATAAGGCTGTCATTCGGGACCACTTCGCGGGCTCTTAGTAATTCCCCCCATCCCGGTAACTTTTATGTTCCGCTGTACTAGCGAACCTCTACGTCTACTAGCATGAGTCGCCTATCTCGACTGGTAGGTAGATCTCCGCGCTGGTCGGGGTGCTGAAGCCATGCATCACTGCAACATGGGAATTCCAAGATGCACAATGGTCGCATTGCAACTCTGCCCGGTAATTGACACCAGTGGTGAGTCTGAATTATTAGTAGTCAGGGATGTACCTGGCTAAATTGGTCCAATGCCGATTATCAGGCCAATCATGCAACAACGACTAGCGCTCGATGAGTCGACGATGACCCACGAATTGTAAACGGGACCAGAGTCTCTGGAACCGCAAGTATCGGAAATTGAACTCCCCATCGTGGTTCCGAGTTCACGACCTGAGATCATGATGAGTGTGATTTTTGAAACGTGGCGTTCGAGTTCCGTGCAACCAATATATATTGCAGAAGTTCGGAGAACCACTAAAATCTCCGACAATCCAAGGCCGATGCACAGGAGCTGTCACCGATATTACTTAATCAAAATTTGGCATGGTGGTATATCTAGCACGAACATCATTGTCGAGGCTTTATATGTCCCCACCAAGTCCGTCACTTACTGACAGCCCGACATCAATCCCTTGAATATGGCCTTAGTCTCAAATGAACCAACTTCGTGGTCGCTGATCAATGTCTATCGTGTATCTAGCTATTTCGTAGGTTCGTGGACGATTATGGTGATATCCCACTTTATCTTTGACTGCCATGGCTTTGTCACGTAGTTGCATCCGCTACTGCCGTGGCATACGACTGGGGTGAGCGAGGTAGTACTTATTGAATTATCAATGTCCTAATGGTATTCACCAGTGCTTACATTCGGACAAGAGGTAGTGTCATCATTAGAGCAGCTGTCTCGTTAATAATGGTTTATAGTTGGAACTGGTGTGGGTGAGCAGGCTCCAATATTAGAAGAACAAGATGTGATAAGACAGTGAATTCAGCAGAGGCGACGCTGGTCCCTTATGACTGTCCTGTACTTCTGCGTACGTGATATAGCTTGTGTTATAAGCGCAGCTGACAATACTAATTCACTGTCACTTCAAATTGTTTTAGGTGCGTTGCTTTGGAATACTATATTCTGCGTATGTGAACAAGGTTTGCAAGTTGGGACCAAGCTAATACTAATCCCCCATGATCAGCCTGAACATAGCATGTACGTCTTATTACTTACACTACGTTCCTCCCTTCCGACCTTCGGCATGTAGCAAGTATCCAATCAGTCTCATTGACAGATGTAGTCAGTATTCCGTTGTCATCCATTGGCATCCGACTAACGCACTCCTACACAGGAGTGAGTTGGCTTGTCGGTCCAGTACAATGACTGACTGGAATAGATGTGAGTTCACTGAAGGCATCGAGTTCGTCAATTCTCAGTAACTGTGTTTTCAGGCGCTATTATTAACTTCACACAATTGTGGATCTCTTTTGTTGTAAATGCCATGTTGAGCGGTGAGCTATTCAGCTGCAGTACCTAGGTGATATTGACTTAATGAATACATCATGCAAGTCATCATGATCACTCGGCTATATGCCATGTATCAGCGATCAAGAAAGATGCTCATCTTTGTTGTTGTAACCTTCCTGGCTGTCACGATTGCTTGCGGAGTGATCGCCGCAATAGGAAGCAGCTACATTTCATGGGGTAGGCTTTGATTATTGGTGAAAGATTGAATCACATCAAGCTCATATGGACAAACACCAGAGGAGCTTGTGCTCACTGGCACACATCAATGTTTTCGCAGGGGAGAGGTCCAACTTCTGACCACCGTGGCTTGGATACTCGCCACTATATGGGAGCTCCTCGCACTTTGTCTTGCGGTCTGGATTGTTGTAAAACACTTCCGTGAATTGCAACGACCATCGAGAAGGCGGCGGACCATTGGGAATTGGTTCACAACGCTGATCAAAACTCACGTGCTTTATTTCGCAGCGTGAGTCCTCGATTTAAATAGGATTATCTTTTCCAACTGAAGTTTTACATGATAGCTATGCGGCTGTTTCTTGTTTCACCCTCGGCTACCTGTCTCCAAAGATCTCAGTGCGTCAATCTGTGATACCGACTGTCATCTGGATCTGACCACGCTCCATCGTTTCTATAGAGCTCATCGTCTGTTGGAGCTGAGATCTATAGTGGCGTTCTCGAAATCATCACGTTCCTGCAGATGTTTGTGCTGGGACCACGTCTCATGCTCAGTGTTCGAGAATATCACGCCAAACTCACGACACACTACGATGAAGGAACTGCCATGACTACGATTGCTTTCCAGGAGCACGTACATGTGGTGTCAACTGAGAGTAGTTTGTAGCGCGGGAACGCTCCCAGTGGTTACACTTGTTGGGCACTCTGCAGGCAACATGAACATTCTGTTTCGTTGTGGTGCTCATTTGATATTCTAAAGTAGAATTAGACATGAGAAAAGCCCAAAATCATGTTGCGTCACAACTCGGTCCGGACTTGCACACAGCTGAATCGTGCGACATGTCAATCAAGCACTTTGGTGCTCGATACTTCATGCATGTCGACTTCACTCTTACCTGCGATGAAAAGCCCGGAAATCTCATCATTTTTTGGCATAAAACAAACGAGGCTGGAATGTTCAACGACTTTCGCAACTCCTCAGTGGTTTGCACTGCGAAGGAACACACTAATTATTGAGCCGATCATCATCAACGGCAACTGACCAGGAATTGCAGAACACAACGCGTGGACGAGGAAAGTGAAGCCGGGCTGTCTGGGATTGGTTGCGGCAGCCTGTGGACGAAAACGCTAAATATAATTTCGAGTATCACAAGTAAGGGAGGTCCCTGAACTCGAAACAAGTAACCTCTGACCCGATAGAACAATAAACTTGGGGCTTACATTAGATATCAATCTACCTATAGATGTACATAGCTCCAAAAGTTGAATGGAGGAAGAGCGGGGGAATTTGGAGGAATCAGTCATTTGCAAAGCATTGTGTAACTGCAGGACCAGAACAAGCACGATGACATTCGAATGACGGACATCTACGGCGGTGTGCCGTTGTGTGGTGCTAATAGATGACAAATGAACGTGGACCGCCAAGGTAAGAAGGTGTGATAGCACTTCCAGCGTAGTTTACCGTCAGTGACACGTTACGGTCGTCATCATGATGTACATGCCAAGCGAAGTCAATTTTTGAAGATAAGTCTCAAGAAACCACGAACAAAATTGACGCCTTCATTCATAAAGAGTGTTTCATGAAACATCTGCCCTTGTGGCGAGTGCATGTCTTCTTCTTCTTTGGTCGTCATGCTTGGCACCAAGCATCGGTATCAACAGGCGGCACTACTGCTGTGTCCAACGCTGTAGTCCCATATGATTCGGAATGAAGCTTAATCGGAAGGCTTGACATCAGCACCCGGCCTTGGCAAGATAAAAATTGACACACAGAAGATCATTTTGGTGCGGGTTTCCGCACCTCTCTCATGAGCGTTTCATTCCCAGCTCGGCGGCCGACTTCTGCCACTGGACCAGAGCCTATAAGCATCTCGATCTCATAGCGGTCTTCATTAGTACTCGACTCGGCGGCGTTGATTGTGCGAGGGCGTAGTTAACGAGCAGCTATCGATGTATAGGTTCCAGAGTGAGTTACTCGTGTGGTGTTCGCTTTCCCGGTAGCCGGAGTCCTCAAGCGCCGAGGGCAACTCAGCGATAAGTGGGATGTGGACAAGGAGGAGTATGTGTAATTTAGGTAAGAATCCGAAAGAAGCATCATGTGAGTGTAAAATTGCCACGCTTCAGACTCGTGACGGTAACACGTCAATTCATGCTATTGTAGGCTGAAGGAATCTGCAGGTAGTTGAACTTTCAGATCAACTCAGCCTGCTATACCGGTCGGACATTGACAATCCGTAATCACTGCTTGGTGACCAATCATGAGTCGGTACAAAGTCGAACAAACAGTACTTTCACCGCAAATATTGCAATCATCCATGATCGATCTATTGTATGATCATCGAGTCAATGTACCCGCCCGCACCCGCCAATCGAAGTGAAAGAGTTCATGACGCCGATGCTGCTATTCGCCAGACAGACTCAGATGCAGCATCGGCACGACTATCTGCAGTCAGGAAAGGCTATCTGACCGACCGCTTCATCAGTTCCCTATTGCCCCGGGCGCAGCTACAGCCCCTGCGGTCACCATTGATCAATACTGGTACCTATGTGCGATCCGAAGCCATTGACAGACTCGTGGAACAGTGGCTTGAGCTCTCCAAGCCGGAGGGGCAACTTTGTCAGATTGTTAGTCTCGGAGCAGGGAGCGATACACGGTTTTGGCGTTTAATGGTGATTAATGGCTTCCTACCCCCAACGACGAGCTGACGGTGAAACGACTAGTAGGATGGACCCTGGAAAGAGCAGATTGGGGCGTATTTCGAACTCGACTTTCCGGACGTGACCCTGAAGAAAGCAATGGCCATTCGCAATCCAAGAAGCGGACTTAGCACTACTCTTGGTCATTCGGAGCTAGGTCAGTGAGGTCGCCCAACGATGTGCGGATAACCACTTCTGCAATAATCCTTATAGGTCTTGGCGGGCAGGCTTTGCACTCGTCCAGATATCATCTTTTACCATGTGATCTTCGCAACCCCCCCGCAGACATTTTTCCAGGGCTCTTCAAAGAGTATCTGTCACCTACTCTTCCAACACTTCTATTATTTGAATGCGTGTTGGTTTACATGTCTCCGGAGGCCTCATCCATATTGATCCAATGGTTCGTTGACTTCTTCAGCCCGAGCACCCACACTCCATCACCAGGTGCTCTGGGATGCACGGTATATGAAATGTTCGGGCTGGAAGATGCCTTTGGGCAGGTCATGATGAACAATCTCCGAGTAAGTCATCCACTTTGACGTTGACTGTCTGATCTTAGTGTAATGTATCACATAGGCGAGAAATGTTTCTCTTCCTGGGGCGAAGCCATATCCTTCATTAGAGTCTCTGCCCTCCCGTTTCTTAAAGCACGGATTCACTTCTGGGAAGGCACTGACCCTTCGTAACATCAGAAGTAATTATATAGAGCCGTCAGAACTAGAAAGGTAAGTCTTCTATGGCATACAAAATACAATTCAGTGAATTCCGTTTATCTGTATTTGACACAGAATATCTAGCCTTGAAATGCTTGATGAGGTCGAAGAACTCAATCTCGTTCTTGAACATTATGCGATCACATGGGGTGTGAAGGCCTCCTCATCAATATCCCCATGGATTGAATGGGGCTTGCGTCCGGTCAAACAACAACTCGCAGATACTGTGTAGCTTGACTAACAACAGGTGCATCCTTCTGGTCCATTTGGTTATCAGAATCCTTTTTGATTCATCGACCAGCAGAGGCGGCGCGCAGCTCCGGACTCGCCGCAGGAGGGCTTTGTTTGGATGATCGGGTTTTCCTGAGTCATTGTTGTGCTGGGGGTGTGCTCCGTGAGCTTGATTCGGCCCATCAAATGATCCGCTGTTTTTGTTTGTCTCTGGCTTCCCTCGTTGATGCTGGTCATTAGTTTATTATCATCTGTCGAGTTGTCCTTGAGGATGTTGTGTAAACAAATTTGGATTCGATTATTGTACAGAATGCGTGGTGACGTGAAAGATTTGGTAGGTCTTGAACCCGTTTGGTTTTCGTGGTTTTCTGACGAATTTCGGTGCGCTCTCGTGTCTCTTGGTCTTCTCGGCCTGGATCCGACGAAATCGAGACTAGTCGATGCTGATCTGATCGGCGAGCTCGATTGTGATCCATACGAAATGATGGCGGCACGCTGTCTAATTATAGCTGTTACTCCGTCAGCGAGCCCTTGTAAACAACATATAGAGTAGTCTGTAGCTCGGCAATATCGTACTCAAATTTAGAAAATATGTCAGGGAAGGCAGAGAGCTCGCACCTGGCGGTTGTTTATTTTATTCCAAAACTAAACAAAAGCAGTGGGTTTGAATCTGGCCTATCGATTTGGAAATGGCTGTAAGTTGAGCCGTGTCTTATGGCACACAGATAAAATGCAGAGTGAAAATCCGCGAGTCGGGGATGAGTGGGTCACCGTGGGTGCTTGCACCGTAACTTACCAATATTAATTGGTTCCTAGTCTCAGCAGATCCGGAATGATGAAGTTCTACTCACTGGTAGTCTTCTATGTAGTCTTAGTGATTACTAGGACAAGCAGAGTATAAGATACGTCTAACCGTTCTCCATGAGGGCTGACGAAGTTCGAGTTCACTGGGATCTAGATCCGATTCAGAGCACTATCGCCACACCTATCTTACATAAACGGGACTAGAGTACGCGTACCTAAACGTTAACTTTAAAATTTATGTAAGGCCTTACGCGCCAACACTTGGTCTTAAAGCACATCATACACCTGATCGTCATTCATAATAACTCTCAGCAGACCCAACCCTTGTCTAAACTTTGTTAAGTATAATCAATTGATTTCGTTTTTGAGACGATTAGATCGATATTCATGAACATACTAGTACATATGATATACTCCACGGTCAGGAATATCAAGGGTTAGCTTGCTGAGGGTCAAGAACGTGAATGACGGGTTTGGGATGTGCTTTATAAAGACTGCTTATAGATAATTTACCACATCAACTGCGCGCCGTAAGGTACGAGTCCCGCGGCCGTTTAGAGGTTTGGCGACGCTTAGCGGTGCTCGGGGCCGATCTCCTAGGTGAACTCGAACTTTCAGAATCGAGTAGCCTTATAGTACTGCACCATTGCGCCGCGCCAGTTTTGCCAGAGGGCGACTTCGACGGCACTCGGACCATCTGCTGAATTGAGCAGCCCTCATTCAGACCAAGAGTTGTTCGTTTTTTTTGGCGCTAACTGCTTAGACGAACGTAACTCATCGTGTTCCAACATCAACACAAGTCTATTTACACAAAATAATTGAAATCGACCTAGTATTCGAACATCTAAATCTTGCAAATGATATACAGCGGTATGATGGGGCTCCAGAGTTCAGGTCGACGCCACGGAAATATCTACAGCTTGTTCTTGATCTCTCTGAGACGGGCACCTTGAAGTCGCTCGTCTACGAGGGCATTGTATCAGAATACCAAAAGAAAAGACACAGGACTCACAATTGCTCTCATAAAGGTTATCACTGGGCACAGAGACTATGTGCAGGTGGATGTTTGAGGAGTCAACCATCTCTGGCACGACTTCCTTTATGTTGCGTGCCCCCAGCAAGCGCATGTTCATTTCAAACTCGTCCTATGAGTCAGCGTAATGAGAAGGCGCATATTTTAGGGGAGAAGAAACACACATGCAAAATTTGAAGGGCCTGGTCGATACCTTCAGGCCCATAAGACGAGTACGCATACAAGAATGGGCGACCGACGCCAACTGCTCAGGATCAGCATGAAGAATGACTCAAGCATTATTTCTATTGCATAGATGATCTCTTAACTTACCAGCTGTAGCACCCAATGCAACGGCTTTCATCACGTCAGTCGCACGGCGGACACCACCATCAACGAATAGCTGGAACTTCTCATTGGGAAACGACAGTCCACGTTTCTCTTTGAGTTTGGTGGTGACTTCAACGAGTACTTCAAGACCCGACCGTGCGAAGTCGAGCTGACGTCCGCCGTGATTCGACAAGACGACGCCACTAAGCCCGATGTCGTATGCTTCGAGTGCGTCCTAGTATAAAAAAGTATGTAAGGCTCGGTACCAGGAAAGGGCACTTAAAGTACCTCCCAACATTGGACACCTTTCAAGATGAGGGGCACTGTAAAAGTATGAGATCTAGCAGTTTTTAGACAAGTGTTTATGCCCCATACTCTTAGTGATACTCTTAAACCATGCCATATCAGACCAGTTCAATCCAGGGTCAATGAAAGACTGTCAGCCAATATGAGCCGTACACCACCACGGAACCCTAAATATCACTCACGCTGATAGCTCGTGCGGCTCCCTGGGAGCGATCAACCCCCCCTTGGTCCGCCTTACTCACCTCCGACGGATCTTCAGCTTCAAACTTCTGCCGCATATCTTTCTCTCTGCGGCCGAGTTGTGGTGCATCAACCGTAATGAATAGACCTTTGATACCACGTTGCTCGGCATGTCGTACTATGCGTTTCGTAATTTCGCGATCTTTATTGACATAAAGCTGGAAGAATTGGACCTGGCCAGGCGCTGCAGCGTCCATGATTTCATCGAAGGAACACGACGCAAGGGTTGGTATCTGTAACGAGCAGGGTAACGACAGTTCAACAACATGAATGCATCAGAAATGCAGACCATCTGGATAACGCCATGCTTCGCGGCTGCCCGTGTCAAATTCAACTCGCCGTCAGGATGGCCCAGTTTTCCCAGAGCTGTCGCAGTCTGTAGAATAGAACGTTTAGGATATAAGAACTTAATCGGAAAGGAAGAATGTACGATGTACAACGGCATGCTTGACTTGTGCCCCAGTATTGTCGTTGACCAATTAACTTTAGTGACATCTTTGAGAATTCGTGGACGGAACCATATCCTGGGGTACAGAACTTCGATCAGAACTCCACACATTAGTTTGCGATTAGATATACCTATGAAAGGCAGCATGATTCTCCCTGTTCGTAATTTCGTCATCAGCCGCTGAGGAGTAATACGCCCATGCTTTCTCTGGCATAGTATATTTTGCAATGGCCTGTCAATACATAAGTATATGCTTTGTCCACATGGCGAAGGCAAACCTCAAAGTCATGAAGGTTCAGAATCTCGGAAAGGGGTGGGCGAGCAGCAATGCGTTCTTGACGTGCGCGTTCTTCATCAGTAATCTTCACCTCAACCTTCTCCACAGTTGTGAGGTCAACGCTCCCCAAGCTAACGTGAGTGAGTTACGGTCACAATCACGTCAATGGGAAAATACCGACTGTTTCTCAGGTTTGAGGTTGGTCGTAATGGCATCTGGTGGATGAATTGGGTCATACTCTGCACTGCCAGAATGGCATAAGCAACAAACAAATGGGGTATGGAGAATGACGTACGTCGCGTCCTTTCCAGCATACTTCAAGATTATCTTGCTTCCACCTGTGGTTATTAATCAGTCGATATGCATTGCTGTACAAGAAAGGTCGTGTTTCACCAGGGTGGTCTGTGCCGAAACAGTTAGTCCAGAGTTGATCACATTGGAATGTTACATACTCACCGTCTAGGAAGTCTGTGACATCATAAACCTTACCTACAAACAAAGGTCCAAGTCAGCCATTAGCTTTTGTTGATTCCGAGGTAGACTAGTAGAAGGCTGGAATCATGAGATATGCACCCACCATGTACAATGATCCAGCAGCTCTCGCGGCTGTTGTGCACAGCAACTTCCTTGCCGGAGTACGTCTTGCCTGAGCTTGCCATGGTGGTTGTCGCGTTGTATGAGAACCCGAACACGACGGTCTTGAAAAAAGGTCACTTACAAGTGTACGGCGGCTAGACTCTGAGGTCATGAAGAGCCGACGGAGCGCCGTGGCCGACTGGATGCCGGATGGAGTATTTCTGGAGTCGGGGACCCATTCCGGGAACCTGTGATCGTCGCACATTCGCCGAGTTTCCACAAAAGAAATCCAGGTGTATTGCATGCATGTGTTGCTTGTAGAGAGGTAAAGAAAAGTCTAATGATAACAGCGTAACGATACCGATGCTGATGGCCCCATGACATCCGGATACAATTGAAACAGTCGGAAAAACGAATTAGCAGTGGAATAATAACGAGAGCGATATCAAAGTCAAATAGGCTCTAAACGACGTCAAACGAACTACCTCCCGCCTTTGCGTCTAAGCTGACGACGTCTTGGAGACCCATGACATCAAAGAAGGCCTTGGGATCCATGCCCCTGGCCGATGAGAAGTCAGTGCCAGTCTTCTTCAGGGATTGCATAGCAGCACGAATGCCATGCACAGCAGCGACGCAGGACACGAGTGAGAAAACTGAAAGCATGTTCAAACATCCTTTCTCATGTAGGTAGTGTGCTCCACTTACTGATGATCTTAGCGCCAAGGGCCTCGGCCTCTTTGGTTGTGAAGGAGGGTGTTAGACCGCCAGAAATAACATTAACGAGCACGGGTTTAGGCTTCAAGGCTTCGACCGTGGAGGTTAATAGCTCGGCGGTTTTGACGCCTTCAATGAAGCAGACATCGGCACCGGCATCAGCTGCCAACTTCAACCGAAAGACGGCTTCTTCCATGCCAAGAACTTGAGCGGAGTCGGTACGTCCAATAATGACCTATTAAGATGAATTAGATCAAACATTAAGAATTGTGAAGTGTTCCTTACGAAGTTCGAGTGACCGGGGAAAGAGTCACGAGCAATGACGGCTGCTCGGATACGGGTAACGAATTCCTCTCGGGAGACAACCTGCTTGCCCATCAAGTGACCGCAACGTTTAGTTTGTACTTGGTCCTCGATGTGCATGCCAGCAACACCAGCACGGATGTATTGATAGACTGTGCGAGCAACCATGGCAGTACCACCGAAGCTGAATCGAGCAAAGGTGTTAGCTGAGATGTCTGCACGTATATAAAATGTGCTTACCCAGTATCAGCATCAGCGATAACAGGAGTGCTTGGGCTTAAGCTGCACACCATCTGCGCACTTTGGACGAAGTCATTCAGTGTAGCGATAGCAAGGTCGGGCATGCCAAGACGTGAAGCGGTGGTTGCTGCACCACTTTGGTACATACAATCGAAACCAGCTTCGAGTGCGCAACGGGCACTAATACCATCACAAATACCAGGGGCAATCTGGTAGGACAACTGAGAATACCTAATCTACAGAGGAAAAAATTACTTACAACGATACCTGGCCTAGCAAGCATTTGACGAAGACGAGTGGCAGCGTCGAAAGAGAGTTCTCCCTGAAGGAAGTTCTTCGGGTCGAGGCGGGAGTTGTAGTAAACATCAGGTTTAGGCGTCAACTGGGGTACCATGGAGGCACCATTATCTTCGGGCTCTGCATCGGGGCAGATTTGGACGACTGGGGTTTCGCTCGACTCGGAGCTCCTGAAGAAATCAAGTCCAGGTGCCATTGAGAAGAAGAAGTTAGATAAATAGATATGAAGGGTGCGAGTGAGCAACAGTTTGGAAAACTTGAAGGAAAGGTTGGAATTCAATAAGGTAGATGAGTGAAAGGCAGTTTGGCAAGGAAGGGGGGAATGACATCAATTGATTCAATGTGTACGTCCTTATAACCTTCGGGTAGTTACAAAATTTCCGAATGTTCTGTGTTACGCGGCACCAAAAACCCGTAAACCGGCAGAAAAGGGTAACGTATACGGTCAGGGATACAAGCTGCCTGCGGCCACATTATCCTTCGTTCGATTTAGGGGGTTCGATTTGGGCATGGAACAATGAAAACAGCTGCGGAGACAAGTGGCGAGAGAAGATGATGAAAGGGGAAACCACGGGACACACCTATCAGACAGATGCGGAGCAACTTGGCAAGGAGAAACCGAGAAGGATATGAGGGTTGGCTCCGATATAGGCTGCCGGCAGCAGCCAAGCGAAATTCAAAGCGAAATTCCGTAGGCGGCGCTAACTCAGGGTTGAATTCAAGTTAATAACCGGAGGTCTGACAGTCGGACAGGCTCAAAACCCACAGCTCTAAACCAGCACATCGGCGTTGCTCAGCAAAAGGCATAACCGGAGCATGTGGAACAAAGCTTGGAACCGACTACGTATGACACGGACTGGAGGTCACTGACGGTATTTGAGCGGAGATATCTAATCCAAGCTTCACTCAAGGATAAAAAAAGAATACCTAAACGGTTAGCCGTTCTCTTGAAAGCACATGGCACAACCGGTCGAGTAACTTAAATATTCATCAACTGGGACCCTTATAACTGGGAATTTCAAAAGAGTAAAAGTCGCTGTGACGCCGTTAACGTTGAGCACTACATACACTAGCCTGCAGCAGTACTAGTGCAGAGACGCTTGTATCTAAGAACTATTTACTTTTTGAGGGACCGAGTCGTCCAAAAAGGTGAGCAACAATGAGTGTCCTTGATTTGGACGCAACATGGGTGTAGCCTCTAACCCTAACCACACCAAGTCACACATTTGGTCAAAATCTGAACAGTATTGAACGTTTTTGCAACGTACGGTAATATCAATTAATCAATTAGTCACCCATGATGATCATATTATGCAACCTGAACATATGTGTTGACGGCACATTACGCTCGTTTCCGTGGACCAAGGTTTGCGGAATATTATCCTGAGTATTTCGCCCAGATCGAATCTGCTACAAAATGAATTCTATGTGCATCCCATATGGTTCAGCGCTTAGCGAACCCCTCCCGCGGCACAAAGTCGGCGTTAGGGGGGTTAACGTTGGGCATTTATGGACATCCCTTTGAATCGAGACGATCATGATGAGACACGGCTTACGTACAGCGGTCCACCGTTAGGCTCGCAGTGATTTGAGAAACATGTAGAACAACTTGCGGATCCAGTCTAGTATTGATGATGAGTGTATGTAACGTGTTCATGACGCTGTCGTACTTTCGCTCAAAGTCCGTATGCGCACGCCATTTCCCTTCCACTGTCCGGTCTATCCCCGACCGGAGTGCGCCATCCGATCCGCTCGTACGCTCATGATCCCCATCCATGGCGGAAGGCAATTTGCTCCTAATGGTATGCTCTACGACGTAAATCGTGTATACGATCTCCGCACATTCCGCTTAGCAGGGCTCAAAAAGTGGATAAGATGAGTTCTTGCGAAACTCGAAGATACTACCTCCATTAAAATCGAACATTTGCTGATATGTCTCTAATTTCTACTCGGACAGTCGCCGAGCATGCCACTGCCTCAAGTTGTTGGATCATCGTGCACGGTATGTGGTTCGCGCATCAATTTATTTGGCACCAAGTACTTATCAACAATATATTACACAAGGCAAAGTGTACGATGTTACAGATTTTTTGCCTGGTACGTCACTGGACCATGGCATAAAGTGAATGATGCCGCGTTCTCATCGCATACCGCTGGTTTTTCCAGAACATCCTGGTGGCAGCAAGATTATCCTGAAGTATGCCGGTGTGGATGCAACGTAAGGATCATCGCGTTCGTACAGGTCTAGCCTAATGAGGAATTTACCGGCTATCAGTGAAGCATATGACCCTATTCACCCTCCGGATGCCATTACGACCCACCTACCGAAGGATAAGCAGTGAGGAGCACTCGGATTTCCGAGAACATATTAATGACCAATCGTATTATCCGCGCAGCCTTGGCGTTGTCGACCCGAACACTGTGGTCAAAGTTATCAAAGAAGTTACTGCGGAAGAGAAGATTCGCCAAGAATTGATGATGGCTCGGCCTTCCTTGGACGAAATCGTTAATCTGCATGATTTCGAGGTCGGTCCTTGGCGTCAGCAAGATCCTGTGCGAATTAATCACGCGTCTGAAAGGCAGTCGCAAAAGGCATTCTCCCTCCTAAAGCATGGGCCTACTACTCTTCAGCGTCTGATGATGAAATCACCATACGCGAGAATCGTGCAGCATACCAAAGGTTCGCCCAGCGTTGTCCATAATTAATAATTGAACTATGGTCTCACCACGTTTTCTAGAATATGGTTTCGTCCCCGTGTTCTTCGTGATGTTTCGGTTGTCGATTGGTCAACAACTATCCTCGGTTGGAGATCCTCGCTTCCAGTGTACATTGTAAGTACTTGGCATTCCCATAGGTCGTAAATAGATGTAGCCTCACCCGGATTTGCCAGTCTGCTACAGCACTTGGCAAGCTCGGCCATCCAGATGGAGAACTGAACTTGACCAGAGCGGCCGGAAAACATGGCGTAATCCAGATGGTAACGGTCAAATTTCATCAAATTGATGCTGGTCATTGTTGACCAGCGATGCAAAGATTCCAACACTTGCATCTTGCGCATTCGATGAGATCGTTGATGCTGCGGTCCCCGGCCAGGTCCAGTTCCTGCAGCTCTACGTCAACCGTGACCGGGAGATCACAAGGAAGTACGTTCAACATGCTGAGAAGCGTGGTGTGAAGGGCCTCTTCATAACCGTCGATGCCCCTCAGCTTGGTCGCCGTGAGAAGGATATGCGCATGAAATTCATTGACGAATCTGGGGTTGCGAAAGTCCAAGAAAATCAATCTGGAGTCAAGAAGGACGAGGGCGTTGCCCGTGCCATTTCCGTAGGTCCAAGCCAATCTTACGTGACGCATGATATTGAAAATTGTGCATCGATCAGTCCTTCATCGATCCTTCCTTATCGTGGAAGGACATCCCCTGGTTCAAGAGCATCACGAATAGTCAGTACCTCTGGGCTGACTTGTAATAAATTATATCTCACGCTTTCATCTCAGTGCCTATTGTCCTCAAGGGTGTTGCTACACCCGAAGACGCACTCATGGCCTATGACTATGGTCTTGCTGGAATTGTCCTATCTAATCACGGTGGTCGTCAACTCGACACGGCTCGATCCGGTGTCGAGAACCTGATCGAGGTTGTTGCCGCTCTCAAGACCCGTGGTCCTTGGCCCAACCCTAAATTCGAAGTCTTCGTTGATGGCGGCGTCCGGAGAGCTTCCGACGTCCTCAAGGCTATCGCCCTCGGGGCATCTGCCGTCGGTGTCGGTCGGGCATTTATGTATTCCTTCTGTGCCTATGGACAAGACGGAGTTGAAAAGGCCTTCCAAATCTTCCGGGTGAGTCGATCGGGCGATGACACTATGCACATCCGATAGTCACTCCCAAATATAGGATGAACTGGAAATGAACATGCGCCTCCTTGGTGCCCGCACCATAGATGACCTGACACCTGACATGGTCGACGCAAACGCCCTCCACTCACACGTTGGACTCACTCCACCAGATAACCTATATAACACTACATGTGAGTTCATGCCATTTGATCGGTGATGTTCCTTCTGATCATGTGTTTCGAAGATCAACCCCTGGTGCTTGCCCAGTTCAAGAACAAGCTGTGAGACTCGCGACATTGGAGTCCCGCATTTGATTTTGCACATAGTATTCATCTTTGCTCTTGATTCCTATTTGGTCGCATTATTCAGTTATACTTCGCATGATACAAATGATGCCTTTACCCTATAATGCATTTCCATATCCCGCACATTCTGGATTCTTGTCATTGAAAGGAGGACCATTCGAGTGGTCAAGTGCCATTTCAACCTGGCTGAATTATTCCATGTAGTTGATACTATCATGATGTGTGCTGGCTCGATTGAGGCATGACTAAGTAGCTATGCCTGCGCAATAAACAATAACGCCAATGTATGACAATGGAACACGATCTGAAAAAAAAAACTGAGATCCCGGATATTTTGACTCGGAGGACATACGTAGTAAGAATCTTGGCGCTGGTCCGCAGCCATCAAGTTACACGCACAGGGTCACCTTCTGAAACACCCCAGATCTTATATCATACTCGTAGATGCTGATTCTTGGCATGATAGATAAGAATGAACCGATCAAGATGCTGGGCGCTCCGAGTCAGTCATTGCTGAATTAGTCTATTGGAGCGCTCACATGATAAGGGTTCGTAAGCCAAGCCTAGGGCAATTGTACCTCCTGGGACATGCCAACCTTATGTTGGTCCGCTAGTAAGGATCATGGTGTCAATAGAATCATGGTAGTGTTGAATTTGATCGGCTATCTGACATCAAGTATGTAAGGATGGAACGTCCGATCCTGCGGAAGAGGGGTAGCTATTTTGATGCGGCCACTGAGTGGTCTGCACAGAGGTCGGCGGAATATAAGCCATCATATTACCTGTTCTACTTGTCAAATTTGAGTTCTCAAAGGGCGTCAGTCGAACGGCGTATCTGGACGGTCATAGCAGGAGATGATGTCCCCAAACACCCAGCGATTGATATGGATGATTGTGATTGCCTATCTTGTTTGAATAGAAAAAGTTGAATATATGTTTGATTAATTCCTAAAGGATGGTTAAAACGAATGCACTCCGTATCTCAAAGCACTCACGAAAACCATAGTATATATGGATTTCCAAAAGTGCCATACCGGTTTTCTCTGGGTCATAGAAGACAAAATAAAAGGACTTGCTAGAAAAATGATTCCTCGGAGTGCCGCTTTGTCCATTGCTCAGAATGCTTAGTAAAATGATTTTATTAGACGACTACAGTGTAAAACGTCTAGTAATTCTGTTAGGACGAGGAAGACACCGTTAGAAAAAAGTTGGAAAATCAATCATTATGACAGATTGAAAATATACCTACGTTAGACTAACGGTTGAAATGCTGACGCGCAGGGTGGGTTTGACGACGCGACATAGATGAGGTTTGACGCAGCACAAAATGCTTGACATGGCATGCAAGTGGGCCTTGACGCAGCATAGGTAAGTGTGGAGGTTGACATTAGTAGTACGGAGGCTGCGAATATGTCGGGAGAACTTATGGTATGGGTGGTGCTTGACCCAGCCCGAATGGGGCTTGACATGGTAGTACAGAGGTCGTATCAGACTTGAGAAGGTGGGGACGCGGCTTGACGCGGTAAGACAATACTTCACATTGCCAGTGTCTGAAACCAATATTAGATCACTTTAGAGGCAATACAAGATGGCCTTACAGTAATACCAATAGATACATTCCCGAACAGTACTCCACATCCTGTACTCAGATGGACATTCATATGTTGATCATTAAGGAGGATTCAAAGGATTTGGAATTCATTGCGAGCGACATAAGATGGTGTTTGAACATGATCCTATACAATCGATTTGTGACAGTACAGCGTCACGACCGCGGAAGCAATTGGTCTGTGGGTCCGCGGACCCGCGGCCATGTGATACTCCGTCCACCTTATGCAATGCTCGGCGACGACACAACACTACTTTAATTAAATCAACATGCTAATATCTTTTGGGCCTGCGATCACAGGTCTCTGTAAATTTTCCTCCGCCACAAACCACTCCACGATCAGTGATGTCCGCGATTGGGCGGCAAGACCACCGAGCGGTAATTATATGTTCGCGATTGATGTAGAATGACTGTTACCTGTTAGACAATAAGATGGTCCCCTTGATGATAACTAAACCGGCGAGCAGTCATCTTCAGCGCAAAGCCGTGGGCGGCCCGAACTCAACTGCTGTCATCAGTGTCTTGCACATACTGCGGTCACGGGATTTATTTACTTGCCGCTCCACGCGGCGGTGGTACGTATCACCCAGTCTTCAAATTTTGGTTTACCGATTGAAACAAGAAGCATTGATGAATACACAACATGAGAACACGAAAGACACCGATCTTGATGCATCGAAGTTTTGGCCCGCGATCCAATGTAGAGGCGAACCATTGTCAATAAGAAAACAACAGAGCAAGACCATTCGTACAAGTAGAAAAATTACCTATGGTGTGAAAGCAATCCAGGAGTCGGCGTGACGCGTAGATAAGTTGCAGGTTTGCTTCAGCCTCAGGAGGTCAGTATGTGATCTGCTGTTTAACAGGTCGTGGCGTCCATGCTGTTGATGTGTACGACTACCTCTTCATGATGGATGTTGTCCCCCCATTTATTCCTGTTTGTCTTTGGTATTATACCACAGCCCGGCAAGAGTTTGAATCATTACTTAGAAAAGGCACCCGAGGTCATCGTGGCATATCATGAATGGATGCTCGCGCCAAGCATCACAGACATCACTAAGCTTGAGTTGAACGTAAAATGCGGCCAAGTGCCACGCTGATGATCTTCAAGGCAATAATAGAGCCGCCAACTGTTACACGGTATGGTGCGCAGTTCGTACAGAGGGGTTGTTGCCTGAGTACGTTCCACACCAAGTCTGAGCATATGCATAGTTGTTGTGGTTACTCCGTGAAAATGACGGTGCGCTAGAATGACGGCAAAAATCCTGCTTACTCGAAGCAATGACCTAGATGCACATGTCACAGCAGCTCCTCATGCACATTGAAATATCTGGACATATAATGTTAGCTCTCTGCATACGCAACTGATAAGAATTGCGTACCGCACGACCTTTCCCATTCCGCGACATGTTCCTGCACCATCTTTTTCCCATTTCACAATCCACCGTCCCACGATCTTGCCCGCAGCATCGAAGGTTTCCGCTATGGTTTCCTCCTCGCCCGGTGGGCCACCTTTCACTGCCATGAGTGCGTCCTCTTTTGGCGGTGGCAGTAAGACGTTTTGCACGAGCTCCCACTTCGCAAATGGTCGCTTCGTCTCTACTAGGAAGTCAGCGTCATACACACGCGTGACGAGCCTTTGTAGCGTAAGCGTAAGCGTGGTCATCTCGATGCCTTCGATATTGCCATTGTCGGCTGGCGCAAGCCTTCGCAGGTCGACGACATAGGATGCGCCAGCCCACCCAACGAGGGCGGTCGAGATAGAACTTGTGGAAAGTGCGGTTGCTGCTAAAGCGATTCGAGCAGGTAGAGGGAGCGATGATTCGACAATGAAGATGAATGGGGTCATAATGCATGACAGACCCAAGGATGACAGAGAGAAAATTTTGAGACGACGGAATGTCTGTGTAAGTGGACCATGGTAAGCAACCGGCTCAGCTTGGCCGTCCACGGAAGAGGGTCTTTTTGTCGACAATGCAGCATCATCTGCTGTTAGAGGGGATGTTGAAAAATGTCGACTCCGAGCAGTGAGCTGTGGCCGCTGCCTCTGCGGATCACAAGATGTGGACCAAAGCTTTAAAGCTCGTGCAGATCTGCAACATATCACGGAGCTATTGAATGAAACAAGCTGATGGGCTCGATAGCTGGCCAACCTAAAAGTAGTGAGCTGGAACATGATAATGGAGGTTCAGTACTCAGTTATCATGTATTTGTCATTTGTCACTGATATCCAAGTTGGCCCGTCGGCGTTTTGCGTTAGCCTCGGCCCTCGATGGACGCACCAGTATATTATTCCAAGGCTGAATTCATCGAAACTGTAAGCGACGAACTCAGCGGATTCAATCAATTGTTGACACTGATCTAGGACACAGGAAACAAAGTCTCTCGAAGAGCCACCATAGCTGGACCTCAGAACATCATTCTCGGAGGAAAGACCATTATTTCCAGCGGCGCAATCATCCGGGGAGATCTTCGCAGAACAGGACCTGGTCATGCCGTTGTCATTTCCCTTGGAAGGTACTGCCTCGTTGGCGAGGGTTGCGTGATGAGGTGCGTCTTACTTGGAGGTAGCATATGCGTCTAACTTGGAGGTTCTATGATACTCCAGGCCACCATACAAGACGTATCGCGGAAATTTCAATTACTACCCAATGAAGATCGGGGACTATGTTCACATTGGTGCCAATACCGTTGTCGAAGCCGCGACGATTGGGAATCATGTTGTCATTGGGAAGAATTGTGTTATTGTAAGTCTTCCTGACCATCAATGCACGATTGTCTTCAAAGTTCACTGGGCATGTCCTGCAGGGAAAGTTTACCATCATCAAAGATTGCGCACAGGTCGCAGACAACACCGTCATTCCTCCCAACACTGTTATTCCAGCTCTGGCACTATTTGCTGGCTCGCCAGGTTAGTGGTTTTTAATGTTGACTTGTGTCTCATGATAATGATGCCGACTATATTTCGTAGGTCGCTTTGTCGAAGATTTACCAGAGTCGACACAAGAGATGGTTGAATCCCAGACAAAACAGTACTACAGTCGTTTCCAACCTTTAGAGCGATGATTAGGCATCGTGATCATCTAGCCTTAGCCCACTTACCATCATTTGTACCATCAGATCATCCTTATCATGTGTGACCTCTGGATAGTCACGGTATTTTGCATTGCACCTGTCTGTCTGCCTGATCCACTTAACATGACATCTCAGTTATGCTACTCGTATCCTTCTCTCCCATGGCTTTTGTCGGCACTGCCTCGGAGTCAGGCTCAAATCCCTTCTTACCCACACCAACAGGTTGAAGTAATGCAGTGTGTACTTGTGTCTAATTTAATGCGCAACGTCTCTAAGCACTACGAGACTCATCAGTACGGATGCCGCGGGAATATAGGTGCAAGATCCTCCCGCGGTGCAGCCTGAGGGTGACGAGTCGTTTGGGTCAGAGATTTCAGTACTGCTCCCTATTAAATTATTACTACACGAGATCCTCTGAATGCGAGAAGCCCAAGGGTCCACACTTTTGTTCCAGTCGACCCCGTAGATCCAATAGGACAAACACGTCACTTTATAATTAAACTGTATGCTTGGAAAAAAAGGGAAATTCCTGGTTGTGATCTATTATCATGTGGGTAGTATTGTCAACTCCTGTGCTACAGAACTAGAAAATTTAAATAAATTGTCGCCTTGAGAATTTAGGTAAGAGTAGGAACTCACTATATCTACATCATTTACTTGGTTCAGACTGGTTCACCTCTCGTGTTCGAGGTCGCAGTGAGGGGAACAACGACTTGCGTTTCCGTAATGGGGATGCTGGTTTCTTGCCACCGTCGTTGACGTCGGAGTCGGCATATTTGTGGTCACGTTCGTGGGTGATGGTTAAGAAATTGACGATAACAGCCCACAAGCTGTTAGCGCTCATATGACTGTACTCTTGTAGGACAGCTTGATCAGCAATCCGTGCGAGCCGTCTAGCTTCATCTGTATCTCGCCGCGATATAATGCTACTCGGTGGAGGACGCTCATCCATATCCAAAGCCCAGGCCCAACTCCAGCTGGCAGAGGCGGCTTCCAGACCTTCTTTGATACCTTTCACAGTATCGTGTGCCTTCCCCTTGCCATTTTTGGTCTGCGAACCATGCGAGTCTTGAAGTTGTGCAATGTTCTTCACAACGTCTTTTCTCGAAAGCTCGAGGTTGCGATGACGTTGTTTCTGGATGGCATGTCGCTCTTTCGCAAACTTTTTGTCAAATTTACCCTTCCCCTCCATATAGCGTCGCACGGCGAGCTCCGAGAGAACTCCTATGATTTCCGTGGGAGTATGAAATGCGTCCAAGTCTGCCTCTGGTTCCAGTGCTCGAAGTACGCCGGAAGTTGACACCCTTTCGCGAATCATGCCTTCCTTCCAGCAGAGGACACCCTGCGAAAGAATTAGGGACATCAGCCGGGTTTTCAATAACACACTTTGTAAAACATACTTGGTCATCGCAATATACCCTACTCTCTCCTGCAAATCGCTGTACATTATCAGCGGAGCCAGACACACTACCCTTGTCCTCCTTGCCTCCCACGTTTACGTTATCCGAAGATCGAGCCCGCAGTGTGGACTGGAAAAGAGTGTTGTCAGATGCAGACTTTGGCACACCAGGTCGAGACAATGGAGGGAGAAGAGATTTGGATGAACGCGGCGAAAGAGCAGCGGAATCAGGAGCATTAGACGACGACAAGCTATCTGGTTTGCCCTGGATACGATTTAGGAATTCAGGCGTAGACAATGCACGGGAGAGCAGAGAAAACCCGACGGCGGTGCGAGAGGCTAAGGCGCTAGTAGTAGGTGAGACCATCGGACTGGACGAAGATCTGGACATTGCGCTCATGCCTGTAACGTGCTTTGTAAAAGATGCAATTGCGCGGTAGCAAAATTTTCCTGGGGTAGTAAAAGAGAACAGGACCGGCAAAATGTGAGCCGTATCTAGGGCGAAAGACTTATTTCAGGCCGCAACGTGAATGACATTGCTCACCATCATAGACCTGTAGATGAACTGCAGTTGGACTGAAACGGCCTTCTATCCCCTTGAGTGGCGGATAAAGAGAGCGTACTTCTTCCTTGAGCGGATAACGGGAAGGATGTGCAGCTTTGTGAGCCCTTCATAGGCATTTTAGATGGTGAACGGGTCAGAATGTTGACGACTAACGAATAAATAGCTTCGTCTCTCAAAACCTCCTTGTCGCTCGCAATAAAGAGCAAAGGCGGCAAGCCGCCCAGGTACGAGAGGGCCGGACTAACAAGTGGGTGTCCGAGCAAGCTATTTTGGGCATACATGTGCACCTGCTCTTCTATCACCAATAATTCACCTGAATTGGTTAGAAGTCGTATGTCCTGATCTTCTTTCTTGTCGACTGACGGTAGTGCAGCAGTGGCGCCCACGTTAACAGGCATTTCACTGCAAACCGATCTTTCGTCCTCCCCGGTTAAGTTAATCAATGATACACCCCTTGAATCCTGATGTACGCTGACATTTGAGGAAGCCTCAGTGTCGTGTTTATCATGTTTCGGTTCAAGCCGAACCATCTGACGTATCCGCTTGCGCAGCCCAGAATGGACGGTGCTGGTCATTTCATCCGATGGCGGAGGCCACAAGGGACTAGGTTTCTGGAATGAAAGTCCATATACAGGAATGACGTCCTGCGTATTATGGTGTTAGCATACTGTTGCACAATTTCATTGACAGCCTACCGTGGCAGTGTTGGTGTGGATGCTTGGGAAAGAGTGTGTTAAATCGCACCAAGGAGAAATCAAGACCCCCCCTGCAGGTAATGGGAGTCCAGTGTCGCGCAAAATTTGTAACAATGCGAGGGCGAGACCGCCCCCTGCAGAATCTCCTGCAAGAACGATATGTGCTGGCTGCACTGGCTGGTGGGACGCATCAGAAGGAGGTTTGATCAAGTAAAGATCTACAAGGGAGGGTCTTTTAGAACGTTGTGCTCAGAATTCTGAAACGACGGTACTGACAAGCAGCAAGAAGATCTTGTAAGGCGCAGGGAAAGGGATACTGCGGAGCCAGGCGGTAGTTGATAGCTAGCTTCTGTTCAATGACAGTCAATAGGTGGTAGTGAGAGGATGACTGACCAAAAACACGGCCGTTGATCTTCCTTGCATGTCGCTGGAGACTGTATCTGAGTAACCTCCGTGAGTTTACCAAAGTTGCTAAGCGGAAAAAGAAGAAGCCAACCTTTCTTGATCAACGCTCCCAAAGTAGTAACCTCCTGAGAACTGTCGTTGTATGCTTTAAATTTAAGCAAAGACACAACACACCTCCATGGGCGTATAGTATGCAGCGCATTTCGTCCATTTCTTCCTTGTAAATACTACTCTCGTTTGAGCTGGAGGCTGGCAGTCCACTTGGAGTCGAGGTTTCACTTTCACTGGTGGGTATTTCCGTATTGGAGTTCTCTTTATGTTTCGCTTTGCTCCGCTTCTTCGCCTTTTGATAGTCCTTACGAGCCGTGATCCACTCAGCATCGATACTAAATAAATTGAATTGAGTAAATGATTCCTGATTCACAAGCGCAGATATTATTACCCTTTGACTCCACGCACTTGCCACCACTTTGTGCCGCCCACTAAGCGCTTGGCGAGTTCTTCTCCACCAAGTGCTTGGATGACGTAGCTGGCAGCCTCATCGCAGCAGGATAATGGAACTAACAAACGCACGACATGAGATGAGGGAAGAGACGGCGTCCGATTATTCGAAAATGCTTGTACTTCCTCCACGGTGTGACTGGGTCACTGTCAGACACACGTATTCGCGGTCGGGTTTGTGCACGCACTATGTCGAGGCCTGGAGGAAACTCTGCATTCTGCCCTAAGTTCGGGGGTACTCGGGTGATTGACTCCGAAACGTACCTTGACGATATTGAATGCTTCATGGTAGAGAAGTTCGTCCTGGTGCAGCTGTGTTGCAAAGTTGGACTGCTGTGCATTCTCCTTCTTGATACGATCGAAGTAATGTTTGACCAACGTTTCCAGCACTAGTGGTCCCAGTCGCAGTCCCGTATTGCGCGTCAGAGAGTTTGACATCGTCCCAATGGTTCACCAAGGTGGAATGGTGCGTGGAATAGCCTATGCAATTACTAAACGCCTCAGTGCCTTCCACGGGCCCTTGCCGAATGACGGGCTACGTGCAGCTTAGAGCCGACTTCTAATCAGAGAGAAGTTCAAATAACTATAAGCTGGAACGTGTAAAGTCTACTGAGGCGACCTTGAAGTTCGGCGCGGTGGTCATGAAGAGTTTCAAATTGCCACATCCGATGGAACTATTTGGCGCATTGCCTCAGTGCGGCAGCTGACCTAATAATAATAATAAATTCGGATTAACGGTTCAGCGCTACATATAGCAGTTGCCACTGCCAGTACACATAATTATGACATTGTACTTTTGACAATGTCTCCATCAACACAAGTAGCTGATCATCGGCATCGGTCATCAACTGGCCCCACAGTACCTCAAAATTCGTCCGAATCTTGACTCATGTCTTGAATCCTTATTGTAAGCACCCTGGCAACTCGATATCTAACTTAGGATGAACAACATGGCGAGCCTTGAAGCGAGCTTTGACGTACATTCGTTCTTCTTGTCTGGCATGTACAATAACTAGCATGTCATACTTCGTCACCATGGTCATTTTCCCTACTCAACGATCAGCCTTGGCGGGACCTACCTCAGGGCACGATGACTCTCACCTTGTCCGAGAAACATACTTAAGGACTTACCCAGGCAGCATGGCAATCATCATCTACTTCCTGCCTGCTATCCATCCCAACTTCAAATCCATCCACCAGCACCCATTGTTGTAGCTATCGATACTACTTTCCAATGACTTTTGATCTCGCAAATATCTATGTACCTGATCTGACAGGAAGGGTCGTGACGACTGGCAATCACGCAATCGGCAGGGGAAACTTCGCAGACGTGTGGAAGGGAATCTACACCCTGCCAGATGGTAGAGTTACTACAGTACGTGCTACTCGGTCACTGGTGACGTGTAACACAATCATATTAACTCGTCGATGTAGGTAGCGGTGAAGATCTTGAGACCAGCGCTGTTGTCAGACAGGCGTCTTGCGACGAAAACTATACGGGTATGTAGACCGTTTACTCTTGGATTATCCTTGTTACTTAGTCTGTCTTTGTCAGAAAATTTTGCGAGAGGCTAAAGTTTGGAGCACACTGAATCATCCCAACGTGGCTCGATTTATCGGTGTGTGTTATCAACAAGAATCAGGAGGGTATTGTATCCCCCTCCTGGTATCGGTGTTTTATGAGAGAAAAACACTGAAAGATAATCTGGGATATATCCAGAACGACCACCAGAGATTGAGACTTGTATGTATCTATTTCATTCGTAGTCGTGCATATTCAATGATGCATGGACAGCTTCGCCAATTTTTTTCTGGATTAGCATATTTGCACCGCAAAAATGTGATCCATGGAGACCTCAAACCCGTCAGCCCACAATTTCTGTCTGCGGGAATAACAACTTATATTCCTTATAGACAAACGTTCTCCTTGACGACTCTTTTAATGCAGTTTTGACGGATTTCGGCCTTTCCCGTGTCCTCGAAGCTTCTGGTTTTACAACGACGAATATAAAAGCGGCTGGCACGTTTCGTTACATGGCGCGCGAGTTGATGAATCCCACGTACCATTCGATGACAGCACCGCTACCCACCGTGCAATCAGATGTCTGGTCGGCAGGCATGACGGGTCTAGAGGTGCGCTAGAGAATCACTGTCACTAAAAATTGCAGATACTGAGTGTGTTACTAGATTTTATCTGGCATTGTGCCGTACGCCGATAAGATGGGGGATGGCGAGCTAATCTATTGTATCTGTCAAAGGGGAATACCCAACAGGCATCTTTACCCTCGAGTACATAGTGAGACATGGTCAATGCTGAAGGCCTGCTGGGAAGATGAGGGGAGGCGACCGGCTGTATCCGATTTGATAAGGTACTTGGATGGCCTCTATCCAGGCTTGCAGTAAGCCAGACGATGAAGCTGTCATATGTGTAGACACAGAACGTACATAGGTTATATATAACACGGACTTGACGAATAATACTACAGTTTCGGTTTTACATCAATAGTGAATCCGTCGTCTTCTAAGATCGACTTTGCCAATCGACCAACCAAAGGAAATAATTGTGGGTAAATGAAAGCTTTTTCCGAGCTTGCCTGCCGCCGCGCATATCTGGCAGCAATACCTTGCACGATTATGGCAAGCTTAAAAGCAACCAGGTCAAAATATGCTGTCCCGTACACCAGGGTATAGTACGTACCCGGAAGAGCATCCAACTACGGACAAAGACCATCTCCTTAATGGGATATGGCTGGTTGGTTAGCCTACAGTACTCGCGCTCAAGGTCTTCCAAGGGTATAGGA
The DNA here is from genome assembly GCA_016647755.1 of Suillus subluteus. Taxonomy (NCBI): domain Eukaryota; kingdom Fungi; phylum Basidiomycota; class Agaricomycetes; order Boletales; family Suillaceae; genus Suillus; species Suillus subluteus. Next base: position 395,745 of record JABBWI010000027.1, on the reverse strand, counting down.
ACATTGTTCGTAGCATTCTTGAACGGCTTGATGATCGTGAATTGAGTGAGTATGGAATCCTTAGGTATATGGCGAGCGTCGATTGCCCATGGTTGGGTAAGGTTCGCGAGGTCAGCGAGCTACGCAGTGAACTCAGATCAAGATGCAGAAGGTGGCGATCCGTGGACGTACTGGACTACCCAGGGTACACAACTCCCAGTCCAGTATGCCAATTACCCTGTTTTCTGTTGGATGAAATATCATGTTATCAAGCTTGTAATCTCCATGGACAATCCGCAGCCCAGTTTTCCTCTCGTCCGGGAGGTGCCTCTGGTACCAACTGATCATTTCTTCAAAATATGGAATATTTCCTGTCGCTTTGCTTGTCTCGATATCGATAGCCTGAGACTGAGCAACCGATACACGTGTAAGGGATTTGATTTGACGGGGGAAGTAATCAGTCGTGGGACCAAAATTCTCGAGGCCTAATTGGAATGGGTCGAGAGAGGCCAATGCTGCCAATGAGCGGACAGCTGAGAGCCAGCTTGGGGAAATCAGGCTTAGTATCTTAATACAAAAAAGAGATGACAAAGAGTACCATTCTCTTCGATCCTGCTGCGGCAGTTCCAGCACCCTAGTGTCCGCGAATATCCGCCCTTCGAGGTACTCCATGATATAGAAAGGAGTTCCAATAATGCTATTATCCTCGCACAGGACAAAAGGTTGCGGGACAGGGACTATCTGCTTTGGCTTTGTGGTCGGGCTGACGTTGTATCGATGCAATGCACTCAGCATGCGGTACTCACGCTCAATTTGGTGAGCAGTTGAGGACAACAACTGGCCCGCTGGCTTTTTGCGCAACACAAATCGCTTGGCGCTGAAGAGGTACAATTTAAATGGGACCTAGTACCTGACGAAGGCCAAGCTCATACCTTGCGTCGGTCAGGAAGTATGTGGGATTAGACTGAATAGTCCGATATCACGCAAGCCTGTGCACATTGATTCATGAGCGTACCTGTCCAAACTATCCTGCCAATCAACTTGCAATCTCTCCTCGATAGATTGCGACCGCACCTTGAACTGCTGCACCTCTACGGGAGTAGCGACAACTTCCGGCACATGTAATTTCAGGTACGTATTAAGCTTCTGGATGTCAACATTGGCGCGCATGGCACCATACTCGCCCCCGATACTTTTTGGCGCGCTACCAGACATAAAATCGAAGGTTTCGAGGTTAGAGTTAAACTCAAGGAGGTGCGGCGTTGTTCTACCGCTCCGCACAATGCGTAGAAGGCCGGAATCAGGTGCCGGGAACTTTCACACTAAGAGAGATAAACTGTGCCCTAGTAAAAATTTTAACTCCCAACTCACCAAAATCACTTACAAAATCACTATAATGATCGTTTGAACGTTGAAGAAAGTCGTATGGATTACAACAAAATCAAGCTACAGTGCTTTGCTTGCCGGAATCCCGAACGTTCCACGTTACTCGGTTTCTTTTTGGCTGATGTAAGCGTTACGCGGAGGCCCTAAAATTTTGAATCACCGTGTCCAATTTGCTAGTCACCTTTTCGACCTCTTCCTCCATGTTTACTGCAGTTCGTTCCTTCCGCAGCGCTGTTGCCCGCACTGGCAACTATGCCGTGCGTAGTTAGATAATTTTACTGTCTGATGCATTAACAACTCATTCCAATAGGCTCTCCCGCGGTCTTCGATCGCGAGGAATATGAATACCAAAGTTTCCGGTGAGCTTCATATCTCTACAGCCAGGCTCAAGTTGCTCATTTGCACTATAGGACCTGTCGTTGGTATTGACTTGGGTACAACGAACTCATGTGTTTCCGTCATGGAGGGGAAGACGGCGCGTGTGATTGAAAATTCCGAGGGTGCCCGGACAACACCCTCTGTTGTTGCATTCACAAAACACGGTGAACGTCTGGTCGGCCTACCCGCAAAGCGCCAGGCCGTTGTCAACCCTGCCAATACGGTCTTTGCATTCAAGCGGTTGATTGGTCGGCGATACAAAGACAAGGAGGTACAGGAGGACGTAAAGCATTGGTGAGACTAGTGTTTAACAGAATGTGTAAGGTCGCTCATGATAGGCAGGCCTTTCCATGTCGTAGAAAAATCTGACGGTCGACCAGCGGTGGAGGTCGAAGCCGGTTCAAAGAAGCAGCAATACGTATGTCTCTTCCTCACCTGGATCCATTGTTGTGTCCTCAAATTATCCCTAGTCTCCCGAGGAGCTGTCGTCCATGGTTCTTGTAAAGATGAGGGAGACCTGTGAACAGTTTTTCAACAAGAAAGTCAAGTAAGCTATCCTTGCATGTGGCACGAATCTCAGCTCACTGTGTTTAGCCACGCCGTCATTACTGTACCCGCCTACTTCAACGACGCACAACGACAAGCAACGAAGGATGCTGGTCAAATCGCAGGTCTCGAAGTGCTGCGGGTGATCAATGAACCTACCGCTGCTGCTCTTGCCTATGGTTTGGATCGTTCTGATTCGTCAGTTATTGCTGTCTATGACCTTGGAGGCGGTACCTTTGATATCTCAATCCTGGAGATGCAGAAGGGTGTCTTCGAAGTCAAGTCAACCAATGGCGATACTCACCTTGGCGGTGAGGACTTCGACATCATTCTGCTCAACCACATCTTGGCGGAGTTCAAGAAGGAGTCTGGCATCGACCTGAGCCAGGACCGGATAGCTATTCAGCGCATTCGTGAAACTGCTGAGAAGGCCAAGATTGAGCTTTCGTCAACGACGCAGACGGAGATCAACCTCCCATATATCACTGCCGATGCATCTGGTCCCAAGCACATCAACATGAGGCTTGGACGTGTGCAGCTGGAGAATCTCGTGGAACCTCTCATCAAGCGTACCATTGACCCGTGCAAGAAGGCACTTTCTGATGCCGGTGTGAAGACCAGTGAAATTGACGAGGTCATCCTCGTGGGTGGTATGACTCGTATGCCCAAGGTCTCCGACACGGTCAAGAGCATCTTCGGTCGTGAGCCCAGCAAGGGTGTCAATCCCGATGAGGCTGTCGCCATTGGTGCCTCTATCCAGGGTGGTGTGCTCGCGGGCAACGTTACGGATATCCTGCTCCTTGATGTTACGCCCCTATCGCTCGGTATTGAGACTCTCGGTGGTATCATGACCAAGCTCATCAGTCGTAACACGACCATCCCGACAAAGAAGTCCCAGGTTTTCTCTACTGCTGCTGATGGCCAGACCGCCATCGAGGTCAAGATCTACCAGGGCGAGCGTGAGCTTGTCCGGGACAACAAGCTCCTTGGAAACTTCAACCTCGTTGGCATTCCCCCTGCTCCCAAGGGTGTTCCTCAGATCGAGATCACCTTCGATATTGATGCTGACGGTATTGTCAACGTATCTGCCAAGGACAAGGCCACCAACAAGGACCAGTCCATGACCATCGCTTCGTCTTCCGGTCTTAGTGACAAGGATATTGAGCGCATGGTTTCAGATGCCGAGCAGTTCGCTGAATCTGACAAGGCTCGTCGTGATCTCATCGAGGAAAGCAATAAGGGCGAGTCCGTCTGCTCTGACACCGAGAAAGGTACGTAATATTTCGTTATTCCCGTATCGTGCTAACATGCATGACTATAGCCATGAATGAGTTCAAGGACCAGCTTGACGCTGCCGAAAAGGAGAAGGTGACCAAGCTTGTCACTGAGCTCCGCGAGCTTGCTGCCAAGGGCCAGGCTGGCGACGGTGCTGTTACCGCTGAGCAGATCCGGGAGAAGATCAACGAGACTCAACAAGCTTCGCTCGGTCTCTTCCAGAAGGTGTACGAGAAGCGGAATGCTGAGAACGCCTCTTCGGAAAGCAGCTCGGAGACCAAGGAGGAGAAGAAGGATTAAGCACCTTCGCCCACTTTAACTCTCATCCTTACGCAGCTCCCATCATCTTTGCTGCATCTTGGTTTCTCCCATCGCATTGCTGTTTTGTCACAACACATCCATCCACTCTGCACTCACGCCCGCACGCATTTTTTCTAGATTATAAGAAAAGTACCGCTCAGACATACTTTAGTACTTACATGATTTCGATTTGTACTCGACCGCTGCACAGTCTATGTAGTCGTCGGGGCACATCTACTTTTTATTACCTGATAACGCCCTCCCCGCTCAGTTTTGTATGTATATGCATAGGATTTTTGCACTGCATCGCAATTATTTCAGTAGCTCTAATAAGATTGATTTGCAAGCGCGGCCTAAGAGTATTTTTGCACCGAAAATATGCTGTTTGTGGAGCCTATGGCTAATACTCTTGATGTGTTTTATGCATGAAATGAGGTAAATGATGCGGCAATTGTGCTGAAAGGTCGGACTCGAATATTCGAATGATATCGAGCCTACATACTACTGTGTGGCAAGCAAGCTCATGCGGAAAGGCAAAAGGTTTCAGGCATATTAATACTTTTCACGCAGTAGTCTTGCGACAGACGACGATCATGGCAACACTAAGCCGGAAGCAAAGTGCCATCGAACAATTTACTTCGGCTTCAACGTTCCTGCTATATTTAGACCACTATCTTATTGTCATGAGTCACGACCAAGACGAGTCCAGGGAAGTTGCTCTTTGCTCCACGTCTATGTATCACCATAGCAAAGACCGTGACAATAGCTGCAGCTCAAAACTGACTTTGGCCAACTGCATCTGGTCGCCAGAGTCCAGTGCAGGAAGCATGGCTTTCTTGAACGATGTGACTAAGGCCTTTTGTCTGCCTAGATCTGTTCCCAGCACCAACTTCTCTGAATAAATACGAGGCAGAGGGTAATCTGATCATTGTCTTGCTTTACGACTCCACAGCTGACTGGAGCAGCTGCTGCTTATTTTGACAGTACGACTCGTCAAGACGGTATGACAAGCACCCGCACCAACCGCCCACCCCTCGCACCATTGGACCCTTTAACACTGAGACCACAAGTCTCATTGAAGCATCACTACTCGCCGCCAACCGTACCATTATACTCAGTCCCCGAATGCCTCTTCAGTCCCGACTCACCTGACTCGCCTGACTCACCTCTGGCTATCTATTCTCGGCGCGTCCCCGCACTCATGCACCGCACGCCCCTCGCACACCACCGCGGGCTACCGCTTCAACGACCAACACAATGCCGGAGTGCTGAACAGGACGACATTGACGAGATCATGCACTTCCTGAAGCGTGTCTCGCGGTGCATGACTCATGTGTACCAGGTGATCCTGTCGGTTGCAACATCGATCTTTCATGCAACGATTGCCACCGTTCAATGGTTTGCTGTCGTCGCTTTTGTGATTGAGGTGATGATGATGAGTTCTCCTGTGAGTCTGCTTTCAAATTCTGGTACATTGTTTTGAACGATATCCGTCAGTCCGTGCGAGGTGATCATGGGGGTGGCTTCATAGGCCCGATAGTCGAGCAGCTCACAACAGCGACTGCGACTAGTCACGCGGAGACTACTCCCGCACCACATCCCCGCGCTAGCGAGGCGGTGACTCTGAACTTCCTATCTGAGCAAATAGACCAGGCACATAATGTATTAACGTTGGTCGAGGGACTAGGTGACGACGCGTTTTTTGCATATCATCATGCCAAGTACGTAGCAATCCTACTACCTTGAGATGTTGAAGCTCAACCATGGCTAGTGTGCAACGTTTTCTGAGCAGGTCCAGAGACGACCCTCCATCTGGGGGGAGTAAAACAGCAGTCGATCTAACTGTCGACTTCAGGGGTCTTGACTCCACTCTCATTCAAACTCTGTCCCCGCACGGTTTCATTGGGAGAACGGTAAGCCGAGTTACTTTTCCTAACATCATGGCGCTCATTGGTACCAGATCTCCCATGCCCTAGATGAGGTGACATATCATTCTAAGCGCAGTCAAACGGCGTTTCTTATAAGAAGAAGTGCCGTCCGGGAATCGCGTCTAGATAGCGCGTACCTACTGGCGTCTTCTAATCTGCTTCTTGAATACTCGTCCATTTTGTCAAAAATGGAGAGCATCATACTCGACGTGGGAGCTCTCCATGACCAGCTATCACCCAATCTTCCAGAAGTTCTGGCAAGCATGCAAAGCCGTCAAGCAGCTGCTTCAAGACGCTCGATATGGGGCATTTTTGCCAGTCGAAGACTAAATTCCAGAGCTGTTGAAGAAGAAAGCCTAGAAGCCTTTGTTGCGGGCTTGGAGACTGTCCTTGTCAACCTGCGACAGCTGAAAGCTTATCTGGAATGGATTACAAACCAACTGGTGAGTCCTGCTCATCTTTACTGAGCCCTCCTCGCTCATGTGGGTGACAGAGTCAAAGAACTCTCTTATCAAGCGCCTCGACAGCGTTATCATCTAGTAACCGTTCCTGTTCATCTGCGCTTATAGATCTGTTGGATCGCGCAAGCAGAGCTTCAAATAAATCGAGTCGCTGCTGCCGTTGCCCAGACTCTGGAAAGGACGACTCGCCAAAGGCTCCGACTAGGGTGGAATTTAATATCCCTGGCAGTCGCACACTGCCAACAGTGAGCTGATTCATTAGGCAACATTAAGACGTTCAACCTTACATTATAAGCATGCTAATTATGCGACAGTATGATATTATTCGATTATTGAAGGTGGTTTGGCTATTGTATGTTATGGTTGAATATTGAATTACCTTGCTTACAAGTTTTCTGTGAGGGTGCAATCAGTTCGTTTTTCGATACCCGATTCGGGCTCGCTCAACTCAAGTAAGTACTTACCATGGAACGTCTGCCCTTCGACTTCAGATTTACTGAGAACGAGACAATGTCTTTTGCATAGTTGGTGTATGCATGTATCGCGTCTCGAAATCACACACCGTGAACAAATACGACCTAGTGCTCCAGTGAAATCTTCTTGCACGATGGGACGCCCCGCTACTGGAATCTGTCTCGAAGGCTGAAGGCAAGGTTGTCGACAGACGTAGATCGAAGAGAATGATCGGGGGATGGAGGAGCAGTGCAACCTGATGATGGCCAGTCATCTATATGGCCTACTTTTCCCCTTCCGCAAGTCCAGAGTATCCAACTGCGTTTCCAGCCAGTTTCGACATACCCGCAAAAAACCCACGGACTCGTGACGAGGCATGTCGCCACCGAGAACTGCCAGTGAAGTGGGCGGATATCGGGACAACGACAGAAGCGGACGCCGCCGCTACTATGTTGCTATTTTTTGAGCAAAGTCGACCCTTGCTAGATGTGGGCCTTCATGACGTCGATCGCAGCCAGCAAGACTAAACGTGTCACCATCGAGCACGGCCAGCGGAAGGGGCGGCGAAGCTCAGCTTCGCCACTAGTGGCGGCGGGCCACCGCGATGCGACGTGAAAATGGGCGAACGTTCAGAGGTTGTTGATCATGCAAGATGTTTCTGAGTCTCAGAGCTTCTCAGAGGGGTTCTAAATTTCCAATTGCAATGGCCCGCTGCATCATGTAATCTTAGTATCGCTGAGTATGAAAAACACTCCGAATCGTGTCCTCTCGGCGATCATTATGCAGACGAATCTCCTGTAAAATTTCTAATACATTAGCCACTGATCTACGTTGATTGTACAAAAACGCAATATTGAGAGTAATGATAAGTATCGAGAGGTCATTGTGGAGCCGACCAGTGAAAGTACAATTATAAAGTAATGGCTAGTTCCAGCTAGTGCCATCTCATCCGATCATCATGCATGCCCGCACTGCAGTGCAGGATCACGGTACGAGTTGCGCATATCCCTACCGTCCCTCTCCCCAAAAATCACTAACACGGCAGTCAGACCACAGTGCTGTGAATATTCGCTTACATAAAAATTTTTGGGACTTGCGCGCTATTCTTAGAGCCGCTAAGCTTGACAGAAACCAGAAGCCTTTGCTTAAACTCTCAGACCCCAGATTACTAACATGCAGGACAAGGTCTTCTTTTGTGTCTGCAACCATGTCTATCTCGGAAGAAAGCCCTTTGTTGGATGCGCTGCACGTCCCTGACGCGTCTGGCGACTGCGACGTGTACGACCGATTCAGCGAAGCTCAGAAAAACTTCATTATTTTTGTAGTGTCCTTTGCAGGGCTGCTTCCTAGTGCGTATAAGACAAATAAATTGATTCGATAGAGCTGATTTTGTCTCTCTAGTGCTCGTCACTGGGACTTTTGTCCCTTCCATTCCTCAGATAGCTCATGACCTCGATTCAAAGGGTGCTGTTGTGAGGTATGTTTTCCAAATCCTGCAGCATGAACTAGATGATGACCTTGAATCGGTCTGTCCTCAGCTTGGCTGTAAGCTTGTCAGTCTTTGCGAATGCTATTGGAGGTTTGGTATGGGCAGCATACTCCTCATTTTGTAGGTTTCCCATAGTTATTGTGCTTGAATCTAAACCTCACTTTCGCCTGAAGATGGTCGCCGTCCGATGTACTTATGGGGTATGCCTATCCTATGCATAGGAAGCTTCGGTGTTGCAGCATCGATGTCTCTCAGAACCCTACTGTTCTGGCGGTTCGTTCAGGCATTTGGATGCGCTGGCGGAGTATCGGTAGGTGCGGCCGTTATTGGCGATATCTACAGGCCAGAGCAGCGAGGTACAGCCTTGGGTATCTTTTTTGGGGTACGTGGGTATTTTCTTACACTGCTTGATCAGCATTCGGTGACTTATCATTTCTTGTAAGGCTTCTCTTCTAGGTGTCGCACTGTCACCTATTATAGGAGGCACTGCAGCACATTACTGGTCCTGGCGCAACCTGCACTTCTCGCTTGGAATATGGGGCGTTATCGAGATGGTTCTGATCTATCTATCCTTTCCGGAAACCAGTCATCCGCAGTCGGGAGAGATTCGTAAACTGGCGGCACTGTCAAATCATCCGCAGTCGGGCGCGACTCGTAAACTGACATTACCATTCAACTTTGTGTTGATCAATCCTTTCAACAGTCTCTGGCTGCTTCGCAGTCCAAATATTATGGCCGTCGTTCGTTTTTGCTTTTATTCTGACTATACACTGCCTAAAGTCGCGTTCTCAGACGCTAGCAAACGCATCAGCGATGGTTACGGACTATGGTATGCTGAGAATGTTGATGTCATCTCCCAGACCTATTTACCTATGCACTAGTTTTATTGGTCCCAATTGCCTACACGATCGTGAGTTTGTCATACTATTCAATCATGTGGTCAGCTAACATCTGATTTCAGGGTGCTCGATACCACATCTCTAACGAAGCACTGATCGGTGCATGCTTCCTCCCCAGTGGACTTGGAAACTTCAGTATGTACACATTCTGCTGTTCGAGTGTCTTAACATTCAATGTGATGTGCGCCCAAGTTGCCTCGCCGATTGCTGGGCGGTTGTCCGACACCATGATTTCCAAATGGAAGGTGAAGCGCAAAGGCATTTGGGTCCCCGAAGATCGGCTACGCGCAGTATTGGTAGGCGGACTCTTGGTCCCTCTATCTGTTGGTCTTTCGGGACTTGTTACCGCGTACATCGCTGGACCGTTGGGCTTGGTATTGAATTTGCTTTGTTTGTTTCTGAATGGCATTGGGGTGAGTCGTACACTATCCCACGTTTTTGTGGATTGCAAACCTTGTGTTTTGTACAGGTAGACTTCGTTCTTACTCCGATCAGCTCGTACAACGTCGACGTGTTACAATCGCGCAGCGCAGAAGTAATTGCTGCAGTTACGTGAGTCGCACCCAAAGCCAGCGGTAGGCCCCATATTAACTAATACCGCAGAGCTTTCCGCGCGATCATTCTTGCACCAGTGACTGCAGCCGTACTTCCATCGATTGAAATGCTAGGTGTGGCAGGAACAAATGGCATAGCTACGGTGATTGCGCTTGTTGGATATGGGTGAGTACTGTTGTAGAATACTTGCAGTATCGCATCTCATACTGGTGTATAGGCTTATCGTTCTCACGATTCGTTATGGAGATCGCATGAGAGCTTGGGTGGATGTTGGATATACGCCCTTGTGAATCATAACCAACTAGACTTGATTGGTTACCATTTTGTTTCCCTTGCATTAAATCTAAAATGGGAGATGCGTATATTTACCACTAGATAAAGGCCGAGCTTCGCCGGCAGCAACCTTGTCCCACAACTTACAAGTACTAATGTTGTGTGCTATCATTTGGAAAATGCATCAAAGGTTAACTAATTGCACATCATCAGCGGTATCCTTTGGAAAGTAGCGAGCCAGGGTAACAATTGCAAGAAGCTGTGGAAAATTCACTATCGGACACTGCTACAGCGTATGAATGGTGTTTAAGTTTTCGGCAAGTAGTTCGATGGATGCCATGGGGAATAAGCGAGTTGGGGGCTGGCGTTATTGCTAATAGTTATTAATTCTCACGGGGTCACAATGAGGGATCGCCGACTCACACTGATTGTGGGTCTTGTAGTACAAGTACGAAGTTGATAGACCTCTCGGAGCCCTAGATCTCGGCCATTAAAATTTTAATGATCATGATCTATCTAACACCGGAACGTTTGATCCCGCAGAAGCAAATCGTGTGAACCCCGTGGGGTATCCAAAACGCTACTCCTTATATATGATTTGGAGCCGAGAAAAACGTTTTGGAAGATGGATGGGTTCAAGTTTGTGCCGGCGAGAAAGTCGTACTTGACCTGCGCACAAATTCGTTCGCACACGGACAGCTACAACAAATCTCTTGTTGTAATCCACGGTAGAAAACGTCCGAAGGCGAACGGAGCGCTTGTTCTCAGTAATACTCAGAAGTCTCCGAAGACTCAAAATAACAGATTTGAAAAGCTGGAGCTTCAAGCATCAATTGGCCACTTCATATCTAGAGGGGACACGGTGTCCCAGGTAGCAGAAAGTAAGTACAAGAAGTTCTATTCTCCAAATCACTTCGGAACACTAAATACATAACGCGACGAGGCTAAATATCACAACGAGACACATAAATATACATGCTACAAGAAGTTCTATCCTCCAAATCACTTCGGAGCACCAAGTACATAGCGCGACGAAGCTAAATCATTTTATCACAACGAAACAAATAAATGTGTATGCTCCCCGCACAGTACCGTGGTTGATCATTTGGATCGTTTTGTGTGTTACACATCTTCGCCAGTCGACACATCTTCGCCAGTCGACACATCTCCATCGGTCAACACATTTTCACCAGCATGAAAAGCAATGGACGTCATGCCTGTTCCCCCGTCGGCCCTGGCCACGAGCTTAGCGTGAGATTTTCGAACGCTGAGGATCAGACGTGGTCCCAGCACAAACATCTGCAACATCTGGGCAATTGCCCAAACGCCAAAGTAAATGTCGCGTCCAATGGGTGATGAGTTCTGCAGAGAAATGATGAGAGTGGTCAGCTGCAGATGCCAGTCACAGGTCGGCGCACCGTGATATTTGGAGATAGTGAGCCAAGTGTGAAGCAAGTCATAGTAGCAAAACTAGCAAATGTGGAACTTCAGTGAAAAAAGATAATAACATCCAAATAACCTAACTCACGCTAGAAAGTAAAACGTGTGACTCTCTATTAAGATCCTGAAACAGTCCCCAATGGTGGATCCTGTCGGCGATTGACGGACATGCTTTATAACAATCCAGACTGCAAGAAACAAAGCGAGGATCTCCCATACAGCAGTAGATATCACACTCTCGTAAGTCAGATACATCATGTATGCATCGATTTCGGTAATGCAGGTATGGTAGCCGGAAAGGACGGCCTCCTCTGGTAAATGTTCATGAGTCTCTTGCGCTCCAGACTTTTATCAATAATGAAAACTTACGCCCTGAAACACCCAGGTTTGCAATCACCATCATAACTCCGGAGGCGATCGTGGAAGCCAGCAAGGCTACAACAAGAAAGATGAACAACTTTTTCGATCCCTCATACATGGCATTTATGCGAGCAGTCATGATGACTTGAATGATATTCCAGTCAAGTCAATATTAATAGGGAAACCGCAGGTGAGCTCACCGCCCAACATGGCATTGACGATGACAGGGTTCCATGCCTGTATGTACCAAAGGGTAGTGCCTGAAACCCCAGTTACTTGGTGGTGGAATAAATACTTCAAATGAACTCACAACTGTTGAAGTCGTCACCTTGGAGACACAAGCCGATCGAGAATATCACTCACCCCTGTGTAAGAGCGTAGTTAGTAGTTGCATGGGAATAGCAGGTATCGGTGCAGGATACGCACTACATCGGTAATCCAGATATTAGGAAGAAACACTGGATGCCGCCGGTCAGAAGGAGCGAACGCATTTGAGGACACATACATAGGATGCTGATGCTGGTTGTGAGAGATGGTTTATTAGTACATTGCAGTGTTATGTAGATAGCCTTGCCACAAACGTACACAGAATATAGTATCCCAAGGTAGCGCACCTAGCATATGTCGAAGTCAGCACAACATGCCAACCGCGCTCGTAGCAATAACGTACACAAATGTAAAGAACGGTCATGAAAGGCCAACGTTGGCTCTGCCCCGAGTCAACTGCATCATGCTATTTGGTTCTGATACAGGACTTTGCTCACCAAGATCAGTTCGAACTGTTAAGCATTCTTAGTGAGATGCGCAGGTCATAATATGAACTTACTTCTTGTCCGAATGTTAATACTTGAATATTGTATACATATCAATGACCCCTCGGAACGTATTATCTCGCTCACCCCAGTCGTACACCACCGCAGTAGAACATGCAGCTGCGAAGCGATAGTCAAATATATTGGGATATCACCGCTGGCATCTCTACGAACCTAGAAAATAGTTGTAAAAACGACAAAAACTGATGAGCGGCCACCAAGCGGGATCATCTGAGACTATCGTCATATCGGGATGGGGCTTATGGAATGCGTGCGGATATACCGCCATCCATCGTTTTTATAGTGATTAGTTTGGGTGAGTGTGCAATACCCTATTACCACTCCGCCACTATTCGGCTGCCAAGCCGTGACGCGAAACTAGGTCCCAGCACTGGTAGGGATCCACACGGGGTTAGACTCCACGGCACCCATACCTCCAGTAGTACCCGTGACCCGCGCGAGTTACCCTAATATTAATTAATTTACTGTCCGGCAGTGTAACGTAAGAATATCACCTTGTTATACAAGTACAAGGTCACTGAGTATTGACTGTGCCCGAATAGAGCTGAAACTTCCTTCACTAATTGACATGACTAGTAACAGCGAAGAAAAATAAATTTGAGTTCATTTGTTGCCTGGAGTCAAGTAACGAACAAATACATTTTGAGAGAAGAGGCTGTAACTAGACCGTACTAAAGGATTGACTGAGATTAGCACAGATTGTAGATGAAGTGTCAACTTGAAAGATTCGATGAAATAGCGTGTATGAAAGGGAATGTTGGATGACACGGACTCAACAATGTCTCCTGGGTCAGTAGTATCGTCCATCGACAATGAACAGTCAGAAGCTGCCCTTCCACCAGTAGATCCGTCAATGCTCAAAACAGACCAGTTCCGCGCATATGACATCCATCTCGATCAAACCTGAGCCGGAAAATCACCGCCACCACTTCGTGTGATTCTTCATGAAGAGAGGGCGGGACCGGAAAGTCGAAAGTCATCCAGACAATCACGGAATATTTTGCCTATAAAAGGATGAAATACATGCTGTTGAAAGTTGCATATACGGGAGTTGCAGCATCTCTTATCGACGGGAAAACGACGCACACAATCACAATGATCTCCCAAAATGATTCGGTGAAGCCTATTAGTGACGAGGCCAGAGCTAGATTGCAACGATTTTAGAAGCATTGTTCCTATCTCATCGTCGACAAATTTCCATGATTGCAAAGATGGAAGCAGGAAAACCACCATCCAGCCGCTCGTTCGGAGGCATCGATGTCATTATCAGCGGCGACTTTCATCAATCCCCCCTGTCGCAACGGCACTCAGAGGCGCTCCATTATTCCGTAAGTTTCACAAACAACTTGACGGGATCCCAGCTTGGAAGGACAATTTTTGAGGAGTTGACAACTGTCGTAATTCTGAAGGAAGACTTCCGCGTGGCTGATGACGTCTGGCGCAATTTTCTGCACCACCTTTGATATGGTCAAGTACAAGAGCACCACATCAGAACGTTGCGTACCTTGATGCTATCTAATTCGGACTGCCTTCTGACAGCCTTCACCACCGAACCCTGGAACTTGGCGGGCCTAGTGGCCGCGTGCTGCCGCAGTCCGGTTCTGAGCCTCGGGTTGAACCCGAACTTTTCCGAACCAGACTCATGGTCCGGTCATAGGTCCGGCGTGGCTTCTGGACCGAACCTCCAAACAAGTTCGGTGTTACCCAGAACCTGCTGGAACTGATGGCGCGCGCGCTGCAGGTGTCGCACGCAGCAGCTGTAACTCGTTTCGATCTGCCGTCGCCTTCGATATCTGTTTGTGCAAGGCCAGGTGAAATTGACGCGGCCCTGGCCTGCCGCGGTCGTGATTGTATTAGCAGTCATTTGCTAACGCAAAATGAAATAAAAAGACTCAGTATTTCGATGGGCGCGGAACAAGCGAGTCGGGGGCTGGCCCCGGCGCTAATAGTTATTAATTCTCACGGGGTCACATACAAACTCTCACCATTACTATGGGACTTGTCACTTGTAGTACAAGTACGCTATGACTCGGAAGTTGATAGACATCTCGGCTATTGATCATGATCAATATGATGTGAGCTTAATTCACAGCCTTGGCATTTCGAGACTGTCATACATAATGCTTCCTGCAGTTTACATGCTATTCGTACTAAGGTAAAGGCCTGCCAGCTCTGAGAGCTTTTGCAACCTCACTTTGGGCTTCGTCACGAAGATACCGATCATAGATAACCTGAATCTTGTCTTCATCCTACATCAAAAACCAAAAAAGTTTGAGCAAGAGCAAAAACGAGCTCAAAACACTTACACTTGAGGTTTTGCTGATGCTCTCGCGCGTAGCCAAGCGCTCCGCATACTCGCTCCAACCGTCGCCTACTTGCGCTTTGTCATACCCCCGGTGTTCAGTAAGAATATACGCCCGAGCCACCCATGGCGCATTAGCGACATCGACCAAACCGAACTCATTCCCAGTAAAGTACGGGCCCTTGACCTGCTGCGCGAGCTTTCTCTGCGCAACGTAGAGTTCCTGGCGTGCAGCGTCTTGCTGTTCTACGCTCTGTGCCTGGAGAAGACGATGCCAAGCTGGAATGATGTTCTTCGACGTGTGGTCGATCCACAGGCGCACATGTGCGCGCTCGAATGGATCAACGGGGAGGAGGTGAGGCTTATGGTTGGGGTAAGCCTCCTCAAGGAACTCGCACAGGACGAGCGACTCATATAGAGCTTTGCCCTGGTACTCGATTGCGGGGACGAGGCCCTTGGGATTGATATCTGCGCTCGTGTGATGAGTGCGTGACGACTGACGTCATGCATAGATATCGATAACGTACCAAGGAAATGCTTCTCCTTTTTGTATGGGTTGACTTCCTTGTATTGGTATGGAATGCCCTTTTCCTGTAAGGTAATCCAGACACGCTGGTTGAAAGGACAGAACTGGACGAGACGCAAATTTGCATGTGAGCGCTCAATGGGAATGATGGAGTGGAGAAACTCACCCATCCAGAGTAGAAAATCAAATCTTGCTTCGCTTGATGTTCTGCTACTGTTTCAGCGGCATTTCCTGTTGCGGTGGGATGGATGTTCTCGTCTGGAATAGCCATATCAGTGTCACTGAATGAGAGAAACTGTGCTCAAGATTAGCCTCGTCAGGGGGGTATAAGTACTCTGTAAGCTATGATGTCAGATGACGACTCTTCTCACGACGGTACAGCCACCGCTGCCTCTTATATGCGAAAATTGAAATGTTGATACGTGACTCTCGGCATTATGATCATGATCATGGTAGTACCAGTATCGTACTCGCGCCATCTTGCTGAGGAATTGCAACCGCACTATCACCTGCGCTCTGTGCCCTCGCAGTGTTCCTATCAGCACGTACATCAACCACCCTTACCGCATCTCCTTCCACGTCAACTTCCGTGCTCGGCATGCCAACACCTTGTGAAGGCAGAACAGAGCGTCGTACATCCATAACCTTGATACGTGGAATCTTGACATGACCACATTCGATCGGGATCAAATTCCACGAGAGCTTCTCCTCAGAACCCGGTAAAAGGATCGGAAGGCGACCGTTCCGCAAGCCAGCCACGATAAACGCATCAGAGGGATCGAGATCAAGCGTAACAGCAACATTGGCGGAGCGGGAGGAGTGCCTATTTCGGACTGTTAAGTGTATTGGCGTCGTCACATGGAGCTTTGCAAAGCTAGGGACGTCGAGAAGGGCGATTAACTCGTCCTGCGGAATCGTGAGCGTCGGAAGTGCAAACCGCGTGATCGACCGTCTTCCATGACCTCCGTCAGGAAGTATCCTGTCGTGTATATTTAAGCGTCATCATCAATATGTCGCAATTATACAAAATTACCTTCGCCAGACAACTTCATAGTCGCCAGGACCAGTGATTTTGTCTTCACCCAAAACCTGCTCCTCCCGTGGATTAAGTGATATCCTACTCACGTTGCAGAACTCATCGCCAGGGAGGTATTCTGACACAATCATCTAGCTAAATCATATGGCAAGAGGAGAGACTCACCATCCGGAAACATATCATCGCTGCTTTCATCTGACGAGCAGTCGAGTACCTTTGCAAGCGGATTGTCCTTGTTTAAGGGATTAATTGCCAAAGTAGTGTTGCAAAATTCGTTCCACCCACCTGGCGATGTAGCTTCAAGCTCTCGACCACCAAGCCACAAAGGGCTGAACACTCTATCCTTGTCGTGACCACAGCCTCCCCGCCATGGGAGTCATCCCAAAAGTCGTCTTCAACTGTAGACAGATCCGCCAAAGCAGGCATAGCGTTCTTGCTTCTCCTATACGTCACGTCACACGTGACCGTCAGAGCTTCGGATGTCGGAATAACGATAGTTTGCAACCTCTCGCAGGAATCGATAGCCGCGTGCTCACTCAAGGAGCTCGAGCTGCGGGGCTCTGCGTCGTCGTCGTCGTCGTCGTCGTCTTCACTCGTGGAGCCGGGCTCAACTGAAGTAGATTGAATAGATATGTCTAACATGCGATCACCAGGAGCACCGCTTCCCACGAGATAAAGAGTTTTGGTGGCCGACACGCCCGGGGCGATAGTGCCGAGTCGAATACCTTTGATCAATCCGGATGAACGCTGGTCGTCAAAGATGATGTACTGAGCTTTTAAAAAAGGAACATTAGTGTTGCAGGTCAGTGAGAAGATAAACTATCAAACCTGCTTGATCCACTTCCGTCGGCTGCAACAAGACGTCAACAACAATATCCAGATGTCGCTCATCAATATTTGTGATATCGATGACGATGGGATATTCTTCATCGAGTAGTGCCGGTGCTTGATGAGATAATGAGACAGCGAGCTCGTGAGGACGATGTCGAACACTGGATAAAAACAGTTGTTCACGATATCCATTGTGCTCATTGGGAGCAACTTACACAACACTAGAATAGTCGTTTCTCCCAAGCTGAAGAAATCGGATGGGCTGCAGTGAAGTCAACCAGAGCGGCACAAGTGTAGATATGTCATGAGAGACACATGGCTCGTGTGGCATTTCGATGGTCCAGCCGTTTTGTGCAAGTACCACAGTAATGCTCACGACCTAGACGGACGTATAAACTGTTTGTCACATTTTGCTAAGATAACACCCACGGTAAGCATTCCAGGAGCTTCAGAAGATATACTTCCGGAGACCACAAGTCGTTCGCCTGGCCCCCACCGAAGATCAGCGCAAATTTCCTCCGGTTCTTCACCTTCATCTTCATCTTCTGGCACTACCTGTCCAATTTTCACCAGCCGGACAGCCCTATCTCCCACTTGGCCGTCCATGGGGGGCGAATGTCGGAGTACCACAGGGTAATAACCATCGGAGAACGTAATAGTCACAGAGCCTATCGGAAGAGCGGAGAGATCCATGTTCGTTGGTGTAGCAAGGGATAGTTGAAATCCGGCCTCTTCACTGACCCGTACTTCGGGCGTCCAAAAGACCAGCATGGTGTCCACTCCATGCCAATCAGTAAAAATGACATGAGAACATGCCTCCATCAACTTACATAACGGATCAGATTCTTTGAGGTCAACAACGAGTGGCTTCCCTGCTGATACAGGAACCGAACTCTACATGAACCGGTTCAATTTTAATCGCCTAGAAGACAAGGCAGGGTGCCTCACCTCGAGTATCGCCAATAGGTCCTCCTGTAGAGTTCTCGACTCATCAACATCTTGCGCTGAACGACATCATCACACCGTGCGACCACCTTCAAAACATTATACGTTACTTACCATACCCAATCATCTCCACGAGGAGCGTCGCCATAAGTTCCACGTCGCCGAGCTTCTGTGCACAGGCATACCACGTTAACAAAAGCGGTCTGAGCATATGTTTCCATTTCTCCCTTCGGTACGTCTTTGCTATCCGCTCGAAGAACCTACACACCACCATCTAGTTTGTTTCTTGTACGATAAAGATGAAGATGCATACCGTATTGCGACGTCGAACTTCTCAGACTCGTAATATGTATGCGCGATGCGGTAAACTATCCAGAGCGTCAAGCGCCCCTGACTCGTGGTAGAGCTATGCTTCTTGAAGAGTTCGTAGGATTTGGTGTAGAGCTGAGCCAAAAAAAATTGTCATCATCGTTTAACTGCATCACGAGTCAAACAGAGCACAGACCTCGAGAATCAATGTTAGATGGTCAACTTTCTTCTCGTTTGCGTGTCCTGGGGCCGCATTTGTCCCTTGCAAGATACCCTTCTTAGGGTGAGATATGGTTGAGGGATCGATGGATCGAGACGCCAAACATACCTCGTTGGCCAAGAACCTCTCCCTGCGTGCTTCCGTGCATCGGGCGGCCATGTAGTAGTAATGTCCTGCATGCTGCAAGGCGTGGCTAGGATTCAACCCTAACGCTCGAACGGCGTCTAGTTCCACGGGCGTGCCTGAAGATGTCACACTAGCCGTAAGCAAAGAAGGTGAATTTGTGGGGAACGTCAGCGAAGAGTTCGATCCTTGTTCTAGAAGCTCTGCGAGGACGCGGTGTCTGGAAGACATAATAAGAAATTCGTTGGATGTGTTTGGATATGAGGGTCGTACTGTCTCGCCATCCAACTCCAATACTCAAATGTCTCCTCGCCTATGCCCCATCCCCGTGAAAAATCTGCGAACCGGCGCATGTGGGAATTGTGATGTGAAAGTGCAAGCGAGTGCTCGTGATTGTACAGGTATAGTTTGGTTATCTGTCGGTCCAGTGGTAAGAGTGATCATACAGGGTACATACATTCGCACCTTCACATTTATGGCGTCCGCAAGTACTTTGGCCTCTGCCCAGCGCTTGGTTCGAGGGGGAAGGATGGCAGTCGATCCGAACATAATCATGAGCGTCGCGTACGCATCCTGATAGTGTCTGAGAAACTTAGTTTTCCAACCTCTTTAGCAGCGAAAACGTGACCGACTTGAGCGCAACCTCGTCTTCACCCCTGAACTCTGCAAAACATGCCATCTTGTATTCATACCGCACGGTCCACCCTTCAGGACGTAGTGGGCGGGTGCTCGCAACGCCCATGGAAACAAGAGGTGGGGGGTTGTACGATGAAACAGATTGAGAGTGCCGATTGCGCTTACGCCTGACACGCTTGGAGTGTGAGGTATAGTATTCGAGTGCAGGTTCGTACAGGGCGTCTTGTAAACTAGGACATCATGTAGCGCAGTCGTAGAAAAGAATTAGGGTGCCCTTACCTGCGTGCAAAATCATTCAATTCAGATGTACTAACTGGACTGAGGACAAACAAGGCTGCACGGGAGTCAAGCCCGCTCTGTCTTCTGATGAAGGTGAGACGGCTATCCAATGACGGATCATCTATTACACAGTTAGAGACCCATTTACTGTAACAAATGGACGATATACCGAGCATTCTCCTAGTTGCAAGTAGCACGACAGTCAATTTGATACCGCGTTCATTGGTCGTCTTCTTTCGGGCTGCAACCTCAGCGCTGAGTTCATTATCTCTTCTTCGTTCCTCCTCTGTTTTATCGCGTTCATGTTCTGGGTCTGGTGGGTCCAACGGAGATCGAGCATGTACCGCGGGTGCCTCAAACAATCTGAGAAATAGAACAAAGACGCTCGGCACTAGCGCAGTGTGTTTCCGTATCCATATGGGCGCAATCAGGCCGTCGGGATACAGGGGTGACGAAGGTGTCAAGGGCGAAAGTGGTGAATGGGCGGATGCATATGCAAGGTCCTCTGGCGGAACGAGCTTGCGAGGAGGGAATCGGACGTCTTTCCCCACAAGGATCATTTGAAACGCTCTTGTGCGCTCTGGTGCCCATATCGCGACTTTGTGCTGCGACTGGAGGGCATCTCGGAGGCGCGCAACGAGGCTCGCGAAAGGATCCTGGGTCTTGGTAGGTGCAGGCGGGGGGGATGGGTTTTGACCTGGCGTTTGTGGAGTACTTGGAGCGGAGGCAGACGATTCAGGTGGTTGGTCAAGGCCTGCAACGAACATTACCGGAGCGAGCTGGACCAAGAGCTCAGCTGGGTAGGAATTCATTCTGGCAATTCCTGATGATAAACTTCACTAAACCGATACTGAGATGGCAGTTTAACAGTTTCCAAGGCAAGAAACCTAGAAAACAAACAAATATCATCGAACTGCCCACCGTAGACTACCGAAGAGTCACTCGAGCAGTGCCTCCATAAGTATTGGAAGACTTACTTATATATACCACGTTCACGAAGTAAGATCTATAGTAGTCGTGGGAACTATTGAGTTTGAGGTTCTCGCAGCGCCGCAGACTTTGTACCTTCTCCTATATGTTGTGCGCCGAACATCAGCTGGCCCACGGACCAACCTTTTCTGTCACTGGGATCTGAAATGGTCAAGTTTGCACCATACCACCAGTGGCTAGTGACGTCAGGCAGCGTCACTGCTATATGAAATGCGACGAGTATAAGAAGAGTCCTGGTTCATCTTTATCATTCACCGAACTTCATTCCAACCACCAACAAAACATATTTGACTAACTGCATTAAAATCCACTGAGATGGCTAAAGACTGTACTTGCATCAGTGACTGCGGGTGAGTGCTCACTCGCAAAACCTTTTATCATAGTTTCAAACACGTCCATAGCGCATGTGGCCCTTCAGGCACTGGCTGTACTTGCCCCAAGAATACTTGCGACTGTGACAATTGTGCCAACAAGCAACAATCTTCGCAGGTACATAGTTAATCGCACTTCTGATTCTCCATGGTCCTCATCATATCAGTGCGATTGCAAAGGTGCAGGTGACAGCTGCAACTGTTCCAATTGTCCACAGCAAGCATGCAGCTGCGCAACGAAGTAGTCGTCTTGAGGACTCGGATCTGATAGATTCATCAGAAGATGCCGCCGAGTATTCAGCCCCTTTTATTATGTGACCAAACAGCTCTGTATCAGCGCCGCGTAGTGTTGTACTTCTATGTAAAGCAATAGTTCTTTAGGTCTGCCTCTTCGGCGTCTTCGCGACGTTGTCCGACATTGTCTCCTGCAATACAAAGGTAATACAAGAAACCTCAATGCACGTGACTCCTACGCGCGCACACCGAGCGCGCACCTGCTATTTTCGGATGAAGGTAACATCTTCTCTTGCCAATGAGCGTTTTCGTATAAGAAGCGCCTGGCCGATTCGTAGTTTGACCATTCCCTCTCGGTCCCTCGTATCTCCCGGCTTATTGACTAGGCCTCCATCTAGATCTCGTTCACTCATTAAGTATCATTTCTCGCTGCCGCTCTTCAAACACAACTATCAACCCCATCACATATACCTCAATCCATCTTATACCCATCCAATATGTCCTCAGTGACCCTCCGCATTCTGTCCCTCTGGGTTATCCTCTTTTCAATATCTGTAATGGGTAAGCATATCTTTCCCAGTTCGGTACCTTACAGAGCTTGACTTTGCCGATAGTTGCAGCATCACCCGCACCAATAGATCCCGGGCTTGCATCGGTCATCACGAGCAATATGAATCTGAATTGTGGTGAGAGCTGTCAGACCGCTAAGGGCACCAAACAACTGGTAATGTTCACTATTGAACATGATGCATGTGTCTTCTAATTTGTGTACCTGACAGAATACGAATTTTGCCTTGACGTCTGCATCGAGCTCAAATTCATTCGTGCTTGGAGCTATACTGCTAGCTTGTGGCGTTTTGGTAGGATCATGAGAGTATGTCGTTACGAAGCACCTTCCAGGTCGGACCTTGACACTTTGTACTTACTAGTACAGTTGATGTAGCAGTAAACATCAGTGTGGTTTGTAATGATAGTGTGTAATAGCACGGACAAGAGACATTGATAGGACTCCACTGATGCTATGTATCATGATCGGCACGAGAACCCATATGCGAGATATTGGTTTTCAAATCCAATTCGGCACTGAATCAGTACTACGGCAAAACCATGCACGAGCAAAGTTATTTTCAGTCTGCGATTGAACGACAGATGCTAAGAGAAAGAGATTGCATAGCAGACTAGCAAGAATAAAAGTGTTCAATATCAGTCTTCGATCAAAGGAACGAGTAAAGTTGGTCGCAAGTGAAGGGAAATCAAAGAATGTCGTCGAGACGGATAATGGAAAGAAAGCATGGAGGAGTGACTGTATTAAAGTTCAGTTAACACATCTGTGTGCCTCCGGAAAGCCATCGAAATCATATCCGCTTCTGCATCAGAGTTGTCCACGAGCTTGGCGTGATATTGTCGAACACTAAGGATGAGGCGTGGTCCCAACACAAACATCTGCATGACCGAAAGAATTTGACGAACACCGTCATAAATCTGAGTTTCCACAGAAAGTGAGTTCTATAAAAGTAATAAGTCGTAGTCGCATGCAGATGTTAATGATATATTGGCGTACCGCCGAGAGCTGCGGAGACAAAAAACCGAGATCGAAGCAAGAAACGACAGCAAAGCTAGCACGCACGGAACTTTAGCGGAAGTTAAACCATATTGAATTAAGTGTTCACCTTGCAAAGTAGACAACGTGAGTCTGTATTAATGCTGTAAAACAGTTCCCAATCGTCCATCCCCTCAACGGTCGTTGCAGTTCACGGAAGTGTTTTATAGTAATCCAGGTTGCAAGACACAGGGCGAGGACTTCCCATACAGTGTAGAGTATCCATGTCATGGAAGGCAAAATTAGGGCGTCTGCGTCTTTGTCATAGGGAATGCACTGATAGGTGCCAGAGAGGATGAGCTCTTCTGATATTCATCTGACCAGCATAATACGCTCGAGCCCTTCGACTATAATTTAAAGCTTACTCGCTTTGCAATTGCATGCCTGTTTACCATTGCAGTCATCACTCCACATGCAATGGTGACAGCTGTGAAAATTACAACGAGAAAGACAAGCATGTTTCTGGATCGCTGATACATGGCATATAACCGAGTTATCATGATCGCTTGCATAATGTATCAGCCATGTCAATATTGCAGAGGTATTGTAGTTGAGTAGCTCACCACCTACTAATGTCGCTATACTTTAACTCTGACATCCACTGGCATGCCTCTTGCAAGTTTAGATTTGGAGGGTATCAAAAACGTGATTAGATAAATAGATATATTTAGGAAAAGGATATTTATATCCGTCTACTCGTGACTCACTCACGAATCCACGATCGATTCACTGATGATGCATCGATGAGCCTGGGCCAGCCCACGATAGGTGAATGATGCGGGACTCTTATCTTACTTTGTTTCAACTGCTAGCTATTCACAATGACAAAAGGCAATTCGTCGAGGAATTCGACACAACAAACTCACACGTCTAGTGAAGGAACAGCTCGTGAAAGTTCGGTACGTGGTTTTTGAGGGTCACTTAATTTACTCCACTCCAGACACTGACATCGACGCATCCTTTATCTAGAACCGACCCCGTAGCAGAGTCGGTCGGTTACTGGAGAAGGTTAAGGACGGTGCGAATAAGTTAAGGATCTCGGTGAGTCCACGAGCACGTGTATTGATTGTCCTGGAATACGACTAAGATTGCAACAAGCGCTCGAAGAATTCCCGTAGCCGTAGCCTTGCTCCCCCGGATATCGAGGTAGGTCCTCAAACTTGACCTTCAGTCTCTGTGCTCTCTCTAAATTTTGGTGGTCGCGCAGACTGCTCCATCTGGTGTAGAAGTGGAGCCTGATACCCAATCGGCACTTCGGGATGCACACGGGGCTGCAAAACGCATCCATCCACTCTCGGGACCTGTGATGTCTGTTGGCCAAGACGCAAAAGCGGATCTCGATGCTGCCGGTGTCCAGGACGCATATCTCAAACCACTCAAGATATTCGACGATATTATCGGGAAGATCGCAGATGTATGGACCCTCCTTTCGCTCGGAACCGAACTAATTCTGTTCCACAGGTACATCCATATTCAAAGATGGCACTGGGCGTGTTGTCTTGTGCAGCTAAAGTATGCCTTCTCTCTCTCTTCCTATCTCCCACCGCTGATCAATCATTTGTGCAGATAATTCTAGCTCAAGTAGATCGCGATGCAGCGGTACTCAACCTTCTCAAGAAGTTGTGTCAAGTTTACGACTTTATGACACAAGATCAGATGCTTGGCCAAATCTCGTCGATGCGCATTATCCTCGGACAGATCTCTCAGCAGACCCTTGAATGTGCTCAATTTATCAAAAATTATTCGGAGACCAAGAACTTCTGTGAGTCTCAACAAGCTGTTACGCTTTGCATTGTCTCAAATTTCTACCGTTATCACAGGGAAGAGACTCGGAAAGAATATCATCTCGGAAACAGAAGATACGATCCAACAATACAGCAATGTGTTGGATATGCTCATGCAAAACTTTCGGGACCAAGTTGCTCGCGACGTAGCCATACATGTCCATCGTACGGGTAAGGGTTCGGACGTGCTTGTGACTTGACATATATTCACACCTTTTCAGGAGAAATGCTGGACCTCAGCGGTATGACTTATGCCGCAGGCGCGGGCTTAGATACAAGAAAACAATGCCTCCAAGGGACGCGCACGGAAATCCTTTCCCAGATTACGGAATGGGTCAACAGCACTGGGGACAATGTTCCACGTGTGCTGTGGCTATCTGGCCCTGCAGGAAAGGGGAAATCGGCCATCGGCCACACCATTGCTAAGTGGTTCAACGACGTGGGAGGGCTTGGCTCGTGCTACTGTTTTGACCACCAGCGAGAAGCAGATCGTCGCCATGAAAAGGTCTTTTCCACAATCGCGCGCGACTTGGCTGACCGTGATCCGGAGATGAGGCGGGCATTAGCAGATACAGTTCAGACTGCGAATTCGCTCAAGAGCACAGTAGATATCACCCAGCAGTGGCAGAAACTTCTTATCGAACCACTGGGGAAGTCATCTGGGTCAACTATGGGACCCATCGTGATCATGATCGATGCACTGGACGAGAGCGGTGGAGTAGAGACGCGGCGAGACCTCCTCCGTATTCTAGCTGGCAAACATCAAAACCCTGCTCTTCCCAAAATCACAGACCTCCAAGACAACTTCCGCTTCATCGTCACCTCCCGCCCGCTTGGCGACATCAATGCCGAGTTCCATGGTGTCCAGCATATTCGACAGATGTCCATGGATGATATTCCACCAGCAGTCGCAGAGCGCGATATCCGTGCTTACATATCCAAGGAGTTGGAAGATCTGGATTTTCAGGACAGAGAGTTTGCAGTCCTTGCTGAGAAAGCTGATGGACTTTTCGAGTGGGCGCGTCTCGCCTGCGGATACATCAAAGAACCCCATCCTGGGATATCTCCGATTGATTGTTACGAAGCTGTGGTATCACGCGATCCGGCTGAGAGAAGCATGCTGTTGTACGACATGTATCGCCTCATTTTAACAGATGTCATGCACAGGAATACGTCTACCAATGTCCAGCATTCGCAGAAACTGCGTTCGACGACGCTAGCAAGATTTCACTCAGTGATGGGACAAATACTAGGGACAGCTGAACCCCTTCCTTTAGCTTCCCTGAACGCCATGAGGCACTATTTTCCAAAGCGAGAGGACAATTTCGACGTGGAGCTTGTGGTAAAAAGCATGGGTTCCCTCCTCAGCGGCACCACCAACCCAGATTCGCCAATCCGACCACTTCACGTATCCTTTCATGATTTCTTGACGGACAAACCATCCAGCGGAGAGTTTTTCATCGACCTGCCAAGGGCGCAATGCGACCTTGCATTCGCGTCACTTCGAGTGATGGAACATGGTCTTCGATTCAATATCTGCGATTTAAAGTCGTCGTATCTGCCTGATTGCGAAGATCCCGGGCTGCAAGAACGAGTCCAAAAATGCATCCCCCCACATCTGTCATATTCCTCTCGATTTTGGACGTCGCACGTACGAAACACAGTCTTTGACAAGGAGCTCGCGAAAGAGGTGAAATTGTTGTTCGACCACGAGCGGCTGTTTTTCTGGCTCGAGTTACTCGCCCTGGTCAGTGCGCTCAGCGGTGCAGTTGGTGCCCTTCCACCCATTTCCCAGTGGCTAAAGGTGAGCACACCGCTACCAGGTGTCAGATAAAGTGCTCATGCACAACCACAGGGCCATCCCAAATTCAAAGATGTCTCATCGACTGCAATGGACGTACAGAGGTTCATTCAAGTCTTCGGCGGCATCATTTTACATAGCACGCCACATCTGTATGTATCAGCACTCCCATTCTCGCCTGCCAACTCTCCGCAATCGAAAAAGTTTTCTGCACAGTTTCCGAATACTCTTCGTGTGACATGCGGACGTGATATGAACTGGCCGGCTGTTCAGACCGTGCTCAGGGGGCACACTGATTCAGTTTTCTCGGTCTCATTTTCGCCAGACGGCACTCGCATCGTCACTGGTTCAAGGGATAAGACTGTTCGGCTGTGGGATGCAACAACGGGGAAGCTAGTCGGTGAGCCCTTGCAGGGGCACACTCATTTCGTTAACTCAGTCTCATTCTCGCCGGACGGTACTCGCATCGTCACTAGTTCAAGGGATCACACTGTTCGGCTGTGGGATGCAGTGACGAGGAAGCCAGTCGGTGAGCCCTTGCGGGGGCACACTAATTATGTCAACTCGGTCTCGTTCTCGCCGGACGGCACCCGCATCATTACCGGTTCGGAGGATCACACTGTTCGCCTGTGGGATGCAGTGACGGGAAAGCCAGTCGGTGAGCCCTTGCGGGGGCACACTGATTCAGTTAGCTCGGTCTCGTTCTCGCCGGACGGCACTCACATCGTCACTGGTTCTTGGGATCACACTGTTCGGCTGTGGGATGTGGTGACGGGGAAGCCAGTCGGTGAGCCCTTGCGGGGGCACACTGATTCAATTAGCTCGGTCTCGTTCTCGCCGGACGGCACTCGCATCGCCACTGGTTCTTTGGATCACACTGTTCAGCTGTGGGATGTGGTGACGGGGAAGCCAGTCGGTGAGCCCTTGCGGGGGCACACTGATTCAGTTCTCTCGGTCTCGTTCTCACCGGATGGCACTCGTATCGTCACTGGTTCAAGGGATCACACTGTTCGACTGTGGGATGCAGTGACGGGGAAGCCAGTCGGTGAGCCCTTGCGGGGGCACACTAATTATGTCAACTCGGTCTCGTTCTCGCCAGACGGCACTCGCATCATTACCGGTTCGGAGGATCACACTGTTCGCCTGTGGGATGCAGTGACGGGGAAGCCAGGCGGTGAGCCCTTGCGGGGGCACACTGATTCAGTTAGCTCGGTCTCGTTTTCGCCGGATGGCACTCGCATCGTCACTGGTTCTTGGGATCACACTGTTCGGCTGTGGGATGCAGTGACGGGGAAGCCAGTCGGTGAGCCCTTGCGGGGGCACACTGATTCAGTTAGCTCGGTCTCGTTCTCACCGGACGGCACTCGCATCATTACCGGTTCGGAGGATCACACTGTTCGCCTGTGGGATGCAGTGACGGGAAAGCCAGTCGGTGAGCCCTTGCGGGGGCACACTGATTCAGTTAGCTCGGTCTTATTTTCGCCGGACGGCACTCGCATCGTTACTGGTTCTTGGGATCACACTGTTCGGCTGTGGGATGCAGTGACAGGGAAACCAGTCGGTGAGCCCTTGTGGGGGCACGCTGATTCAGTTAACTCGGTCTCGTTCTCGCCGGACGGCACTCGCATCGTCACTGGTTCGAGGGATCTCACTGTTCGGCTGTGGGATGCAATGGCGGGGAAGCCAGTCGGTGAGCCCTTGCGGGGACACACTGAATCAGTTAGTTCGGTCTCGTTCTCGCCGGACGGCACTCGCATCGTCACTGGTTCTTGGGATAACACTATTCAGCTGTGGGATGCAGTGACGAGGAAGCCAGTTGGTGAGCCCCTGCAGGGACACACTCATATAGTTAGCTCGGTCTCGTTCTCGCCAGATGGCACTCGCATCGTTACTGGTTCAAGGGACAAGAGTGTTCGGCTGTGGGATGCAGTGACGGGGAAGCCAGTCGGTGAGCCCTTGCGGGGGCACACTGAATCAGTTAACTCGGTCTCGTTCTCGCCGGACGGCACTCGCATTGTCACTGGTTCCTCGGATAACACTATTCGGCTGTGGGATACAATGATGAGGCAGCCGTCGCCACAGCGCACCGAGTCAGACCGTTCTGCATTCTCACATGAACATCGCATGATCGGAGCCACTACTACCATGATATTGCACACTTGGAACAATCACTTTATTTCCTTCTCGTCCGACTCTATTCATGCGCTGCCCAATACTTCTGAGTTAATGGAGGGAGCATCTCATGACGACCGCAGTTCGACCCCCTTTTTCCTGGATAGTGACAGTGGATGGATAGTAGGGCCCAGACATCGGCTGTTATTCTGGGTACCACCCGCTTCTCGACACCCATTTTACAGCCCTGGGACTGTTTTAGTGATACCCAGAGGAGGTCCCGAGCTTGATTTGAGCCGGATGGCACATGGACAACACTGGCAAAAGTGCCGAGAGGAGTGAGTCTCTTCAAAACCCTTTCCGTTCCTCGCACTTACTAAAAATAAACGCTTGCAGACCTTATTACCAACGATGATCGCAGCAATGGATCCATTATGGAGATTTCAGACACAATTTAAATGTGACCGAGTGCACAGTGGATCATACTTACGTATTTTATTCTGTACTCAGCACCTAGTCCGAGTTGTCCAAGCGAGCGACTTGAGCTGACGGGTATAGCATTCATGATGTTCATGCTAGTTTGTGAGAGCACGTAATGACGGACAACGCGGTTGCGAGTGCGCAATGGATTGTGTTGAAGTATGCTGTATCGGTGCTTCCTCTTAGCGGACTGTCTGTGCGCATGCCATTCTATACGGACTCGATCATGAAATCCTGAAGACGAGTCGAAAGGCTCGTAATTTGGTCGGTTTCTTTGTCGTCTCGCATCGGTCCTAGACTCACGATACTCATTCGTCTGCGATAAGGATTACTCCCAATCTGTAAAATTTCCCCATCGATGGGTCATAGATAGTGCACGGATCATGGAACACCGTTCCGCACGATTTATTTACTCCCATTGAAAAAAATGCATAAGGAAAGCCTTTCTAAGTGGAACTATGGTGCGCGGCGCCTAGTCACCGCTACTTTTGGACAGCGGTCGAATTGGTCGACGAAAAACTCCACAAGTTCAAAGTGGGCTAAAATTTTGAGAAATGGGGTGGGACGTTGAAATACGTAGCCCATTGCGGCATTGCAAGTGTTCACTGTACAGTACAGTATATAATCATGATATCCACGACGAAGGCGGTGAGAACGCCGACAACACCATAAAAACGATGCGCGTAAGGATGATGTGAGCTGTCATGATCACGGTGAGTCATAATTTAAAAACAGCTGGAGAGCCAGGAGAGGCCCTTTTCACATGCGCAGGCTCACGATCCATGTACTGTACCGTACGTGCAACATGTTTTGCGAAATTTGTGTTCATCCACCATGGCAAATGCAATACTACTAAGTAAATATATCATATAGATATCATCTAGCTATTCCATGTCCCAGTTTACCTCTGTCAAGACCCTCTCTTGCACAAAGGTGCTTGCCAGTGGAAGAATGACGGTGTTTCTCGGTGCCGCAGATGCTAAATCCTTATCAGGATTCAGCAGGCACATCTCAGCTAGTTTCCTGGAGTCGAGATTGATCATACTGGCAGCGTCGAAACCTTCGTGATCGAAAGAATCCACTTTACTACATTCGACTCTGAGTCATTGTTAATCTGATGGACGGTCACTTGATTTGGTGAATGCTCTTGAGCGAAGATTGAAATAGACTGCGATATGCGAGAAAACATACAAAGGGTACTAGTACAGGCATTCCCAGAGGGCCATAAAGAAACCGTTGCAACTAAGTAACGTGCTCTCCGACTGTGACAGCAGAGACCGTGCTTATGGCCAAATCACTGTTGGCATGTTCCTTCTACCGACGAAAGTGAGACATCATCCGCTTTCCGAGTGACACCTTACCTTCAAGTTGTTTCAAGAGTTCGCGAGCTTCTTTATCAATCTCCTTCAATTGTTGCAGTTGCGTGCCATCTTCAACGTTGTTCTTGAATCCCTCGATGGCTTCCCTATGCCAAACTTCCAGCTTCTTCACTTTGGAAGCTAAGGCCTTTCCTGCGTCGGTTTCAGGGATCTTTCTTCCCCAGTCAACTAGTTCCTTTTGAATCTGGAGGGCGTCAACAACTGTGTTGTTCGCGAGAATGGGCCTCATGACATCCCACGGACGTGACTGATTGAACCGATCGGTCGTAGTCCCATGTGCCATCATTTCCTTCCAGAAGACACTCGTCAACTCTTGCTCACGTGCTGCCAGTGGTCCCTCATTCGCGGTAATCAGATCAGCCCATTTTGTGGTCACCAGAATGACGTTCTTCTCTGCATCTTCACCACACAGCTTTCGAAAGACATCAAGATCCCTGAGCGTCGTCCCAAACATCCGACTTTGGGTGATGTCGTGAAGGTAGAGGATACCGGCCAACTTCATGTCCTGGCCATACCTAGGATAAGATTATAAGCTGTATATATTTCAGCGATGGATATGTACTTACGAATCTGCCAGCCAAACAGCGATGCACCTCAAAACTTCCTCATCGGATTTGTATGTATCATCAGAACCAGGTGTGTCGACAAGGACTACGCGGCGGGAGGGATCGCCGGGACATTCACAGAAGACGTGTTGAATATCGGCTGTACACGACTTCATTCCATGGCCGACCGTGACCACTTCCTTCCCGGCTGCATCATTAACGAGCTATCCGTCGAAATCAGGCTGTGAAATATAGTTGAGTTATGGTCTTACGGTGCTTTTACCAACTCCAGTTCGTCCCATTACGCTGAATGATACATATTGATAAGTTGCATATCGTCTTGCACCATGAATTAACCTACGGTATAATGATGTCATCGACCCTCCATTGGTCTTTTGCCAGTGTCACATCATCATCTGCTTTAATACAGTGCTTGTCTGGCCATCTCGATGACATCGTAGCTGTTGGGGAGTGGGTGGATAAGGGGACGTCTGCAGACCAGCGCTTGTTGGCAGAGAAAGATGTATATTGATGAGTTGCGAGGCACGAGCTCCCATACTCTATAGCAATCAGATTGGTTTATAAATGAATACCCTGCAGGTCCTTCCGCCAGTTCGCAGAAGTGTATGTAAAGTATGTGGCTGGAAGCAAGACCTCTAGCACCTCGGGAAGAGGTGACCGGTGACCCGACAATGATCAACTTAGGTCATGAATCCATGGCAATCTCTCGTTAGGCTTCCCGAAACTCACCGCAACTCTTGGACGTTCCAGTTGCCCAAGTCCACCGAGCGTTATTTACAATCAGGCATGTGTAGTTAAATGATGCGCCGCGAATCAATTCAATATGAAGCGCACGAGTGCGACAAATGGGTGGAAGTGTTTGGTCCAGGTACCCTGCAATCATTCGGACTTTTTTCGGTTCCTTCCGAAGAATGACCTCAAATCCTGAACACGCAAAGTCTGGACACCCTGTCGTTCGAAGGAACCGAGAAAGATCCCAATGATAACAGGGTACCATGACCTCCCAATTGAATTTTGTTCGTCTTACCGCTTCTATGGTGCTGCCTATTATGTAAGTAGATTACTTTCTGGGCGGAACAAGGGGAGTTCGCTGTGCTGCTCAATCAGGAAAGGTTTAGGGACGGTAGTAATGTCAAGTCGACATTATCGTACGCCATTTAATTAATTATAACGACATTCTTAAAGTGTATTACATGGTATCGTAAGGCCGGAAACCTTTTTCCGACAATTTGTACTGTAATTACTATCTATACCTATATTGCTCAGTTCTAAAATGTCGTTGGCGACCTTTTTAATGGGCATGATAAAGTGGGCGGCCTTACGTTAAACATAGCACGCCGCGGCATCAAATTTGTACTCTTTCGATGCCTTGTAAGCTCTTGTAAGGCACATTGAAGAGCTAATTAAACTTGTAATCCGGCAGCATTAACATGGCTCTTTGTTTTTTCCGACAGGGGAGGTCGGGGTCCTGATCTGAGAAGGTAGTCGCCATTGAATGAAAATCGAGTGTTCATTCACCGGCGTCTTTGCCAGCACCCTCTCGCTGTGGTTTTCTCATCGCCTCATTTCGCTTTTCGAGATGAGTATGAACGAGAACGGCAGATTCCAAGAAGACGATATTATAATTTTGTTAGTATAATCGATCCACACGATGTTGTCTAGATGCTAAGTGGCATTTTAGGGTACTGGGATTGACTGGAGCAGGCAAAAGCAAGGTAGGACCACCATGTTTTGACAAAGTACGACTAATCAGACCTTACGAACAGTTTATCAATACTGCTATCGGGGAGCCCAGAACGCGCACGAGTAAGGGGATGGCATCATGTACATACGAGGTCGAGAAGTTTGAAGTACCCCGTTCTTCCGAGTCGAGCCCGCACCGCATATTCTTGGTCGATACCCCTGGCTTCGATCATACATACATGGAGGAATCAGAGGTATTCGACCGAATTGCTAACTGGCTAAAGGATGTGTGAGTATATAACGTCGAGTGTTGTCAGTTTACACCAGGTATACTGACCGCAATGTCAGACATGTGAAAATCGCCGGCATCATATTTCTGCACGATATAGCCCACGACAACTATTCATCGCTGAACAGTGCCATTCGAATTGTTCAAAGAAGGTTATTAGGCTCTCATCCGCTAAATAATGTTATCCTTGCCACGGCGAACTGGAGTGATATTGAGCCAGGGGAGCGCCAAAAGCAAATCGCGAACACCGAGTGGGGAAATCTGATATCTCAGGGAGCTAGGGATGATCAGTTTTTGAACACGGAAGAATCTGCCAGGGCGATCATCGAGTCCATCGCCCAGCAGCCCTGGAAAGAACCTCTGCTAATTCAGCGTGACATAGGTGTTCCAAGGGTATGTTCCTCATCCACCAACTCCCCAACAGCTACGATGTCATCGAAACGGCCAGACAAGCACGGTATTGAGGCAGCTGGCGATGTGACACTGGCAAAAGACCAATGGAGGGTCGATGACATCATTATACCGTAGGTCAATTCATGGTGCAAGACGATATGCAACTTATCAATATGTATCATTCAGCGTAATGGGACGAACTGGAGTTGGTAAAAGCACCGTAAGACCATAACTCAACTATATTTCACAGCCTGATTTCGACGGATAGCTCGTCAATGATGCAGCCGGGAAGAAAGTGGTCACGGTCGGCCATGGAATGAAGTCGTGTACAGCCGATATTCAACACGTCTTCTGTGAATGTCCCGGCGATCCCTCCCGCCGCGTAGTCCTTGTCGACACACCTGGTTCTGATGATACATACAAATCCGATGAGGAAGTTTTGAGGCGCATCGCTGTTTGGCTGGCAAGTTCGTAAGTACATATCCATCGTTGAAGTATATACAGTTCATAATCTGATCCTAGGTATGGCCAGGACATGAAGTTGGCCGGTATCCTCTACCTTCACGACATCACCCAAAGTCGGATGTCTGGGACGATGCTCAGGGATCTTGATGTCTTTCGAAAGCTGTGTGGTGAAGATGCAGAGAAGAACGTCGTTCTGGTGACTACAAAATGGGCTAATCTGATTACCGCGAATGTGGGACAAGCACGTGAACAAGAGTTGACGAGTGTCTTCTGGAAGGAAATGATGGCACATGGGTCTACGACCACTCGGTTCGATCGGTCGCATCTGTGGGATGTCATGAGGCCCATTCTCGCGAACAAGACAGTTGTTGACGCCCTCCAGATTCAAAGGGAACTAGTTGACTGGGGAAGAAAGATCCCTGAGACCGACGCAGGAAAGGCCTTAGCTTCCAAAGTGAAGAAACTGGAAGTTTCACATGGAAAAGCCATCGAGGGATTCAAGCACAACACTGAAGATGGCACGCAACTGAAGGAGATTGAGAAAGAAGCTCGCGAACTCTTGAAACAACTTGAAGGTAAGGTGTCACTCAGGAAACGGATGATGTCTCACTTTCGTCGGTAGAAGGAACATGCCAACAGTGATTTGGCCATAAGCACGGTCTCTGCTGTCACAGCCAGAGAGCATGTCACTTAGTTGCAACGGTTTCTTTATGGCCCTCTGGGAATATCTGTGCTACATAGTACCCTTTGTATGTTTTCTCGCATGTCGCCGTCGATCTCAATCTTCACTCAAATCAAGTGACTGCGTCTTAAATTATTCGTTATTAATCTTGTTCTATATATCACGCCGCAACCAAAATATAACTCCATGTCTCCCTGTCACTTCCCTGCTTGGCATTTGCAACCTCCAAGGGGCCATCGCATGTTTGGCATGTTCGCACAAGCTATTGTCGTCGTCCTTATTGGCGACCCGTGTTTACATTCCAATTATTGATTTACATCAGCCCATCAACAAAAGCAACAAAAACATTAATGAGCATATATAATTCTATCTTGCTGCCAACCTGCTATGCATCTTGTATAATATGCACATTAATTCAGCATGAAATGATTGCATGACTCTGCCAGCCTGCATCAGGAAAACTACATATTACTCAGACTCCAATTAGGGTGAATTAGGTGAATTATTTCCACTCATCCCAAGCAGAAAGGTCTGAAGGAAAGTCGAGCTCCAGAGGTCAAGCTGCTGAGATTATGGATGTAGGGACAATGATCCCAGCAGGCTTACTGTCCCATACCATAGTACAGGTGGCTGCTCCAAACAACAAGAGAGGTACCAACACACAAGTGCAACTAGACGTCAAGCAGTTATTCTATGAACTGGGTGAGGACCATACATGTGGTGGATCAGCTACTTACATATGTATGGCTACTGTGCATGGACCATGCTATCTAAACAGGCAGGTAAACGATTCTATTCCAACAAGGTCGGGGACAGACGAGGACAGGTTTTCAGCGGCAGCCTTCTTTGTTGGTGCGGAACCCAGGTGTGAAGGTTGTTTTCTGATTGAATCAAGCAGTTTGTGTAGGTAGGGTGCACGTAAATTGATACTGCTGGATGCTGCAAGCACAAATGAGTCTTCACTTGATGAGAGGTTTGTACAGTGTTTTCAATTTCTGTGGAGTCACTGATGAGACTGAGAAGAACACATGAAAATTGTTACTCGCATTAGAATTGAAATGATGCCATTGTCAGATTTTGATATGATCTTGAAGAGTACCAGTTTCCTGCCTACTTCGGCAAGGAGAGTTGAGCCAAGTAATTGTTGACATGCTGTGTTCATCTGGCACAGATGTCGGAGACACTGAAAAAGCCTTGATCATGAGAGGCTGTCAAAATACTTAGTCACTTGTCTTGGATGCGGTCAAGTTTGTGGTTTAGTGCACCAATGGGACTGTAATCCTCAATCTTGTCATCCAAGGCAAAGAAGTTGAAGCCATACTGCAGAATTGAAGGGTCTGCATAAGGAATGGTTTCAGGGAGATTTTAGAAATAAAGAGATAGTAGCTGTAGTTTATTTCTTGTTTCACAGTTCATGGTTGAGAATGTGGTCCATTTAATGGCCTAGCCAGTGTAGATATTTTGCAAGATTCACAGATTCACCATCATGGAGACACCCAATCGCAAACACCAAATTCACCCTAATTCTAGTGATGGAAAAGTCCGGTTCGGTCCGGTTCTCTAGCAAATTCAGAGAACCGAGAACTGGACCTACGGTTCGGTTCTCTCAGTAAGCAGAACCATGGACCAGACCATCGGTTCGGTCTGACAATGGTCTGGTTCTGGTTCAGCAAGGGTTCAAACCGAGAACTGGACCATGTAAAGTATTAAAATTCTCTTAGGCTTAAACAGCGGCCGTTCGTGTTTGTTGTAGGTGAGGGCTCACCCAAGGTTAGCAAGCATGTTGCACGACCACTTGTGTGATGATAGTGTTATAAAATTACGGGCAATGCACACATGCAAAACCAGCCTCGCGTGGGTAGCCTGCTCAAACACATACACATAGCCAATGAGCTTAAACTCGCTATACGCGGTGCCCATAAAAGAGATTCCAAAAGGAAGTCCTGGGGCTTGACTGTGAAGTGGTGATGGCATCTCAGGAAGCACTTTGACATCATCTGGCTGAAAGCCGAGGGGTACTGAATGTTGAAAAGTGTAAGGGACATTAAGATTGCTGTGAAAAGTACTAACCTGAAATCAATGGATACCCTGCAATTGCTGCAGGTAGGGGCGCTAGGGCATCGGTTGGTAGAATTATGGCATCGAGATTGAACTGGGCCAGGGTAGCGTTGATTCCTCTCATGCACCCCAAGTCAAAGTCCTTCGCCAGCGCCGCAAAGTAGGCGTCATCAACCTGTGCAGCTTCCGATTCGATGAATCTATATATCTTTGGTTAACGTGCATTGAAGATGCAAGCTGACATACTGGGATTGATCTGTGTAAAACGGCGCTGGCAGTTCTTGATCCACACGAGTCTTGTTGAATTCTATCGGATCAGCGAGCGCCTTCATGCCTGTCGGGACTTCGACCAATTCTGATATGTACTTGTTGACGTCAATCTTGAAATCCACGGTTCCGACCAACTGCTCCACTTTCAATGTTAATAGTTCTTCGAAAGTCTGCATGGTCGACGATTTCAGTGCCCAAAGCTCGGAAAATGTCAAGAGAGGAGTTGAATATATCTTCAATTGTGTTGACGTTGTGGATGAAGGAACGAGGTACTCCAAGACGAGTGCCTTTAAGGGAATTTTTGTCGAGCGCTCTCATGTAGTTTGGGATTACTCCGGGCTGATGCAAAGTGGCTTCATCTCGAGGATCTGGCCCAGCAATGGTGTTTAATAGCAGGGTCGCATCAGTGACAGACCGACACATTGGGCCAGCAGTATCTTGATGGGAAGAGATGGGTATCACTAGTATTCATTGTCAGAGAATTACTCGATGTTTATCGCTAGAAATCTTACCACCTGGACGACATACCAGCCCGATAGTTAGCTTGATACCCACAACATTATTCCTGCTACTTGGGTCAACAATAGAACCATCAGTTTCTGTACCAAGAGACCCGGCTGCTAGACCAATAGCGATTGAAACACACTTCCAGAGCTTGAACCAAGTGGGTCAATCCCTCTACTAGGCCATCTTGGAGTTCTGCAATCAAAGCCTCGTAAAGGTCAGGCAAAGCGTGACTGGAAGTCTTGCAAATCATGCGGTATATCCCAGTAGAAGAACTAGGTCCAGGTTTGTTGTTGTGGAGAGATGGTCAAAGATAAGAGTCTGCATCGCCAGTGGTATCTTAAACTGTGTCGTACATCTGAATTCTAAGTCCACCATGGCCGATAAACATATTTTTAGACATTAATGTGCGCTAGCCTTGTACCACAGGGTTGATATCAGTTCACCTATACTTGCAAGTTGATGAACTCAAGTTAGAATGGGGTGAATGGGGTGAATGGGGTGAAAAGTTGAAGTCTGAGATGCCCTCAATAATCGGTTCGAACCTGTTCGAACCTGTTCGAACCAGGTTCAAGAATTCTGCAAGTCCTCGAACCGTGGACTGGACCGACGGTTCAGTTCCCCCTATTTCCTGAACTTTAAACCAGACTTCGGTCAGGTTTGAAATGGTTCGGGTTCGAACCGTGGTTCAGGACCGGACCTGGCCATCACTACCTAATTCACACCCCCAAAATGCCTGTCAAGATTCACATGCTGATCAACGCTAATTCACAGGTGTAAATTAACAGGTGTAAATTAACACCCCTCTATTTGACTGTACACTACTCCAAACCATGTGTAGGTGCTAGTGCCACATACCAAATACATACAACTATATTTCAAATCCCACACCTTGATTCAAACACTGCAACTTTTGGACTCTACACACCTAGCTGACTGGCACAAGTTGCTGTGGCACGAGGTTTGACCATGTTTGTAGTCTCCCGTTGTCTTGTTACTTAAGGGTCTTATATATGACACATATATAGTGACAACACAACTATACAGGATAAGACTTCTTGCCAGTCCTTAAGTACATGGTCTACAACTTTTCTAGTTTTCGTGGTAGATAATGTGCTGAGTTCTTGGGAGGAATGTCTTTCAATATTCTCCTTCTTGTTCCTTGATTAGTTTAAACCTCATGGTCTCAAAATACTGAGTGTGAAGTTTGTATATCTTTTGGCAAGTGTGTGCCCATGGATTCATGATGTGTGTCTCCCTTCCTGAAAAAGAGAGAGGAAAGTAGTGCTGATAGAACTTAGCTAGGTAGCTGTACATTGTTATATAGTCAACCCCTGTAAGGTAGTATATAACTTGAATAGATGTTTCTTATTCTTAACTTCAAGGCTGCTGAATGGCCTGCACTTAGATCTTACTGGTTCTCACACAGTTTGAGAAAAGAGTTAAAGTGGGAAGCTTATATTACATGGGTGAAAATGGGCTCCTTATATACCTTTTTGGGAGGCCATCTTACTAAGCATGATTCATCACATAGATTGGTAAGAATGTGCTTACAAACTTGTGTTGAGTCAGCTTGTTTACTAATGTACATACAAAATGAAGTGTAGTATTACAAAGAATGAAAAGTGAAAAGCATGAGTCATCACATGGATTGGTAAGAATGTGCTTACAAACCAAGTCCTTTGGTGTGCTGAATCAGCCTTATTACAGAGTGGATTTCCCAACTTCCACGGTTAGTGAGGGAGGGTTGTGTCTGCAGCAAATAAAATTTTCTCTACCAAAATTTCTGTGGTGTCAGCCTTATGTCAGCTCAGGATACTGGCAGAACTGGTAGGGAGTTTTGCCAGCAGTACTGGTGTCAACTGATGCATTTCGAAATGGCTTGTATATTAGTGTTACTTTGAGCTGTCATATCTCGGTGCTAAAATTGATTGTGGGTCCTCTGAGCATTCAGCTGGAGGACCCTGCTTGCCCTAAACTCATTCTTCGAGTGCCTATATGAAGTGCAAGATGATTCAACCTTGTCAACATCTTGGTGATTGGTTTCAGCTTGGATTTTTTTGACTCGTCTCCTCCATACAAGTTCTTTGTGTTCCTCATTGAGCCTCGAGTGTGTGGTCCATTATTGTCTTTGTACTCTGACATATTTCATTTGATATCCCTTTTCAGTTGATGGTCATGGAGGCTATGCATCTCTCACTTTTGGAGCACATGTTCCAATGCAATCACACATCGTCTATTGTTCTTGTGCAAGATGTTCTCAATTACACTGCTCTTTTTGGAGAGATTGCTGGCTCGTATTTTGAGCGTGAACTGTATGTTGTTTTGCCAGCAGAACTGGCATCAACTGAGACATTTCAACCTTGTCAATGTCTTGTTGATTGGTTTCAGCCTAGGGGTTTTAACTCATCTCCACCATGCAAGTTCTTTGTCTCCTTTGCACACAACTCTTTTATCATTTCTTCTCCAGGACATCAACTCTTCAATGTGGTGCCAAAATGTGGGACACAACTTGCTGCACACCCTGCCCAAGAAATAAAGACCTGTCTCTAACTGCAAATCCTCATTAAAATCACCCATGCATCCCAATTTTTGTTCAAATGGGACAAAATTGCCAATGTGGGTTTGAATAGCAAGTGCTTGTTGAAGCCACTCAGGGTAGAATCAAAAGACACCTCCAGTAGTCATAAACACCATGTCTGCGGTGGTGGGCACATTCAAAATAATATGTAGCACACTCTGATACTGGCACGTGCCTAATAAGGTGATGATCTGCTGGTTGGATACATATTTGTGAAAATATCTGATGGCAGAGGTGATGGCCAGATGGGGTACTTTGGAGATGGAAAGATAAGCCAATGTGTGTTCGAGGAAAGCATGGACATTGAGAGACTGATGTGGAACAATAATATTGAGGTCCTGAGGAACGCCCTCCTCATTTCCAGACACCATGGCACATGCAGCAGAACCAGTGATAACACCACAGTTGTGCTTCAATATATCAAGGAAAAGAGATAGATACAGACCTGTAAATGGTTGAAGGAGATGTCGAAAGTGTTGGCAGACAACATCATAAGTCAT
Source organism: Suillus subluteus (assembly GCA_016647755.1). Lineage (NCBI taxonomy): Eukaryota > Fungi > Basidiomycota > Agaricomycetes > Boletales > Suillaceae > Suillus > Suillus subluteus. The sequence continues at coordinate 355,241 of JABBWI010000027.1, read as the reverse complement.
ATCTCTGAGAGCATGACAAGTGCGAGAGATGGCATCAAGATCAGATATCATCAACATGTCCAGAATGATGGTGGTGACATTGCGAGTGTGAGCGACTGAGCAGAGAATTAATAGAAAGATGGCAGAAGAAGATGGGTCTCACAATTGACAGGACGAGTCATAGGAAATTGGACTGAGTAAGAGGATTGATGGGAACTGGCAATGTGAATGGGGTCACTTTGCAGCTGGACTATATCAGAAGAATAAAAATTCAATTATAAGGTGTGGCAGTCTATGTTTTGGCATGTCTCACATCACATTGCAGGTCAATGGTTGGAAAATGAAGAGCTCAGAATTATTGATGTAAATGCCTTATAAACAATATATATCGTTGGCATTTGTGCAGAGACATAGACTTGTGTTGCTAATGAAAGTTGGTGGTACAACAAGACATCAAATATGAACACCAATGGAAGCTGAGTCTGAGAGATCTCTGGAAAGAGCCAACAGAGTTGGGAATTGACATGTCAGCAGCGCTACAATACAAATACAGTTGCAAGTTTTACAAAGCATGATGAATCATGACCAAACATGATGAGTTAAGTTGAATCCTTACAAATCAGAGTATTTCTCAGTCACATGACATGATTACTGCATGCTTGGTGGCTTGAGGAAAAGTCTGGTGGCTAAATGTGCCTAGAAAAATAGAAAGAGATAGAATCTCATGGAACAAAATAGAAATACATAGAAAAATAGAAGTGAAGTTTGAAAGTGAAAATACTAGCTAAGAAATGAATGAAAAATGATAAGGTAACTTGGTGATAGGAATCAGTCTGGTGTCTTCTACCTTCCTTGTCACTACTGTTGTATATTTGTCATGGTATGGATCACATACCATGCATGACACCAGTTTGTTTTTGTGCCTATTTCTCCCTTTGTAAAACTAACATCGGATAGGTTGTCTAATACTTTACCTACCTCCATACTTGCCTGATTTGATACCAATCAAGGAGTAATTCAGTGCCTGTAAGTTACAAAAATTCATGTTATCTCTGTATCTAATCCATCATGGTTGACAGTCAAAGCTCATCTTTGATGTCATGGTCATCAGTTGCGCCATCTTGAAGATCCAGTTGAAGCCCTTCTGGAAGCAACAAGTTGTATTACAGCTGAGAAGGTATACAGATGGTTCAAGAATGCAGGGTACATTGTCACGTGATCAAGAATGCTCATAATTGTACAACTTTGAATGTTTTATGTGATAAAACTGGGTGCAAATGAATGCTGTTTGAATGTCCAAATAGTCTACAAGAGTGTGATCAAGAATGCTCATGATTGAATCCTTCTATGTGATAAAACTGGGTGCAAATGAATGCTATTTGAACGTCCAAGAAGTCTGCAAGAGGTGATGTGAGAAATACAGAATTATTTTACCCATGTGCCAGACTTTATTGCTTTGCAAAATTTCTTGTGTGTGTCAAGAAAGGCTTGCCAACTGAGTCTCATAAATCAACCTACATCCTGCCATTCCTTGTCATCAAGTGTCTCAACAGCTTGATTTCCCAGTTAGTATTCAAGTGCTGCAAGCTTCACTTGATTGTTGTCTGAAATGTGATACTTGGCACAAAACTCAGACAGAGATATGTTGTGGGAAGTTGTTAAACTGGGTGATGATGATGCTGAGGGTACCTTGCCAGTGAGTTGCCCATGACCTTGCACAGCTGAATGATAAGGTAGTGGGTATGGGTATCTGCCGATGTATGGTGGTGGCATATACTGGGATGAAGGAAAAAATTGATAGGAAGGACCAGGCAAATGAAGTGGGCCAGGAAACAGAGGACCATCTGTCCATGTGGATGTAGAGGCATAAGAGGAGGAATGATGTGCCCATGTGTGGGTTGAGGAGGCACTGGTTCCTGGCCAGCACCCTCATGAGTTTGTTCCCATTGACAATGATGATAGAATTCACCAAATGTTGAAATTGGAGCATCTGGCGGGGGACATGGCACCTTCAGCTTCTGTGCAAAGTGGTCTGTTGTAGGAGGAGCTGACATGTCAGCTCTTCCTGCTGCCTAAAACATCATTTTTTTTAAAGCTTCACATGCCAATAAAAATAAGAGACATACAATGGAATTTACCCAAACCTTCATGTGCATCTTGGTCAACTCAAAATATGTGTCTGTCCTTTTGTCATGCCAAACACACATAGTGATTGAAAGTCCGGTCTGGTCCGGTTTTTTACCATATTTGGACGCAACCGGACCGCAACTGGTCTTTTTACTTCAAGCAACCGAAAAAAACCGGACCGGACCGCTAAAAACCGGTTGCAACCAGTTTTACCCGCAACCGGTTGCGCTAGGAATGTAGAGCTTGATCACCCGATAATTTTCATCTCTTATACATCCCAATCCGATGAAAACTGAGTGAGTTATGAGCATTACAAAATAATGCCGCCCAACCAACACAGACCAGGTCGGTAAAATATGAAACCTTCAAAAAAGTCATTTTTATGCTTGCGAGTGTCAATAAAAGTTGTAGTACTAGTGTATAGTAGGTAATTGTAGGTCATATCATGTCATAATGTTACCATTTGGTTAAGATATAAGCCTTTTGATACATTGTTAAGTGAATTAGGCAGCATTTTCTTGTAATAATCATATCTCCCTCAGTTTTTATCTGTTTGAGACATGTAAGAGACCGAAATTATCGCCCAATTGAGCTCTACATTCCTAGGGCAACCGGTTGCCCATAGGACCAGTTGCAACCGGTTTTTAGCGGTCTGGTCCATGTGTTCCAATGAAGGCAACCCGCAACCTGTGCCTGGTTGCAACCTGCCAAAAGTCCAGTCCAGTTGCGGTCTTTTTTGGGTTGCGCAACTGGACTTTCAAACACTAAACACACATGTTGGGAAAAAGCAGATATCTGCCAACTGGACACAGTGAGTGGAGTTCAGCCTTGGCCTTCCTTCATTTGGTAGACATACCATCCTTCAGAGTGTTTATCAGATGTGAGAGCAAAATCTAGTACAAACATCACATACAATCAATGACTTCATAGTATGTGATGCAACACCAGCTTCTTCTTCAAAGTTGAATGGATGCTCAACATAGTCTGGGTCACCTGTATCCCAACCCTTATGTTATGTTAGCCTGAAGAAGTCAAAATACCTCAAACATAGTGCTTACTTGTTCATCTTTAGCAGGCTTTGGGGTGAATAACCATACAACAATGTTCTCAGCTGCTTGCTTCATCTTGACAGCATCAAGAAGTGCTTCATAACCTGCTTCATCTGCTATCTTCTTGCATGGAGCGCTCTGGGCCTGGTTTTCAAACTTCCACTTGAACTTGCTGACAGGAAGCATAGTGAGTTGACAGGGTAAAACCTTCGCAATGTCCTGTTTGAATGATTGGAAGGTGCAGGTCATATCCATTTTGAATGGGCCCTGGGAAACAATCGTAGTCGATGCTTTGGCACCCTTGGCCTTTTTTTTCTGCCAGTGCAATCTTGCACCACACTTGGATATATACAGTGAACCTTCTTGGTGCATCACTCTCCTCATCTTCACTAGTATCACTCACTGTGACACTAGCCTTTGTTGACTTTCCCTTTCCTTTGGCAGTTGCAGATGATTTCTTCTTGCCAGTCAGTATTTGATCAATGGCTTCATCAGTGAGGTGGCCCTGTGGTACAAATTTATTATATTTGTATTTGTTCAGAGATGGCCCTAACAAACTTTCACCAGTGGCTGAGTGTCATATACCATATATCCGGGTACAGATCCGAAGATCCAATCCAGATCTGTTGGACATATCCATCATCTGGTCCACAGATCCAATCTGATCCTCATTTCATTCCCTGTTCATATAATTATCATTCATCCCCTTTTGGTATTCCTAGACTCTAGTAACCTGGTTATCCTTACTTCCGTTATGCTTACTGATCCGCTATGTTACTGATCCACTTTAACTTATACTTCATTCCTGAATCATGAATCATGATCCATCCGACTTACCAATATGCTTTGTATATACTTTGCTTATACTTTGTACATAGCCTCGCACCTTTGCTTATTGATCATTCCATTAGTTATTCATAGTATATAAACCATTGTACATGCGCTGTAGTAGATCAGTTCGAATATCATCTTAGATTGCACTCATTCCATCTGGACTTGAGTCTTCTACTCTTGTCTAATCCGAGACTTAGGACTGATTCTGATAGTCTACATATCCACCTCTGTCTTTGGACAGTCCTTATCTGTTAGTTTCTAGTTTGGATCCAATCCGGATTAGCCGTTACTCTATATGTTTGATATCCAGAAGCCTTAACAGATCCGTTACGATACTTATCCATCCTACTAGATGCAATACTTTAGTACTCTGAAATAAGAGGCAATACTCAGGAAAGGGGCACAGCGCATGAGCTGAGGCCAAAGCCCTTCAGATCCAATACCTCTTGAGTACAGTCTTAACACAGGCCTTGGCTCAGCCTCCAGCTGATCAAGTTCTTCCTCACCATCTTCTTCTTCTTCTAGCACTTTTTCTTCCACCCAGTCAGCCTTGGATAGCTGCTTGACCCTCTCTGCATTACCAATCATAGAGGGTGCAGGAAACTCCAGTGGTTCATCATCAGCGCTCTTGTCAATAGGCATGGCTGCCATCTTGCACACCAGTCTGGCCAGGATCTTGATTGTGGGCTTTTTCCAAACTGGGGCAAGTTTCTTTCTTTTTGCCATGGCAGATAAATTGGTATGACTAGTGCTGCCATGGTCCGGTTCAGTCCAGTTCAGAGGGTCCTGGATGAGAACTGAGAACTGAACCATGGTCCAGTTCTGCAAAATTGTCAAACCCAAAGCCAGACCATCAAGAACCATTCTCAATGGTCTGGTCTAATTTTTTTGTGGTCCAAATGCGAACTGAACCAAAAAAATTTCAAGTGCAACAAAAAATAACATAGTAGATCTACATGACATTGAGTAACTAGTCTAACATAGCAGCTGCATGCTCCTCTGCTTCTACTGCTGCTGTCTCAAACCACCCAAGTGTCTTCCCCTCTTCATGATGAGGGCTGCTCTGTGTGACCAACCAGGCACAAAGCCAGCGCTTCTCTGTGAAGTGCGATAGCCTCATCTAAGTCATTGTCATTGCCTCAGTGGTGAAAGCAGGTGGAGAGTTGAGTCGCCAGGTTGTTCAATGACATGGACTGATGTGTGTGACTGACCGGGAGCAAAGCTAGCACTTCCTTGTGAAGTGCGATAGCCTTATCTAAGTCTTCATTGTTGCCTTGGTGGTGAAAGTGGGAGGAGAGTTCAGCTGTGGCGAGGTTATTTGATGATGAGAACTGATCTGTGTGACCGACCGGGCACAAGGCCAGTGCTTTGCTGTGAAGTGCGATAACCCGATCCAAGTCTTTGTCATTGCCTCAATGTTCAAAGCAAGTGATCAGCATTACAGCCAGATTACCTAGCAATTTCTCTCAGCACACATGCCCAGAGTTCTAGTATCCCAGCACATCATAATGAAGGGATATCACTTCATCTAAGGCATGGGGCTCATCTCTCTGCACACACAGCTCTGTTCGACGAGTAAGTTGATTCGACGATAATGGAAGCATGGATGTGGCAGGCCACTCCTGCCCAAGATCATTTGCACCAATGCTTCCCGCAGAATGCAGAGCAGATGTTTCAACTGCAATCAAAGCCACTCTGTAAATGTGGCTGTTGGTGTGGCAGACATCGAAAACTTTGCCCAGTAACTCTTGAGCTGCATCAGCATCCACTTGAAATCCTCATTTCACGGAACAAGTGAGCCACTTAAGAGGAGAATGAATGAGAGTGTGGGCGTCCTAAGAAATAAAGAATGAAATATCATATACAAGGTGAGGGACATTCAAAACAAAGTACTGAAACCAGGTCAGTTTTCAAAAAGACGACAGGAAGAGAAGATTTGAAAATATGAGATGCAACTGTACATGCTATAGGAAGGAGTTTGTACAGTAGAAGAAAAGAAAGAACCTGTTGAAAGACACAGTTTGATTATTGATAACTGAAATGAAGGAATAAGTGGAGCAGAGGGACAAACGGGAGTGCAGAATGTTGAGTTGGAATTGGAGAACTTCGAATGTGGGTCTGTAATGCATTGAGCATCGATAAACTAGGTATTGAGGGAGTATGTGAACGTCCTGTTGGACGATGCAAGTTAGTAGAGTGCTGATGCAGATGGTGTTGGACGTACATAACGATCACATCCATGCTTGATATACCACAATCCAGCGCTTACATCACTGAAGTGAGATTTTAGGGATGATATATGATTGATCCAAGTATGTCAGCATGAGTTCCAGTAGAAATACAAGGTGCATCCAGGTATACTGATGGGATCAAGATCAAAGTTGTTGGTGAGATCCCAAAGCAGCAACTTGCATGGAATGTTTGAACACCACAAAAGATCAGAGAACTCTTTGTAACTATGGCAACATGTCAGTGTGATCTTCAAAGTATTCCATAAATATATTGAAACACAAGGTACATACACTGAGATAGAGAAAGGTCATCAAGGACCAGTGTTGCCTCTGCCGTGAACAAGTATCTTCACATCATATCAGTTCGGGGTTTGGAACAGTTCAGCACCCATCTGAACCAAAGTCAAATTGTTCGCCCAATGCCAGAACTGAGAACCGTACTATGGTCCAGTTCTGGCTGACACCTGGACCGTGGACCGAACCACAGGGGAACCAGACCAAAAGTCCAGTTCGAACCATGGTTCAGGACTGGACCACAGCAGCACTAGGTATGACATGTAGCAAAGGTGGTAGTAAGGGTTAAAAGCACCTGAAAAATGTGTACAAGCTGCAGAAAGCCTACTATGCACATCCAGGACATGTTGTTGTATTGATTTCCTTTTTGGTCAAGGAAGTGGCAAAATTTCTGTGATTGCCATTAATTTCACACACTGCTGTAATATAGGACACTTCAGGGGGTCAAATAAAGCTGTGTATATGTTCTTACACATGTTATGAATATCATAGAACACCTCCCTATCAAAGGGGGAAAAGTGCGAAAGTGTTCTGTATCCTAACCTATTTTAAATGGTTCCTAGAGGAGGAGCAAGCTCATAAATACACAGAAAAAGTGGTCTATTATATTATATTATACATGTATATACCAAACTACTATTTAGATATAAGAGAGGACCTATTGTAGTATAATGGTGAAGCTGCAGTGAGGTGGAGAGGGTGTGGGAATTATCCCCAACTCCCATGATAGTGGGAGAAGGGTTTTGTCAAACACAAACAGGCATTTTTCTGTAAATTAGTTGTCGCTTACGTGTTCTGCATGACATACACTTGCTTGCTGACTCACCATTTTCACTTGTTCATTGTTCAAAGTGAGACATGGCGGATTGTATAAGTCTGAGCGTGCCTTTAGAACCTGCCTAAGAGTTGTCCCCCTTCTCGTCCATTATCTCTTGTTCCTCTCTCCATCATTAATCAGAGTATGTCCATTGTCTTCCCTTGTGTTTATGTTGTGCTCTGCTGACTTCTCATGCATGAACACCAGTATGGCTGTCTTCTTGACCAAAAAACCATCCATTGTGGCACACATACTTGATTTTGAGGATTGTCCACCCCACTCTACCGTTCATGATATCAAAATGTATCCTGTTTATTATGATGCCTTGTATTTTCCACAGTTTCATGCTGCTATATATGCTTCAGCCTCTAACTTTTGTTTGTGGTTACAGAACTCTTTGGTTCACTCTGTCGGGTGTGTGCAATGTCATCATCTCAATCCTTACATTACAGTCGTGTTCGATGGTGTATTCTTGTCTGTTGGCATCAATGGTCTTCATCAGACTTTTGCACAGTTGCACTTTGAATCTCAAACTTATACCCATTGCAGTGTCTTTCATCACTTCACTGCAACTCATGATGATTTGTTGCAGACTGCTGCATCCTCAGCTGTGATGACACAACATGACAATCCTTCATGGTTCAATGCCCATTATCAGAGTAGCCTGCAGAGATTGACCGCTCGCCATTTGTGGACTATTGCACTGACTCTAGTATCTCACAAAGCATCCTGCCGCAAATTGATAGGCTGATTGTAAAATTGCAAGCCAGACCAAAACATGAAATTAAACAAAATTTGAAAGTGAAACTAAAAAAATGATTACAATTCTGTGTCGGCCGAGTCGGGGATTGGCACTCGCACCGCTACAATTGATATTGTGGAGGTTCCCAAAATGGGCGATGTTTTTGGTGTTGTGGGGTAATTCCCTGGGGGGCTCAAAAGTGCGAAAATGCGGAGTGTGGGAATAATGTGGGGAGGCCTCATATCATGTGTTTTGTGAATTTCTGCTTTTGGAAGTCAAAATTGCGGTTATACTCCACTAAATATGGGATGTATTGGCAGTGCCACTCCGATACCATAAGTTACCTCACACTATGATTTACCCCATTGATGTATCTGATTTTTCGTTGTGCTACAAGGACTGATATATCAATTCTATAGCTACTGTTGAATCTGTTGCCTACTAGGCCGGGAAAAAACCTTTGGTAAAGATCTCATTTGTGAGCTTTACAACATTATTTATTTATTTATGTAGCATATCTATATTCAAACTCGTATCCGCTTGGTTGTCAGGTGTTGTAAATGGTTTTCTCAGTATATCGCTACCGTAGGCCAAAAGCAGCGGTTGGTGGTGTAGTAGCTGCCGTGCTGTGTAGGTCGGAAAAAAGTTTCTGACCTTATGATACCATGTAATATATTTTAAGGGCCAACTTGGCGCAGGTCGTTATAATGGGGTCCACGGCCTTACGTTGAACTTAGCGCGCCGCAGCATCAAATTTGTAGTCTTTCGATGCCTTGTAAGCAACTCCTGTAAGGCACTTTGAAGGGCTAACTAAACTTGTAATCCGGCAGCATTAAAATGGTCCTTTGGTTTTTTCCAACTGTTTGCTCGGCGTTTGAAGTCATTCGAAGGAACCGAGAAGGGTCCGAATGATCACAGGGTACGTACCAGACACCGCCTTCCACCTATTTGTCACACTCGCGCGCTTCAGATTTGAATCGATTCTGCATCACACTCGCACCAGTCAACATGACTTTGCAGATGTGGAGGCAGGGTCAAGCTACGGGATGGGTTTCCCATCCCGAGTTAACGCTCGGTGGCCTTTGGCAATGTTTAAGAGTTGCGGTGAGTTGCGGGAAGCAACGCGCCATCAGGTACATAGTCATGTCAACGTCCCATCCTCGGGTCACCGGTCACCTCTTCCCGAGCGGTGCTAGAGGTCTTGCCTCCAGCCACTTTACATACACTTCTGCGTACTGGCTGAAGCGCTGAAGGACCTGTAGGGTCAATTCATTTATAAACAATCTGATTGCTATAGAGTATGGGAGCTTGTGCCTCGCAACTTATCAATATCTTTCTCTACCAGCAGGCGCTGGTCTGCAAACGTCCCCTTATCCACCAACTCCCCAACAGCTACGATGTCATCGAAATGGACAGACAAGCACGGTATTGAGGCACCTGATGATGTGACACTGGCAAAAGACCAATGGAGGGTCGATGACATCATTATACCGTAGGTTAATTCATGGTGCAAGACGATATGCAACTTATCAATATGTATCATTCAGCGTAATGGGGCGAACTGGAGTTGGTAAAAGCACCGTAAGACCATAACTCAACTATATTTCACAGCCTGATTTCGACGGATAGTTCATCAATGATGCAGCCGGGAAGGAAGTGGTCACGGTCGGCCATGGAATGAAGTCGTGTACAGCCGATATTCAACACGTCTTCTGTGAATGTCCGGGCGATCCCTCCCGCCGCGTAGTCCTTGTCGACACACCTGGTTCTGATGATACATACATATCCGATGAGGAAGTTTTGAGGCGCATCGCTTCTTGGCTGGCAAGTTCGTAAGTACATGTCCATCTGAAGTATATACAGCTCATAATCATATCCTAGGTATGGCCAGGACATGAAGTTGACCGGTATCCTCTACCTTCACGACATCACCCAAAGTCGGATGTCTGGGACGATGCTCAGGGATCTTGACGTCTTTCGAAAGATGTGCGGTGAAGATGCAGAGAAGAACGTCATTCTGGTGACCACAAAATGGGCTAATCTGACTCGGATTACCCCGAATGTCGGAAAAGAGCGTGAGCAAGAGTTGACGAGTGTCTTCTGGAAGGAAATGATGGCACATGGGTCTACGACCACTCCGTTCGATCGGTCGCGTCCGTGGGATGTCATGAGGCCCATTCTTGCGAACAAGACAGTTGTTGACGCCCTCCAGATTCAAAAGGAACTAGTTGACTGGGGAAGAAAACTCCCTGAAACCGACGCAGGAAAGGCCTTAGCTTCCAAAGTGAAGAAACTGGAAGTTTGGCATAGAGAAGCCATCGAGGGATTCAAGAACAACGCTGAAGATGGCACGCAACTGCAACAATTGAAGGAGATTGATAAAGAAGCTCGCGAACTGTTGAAACAGGTAAGGTGTCACTCGGAAAGCGGATGATGTCTCACTTTCGTCAGTAGAAGGAACATGCCAACAGTGATTTCGCCATTCTCACGAACAAGACAGTTGTTGACGGTGGAAAAGAGATCGCTAAAACCGACGAAGGATCCGTCAGTAAAGCCAAGAACGCTGACTCGTCAGTCTGGAATTGGCTGAAATCTTGCTTTCGTTGGTAGAAGGAACATGGTGCTTCCTGAGTGGGCGAACATGCTTAGTTCCAATGGTTTCTTTCTTTATTTTATTTTAGTTTAGTTTATTTCTAGTTTATTGCCCGTTGGGACGATGCCCTATGTTAGCCAACATTTACCTACTCTTTGTTCTTGGATCCCAATGGGCCTTATAGTATATTTTCCAGCGACGGAGATCTCACGATTTCGCGCTGATTCTCGCATATGATATTTCCGTCGATGATGGTAGTCAAGCGAGTTGAGGCGAGCGACGACGCAGGGAGTGAGCTAGGACAAGAAATGTATATCTCAGTCTTTGGGAAAGAACTCTTGAGTCTTGACTACGAGGTAAGTACCTAGGATAACAAATGTATCTACAGTTATCTATCAGCATCAGTAAATTCGCATATTCCTTAACATCCTTTTTCGCCGCTTGTCCCGAAAATCTTCGAAATGTTGCTGTTTATTGGTGCTTATTCACTTGTCACTTTTTTCACAAGTAAGCGCGTAATTCACAAGCGCACACAAGCGCCGAAAGGTAAATAAGCAATAAAAACGAGGCAAGTAAAAGTACATTGTGTACAAGCAAATTAAGTAGAGCATGGCGCGTCCGTATGACGCGTCCTTGATATCAAGTTGCTCGCTGTTCTCGACAACTAGCAGCGTGAGAAAAATTTAGCGGTTGAAAAATTCACTTGTGTCTAGCAACTTCAGCGCAATATCAGTATCATTCACTAGCAAACACAGCCTAAGCTTACTCTGATGAACCTCGTGGAAATGGTGTGGACCCTGCCTCTCATGTGTGGATGGATGTGAATGCTGACGTGATTAATGGGTCTCAAAGTGAAATACAAAACTCACAAACAAATAAAAAACTTCGGCATCACTTGAAAATTTCGGCACCTTCAGACTCCGACAGAACCAGTGCCAGTGCATACTTGGGAACATAATCGTTGCCATTGCCATTGCTGTTGTCGCCATCGTTGCCGTTGTCATTGTCATCGTTGTTGTTGTTGTTGTTGTTATTGTTGTAATCATCATGGCTGGGGTTGTTAGTGGTCGTGGACGTGGATCTCGAGGTCGTCTGGTGAAGCGTGGTAGTCATGGATTGGTCACCGAATCTTCTACTCCTCCAAGTGCTAGCCCGCCAATCAGCGCAGGAGCAGGAGAGCGATCCAAACCACCTACCATACACTGGGACAAGAAAAATAGTCCACGCACCGCTCGCCTTATTGAATGGTGCAAAGTCAACCAGGAGGCTCAACTCAAAATCTTCTCGGATTCTATGAAGGATGCAAAAGAGGAAGGGCGCACACGCCAACAAATGACGACACAGAAGAATGCATACCTGCAGCAACTTGCGACAACCATCTTCCAACATGATGAAGATCCGAAGGTTAGGGAATACTTTAGAGTGCATCCCCTTGCCTTTACGAAGCCCATTCAAAGTCAGTTTACATCGTGAGTCCTGGTTATGACCACAACAAATATCAGTACCGATCTGGCCACTAACTAGCTACTTTACTAGGCTATGCAAAAAGTATAACGAAATCAACATGCAACTCAGCCAGACTGGTGCTGGTCTGTCTTTTGAGGCTATCAATGGAGATGAGAAGATGAAGAGCATACTTGGTTTGTACTTTTCTTTCTGATGCCAGCATACACTCTAAAGGTGTTCTAGACCGGCTCTTGGTGGCATTCCCATGGTGGGTCAATCTCCATGGGTGGTGGAGAACCAATCCTGCATACAACACCTCATTTTCGATGGCTGATCCAGGCCAGGATTTTGCAGCCGAGGCCACAAGTCTCTTTGGGACAGGCAAGGGCAAAGAGATTGCTCTGCCGATGGATGACAAAGACCATGTGGATGTGGATGAAGACCGTGCCAATATGGATGAAGACTGTGCAGATGTTGATGAAGACCGTGCGGATGTTGATGAAGACCGTGTGGGTGTCGATGAAGACCATGCCAATGTCAAGGAAGGGATGAATCAGGGCGAGGATGATGATGTTCGTATGGACGATAATGATGTCCCCTCCACATCTCACAATGGCGAAGATCGGGACTGGCCTGACTGGGATGATCCAACCGATCCATCATCACCACGGCTCACTCAGCCCGAGCCTCAGGCATCATCGTCCAACTCCTCACTCGTTATGCAGCCTCCCCCAGGTCTTCAACCACCAGTGTCTGCCTACCAACGCCCATTCATATCCTCCATCAACACAAATTGTACAGTGCAGCGAGGCCCTACTATTTCTCTCAATTCTCCAGAACCTGATGACGGCCGGCGAAAATTTCCCTTGCCATCCACCATTTCCTCAGGCAAGACCAAGGTCACCGTCTCTCAAGACATGCAGATAGATCCCTCGTCTGATGACTCTGATGCAACCACAAGCCGGATGATGAAATCCCTGACCATGCATTCACGCAAAACCGGTGGCGCTCATCATCTTGGCCACACATCATCTGATCAGGACTCTGATCTTTCCTCGACTACATCTAGCAGATCTGTCTCTCGCAAGTGGCCGCGTGATGCAGTATCCGAAATTAGTGCAAAGCTAAACGAGGCATCAGGGTCCCTTGCTAAGCACATCCAGGAGTCGTCTATCGCCAAGGCTGAACACAAGCGCCTCAAGTTAGAGTCCAAGATGGCTGGTATGAAGCTCAAGGGCTGTCAACATCAAGAGGAGCGTGAACACATATTCCACAGTACTACCGCAACTCAGAATCACGAGCGTGCTATGGCAGATGAACAGATGAAGCAACTTGAATGGGAGATAAAGCTAGAGCAAGTGAAGTTAGAGCACTTGGCTTTGGAGAAGGAGATGTCTCGTCAGGGTAACTAACAGTCATGCATCCCACGTCAAATCATTTGGTGTTTTTCGTTCGTTCTCACAAATTCATACTGCATTCTAGGCCCATGTTTTCATTGTAGCTAATCATGTATCCAAGTGTTTGAATTGAGTCCCCCTCACTTTCCTTCCATCGCTCATTCAGATCTGCGCAATAACTGACCCATCAGTGTGTCCTGAAAAATCTGCCCTTCCGAACCGATGAAGCTCTCATCTCCAGCACCGTCTTCGTTGTCTTTGCCATCTTCACCACCTTCTTCCTCCCTGCTATCTTCACATCTACCCCATTGTCTTGCTTCACGGGCAAAGTGCCCAAATGAATCATCAGCGGTAAGTTTTTCTTCAATTTCAATGATCATGTTATGAAGGATCAAACAGCACTGCGTCCACATGTTTGCCTCATCAAGATCTCACTGTGTCTGTATTTGGATCCACAGTTCACGAAGGGACTGGAAGCGTCCCTTCAGTGAACCATAACCGTGTTCAGAGCGAACACGGACCTGGAAACATTGTGAGTTGATTGGTGTGACAACGGTTTGTCTTACCTTTGACAAATGATAGTTGAATGTTTTTTGATTACGGGTCAACCCGCCAGCTGCTGGCCGCTTAAAGGGCACGACACACCATGGACGAGAGCCATACGCCGTGTCTGCCCAAATCCACTCGTTCCCGCTCAAAAAATTTTGAGGATTGCACGCAACCTGGGCCTTCGAAAATGTGTTAGAGTTGTGCATGCTCCCAGGAACTCCAATGACATAGTCAACAATGCGCAAGTTGTGCGGCATGATTACGACCTTTTGAACATGTGAGTTTTTTTTTTTTCATTATAGTTCATGGCATACCTGAGCTGATAGTGAGTAGTTCGATTTGCGATCGTAAAAGCCCTCTCCGTGCCATCTGGGCTTTTGAAATAAGTTAAATGGTATGCCGTCAACACAGAGAAATCCGCCCCTCCACTCTGGGCATCTTTGTTCTTCGACCCACGTCTTTGCCCTCTCCCTCTCGATCTGATTGTCCTCATAAAGTGGGTCGAAATGTATTACGGTGTCATGATGCTGAAGAAGCGCGATCATTACACATCGGTGACAGTTATAAACTGTCCCCATCAAGACGCCTGCCCATTCTGCTATGTCTTCTGTTGTCGCCGCATTTCCATAATGACCCACGCTATTTAGGAACACTGCCAGCTGCACTGGGATAGGCAACTGTGGGTTATTGGAGTTGTTGTGGAACACTGGGTGGGCAATGATTGAATTAACAAGGTGCTCAAAGATGGGGGGATCTACGTGAAGTTTACGGCGAAATTTCTTGGGATGATCCAGCGCCCACTCCTCCAGCAGATGGAGCTGTGGTGCACGGCTTGATTTTGGACGTGCAAAGGGGACGCGACTCTTCTCGACTTCGTCGTGCAAGGCTTCAATCGTGTCACTGAATTCAGTGAAACTACGCGACATCATTAGTATCTCGGTTTCAGAGGACACCAACATCGAAAAAAGCGACTCGGTGATGGAGGAGGTGGACGATATGGACGATACGTCCATCATGCTACAAGTATCATCCGAGTCTCCAGACTCGGATGATGAACTTGAACTACTACTACTATCCCACTCATCAAGTCCTTTGATTGCGGTCTTGGCTAGTTCCAGGTATCGAGCAAATTGTAAGTCTATTTGGTTGGTACGTAGTGCTTGTAGGATGTGTTCACGAGCTGAGGTATGAGGCATTGTTCATCGTTATCGATTACCCCGCGATTGTACTTTGTATTTGTTATCTTATCAATTATGGCGGAGCTTCAATATGGCTTGAAGCTGTCGTGTTTTAGATGTATATTTTTTTTTTGTTGCTTTGATATTTTAACTTTGAGACCCACTAATTGTATAGAATTACAATTGGTCTAAAGCAAAAAATATTCTGCCCCATATTAGCAACTCCCTTCTTCTGACTCTGCAAGCCGACCTTTGCTGGTACGCCATCACCAAAATGTCGCAGGACTCTCGACACAATAGCTAGACATGCTGGGTAACTGAAACCTATGACAGAATGAATGTGAGACCGTGCCGAAATACTGCAAGGGAAGACCGCAGGATAGCTGGAGCAATGACAAATGAGCTGTTGGCCTTGGCAAGGGTCGAATCAATGTCTGGAACCAAGAGAAAAATAAATACCCACCATGTGCTGCCGCAAAACTAGAGTTCTTGTTCTGAACTTTCTGCATCTGTTCCTCGACCTCCTTCATCGATACTTTACCACGGAACACAGCGGCAACCTGAATGTAAGAGAGTATCAGCGCAAGTCCCAAAGACATACACTCATGCATACAGTGAGGTAGCGACCATGTCTTGGGTCTGACGCAGCCATCGTGTTCTTTGCATCAAACATTGAGTAAGCTCGGGGACAGTGACAGCACGGTATTGCTGACTACCACGGGCGGTTAATGGAGTGAATCCAGTCATGAAGAAGTGGAGACGGGGGAAAGGAACTGCAGATGAATAGATTAAGCAAAAGCGAGGAATATTGAGGACAGCGACAAACCCATGTTGACAGCAAGTTTACGCAGGTCAGAGTTGAGTTGACCAGGGAAATGTAAGCAAGTAGTGATACCGGACATGACAAAGGAAATGGGGTGGTTCAGGTCGCCATAAGTGGGCGTGGAGAGCTTGAGCATTCTGAAGCAAATGTCGTAAAGGGCCTCATTATCGATACAGAAAGTCTCGTCTGAATTCTCTACAAGTTGGTGAACAGAGAGTGTTGCATTATAAGGCTATATGGTTGTGAACTTCAAAAACGCGTGGAATCTGGAGAAAGAGACTGACCTCAACAACTGTGTCCGAGACAGCGGGACTAGGCATGACAGAGTATGTGCACATCATGCGATTGGGGTACTCTTCTCTGATCTTGGACATCAAGAGTGTTCCCATACCAGCACCAGTTCCACCACCAAGTGAGTGGGTGATCTGGAAACCTGCACTTATGTTAATGGAAAGCGGTGCTAAAACAAACAAAAATTACTTACCCTGTAGGCAATCAGTGCCCTCAGCCTTCTTGCGAACAACGCCAAGAACGGAGTCAACCAACTCTGCACCCTCCGTGTAGTCTGTGTGTTATTGAGACAAAGAGATTGAAATGGCGATCGGTTGGAGCGACACGACAGAACACTTACGTCCTTTGGCCCAGTTCTTACCAGCACCACTCTGTCCAAAGATGAAGTTGTCAGGACGGAATAGACCACCTAGAGGCCCCGAGTGGATGGAGTCCATGGTTCCTGGCTCAAGATCAACCAAAACCGCACGAGGAACGTATTTGTTTGACCCGATGTCATTGTAGTAAACCGAGATACGCTCGAGTTGCATATCATTGGTTCCCTTGTAGAGACCATCCCGCTCAATGCCATGCTCATCAGAAACCACCTCCCAGAACTTAGCACCTGCATATCAAATCACGATGAGATGAGAACATTGGACAATCGCGCGAGTCTTGTAGTCGTACCAATTTGGTTACCGCACTAGTATCAAAGAAATGTTAACAGACGGATTAAGAAGAAATTTAAAACACTGAAACACACCTGGCCGGTCTGGATGTGGACGATTTCACGCATGCTGAAACGTGACAAGTTAGTGATAAATAAACACGAGATTTGTTGATTCAGAAAATGCGAAGATCACGACAGACGCGCCCAAGCACGAACAGACGCAAACCCAATGACCTGAAAGATATGGAAAGTATATAGACACGTACATTAGGGATTAGGGCAAAAGAGTCGTTGAAAGGATGGACACAGGTATGTATATGTTGAGCAACAGCAACATTTAAAATTGGGTCCAGGTGTTGGTTTCACTGCAAGGTGTCAGAAAATCTGAAGGTAATAATTAAGAAAGCAACGACACCACTGTCATTATTAAATCATGAGTAAGGATGATAATCACGTGATTAAGTCATTGTGATGGCGCACATTAAATTATAATAACATACAAATGGCCAAGGACGATGCGAGCAGAAGAAGGACTTGAGTGAGGCCATCACCAGTCTTGATGGCGTCAAGCTTGAGAAGGTCATCCAAATTATTCATGAGGGCATTCCCGAAATTCGTGATTACTAATTAGTGAGTCAATCAGGAGATATGTACTATGATTATATTGATAAACAACTCATGCAGAGTATACCAAGGAGATCAAACTTGAAATCGACATACTACCACTGCACGTTCTCACAAAGTTGTACAACTTTGTTCTTTGGCCTCTGCGGCATACCAACACAGGAACTGGCAAGGGCACGGGTACTGGTGGCCTTAAACAGAAGGGCATGGATGAGATGGCGGAAGCTGAGAAGATCCGCAAGCTGGGGGAGTGAATGTGACTCTTTGAAGGTAAGAACTTGGCCACATACAACACTGCACCTGCGCTAGCTCATCAGAATGATAGCAATCATTCATTGGACTCTTCTTCATTGAGACAACACTGCTTGTAATATTGATAAACAACTCAAGCAAAGTACCGAGGAGATCGAACTTGAAATCGACATACTACCACTACACGTTCTCACAAAGATGTCCAACCTTGTGCTTCTGCCTCTGTGGCAGCCAATGCAGAAACGGAATCGAACTAACTGGAGGAGCGAATGCGACTCTTTGAAGGTAAGAACTTGGCCACACCCAACACTGCACCTGCGCTAGCTCATCAGAACGATAGTGATCATTCATCGGACTCTTCTTCAGACAACAGCTCGGGCAACAAGTTGTAGTAATTTTTGTGCGGCTTCGTCGGGTTGTTGGTAGAGTTTTTAATTCCTCTTCACCCCCTGCTAATTGTTCTCCTTTACAAGTGCTTGTCACTGCGAATCTGGTGTTGACGGACATGTGGTTTAATGAGGCAGGTATTTATAACATTGGTATCGCGTAGGCTAGATTTTAGATACTAAGGAAATTATAACAGCTATCATTTTGCAATGGTACCAGTATTGCGAGAAGAGCGGCGAACCTCGGCTTCATTGACGGAAGCCTTGATCTTCTTGTTCCTGACTGCCTTCCTCTGTGTTTTGGCACTAGTACCAGTGTCAGCTGCTGCAAGTACACCCTCAGGAGTTGCTTCAACAGTTTGAATGTTGACTGATGCAGCAGCTGCATGTGGTACCGCGGCCACAGGGAGACTTTGAGTTGAGCTAGATGTTGATTCAGACACAGAAGGTCCAGATATTGCAAGATCGTTGTGAACTATTGGGGCTGGGGTACTGTGGACAGTCTGGGATACTGCAGGTGTAGGGGGAAGTGAAATGGGAGGGGATTTGTGGCGCATCTTGGTTTCAGCGCTAGGTTCAGGGTTGTACAATGATGCACCATCTGAGTCACTTTCAGCGTCAAGTGCAGCCATGACACGATCAAGCGAATCAGTAACATCCTCTACTGTGGTATCCAGAGTACAATCTGGCTGTGTCTTGGTAGTGCCGTCAAAAATATAATTGTTGATTTGCTGTACAATATTCTTGATGCGTTCATGTCCCCATTTGACAACAAAGAATTTCTTGACAGTTCAGAAGACAGTGTGATATGGGATCGACGATATGGCTCCAATGCCATCGCCCGAGAATTCTTGATCAGGAGACAGGATAAAGATGGTCTACTAGCATGATAAGAGCCTACTCAGAGCGTATTTAAAGTAATGAAACCTTACTGATGTGATGCCAAAGACAATTAGTCCTGGAGTGCAGCTTGTGAGCTGCCAAATCTTGGCATAAGGAGGCGGGCCACCACGTGCCTTTGGAAATAACGACATTTGCCGCAGACCACAACCTTGAGAACCTTGAGAACAAAATTTAAGCAACCATGGACACTTTCTGACTAGCTCTCACCTTTGCAAGCACCAACCAATTTTTAAACGCTCTCTTCTCATTAACGACATTATCAGGGTAGAGTATTGGCGCCTTGAAAACATCAAACACCTTCCCCTTGCCTGCTTCCCATGCGATCAGGTCTGTGACCTGCGGGGCAGAATTACGGTTGTACTTCAACATAAAATACTCGTTCGGCATGTTGAATATGCTACCTGCCACCGAACGTAGCCCATTGATGAATGATGATTGAGCTTGCTGCATTCCGGTTCCAAACTGCATGAGGCTTCATAAGCTGGACCGATTTCAATAATATAAATATTAGTATGAACCTGATTATAGAAGGCGTTTGTTCGCATCTGAGGGTGTAACACAAAATTGATGGACACATAGAGCTCAGTTACAAGTGCGTCCTTCTCTGTTGATTTCCTCACATAGCGATTTGGACTAGAGATATTGGCTGGAGGATCAGGACAATCGGTTTGAAAATTGACTTTGTCGGGAAGGAACATTTCTGTAGTTATTGCATACTTCTTCACCAAGCCGAGAATGAGCTTGTCAGTGTCACTGGCCATAGACGAAGCAGACGTAGCAGACAGTGCAGTAGGCAATGCAGCGGACAGACCAGATGATGGCTGGGATGCCGAAGATATTGTGTTGGAGGATGGGACCTTGAGAGGGCACTTGCGAGAGCGTTTCAGCTGTTGTGCATTGAGTACATTGTTACTCTCATTCAGAGTTACATTGCGCTGCTCAAGCTTTCCATGCTGAAGCTGAAGGTACTTGATGTACTAGATGGAATATGTCAGAATGTCAGTGGAATGATGAATGGAGTCTACCTCTTGGTAATGTTCCACAGAAGCGCCTTCGCCTGGTGGAGTGACATGCTGGTCACGATCGTCTTCATCTGCCGAGTCTAAAGATGAGTCTGAATGAATACCCGATGATCTTGAAAGGTTTGAATCAGATTCATCAGACATTGGTCAATGATAGAACAGCAGAGTGTGTGAAACAGAAGAGACTTGAAAGTGGGGCTCGCAGGACAAGTCAACACTCTTGCCGATATTTTATACATTTTTGCCAAGTCAGGTGTCATGAAACAGCGTGTTTCATAATCACGTCCGAACATCAAAGTGCAATAGAAGCAAGGCCTTGATGCAATCATATATCAATGTGATTTGATGATAATGCTTACCTGGATGTCAAGTCCAGTCTTTCGATGGGGCTATGGACCATTGAGGCTGTGTCCTGAAGTTAGTGAAGTAGGTTAGACTGAACAGAAACATGATAAAGACGACTAATTACCGCAGCACGATGCATGTGTTACATGTTACTGAGTATAATAGTACATGTTGTGAGTCTTGGTCAGATCAGATGTCATCGATGAAATAAAGTTACTTATGTTTGTATTGTAAACAGTTGATTCGACGTAATGATGGAAGCAGAGTACGTGCCAAGTTTGTAGGCTTGTTTGAAGACGGGTTCGAGGTTTGATGCCTAGCAGATTGTTAGCTGCAGGACATTGATAGCCATCAGAACCTGAGCAGATAGATAAAAATGGGGTACATACCAAGGCAGATGTAGATTTGGAGGCTTGTTTGGAGATAGGTATTTGGTAAAGAAAGTGCGTGTCATGTTCAATGATATTAAGTGTGTACCAGGGCCCATTTAGAGGCTTGTCTTAAGATGGGTTCGGAGATCGCAGCAGAACTGGGCTGAATTCGGGGGGATCTTGAGTGCATGCAAACGTGAATGCTTTAAAAATATATATATAATTACACTTGAAGAGACTTGACACAAAGGAACATGTCTGTATCCACGGTGTGCATAACAAAGTAATCTCCATCTGTTTCCAGGTCTTTGGTGAGTGCAGCACCTCGGATAATTAACCGGACCGAAATAATTTCAGATGATGAATGAGGTTTGGCACATACATGCCACAAGCCCAGATTAACATCGCACCTTCGACGAACACCAATACCAACATCGTAAGGATGGATAATGGCCAGATGAAGATCAGCATCACCGATTGAGCAACCAAATAAGTATACAAGGCGAGCGATGAATGGTTTGCCAGCAGTTTTCACAATCACACAATCAAACCTTGGTGATCCATAAAATGTTGGGCTACACCAAAGCAAATCTTGGTGCATGTGCCAATCAACCATGGACTCGTAATTAACTCACAGAAATCGGAACTCCGTAATCTATCCAAAATATCATCAATTGCAGCGTCAAATAAAGCAATAGCATACCTGATCCTTGGCTTGGAGACGAAGGACCCTTCCTGGACCATCTGGCAAGGGAATACCATTCTGCGGTAGGAACACATTGAGGAAGCCATTTAGCTTTGTTCTAAAGTCGGTGAAGGCTCTGTCAGAGCTGTGTGCACATGCGATGTCTGAAAAAGAATGTTGGCCCTGCTTCGAACCTAAGTGCACATGCACGACAGGATCTGGTTCGATATCCAGAGGTTCGTTTGTCTCCGGGTCATGGGTAGTCCTTCGAACATAGTCATCAAGCTCATCGAGCTCAGTACGCATCGATGTTGAATTAAGAAGCCAATGGTCATAGTGTAGGATCTATAGCTATGTCAGTAAAATTTAGACTTCATTGTAACGTGACGAACCTGAGGAGCAACATCCTTGAAGTTTGTCCATTGAAGGTAAATTTTTTGTAAAGTGCCATGCATCTTCTCATTGGGCTTAGTGTTGTAGTTACATGTTGCACCTTTAGCCAAAATATCATCAAATATGTGCGTGATCATGTGCTTCTTCGGAAAGTTCCAGTTTTTGTTCGTCTTGGGTTCCGACTCAGTAATATATTCCTATTGAGACCTTCATCAGAGGAGATACTCAATGATTAATCCAATTAACTCACGTCCATCAATTCTGAGAACATATCCAGGGTTGCCCTTCCAACGAAGCATATATGTTGAGCTCGATATAGTAGCGGATGCAGCGTAAAAGTAGATATCCTAGCTTGGACTGTGAATCGCACAGGATGTCTTGTGCTGTAAAGAGAACGAGCTTTAATTTAGAGTTTGTGTTAGTACCAAATAAATCATGTTCAAAGTTTGCACTCATACCTTTGATATGTCCTCATGAAATGAGCCATCATTGAAATCAACTGACACAACAGCCTTAAAGTGCGTGAGGTTAGGCCATCGTGGGAGAGCATCAAAGCTAAAGTAGCAGTAGTCAGTACCACAACGAAATCACATAACAACATTGAACTTGAACATACTTTGCATCGAGTTTGACAGCAGCTTCCCATCCAAGATTGGAAATCCAGAATAGAAAGTCCTTCCACAGGTGGTCCTCCCATAACCCTTCATGATTCATATGCAGGCGGTCAACAGAAAGTGCGTGATGAACATCTGCAAGAAAGATTTTCCAAAATACATTCTTTTAATGTAATGAAATCAGCCAGTCTGTTAGTGGTGGCACAGCAACACATACCTTGACATTTCAGAGTGAATGAGCCTTTAGATCCTCTTCCCTTTCCTTTTCTGTATGCTTTGCTCTTGCTGTGTGAAGGACGTGTTGGGAATTGTGACTCGTGTGCAATGCAAAGACACAATTGGCCGACTGCTCATCCCGAGGCACTAGACAGATTGGGCAGGGAAGTTTGCCTTTCAGACCGTGAATCAACGCCATGACACATCTGCAGATAAGCCTCGCAGTAGAGCAGTAAACTAACTAGTACTTACTGTTCTTCATAATCCCTGCTTAGGATCAGTATCAAGGGCCAGAGACGGTGTTGAATCTGATCCCCACATTCAAACCAGTAGCCGGTTTTTGAGTGCAGCTCGATTGAATGGAGGAGTTGGTAGAACGACTTATGCCACACTGCATTTTGGAAGTCTACAAAACTCTTCTTTCTGGTATGCTGTTGATCCTCGGCGACCTAGTAAAATAGTCAGTAACAATACTAGTACCGACACTTATTGTAAGATACTAACAATCAGCAACCAACCGACAACACGGCCTCCTCCTAGGGCTGTGTTGCCATTACGAATATGAACAGGAAGGTTTGCGATGCGGGCGATAATTGGATAGCCCTTGGCAGTCCCAAAAGAAGATAATTTGTTTTTGTCGGCATATAGAATGAATGCAAGCGGCTTTGCATCTGGCGGAAGTTGAGACTATAACACTGATGAAATGATAGACTAAGAAGAACCTACAAGACATACTTGTGCATTCCAGAAGGTGTCAGCAGTCCATGGTTCATCTATGAAGTGGACAAATTGCTCTCCATTGAATTTGGAAAGACGTTGTGCATCAAATACAAAGTGGTATGCGAGACGGCTGTCTTGCAATAGATCAAGCACCCAGTCCCAGAGGGGGCGATAGTGCATTTCAAACTTGTGTGTCTCATCATGGTGCTCAACAGATACTACATCCTTTTGAAACTAGTGTACACTAAGTATTAATCAGCTCTGAGAAATACACAAAATGAAAACAATCACCGGTGTATAATGCTGCAAAGCCATTTCCCATAGTGAGCGAATCTCGTCATGACTCTGCAATGTAAATGTGTCTCTGCTGCTGGCAGATCGATGAACAAGGTCAAGCAACCGGTTTGTCTGCTCCTTGGTCAAAGCAGCTTCGAGCGCGATTTCTGCGATTTTGAAGTCCAGTCATGTCCAGAAGGGCTCCCATGGTGAGTTGTTTCGAGGTATCTGACCCTCTGAAGGGCGATCACAGGAAAATTCGGAAAAGTGGTGTATAGTTGAAGGATGTTCGCTGTGCGGATGATACTCGACTTTAATGTCATTGATTTCATAAGGTAGCTCATTGGGATGATCGAGGTCAGGGACATCGGGTAACACAGCAGGGTCAAAGTCAATCGATTCACGTCTATGTGGCGACAACCCTTGCATGTCTGATGTAGATAGAATGTAGTCAGTCTTACGAATTCAAAAAGTGGGGAAATCATACCAACATTGTTCTCTATACCCTTGTTTTCTACTATGCCGCCTTCATCTTGTGCTGCCCAGATCGTAACAGGGTTTACTACATAATCATACCAGAATGTTCATAACAGAAAGAAAATCACTGGAAGTGGTGTACTCACTCGCAGATCCAATGTGCGTGCTCTGAAGAACTTGCTGTTGTTTAAGAAGCCTTCGACGTTCCTTGCGATGCTCTGTACCGTTATGTCAAAATAGATAACTGTTAGTACTTCAGAACATTTGGTAGCTTACCCTTTTTCTCGGCCATCTGAACTATATCAGCGAGTTGTTCATCCTCCCGCTGTTCCCGATCTTGCCTTTCACACTTCTTTAAGTGAGATGCTAATCCGCGAGTTTGAATTTCTAAACCACAAATATTGCAGTGGGTACTCTCAGATGATCGCTGCCGCTTTTCAGGCAGCATCTTGGGCATTGGGGTCTATCGCAGGTGGTGGATTTAGATGAACGTGTGTTACACACATACTATGCTTATCGTAAGGACATTGAAACTCAGTCTAGACATCGTAATCATGATGTAATGTAGTCATGATGGTGGTTAAAATAACCCCAAGGCACATTAAAATGTGGGAGCATTACAATGCTCGGGAAAAATCTCCGACAGTGTCATAGTAGAGAGTAATCTCTACTACACACAGTGGGGGAGGCGCAACAAAGCGAGACAACTGGAAGTCGAGGCGAGAAGAGTGATTAGAAGCGTGGGGATTGGGTTTTGGAAGGCATTGAGGGTGATTTTTGATTGCCTGGATCAAGAGATGCTCGAAAGTGTCCATGACATGGCATGAAGTTGGGTGCCGGCAGACTAGTAGAGTAAAGGTGAGTCAATATATTTTTGATAGATGAACAGCTAACTCACCTACATCATTATTAGAACTTGAAGGAACTTGGGGGACTGGGAATGGATCAGGAGTAGATAGCTGTGGTTGCTGCTGCTGACAAGAATCGCTCATCAGGATGTCTTGCTTAGTGTTATTGTTGTATTTGTCATACTGCATGACAATGTTGTCTTCTTCATTCCCATCCTCTTTCGTATCATCTAGTTGTGCGATGGGAGTGTCAGCCATTAGGTTGTCTTCATCTTCATACTCATCACCTTGATGTCATCTTCATTCCCATTCTCTTTTGTATCGTCTGGTTGTGTGATGGGAGTGTTGGCCATTTGGTGGTCTTCATCTTCGTACTCCTTGCCTAAAAGCTTGTGCTCAATAAGATGGTGTAAGGGTGCTGATGTGTGATATGGTGGCCCCTGTTCTCCCATAGGCAGAGTGATCATGATGCTATCTCGAAGGCATGGTGATCAGCATATTTATTAACACAGAATGATTGGAAAGCATCATAAGAATTAAATGCTCCATGTTGTCAGGAATGAAATTGGGACCATAGACAGGGATTAGGTGCACTGCATGGTAAACTGTCTCGATATGAATAATGGTGAAGTTTGGGGTCCCATTGTCATGAACACTTGGATGGACTATCCACATGCCAGTATCCTCGTCCGCACAGTCATCAACCTTGTTGAACCAATGAATGAGGGCACATGGATATGTGACCCAATTCAATTTGAAAGAAAAAAAAATTGATTCTTGCAACTTCGAGCCCTTTCATCCCTTCAAGGTCTGGATTGATGTTGACAAACACGCAACCATTATGGGCAGAGATGTTCTGCCAGAGTGGACATGTGCGGATCTGTTCACGTCGCATGCTGCCGATGTTGCTGGGATCACTTGGAGCATAGAACATAGCAGCAGCAGAATTAAAGACATAAAGTCCACCATCATGCTGAGGACAGCTAGTAGCAGGGACATCTTCAGGGTTGCAGGGATTGTCAGGGAAGAGTTGAGAGAACAGAAATAACAGATAAGGTGTCGCAGGTGAGGTATGTTGACCTCATCTGCTAGTTCTGGTACAGTCTGTGCCCATTTTCATTCTATGAAAAACCTTGATGAATATTAAAATTGACACATTAGAACATCACTTATGAGGAGTCCTTGTGAGCTGTACAAAAGTGAGCATGGTCAGGCTGTCAACAACTTCACTGTCATCAACATCATCTTCCACTCCTGGTGTGATCACAGGGGCATTTGGTTCATCTTCAGGGCCAACAGCTGCATATCAAGTAGGTAAATGACAAGATTAGATATAAAAACTTACAGAGAGTGGCCACAGCTCTTGATAATACAGAACTGATGAGCATCCCATGGCAGTGAAGTCCAGGTGAGATGCTGCAAGCTTGTCGAGGCATTGGTTAGTCAACAGCATTTGACCAAGGGTGTTATGCTTGTTAGACCACCACCAGGGTTCCTTCACCGCCTTAATGTGCTTGCACTGCAGGCATTTTCCCATTTTCCTCTAACAAACATCCAAAAAACATTGAGAAGATAGAAATTTCCTCTCATGTTGCCTGTCAAAACATTGAAAAAAAAAATTCATTTATTAAAGATTTTTTGTGCATGGGGCATGATGCAAAAATTGGTCATGTTCCTTCAAGGATAATACTGGATTTTCTATCTATTGTCTTTTAAATAACAGTTTATAATAATATTGAATTTTTTGTCCAAATATACTATGTTTTTCAAATGTTTTGTGTATATTTGAAAACACAGACCAGAAATTTAACCTCATTGTAAACTGCTGTTTAAAAGAAAATAAATGGAAAATCCAGTATTATCCTTGAAGGAACATGACCAATTTTTGCCTCATGTTCCATGCACAAAAAAACTTCAACACATGAATTAAATTTTTTCAATGTTTTGATAAGCAACATGAGAGGAAATTTCGATCATTTCAATCAATGTTTTTTGGATGTTTTTGGGAGAAAAATGAGAATATGCCTGCAGTGTTGGATTCCATGATCGATGAACATAATCAGTTTGGTGCACCAAACAGTCGGATCATGTCCACATAGTGGGTCATTGAGTGCTGGCAAGGTAATGAGAAGTGAGGGACTGTGCCTGTGGTTTCGAATATCTGGCGGTAGTGGTGAAACAGAGCGAGCACATCATTGAGTTGACCCAGAGAGGCTTCAGTAATTACCTCACATCATGCAATATAACAAAATTCTAAAAGTGCACAAAATGTGCACACCATGTCTTGAGGTACATGGCCTTCGATAGCCAGAATAAAACCTTCATAAGGGCCTTGGAATCATTACCCGTCCACTGTTTGAAGCCACAGCCGTCAGGAAATTGCCATAGACCAGCAAATGGCACCACAACAGTAATTCTGACTTATTGTTAGAGAACACCAGATTAACTAGTGAGGTCACATACCTGTGATCTATGTCACTCATGATCTCATCTCCTCGTTTGGTCCCATGCTTAAGTCTAAGGTACTTTACTACCCAATCCACAAGATGATCCTTAAAAGCACCTTTGACTAGCTGGTGGAGGAGATCAAATGATATTAATTTATGGATGTCAGCTCAGGGGAAGTCATTTGTGAATGGCTGTACAAAGCAAATCAGCACATAATTCAAGAGCGGGTGGTATCACTCATGATGAGAACACTTATGATACCATATTCATGCCACAATGTATCTGAGTGTATGTTTTCGTGTATTAGGATATCTGTATGTTCTTGACAGCATAAGAGACCACCACCATCCAGATCTCCCAGACTTGCAAGACATCTACAAACATTGTCAGTAAAAGTTGATGCTGATTGTGACTTTTGGGTTGGTTGTATTAAGAAAAAAACTCACTTTGGGCACCAATTTTTGATGGTGCAGGATAGCACTAGTTGCTCCTCATAGTTGGCTATGTAATGTCCTAGGCCAAATATAATCCGTCGAAAATGACCATCTGCACAATGCAGGACCTTGTACTCAGTCATCACAGGCTTCAGGGTGGATAGAATTGTGGATAGCAAGCAGTGGAAAAGCTGGCAGCAAAGTAGATGAAATGAATCATCGTGAGCATGTTTCCTATTAGCTGTGCCATAGGTCAGATGAAGAATACAATTTTAAACATTAATACACATACTTTTGGGTATAGAGAGGAAACCAATGATAATGAGAGCATTGCAGTGAGCATGTCGCACATTGTTGTGCACATTGCCGATTGAGGCATACAAGGGATAATATTCATTATTACCCATGCCCACAGAGACAGTGGTCTTGTCACTCCCAAGAATTATCAGGATGAACATTGATCCATGCGTGTTCGGATCCTTTGATATCTCATCCTGATAAATGTTAGTATGCCCCAAGTCATAAGGAATACATCAAATATGTACAGCTTGTTGCCATGCCAAGTCTCCAGACATAAAGTCTTTCCATCAGCATGTATTGTCCGATGCATCATACTCTTGAAATGGCGCATAGTCAATCTCACCCTTGTAGGTGGGATTCGCTAACATGTTATGTGCCATTACGCAGGGGTCTCTGTACCAGACTTCGTATTCTTTGTCCATCTATGGAGGAGTATCATGCCCAGGGCATTCCTCCATGTATTGAACTGAGAGACATTGCCAGGGGACATTGCCAAGCTGTGTGGTGTCAATGACCTTGTGCAAATCCTTGTGATCTGCGAATGGAGGGGAGTCATTGTGTTTTAACAGCTATGCAGCCATTAAGTCAAATAATAAGTCCGAAGCTTTGTTAGACATATGGCATTGTTTGAAGGTAAACTCTGCTGTTGCAAATTCAATATCAGTGCAATATGGACTCCAGTCATGAGGAGACTTCAGTGGAGCAAGAGTCAGTGATGTGCTGGGCAGTAGAAACACACCATCAGCTGTGCATGGTCGTCCTAAGAGCATGTCTGAGTCACAACATGTGAAAGGCCCAGATTGAAAGGTACTTACCATTGAGGAGTGAATGATATGTACAATAGTAACACCCACTTGCATTTGTGAATTCTGACTCTGGATCCTCATTGTCAGCCATTGGACCAGATGATGATCAGGGGGGTAAGATATCAGGAGGGGGTGGCAAGAAATCAAGAGGGGGTGGCAAGAAATCAGGAGGAGGAGGCGACTGAGGTGGAGATGGTAGTTGGTGTGATTGGGGAAGATCCTGAGTAAGTGCAACTGGATGGCACGCATGCATGTGTTGAGTGTGGCCCAAGGAGTTTGGAAACCAGCACATACAGCCTGGAGATATGCATGGAAACCGAAGGGCACAGTGAGTAGGGCGATTTCCAGGCATCATATGAGTAGTGCAGGTTGATAGAGTGTATGACTAGCCAAAGATTTCAGAGACTAGTAAAAAAAATTCAAGGTTTGACACCGGCCTCTGATATTGGATCCAGACTTTCAAATAGGTACCCATGTTCATTTGGGTGTCATCAAGACAAAAATGGGCGCTACCCCAGAATAAAACAGACAGTTATGTAACAACACCACCAGAAAGGACATTGATGAATGTCACCTCACCACCAAAAATGACATACCCTCAGTACACGTCATGATACCATCGGAAAGGTTTTAGTAAAGATTAATACTCACTGCACTAAAGGTATTTCAATTCAGTGCAGGTCATTTTATTGGACACATTCTACTGAAAAAGCGCTGGCAAATATTGAGGTTCAACTTATGGCAGTTGTAGTTGCAGTAGTAGTTAGGCTAGTACGTCAGAGGGTCCATGAATTATTCAGAGCCAGCTTTCAACTACAAATTTTAACAATGTAATGAAACTCACCTTAAACTTGGTAACCCACTGCCTTCAACTTTCTTCAGCCTCCAAAATCCTCCATTGATACAATGTCTCAGCCTAACGCAGTTACACAGCGCATAGGGACTTGACCTAAGAATGCAACTCAACATCCAGGTCACATTTTGACTGAAGGTCAGGGAAAGAGACGTACCACTGCTCAGAAAGCAGCTGATGACCAGTGTGAAAAGGAGGCAAAGGAGGCAAGTCAAAAGCTATGCAGGAAAGTTATCAGCATATTGCTACTTTGGAAGTACAGATGCAGGCTGATCAAGATGCTGTGCATGTTGACGCACCTAAGCCTAAATGTCCTTGTGCATGCCCAGTGGGGAAGGCTGCAAAGGCCTCAAAGACCTCCAACTTGACTATGGATGGTGGGCAGGCAGGAGCAGAAATTGTCATTGCCAATAAGCCTGTTGTCACCAAAGGCAAGGGTCACAAGGGTAGAGCCAGACAGTTAGCAGCTGGTGCTAATGTTGAACATTCTGTGAGTGATGAGGAGTTAGAGGAGGAGCTGGTAGCAACCAAAACCAAGAGGAAAAGGTCAGCAAACTGCTGGTGAGAGATGTGATTGAAGCAGTGTCGCGGTTCAACACTGGTGTCGCTATTGACAGATTGACAAAGGCACGTGATGGAGATGTCCATCAGAAGACGTCTGATAGTATGTAAGTATTTGTCTTACTTTAACAGTAACTATGATCAAGCTCCTTTTGACTGAAACTGCTCTTTTTTTCAATGTTGTGGTGAATGATTCTGATGCTACCAGTCCTAAAAAAAATTACGCTTGCTGGGCGTATCCTGGGGTGGATATCAAAAATTCCCACAACTTCCTCAAAGCCATCCTCGACTGCCTCCTCCAAGGCTACCAGGTCTTCTGTCTGCCCATGGTCTACTACCTCCGTTTTATCTAAGCTCACAAGAGGGAGCACCATCAGCAGCAATGTTCCACCCCCATCCACACCCATAAGTACCGAAGGCTTCACATCTAATTTCTCAAATCTGTATGCATCCGATGAGGATGAGGATGAGGATGAGGAGCTGTTCACAAAACCTATTTCTCATCTCACAGGCAAAAATACTTTAACACTGAGTCTGATTATATGTATATTGAAATTCAATGTAGTTTTAACCACAACTGCAGATCGTTTCCAAAGCTCTCAACAATGTGTTACCTTCAAATATTACCCATCATGGTGTAACCTTGGCACCTGAGCTGCCTGATCTGATTGAGGATGCTGATGACATTGAAATCCTCAGCGACATTCCCAGCCAACTTATTGTAATGAATTCAGATATTGGTGACTCCACTCCTGTCACACAACTTGATTTCCTAGGGGACTATAAGTCCAATTCCGATGCCAGTCATGAACTACAGGCCGTGGATCATGATTCTGACCTTGAACCTCCACCCCTCACCCAAAACCCCACGTCCCACTCCATCTTCCCAATGGACTTGGACTTGCTGCATGTTCCCACAGGACAACTTGCGTGGGAAATAATTTTCACAGTTACCTGACATGTGAGAAGTTCATGCTGAGTCATTTGTAAGCTGAAGGAAATAAAACTGAATCCAAGAATAAATCTCCAAAAATATTCATTCCTGTAACCTGGGTTTGCCGAAGAATGAAGAAAAAAAGCAAGTTCTTTTCCTGGGCCAGGCTTTGGCTCAGGAGGTTGAACCCATGGTCTTTTATGATGTCAGGCTTCTTATGAGAATGTTAGTCAGCCATGCACCAGACTAGTTTGGTGCAGGTCAATGGGCCTGTTATCGCCCTTGTATGTTTTTTTTTTCAGACACTATTTAAATCTGATCATTTTTAGACTGTCCAGCAGTTATTGGAGTGGCACAATACCCTCAGCAATGTGGCTCTTGTTGTACTTGCAAACTTCAAGACTGCACAGGAGGATCTCGACACTGACCAGGACCGTAAAGATTTCACATCATCCTTACTTGAGAAGCTCAGCTTCTTGTTTGGGGACATCACAGAGGACAGAGAGATGTCCAAACTGTTCCAGTCTGACCTCCTTGTGCAGGTCCTCATGCAGCACAAGTGTGCCATGTCTGGCACTATCAGCCTGCTGGGAATGAATAATACAATGCCAGGACACTCAAAGGGCATTCTTGCTCTGGTCATGGCAGTGGCATGTGTTTTCTATCCTCTCCTCATACATCTAACTTACTCTGTGTTTCAGATGGAATGTGCCATCAAACTTTTTGCCAATGGACAGATGCTCTTGAGTGACATCAACACCGCTGGCAATGGTCAAGGCAACAAGACCCCACTGGACATTAATCTGTTGATGGGCAGGGAGAGTAGCATCCCATTGGCATTTTCAGATGCCAATTGGGGTGCGCACACCAGGTCTTACTTCATGTCCATCAACCACTTGCCAGACTTGGTCATTCTCCGAAACTTGGAGCTTGCACAGAGCCTCGCCATGAAGAGGCATGGTACACAGATGGATGTGGACGACAAATCTGAGGATGAGTGAGTGCTCATTTTCTAGAGGTGATCTTCCCTGTCACTTTCACATGTCATCTCGTCGGCACCTCTGCTACTAGTACTACTAATGTCATCATACCATTCGTTTTGTCCATTTCAATGCTTCATTTTTTTATCTACTTACTAATACTTATTTCTCTCCTTTTGTACTTCTGCTACCTACTTAATCATCTTGTCTGCTTCAAATGCAGTTGTTTTTCCTCACAACAAGAGTGAATTAAGTGCAAATAAGGTGCAAAAAAACAGGATATAAGTTAAATAAGTCACATGCTTATCACAAATTGCAATGCAGTCCATTCTCAAACAAGTGCAAAAAACTGCAAAATAAGTGCGCAAAAGCTAGATACAAGAGGAGGGGATCTGCTTTTGAGCTTGTGGGAGCTTGTGACAAGGAGATGTTATGGTTCTTGTGCAATTCTTGTGCGCTCTTATGTGAGAAGATAAGTGACAAAAAAGGAAGTCAAGTAATATGTGAATTTACTAATGAGTCCTTGAGACACCATCACTCCTTGATACAAACACATCTCCTGCATTCACAACATGCTCTATAGCTTCAAAAATACTTCCACAAGATTAATTGACCTTGCCCCTCACATCATATCAAAAATTTTATGAAAAAATTGCTTTTGAGATGTGTGTTTTCATGCCCAAAAGCATTATTCTGAAATTTATAATCTATCTTATTCAATATTATTCAACATTAAACTGCTTTATCATGCATAAAACAATCAAAAGTGTATTAACAAGTATCTAAGCTCTCCAGAACATGTATAATAGCTGAAAAACATTATGAATTACATGTGTGGTGTAGAAAAAAGTGTTGCCTAGTATCGCCAGCTTAGACAGAATGCGAACCATTTTTCTATAGTTATATAAGCTAAGATAAGCTAACAAGTCATGTGTCTCAAAGAACAATAATGGGCAAAAAGGAGGTCCCCTCACTGTTTTGAACATTGTGCTCAAGTGGTTAGATATTTTTCTCTAAAACTTCAGATCTGGTACTGCTTCATTAGCATGCATCAGCAAACTAGGGGGTCACTGTACAAGCTTGTACAAAGAGCACAAACCCACAACAAAGTCCCCTCTTTACAAGTCTGTCACAGAGTATTACAATCTGTACAAATAGGCACAGACTACACAGATTGCACAGACTTAGACAAACTTGACAATGTTGACAAAAGACAATTGAATAGATGGCAAAATAATGATGCAATTCAAAAGACTATCCGGATCATTGCAAAGCCCATTCATCATCCCAGACTCAGTCCATTCCTCCAACATCTCTTCAAGCTCTCAACAATGCTTGGGGATATCCATTAATGTATCAACAGATTTTCATAGGGAGCTGAAATTAGACCTGCATTTATCAGCAGAAAGATCTGGGCTTTATCTGTACTGGTTTCGTGGAACCCAGTTAGAACACCTTTCACCTGTGGAGACTAATCAGCAGCGGAAATAAATAAAATAAAATAATCATACAACAGTGGCCATGAGAATGAGACCATTAATGGGAATCGAGTGTTGGAATTCATCTGTTAACTTCAGCACTTTTTTGCCATTACTGTAGTAAAAATCTTGGCATGTGTCTTTTGTGTCTTTAAGAACCTGTGATACAAAGTTCTTGTACTTGCCCTTTCTGCACTGAGTGCTCATGTGTCATGCTGCCCTTTGGAAAGATGCTATATAATTGTTTCACAAGAGAGATGATGATTTTCTTGAGCTCCATATGGAACATCAATAAGTAGTTGCAAAGCTAATCACTTGTCAGTAAGCACGCTCACAGACAGTACCCTGTACTTACCAACTGCAACATCTGGTCATGATATGCTGGAAAATATCCTATGGACATCAGATTGGAACCTCCAACAATATGGGGGGGACCCACCTTGCTCCAATCCAATCTTCTTTGAGTGGTACTTCCATAACACTACATCTAGGACTTCTTGTGTGAGCTCTACAGTATCAGAATGCTCTGGAATTGGATGTGTCAGTACTGCCTGCAGGTGCATTTCCAACTTTTCTGCCTGAAGAAATGCCTGCTAACATGACAGGTAAAACCCAAGCTTCAAGGATTTGATTGATTCTTAGTCCATTCCCCTTTGTGTTTGGGTTGGTTGCAATCATCAGGTGTAAGACTAGGAGATTGAGAATGGCCTGAAACAGGAATGAGTGAAGGCTTGTGATCTGACTGACCAGCACGACTAGATGAAGCCTGTGAAAAGGTGTGCCCATGAGAGGAGGGCTGCATGTGACTGGACATCATGGCCAAACAATGAGGAGATGGTCTATGGGTGGAAGCATGAGAAGTATTTGTGCATGGAGACTTGAAGCAACTGACAAGCTATGAGTGGAAGTGTGAGATGCATTTGGGTGTGGAGACTTGGAATGAGTGGCAGAAAGATGATCAGATCTATGAGCAGAAGACTTTGTAAACAGCACATTTTGAGGTGCATGCTAAGGAGACTTCATGTGGCCAGATGGAGCATGTGTACTCTGAGATGCCTAGAGTCAGAGGTAATCAGAAACAAACTTTGGTAAAAATGAGAACTTACACATTGGGATGTATGTATATTGACGGGGTGTCATATCCCATATTCTGGACCTTCGTCCAATGATGTTCCCACGCCTTCCGGACACCTTCCAGATGCACATCTGGACCTCCATATCCTTATCCATGCCTTCAGTCCTCCAGTCCACTATCAGTTTGGATCTGTACACCTTTGTACATCCATATATTCATACCTTTGGACCTTCGCAGCTAAGCCTGCTTCATCCACCTTTGATCCTATCAGATCTGAGCTTATTCCACCTGGGACTTTGCCTTCCCTAGACTACCAGACTATATCCATGATTCATATCCTAGTCCCATCTTCACCTAGATCTCCAGATCCACTCATCTGATATCCAGGCGTCTCATCCAATATCTCCAGACCTCTGGATCCAACCTATACTCATATCTGAAGCTCAAACCTTAAATCAGTGTCTATCTCCTTATGGTAATCCCCTTGACTCTGGACTTTGGTTATCTGTGTTTCTGTCTTGCTTATTGATCCTTGTACTCTGTCTCATCTCTGAGTTCATTTACTTATGTTCTGTTCATACTTACCAATATGTTTCCACATGCTCATACATAGCATTTGTCTTCAGCTTACTGATCCTCTTGGATCTTGTCCAGTATATAAACCTCTGTACAACTCCTGTAGAGTTTCCTTAGTTCGAATATTAACTTAGACTTGTCTAATCTTCTTCTGGACTTTGGTCCATCTGAGTCCTGCCTTTTCTATCAAGGCCTAGGGATGGATTCCCTAGGCCGGAAATCTGGACCTTCAGATCTGTCCCCTATGTCTCCGTTCCAAGTCTAGGGATTG
This sequence comes from Suillus subluteus, assembly GCA_016647755.1. Taxonomy (NCBI): domain Eukaryota; kingdom Fungi; phylum Basidiomycota; class Agaricomycetes; order Boletales; family Suillaceae; genus Suillus; species Suillus subluteus. The sequence goes on along the minus strand of JABBWI010000027.1, from coordinate 319,394 downwards.
ATTCCCTAGACCGGAGTTTTGCCTTTCCAGCATTTTCTGTCTTTCCAAGACTTCTGTCTACTTCCTGTCAACTTCATCTCTGCTTAAGTGTAGTCTACCTCTGTTTGTTTCTACTCTGGACCTTGTCCATAGTAGCCTTTCCCCTCCTGTCCTAATCCTGTCCGCTCCGCTGGTCCTCCTAAACCTTCGGACGTCATAACCTTTGGACATTTAACCTTTGGACATCTTAACCTTTGGACCTCCAGATGTCCTGTCCTTCGGACCACTCCTCCTATCCTATCCTGCTTTGGACTCTGTCCCTTGCAGCCTATCCTCTATGTGTTTCCATCTAGGGAGCTTACCTTGGGAAGTCTTATCTTCAGATCTAATGCAGTGGATGAAACTCCTCTGGAGTTTCCTGTACTCCTCTGGAAGTTTCCCGTGCTCATCCAGAAGTCCTCTAGCACTCTACTAGAGTAGTCAGCCTCTGGAAGTCCTTTGGACTTTGTCAGATTTCATCTGGACTTCATTCTGAAATTAACGGCACATACTTGGGTAAGGGGCACAGTGTAGGAGCTGAGGCCAAGCCCTTCAGATCCGACAACCCTTGAGCTATGGTCTTAACATGGGGAGACCATTGTGGGTAACACAACAAAAGTGACTGCAAGTCAGATGACAAGCAAACACTCTATGTTGGGTCTTGATATGCCATGTGATATGTTTGACCCTTAAGGGAAGCAAAGAAAGCAAGGATCCATGAAGTGATGCTGATCAACCCTGATCAATGGCAGTAAAAGTGCAAGAAACGCGCTGAAGGCGTGTGCAGGAAAGTGAAATGCGAAAATGCGCGAAGTGCAGGAAGGTAGTGCAAGCAGTGCACAAGTGTAGAGGACACGAACTGAGACTGATGCGAGACGACTGATGGTGATATGACTGGAAAGGTGACTGAAGACTGATACTGATATTGCCACTAGCTATAGACTGATGCTAGGGCCTATGATGATGATGGATACATGCATTGCATGGAACTAACTGGTGATAGATGGTGACTCCCAGAAGCTAAGTTGTAAAAATGAACATGAAAGTATGTAAGTTCTAGCTAAGTGCTCTCCCAGGGCTCAGAGCCGAATAGGGAGTGCTCTAAGTATGTAAGTGAGGTAAAGGAAGGGTCCATAATGAAATACTAAGTGTAATATGCTAAATATGGTCTGATAATGAAAAGGGACACACCAAGGGACTGGTTAGACAATGGATGGATGCTCCTGGATGATGCGCAATACAGTGTGCTAAAGTGCGAGAAAGCACGCAAGGTGCACAAGAAATGTGCTAAGTGCACACAGGAATGCTGCGCATTGTGTGGGAAAGTGGCATGCCTATGGTGCGTTTTGTGGGAAAGCTGCACATTATATGCAGAATGATTAGAGACATAGTAGAAGTTGAATATGGATGATGTGCAGGTCGTGCAGTGAAGGCCAGTTGTCAAGATTCACAATATAGGCTATATGCACCTGCAGAGACTCAAGTCTCTACACCGTGATCAAGCAGGTACATGTGAGTATGTACAAGAGGACTAGGGCAGGTCAGTATTTGCAAATTCAAGTGTAAAAAACTGGTTACACTTAACAGACAACATGGTGAAGGAGCCTTGTGACAAAACCAGATGAGTTCACTCTTGCACATGCGCTGTCATGCATGGTATGGAGTTCATACCATGACATATGCAAATAGCAGTATAGAATGAGATGATTAGGAGAGTGTATGAGGATATATTTCTCACTCATAAGCTTAGTCATCAATTTTCCCTTATTTATTTACCTGTATTTGTAGTTTTCCATTTGTTTCTGTCTCTTTCTATATTTTTCCAGGCTTATTCAGCCATTTGATTACATCAGTGAGCCACTCAGATATGTTTGTAAGCATGTGATGTGACTGGTAATAATCTGATTTGTAAGGATTTTCCATGACTCATCATGTTTTGTCATGCTTTGTCATGCTTTGTAATATTTTACTCATGTACTTTAGTAAGCAGCTGATTCAGCACACCAACAGGCTTGGTTAGTAAGTATATTCTTACCAATCCAGTGATGAGTCATTGCTTAGTAAGGATGGTTTCTAAAATGTATATAAGGACTCCATTCTCACATAATATATAAGTTTTTCCCCCTTCCATTCTTATCCCAAACCATTTGAGAATGTAAGAATTTGAAGTCAGGAGTTTTCCCACTTAAGGCCTATGAGTTGCCTTTGAAAACAATCATATTCACTACATCAGGAAATCAACCCAGAATTGATATGACTGGGTAGAGCTGACAAATAAAACCAATTATGATACATCTAGATTTAGAATTACACATTATTATCTGTGCACAACATGTGTATGATAAAATATATGACTATGCCAGGGACATACCATTTTGATATGCATCTTGCAAGCACCCAACAAGTTTATGAATGAATATAAGACTATGCCAGGGACATGTCTTTTTGATATGCATCTTGCGAGCACCCAACAAGTTTATGAATAACTTTAAGACTATGCCAGGGACATGTCTTTTTGATATGCATCTTGCAAGCATGCAACAAGTTCATGAAGGACTATAAGACTATGCCAGGGACATGTCATTTTGATACACATCTTGCAAGCACCCAACAAGTTTATGAATGACTATAAGACTATGCCGGGGACATGTCATTTTGACATGCATCTTACAAGGACACAACAGGTTTATGAAGGAATATAAGACTATGTCAGGGATATGTCATTTTGATATGCATTTTACAAGAATACAACAGGTTTATGAAGGGGTGTAGGACTATGTCAGGGACATGTCATTTTGATATGCATTCTGTGAGTAGAGATCAATGTGATAAGTGACCTTTAATACACTGTAATTGGCTGGCTGAAGATAATCAAACTTAGCTCTTGAAATTTATGCCTGGACATGCCATATATGGTAGGATAGTCATGTGATGTGCGAGCCTCGCCCTGGCTCACGGAATTTACACCTCAATGCTCAGCCACGAGGGCACGTGACCTCGATCCTTTATTTTGGCTTTGACAGAAAAAGAGAATGAGAAAGATGACGAGAAAACAGAATGGCATTAGTAGGAGAATGTGTAGAGTAGACGGTAGCATGAATGATATAATGCCCGATGCAGGGCAGGCAATGTTTATTAACAGACATGAAGACTACATGTATGATGTCAATCATATAACTATAGCTTGGGCTATATTACCACAAAACCAGCACATCGTTTGACAGCGATACATAACAAGAACAAACCTTGGCAGCGAGTTCAACACCAATAATTGTACATTTGCAGCACTCAACACCCAAAGACCCAACAACGGCATCAGCATAATCTTCGAGGCCGCACATGACGAGACACTTGTTGACACTGGAACAATATTACAAGCCAGTAGCAAAGGGGCTAATGACAACTCATTACTCTGCCAACTCAACCATAGGAACAGTCTCGGGTTGGTGAAGGTGGGCGGAAAACAACAGAGCTCCTTGAACATAAACTGAGGAAGATGAGTGTCCATTTGCTGGCAGTAGCCACTAGCAAATAATTTGCTTTAGTACTTAAAATCACCTGAATATTCAAATGGTGCACGCACATCTGTGCCTGGAAGTCCGGAGGGAGGGGTTGACCACTGAATAAATGATCACCAGTCACAACACCAACATCAACATGCTGCACCAAGACATCAAGGAGCATAGTCTAGAAATATGTTGGATGGTAATGACATTGGGACATCCAAATGCCTTACCTTTCCAGCACCCGATTCACCTATGAGGGCTGTCAGTTTTCAAGGAGCAACAAGACCAGAAACATCGTCCAAGAGTCTATGCTGTGTTCCTCCAGAGATGGGAACTGTGTATTGAAAATGCCTCCAAGTAAAGATGTCCATTGCCAAGGGCCTGTAGTACTCGAAGGTCCAGCAGGTTCAGCGTGAGCGCCCTTCTCCTCGTCTTTAGACTCATCAACAGCCTCAGCAGCGCGCGTACCCTTGAAAAGCATGACAGCAGTATTGAATGCAGAAGTGGTGTTGAATTTGGTTGCAGTGAATACAATGATGAGGAAGCCAACAAAGAAGACACAGACGACACCAAAATCCTTGAATAGCACAAATTAATGAATCTCTATGCCGGAGAATCATTCATGGACTTACTACCCTCCAAAGGTTCCAGTAGTAGTAGTCATAGGACAATTCCACGAAGATGTTGTTGTCGACATAATCCTGACCTGAGCGGAGTGACCTGATGACAGTGTTAACTCATACAAAACACTAAAAACGATAAATACCTGGCTGATAGTACTTGTATCCATATGTTGAAAAGCAGCCAGTGTTTTGTGTATAGCAACTCTGGTCTAGAATCTAGTTGGCATCTGAACAGTTACAAGACAAATCTGACTTACTTGTATTCATGACACCAGACGTGGACTGCTGGTAGACACCACCGAGGTACAAGTTGAGTTGGGTGACACCTGGGTTGGGAATATTATAGTTTTCTGACGTGTTGGACCATTGGTATGCATTGTTCATAGGCTGTTTGCATTGTGAGTCAGGATACTTGGCAAAGACCATCCATGTACAGCCCACTGCACAGATTGAGAAACTTGACCTTCGATGGTGACCTACAGTTGTTGAGAGGCCTATCAGAATCAAAAATGAACATCCACACCTGTGATTCGAAAACATCAATTTTGGGTGCACCGTGCAGACCAACCAACCGTGACCATGACCATGACGTACTACTACTATGTCCCATCTGAGTGCACAGGTCCTGGATGGGATTGTCCTTTGCAAGTGCACCTTGATAAACGCTGGCCAGGGAGGTACGAAAGCACGCTGTTGTCGTATGAGTTGAGTGTAAGTGAACATCATTCTCAGCCTGAGGTTGTTCTTTAGCTCATGCTCTTCATAGTATCTTATCACCAACTTGGGCATCTCTGAGAAATTCCAAACAGTCGACTTCATGAACCTGATTTTCCCAGCTACCATGCAGATAGACTGGGATCGTGTCTACCAACCTCCAGGCTCTATCAACATCGGCTGTGACCTAAGGATTACCTGATGGCTGCATATATCAATGAGTACGTGCTACACTTTTACTGACACTGATTTATTTGCTCATGCACGTATGTTCAGGTATATTGAGGCATACACAAATCTGAACCTGACAACCTGGACAGGCGACTATCAACAAGCCTTCCCCAAAAACAACCTCATGACCAGGTGCTAGCACTACATATATACTTATTCAGTTGCCCGTTTTTTATTGTTGTTCCTGTGGACCTTGATACCATCGGACTGGTATCATCCAGCTTGCTGTCTGTCATTTCCAGGATTTCATTCATTCTTGTATACCTCCGGGACTCCTTGCACACTTCTTTATGTATTCTATGCCTTATTTGCCCTCCCCATACTGTTTGAGTCCTCCGTAGAGGTCCACATGTCATCTGCACCTATGTTCATTGGGTACATCATACTTCTGTAGAGGTTGTTTGGAATAATCAAAGACGTTAAGATAATAAAATTGGGTGTAACCTGAATTCATTCATATCGCTTGCAATTAATTACATGTTCAAATATCCAATACATGATAAGACAAGTTGAAGACATTAAGAGATAAAATCCTACATCCAGTCAAGAAGCGCTTGCAGTTTGGACAGCATTCATTGCAGTATGATGATACTGCCTGCAGTCAGACGGGGCACTGCGAGATTTTCATCTGCCTCTGCGTTTTCTGAGCCTGACTGGCTCTTCTGGATTAGTTCTCAGGAGTTGTCTAGAACTTTGGATAGCCTGCCCTGGGTATTGTACAGCCAGTTGATCTCTGCTTCTAGCCTGCTGAGAGGAATCTCCAAGGCGCGGTGAACGAATCCATGGGATAGGTCGTAAGCCTTCTCGCTGTAAAGTCGGCTAACACAACTTGAATGTGACAGAGTGAGTCACAGGCAGATGTAAGGAAATTAGCGTGGACACCACCTGTTAACCATGCCTTCCTCAGTACCCCTCAATTTCTCATACGCAGGTTCACAGAACCACCTAGAAAGTACTCAGTGAGCTTTTTAAAAGAAGACAAGGTTCAGAAACCAACAGCTCTTTCACTAATACCAGGCCCTGCATAGACACAAAGGGCTGGAGAAGTGAAGATCTTGCCGCACTCCATGTTTCCGTGCGGTCTCCACTCCATGTCTGGAGGATAGACAAACAAACCTTGCCCTCCTCATACAAGTTTCTGAGTCCTGATTAGCCAAGAGTAGTGTTATCCTTCATCATCACTCATGGATTAATGCGACTGTGGCCATTAGTCCAGCTCAAGAAGTGAGCGATCGGTGAACTTCGGGGGAAGTTTGAGTCAAGCATCCAGTCTATTACAAACAGTGCGTCTTCATAGGGTGTATTTTCCGGTCCAGTAATGAGGCATCTCAATAGATCTGCACGGTCCTCATACACACGGATGAGAATTGAATCTATTTTGATTAGTATGTGAAGCAAATATGAGGAACAATTGTTGATACAGACCTGGTAGGCTTGTTGAGAGCGCATGGTACTCTTTTGTCAAATGTGCAAGGAAATTCTTCATAAGCTGATTCGACACAGATGAATAAAATGCATGGTCTTGGGGTGCACCTGGGAGAACCTCAAACTTCTTCCATGGAGAATTGGCATGTTCCTGAACAATAATCTCTGGGGTACTATCTGGCAATGTGTTGGATGACGAAGTTGGGAATGGTGAGATTGAATCAATCATGTCTGGTATCACATCGTGTGATATCAGAGAATCTGAGATGCTATTGCCTGATGGGATATCAATTTCGTCGGCCCAGGTGTCCATGTCCATTCCACTGCCATCCTCATCACTATCCTCCTCATCTTCCCATTCTGAATCGTCATGGTCATAGCGCCATGTGCCATCTGAATCTAGATGCCACAAACCCTTGGCATTGTCAATATGATAGCCTTGATCGGATCCATCTTCACCCTCCCAGCCATCATCTTCAAATTGTTCAAGACTATAGTAAAGCTTTGTCAGCCGTGAGAGAGGGTAGATAGCTGTAGATCCATTTGTATGGGTGATATCGACTGTTTTGTCAAGACAAAGCTTCAAAAGTGTAGTAGGTCAGAAGCAGATCGTGCAATTCAGTAGGGAACTCACCCCAGTGACCTCTCCAAACCATGACAGAGATGTATCATCCCGAGTTGGATGCTTGACACAGAAAACAGTTGGCTTTTCTTTTCATTCGGACACTATTTTCATCCCCATATCTGCCATCGTCCACCTCCAACCGCTGAATTTTCTGTTAGGCCTAACTGGCACTTCTCTCGCCCACTCCTTGATCTCGCCAATTCTTGGAACTCAGGGGGATTCAAAACCATTTGAGGTGCCCTCACGGTGGATGAATACCTTGTCACCACAACGCATACCAAGATGGGTATGTGGAGTGCCTGCTGCCCAATCACTGACACCATTGGGATCGAGCTCAAGAACAGAAACAGTTTCAGTCTTGCCAGTATTTGTGAGATGAATGACAGCAACTCAGTCAGTAGAATTGACTGATTGAACAATGGCTGCATGTTCTTCATGCTCGAGTTTCCATAAGACGTGGTCGCCTGGCCTGAGGAACTGTATGTTATTCAATGCTATATCAGACACAGTGAAGAAACCTTACCAGCAGTCATATTCATCCCTGCCAGTGCAACCATAACCAGGTCATCCAAGAACCACTGTCAAAACACATGATTAGTGCGAAAACTTAACTTAATGTTAGTTTATCAAAGGGACTACTAACGGAGCATTTCACTTACACCAGCCTGAGGCTCAACGACACCCTCGAATCTCGAGAGAATTTCCCTGATAGGTGGGTCGCACATCACAGAAATGTTTCTCAAGATGATGGCAGGATTAAACATGGAACCAATTGTAGGCTGCAAAGAAGCGCATGTGCCAATGCCAACAATGCGGAGATCCCTGAACATAACACCAAGTTCACGGCCCTTACTAATGGACTCCTCGCAATGGGTGACGCCACTAGTAGTGATACATGTCACCAAAGGCAAAATATGTTTATTGTAAAACTCACCGTTTGATAAGGTCTTTCAAGTTACTAAGTGTGAGTTCAAAATTGAAAGTGTTACCACTGCGCAAATAAGTTAGTACAGAGGTGAGCTTAGGATGTCAACCTCTACCACAGGTGGAGCAGACATAGAAGGCTTGGATGTACTTCCCCGGCGATTAACTTGAGAACAAGTGGAACATGTTGTCATTGTGTGTTTTGAGTTCACTAACACCAACTGGATCAAAAAAGTTGACTGGAACATGTGAGGGAGATGAGGGAACAGCTTCGTGAGCCTCATCTTGGTTTGGCTCGTCCTGAGGAACATTAGTTTCCAGTTGGAGGCCTGGAAGACTCACTGGAAGGTAAACCCCAACAAGCACTGCACATATCCATGCCCGATCTTTGCATTCATCACTGTGCGACATGCTGACTACGACGTCGATCTCGGATCCAGTGCCGCCAACATCAACATCAAGATGCTCAAGCCCCAGATCAAGAAGGTTGAGAGCTGCGATGTGGCTTTGTCATGCGAGGCGTCGTCAGAGTAAGATGGGAGGAATGCCATAGTCTAGTAGGAGTGAGTGCTACTACTACTAGTAGAACAGGGAAACTGACTTTTCTATACTGTTCATGTACCGATCATAAAACAAGGTAGATAGAGTGGATCTAAAAGTCGACTAAATGACATTAGTACCTGGTAAAAATGTAAAGAAAACAAGACTTATCGAGGGACACTGACTCCTGGAGACCAGCCTGAGGGATACTGGGTAAGCATCCAGCATAGCAGACACAACGGCACATAGCAGTAAGTTGTCCACCGGCGTGGTGGGTAGCGTCAGTGTGAAGCTGCAGGCATCGTGTAAGAATACTCAAATCCAAGGAGGTTTATGAAGTACACTTATAGTGATATCAAGAATATTGAAACATGGTTGGATGAGGTAGAGGCTCTTTTGAAAAGTGGTTCTGGTATGTGGTCGAGGTAGAAATTTAATATTTCAATGGAGGCAATGTACAGTAAAATGAAGGCTGTGAATTTGGACACGCACATCCACGTAAGTGAGTCGCCAGTACTAGTAGTAGCACTAGTAATATGGTTCAACTTGTGAACATTACCATTTGCAGTTCAGGCGCACTAAGAAGTCATCAATGTGTTTCTGCAACTTGTCCTGCATGACGTCTATCATAGTTGGGGCGTTAAATCAATCCTCTTCAAAAATATTGATGTTATAGTTGCTCACTAGAGATCTCCTGCAGCTTTTCTGCGATAGTCCAATAGTCAGTAACCCTGGTCCATGAAGAAATGTTCCCAGTCGCACTTAACATAGTTGACCACAGTAAGCCCACTGGTATCGGAGAAATATAACATGAAGCAATAACCTTTTCTTTGATGACTACTAATCTGTCCTCGTGGACTTGTAAATTTCTCAGTCTCCAAAACATGGCGAGCAAGGACAGGCAACTTTTCGTTGTACCCATCTAGAGTGATCATCAGCCCGAGGTGGTGTGAGCCACTGTGGAAGACAAGTCCCGCAAGTTCTGTGTCATATGCAAATTCTTGTAGCAAATCATTTACAAGGTCAGCAAAAAGCCTGGATCAAAATTATCATCAGATCAAACAGGTGGCTTACAAAGCAGCTCACTGTGTCATAGTGTAGGTGCGCGGAGACGAGCCTGCAACTGGACTACATTGATAATAAGTCCACCGCCCAGAATGATGGTAATCCAAAGTGCATACCTACAAAGTTCTAGCATGAGCAATGCCTTCGGAAGCCAGAATTGGTCATCTTTCTTGTGCCACACAGACCCCATTGGCGTCTGTTTGATAAGGTGAGGACATTTAGCAGGCTGTAAGTAATCAACTGCAATCAGACAGTCAGGATATCAGTATATGTAGCCATAGCATACCTCAAGGATGTCACATTTCTCCACTTCTAAGTTGGTGGGTAAAAATCATTCAGGCCTGGGAGGTACAGCTCCATGATATCATTGGATCCCTCAGCCTAGTCACCAGTTTGTCAATGAGTCTGATGAATGCCGCAGTGGAACCTGACTTGCCTGTTCAACAAATAATGGGTCCCATCGTTCTACTCTGTACCCCATACCATACCACTTCTTGTGCTCCCAATGTTCAGTCTTTGAAATGCGCTCGAGTTCCTCTTTCTTTGCCATGAGCACTGCCCTGCCCTTTGTGATATGCATATATTCTAATATTTCATGAACTTCTCGCTCTCCGTCTTCAGAATTCCATTCACATGGGATGACTGCCCCATGCAGTAATAATTCAGGGGGAATATAGGCTTGCCCAGCCTCTTGGAAAGTGAAACTGCATAGCCCTCTGCATTCTCCTTCGTGGCAAATTGGAATTTCATGCGCACAATTTTGACAAGTTCCAATTGGTACCACTTTGGGAATGCAGAGGACCGCAAGAGGGAAAGGTATTTGTATGTCGCAAGGGCCACCAATTGGTAGTTCTCAAAACCGAGCTTGGTCAAATGAATGGTGAATTTGAACATCTCAAAGACTCGTGCAAGGGTTTGAGGACATGAGCTGAGCAATGTGACCCACCCCTTGTTTTTAAGATACAAAAAAAGCGAACCAGGACCTTCATGACCAGTAAAATGTGAAATAAAATGTGCAGGCTTGTACCACCAAAGTGGCGACTGCCATACTAGAGGAAATGAGATCTCAATAGCATGGAAGGCCTTGACAGTCTGAATGGAAACTAAGGTCTAATAGGTTTCTATGTCAATAAATCATATTACCAGCAACAAGACATGAACTTACTCCCATTTCATTCAGGCCAAATGGATGGTCAGGAATTACGGGTAATGGATCTTGCTCTTGGTTCTTGATAGGTGTAAACAAGGTCAAGACCATGTCAGTTAACACGTCGAGTGGCTCTACAGTCGAGGTGACAAAGTAATCACTTGCAACAGAAACGGCGACATACCATTCCCAACAATACAAAGACGCATTCTGCCTGCACAATATTCTCTATTCCACCACTCAACTAACCATCTGTGGGTCTCATGCCCAACAATACCGCTGTCTGGTTCATTCTTGCTGTTCGCAGATGTATTGGATGGGACTGGTGATGGAATACACGAAGGCAACAGTGAGGGCGCTAGAGTCCCATCAGATGATACTGGTGATGGTTTCTGTTGAGATCCTTGATGACTACTATAAGATGAAGACTGAGCGCAAGAGAATAAACCTGAGTGTTGTACCCGTGATCAGTCTGTGCTCTACCATAAGTCTGGAAGATGGAAATACACTAGAAGCTACTTGCCTGATGTCTGGAGGACAAAAAATCAATCATTTCTGTACTGTGTGGGTACCATGCAGATTCAACAAATTGTTAACGAGATCCTGAGCAACGGACTCATTTCATCGATCATTAGTAGAAAACTCAAGGAGCTTGTAGTACTGCCTAAGTTACATCCAGAATTATCTCCGAAGAAGCCAGTAAAGTCTGGGAGAGCATCAGACTGTGAATGCCATTTAAAAGTGCAGAGGGTTGGCTTGGAATAAACATTCTCTAATCGAGACACATCTAGCAAATATGTCGCATGAGATTACATTGGTGTTAAACTTGATATAGTACTTACCTTGGAAAACTGGCAAGACCAAATATTGGGAATGTGCTGGAGAGAGATTGCGTGAACGTAGGGTGTACAAACTTGAATGTTCACAACCTGAATATAGAGATGCTTAAGGCCAAAGATCTTAGCATTTTTCAACAGCATGTACAACAAGTGGATGGTCATCAAATATAAGGTGATCGTGGCAAAAATAACATAGATCAAAACCAACATACAGCCAACATATGCAGAATACCAGTACAATAGTGAGAAGGTGGATGATGAAAGGAAGGGAGTTGCTACAAACCAGTAGCACACTGATATTACAAGAGCATGGAAGTATTGGAAGAGAAAGATAATGATGACTCTGAAACACAATCATCGAGATAGTTGTCATGTAGATGTTGGTCAAATATTATCGCCTCAGAGCATATGCCTACAGTCAAATCAGTGTGAATGAACTGAAACACAAGTTACATGCAGACCATCTGACGTGCCCTCAAACTCAGACAGGTGTTCCATGGCTTCCGAAAACATGTCTACTTCGGCCTGTGCGCATTGCTTCTTTAGATCTAGAATACAGCCGTCACACTTAAGCATGTCCATGGATTTTTGCTCCTTTGACTTAAAGCTCTCACTTTCAACAATGCATACGTGTTTGCATTCGGTGAAGGATGTGTTCATGTATGCACGGTATGTGACATTATCCACCCAGGTTTTCAACAATTGAGGGAGCAAAAGCAGATCATCTGGCTATGCAGTATCAAGACCACTGGTCCTCATAGAATAAATAGCACGTACCCTTAAAAGGTATTCAGAAAGATAAGGGACTTCTATAGTTTTTGGGGAATCAAGGAGCGCTCAGATGGTATCAGGATCAACCTGCATAATGCCTTGAATATGCGATGATGCAAGAAGCTATGCATTGCATTTGTCTTCAATCACCTTTGAAGGCTGAAAACAATTGATATTGGCTGAGCTATGTGCTGAGTGTGCTCCAGCATACGTGACAATGTCAACAGTAACCGGCTTCTGTCGGTCAACTAGAAAACTCATTTTCAGTGTCAGACAGACATTATCATTTCATCAGCATGGCTCACTGGGGTGATTTCTATTTTCCAGTTCTTCACATAAGTTCGCAATAGCATTGCTGAACAATGAAACTTCCATTTGAGCTCAATACATCCGATCTTGCATCAAACACCGTCCTTCTCACGAAAGGAATACCATGCAACTCCCCTCTTCTTGTTGGAGCTGTGTGCGCACTGTGACCTCCTTGAGGCATGTGTCAATAAGAGCCATAAGATCATGTGCGTTGACCAATCCAAACACCACGGAAGCAGTGATAATGAGAGATTCTGGAAGCTGGAGGTGAAATTGTAAATGTAGGAAAAAAAAACATGCGAGGGCACTGACAGTGTCACAGCACTGTGACTGGAGCCAGGCAAGCAGGGCTCTCTCGGTCTGTTCAATTTCAAGGAAGTGAAGTATAGGACAAATACTATTTAACATGTTGAAGGGAGCAGGAAGCTTGAGGGGATGTTCTCATGGTGGTTGAATGCTTACACAACCTATACAGTTGGGCGATGGCAATCAAACTGTAAATCAAAGAGGATAAAGCAATTGCAGTTATTATTAGGGGCGATGGCGACTGATGGCGATCAAACTAAAAAAAAAGTAGGTTAGACCAAATAAAAATAAACAATGAATTAACATGCAATGTATGCTGGGCTGTGTCATGGGCAGGGGGCCCAACGAGTTGAAAGCATCAGAAATGTCCTTGTGACAAAAGAACAATCATATTAACAACTGAGAAACTCGTCAGGAAACAAACGAAAAATACTGACAGGAAGAAGACATCACACCTGACCACCCCCCTTCTTTTGATTTTTCCAATGTTGTGTCGCGACAGCTCTTGCACTGATGGTGGAGGAAACAAAAATTGCAAGTCCAGCTCTGGCGAGAATTAGATAAGGGGCACCTGTTGGATTTGGAGAATGTGAGGGATTATCAAGGAGTTGAATTTGAAACTCACATTCTTTGGTTTCACTAAGTCAGAGCACCATGACTAGATGCCCCATGCGTTCATATTGCGTCTATGGTCTAAATTGGGTTCATGACAAAGCTGAGCACAAGCATCCCATATTAAATTTAGTTCCAAAGCACTGCTGAAGAGTCTAGGTTCTCTATCCTATATTTTAGGGTATCAAAATGTAGGTAAAGATAGCGAAAAGAAGGCCTGTGGTGATGCGCAAGATCAGTATTTATAGTGAATGACTCAGTAATTTGGAGGCACTTACATTGTGGCCATTGCTAGACAATGAATTCAAACCATTGTTTGTAAGCAGTTGTGGACCAACAGTGCTGGGAAATAATTTGCTAACTTCCGCATGCCCAGACTAGAGTAATTCCAACTTTGAGTGGATGAATAGCTTCATAATGACTTGGTAGTTTTGCCATGGCAATGGTTAGAACATCACAGAGGCTTACAGTAATGAAGACTAATGTACATTTCAAATCGAGTCATAGCAGATGACATATTGTATACATAACAAATACAGGTGCCAAGTGACACACAACGACCACAGGCTATTTCTTCAGCCAGGGAATACAATGGACATCAGTCTCGCTTTACATTGCACATTACTTAAGGGTCAAGATGCACGGGCTGAATGAACTCACATTATAAGACATAAACTCCTCAGAGTGTTCCTGAATGACTGAATGTCAGGATCATTGTGCTGTTGCAAGAGCATCGGACCCGTCTCCATTAGTTCCATGTAAATTTGGCTGGGGGCTGGACACCCTGCCACTGAAGTGTAAGAGCCTGGGTTATCGACAAGTCTTTGCAGTAAGACCTGATAGCACTGATGTAACAAGTGAAGTCAGCCAAAAAACACGGAGACCAGAAGTCACATACAGATGATGTGAAGAATGCTATTGCCTCCCATGGTGGGTACAACAACAAATGTGAAGTCAGAGAACTCACCGAAAGTGGAAGCCCGTGTGTTGATGGTCTGATGAACATCTGAAGGCAGTCCAATATTTTGTCCATCAGGACATCACCGAACGCACCGTCCCCAAGGCCAAAGCCTGCACGAGAGTCGTCAAGAGTGTAGCCCAGCATACACCTGATGTCGTAGAAAAATTGTGAGAACCATGGGGAAGCCTATTCTGCGATAAGACAAGTCAATGAAGCCAGGAATGACATGTACAAGGGCCAATATTTTGCTTTCAGGAATAGGCATCCTTGTAGTTTTAAACAGAATTACAAAAGAATCAACATGTATAGGAGGTATTGGGAAATAAGCTCCCACCAATCTCCAAGGTCGAAGGGTTGATGTTGGACCTCAACAAACTGAGGGGCCAGAGTTGGCGAATCACCTTGTTTCTCTGGCCACATTCATGTTGGAGGACGAGTAAGTGAGGATTCTCTGTTGCATCGCAGCAGACTGCAATCCTCATCAGGACCCGAAGATAGGCAAGCAGGTATCACCACTGGATGCACACCATCATGATCTTGTGGATACTACGGTCTACAGCACAAGTCTGACGAAGTTTAGTGGGTGTAGGTTCATTTTTGTGCAATTCAACGGTGATGCCTGGGACTGCTGGAATGACATTAGCAGGCTCGGAGCAAATCCAAGACTGCGGGTACACTGATGTACCCTGGACCAAAGCAGTAAAAATATCCAAGAATGCAACCAGGTCGCTATCAGTAACCTTATAGTACCCTGTGGGGTAGCGTGCAAGATAAACAACAGTGCCTATGTTAGTACCTGTCTCAGTAGCCTGTGAGATTGTAAGGTGAGATATAAACTTCATTGCAAGGCGAACTCACATAATGGTATAGACCATACATGCTGTCCTCGCAGCTCATGCCCATCAAAAAAGGCAAATTTAACGGTGGGGCAAAGAAGTCGAGCTGAACAGCGAATCAGTGGGAAGGCGGTGCACATTCACAAGTTAACGTACTATTAAGATGTAGCATGGAACATCGTTGCGGGGGGTTAAATATGGTGAGGCATGCAGCATGGGCGTCCGAATATAACCTGAAAGACCCAACTGCTCTCTCAGCTGTGTGGAGATCAGTTTGATATCATGTAGAAAGTAAAATACCCTCCAGTCAGTTGAGCCACTGCCAGACACTACACCCATAATCAGACCATGCCTTTAAGACACTCAAATAATACATACATATAGAGCATACAATGTTGGCAGTGACCCCACCGACAGATACCCAACAAAGTCCACATTTGTCCCTGGCTTGCCCTGAATGAACTGCTAGTTAGGTTCATCCGATGTCTAAGACAAGGGAGCAGCTTACAGAGGAAGGGAGCACTGAATCAGCCAACACATCATAGATATAGTATTCGTGGTCTGAGCCATGTGTGTCAGGGAGTGCAACAGATGAAGACATACTGTTCGAAAAGAGTCAACAACGCTCTTGGTACTTATACTAGGGGATTGTAAATTGCAACTCAGTTAGTTTGGCCCCGTGCCAGATCAGTATCACCAAGAAAATATAATAGACTAAATTGTGCCATCAATAAAATTCACAATCAACGGCTTTAGTCAAAGCACCATTGATTGACTTTTACATGCGCAGTCATTTCTGTATTGAAATGTGCCGTTGTATGGGTATGCGCCCTAGTTCTCATAATCTAGTTCTAAGTCGCTGCCATACATCTCATCATAACTGGATCCCAGTGATTCCTGACTGGAGCTGAACTCCTCATCAGGGCATCACAGATTGTCTTCATCATCTTCATCTTCCTCATCTTCATCTTCCTCATCTCTGACATCTTCAGCATCAGTCCTGAAGACAGACTGTCCTGCGATGGGGCTGCCATGGTGTGACTCAAAAAGTGAGAGACGGTGGTGGGAGTACATGTGTCCAACCCCAAGGCCGTAATGGAAATGCATGACCATGTTGTGGTCCACAAACCTTAGAGAAAGTGAGTTCATTCCCCAGAAGTTGCATGATCTCACATACCGATTTACATAATATTCGCACCAATCATGCTTGTCTCCTGCTGATGCTGACATGCCCAAGCCATCAGGGTATCTCTTACAGCTGTTAAAAGCAGGAATGATGTGACTTCCATGAAGGACATCCATGGGATCAAGGAAGTCGAGTGAGTGTTCGTTCATCAATGACGGAAAGCTAACTCGGTCTAGAAATGAGGTGTCCCAAGATGAAACCTGATCCATGGGCTCATACCATCTAACCCATAGGAATTCCATTCAAGTCGGAGTGTAATCAATGAAACCAGCTCCAATGTAGATTACATTGACTTGATATATTCCAAGAACCTTACCATATAAAAATTGATGACCACAATGTTCCAACTCGTCCTCAGCATGGAGAACCATTACATTACAGTGTGAAGTCCATGGGTTGACGATGTCTTGAGCTCTTCGGACATCATACGAAGTATAGTTAAACCTCGCAATGTTGTGATGATACATGTGGTCGTCCTTGAGGATAACTGTGTTAATGTCCATTTCTTCTCCTGACCTGTGACCAAGGGTTGTGTTGATTCGACATAATAAGTGATTTTTGAGTTTTGGGATAAAGTTCTGTAGGGTGCAGTATATCAAATGTTATGTATACTGCAATGGCACACTAACCTTGATAGCTGGGTCTTCCTGATGGAGACGTAGATAGGTGCCAATATGTACAAGGTCCTTTTGTGATAAGCCGATCTGGTGATGGACACGGGGACTTGTAGCTAATTCTGCAATTTCAATATGAGGGCATTGAGCGACTCTGTCACCAATTTGGTGAATATGGACCTGACACCACTCAATCCGAGTAAGTTGTTTGACAAATAGCTTGCGATCCGTACGACAATATCGAGCCTTTGGCGAACGATGCTCGAGTTCACCCTAGGAAGCCAGTCAGTGCCACGTGGAATTCTAATGTGACAAAACTAACCGGTTTGGTGCTATATGAATTACAAGTGCCATACCATCGGATTGTGTTGACATAGTCACCCAAGGTGTGGAACTTGTATCTCTGAAAATTGAACACCTTTGCACATTGCGAATACTTAGCAGGATAGTCTGCTTCGGACACTGCCCCACGCACGACCATACAAGTGGTCTTCTTGCCTTTCTGCGTCACAGGTCTTGCAGCTTGCTTAGCACAATGTCGAGTACGAGCCTCGACTTCCTGATGCAGTTCGCGAGTATCATAAGCAGGACAAACATGTGCGTCGAATTCACAGAACTGATGGCCGAGCACTGTTGTAACTTGGTCCATATATCCAAAGTCAAATCTGAATGCATACAGAGTTTAGCCAGGCCATGCCAATGTGCCATGTTGAATAGCAGTGTGAGAACGGTCATGTTGTGTGGTTTGGGAAGGAGCCCATCGAAGATGGGAATAGAACACTTCACATTTGAGTCAGACAAAGTCAAATGTAAATAAAGGCAAGGAGGTTATACCTGCAGGAGATCTTCAAAATTGCAAGCTGCCATCCTCTTCATCTCTGAAGAGTTGGCTGCAAACTTATGGATGGTAGCTTGGCCAAACATTGGTGTCTCCCTGTATCTAGGGGTCAAATGGTCAGGTTTGGAATGAGAGTCAATAATGACACAGTGTACCGCTGATCCAAAATATGGATGAGACTTTTATCATGCGCCGAAATTATATGTAATAAATGAATAAATAGTGATTTCCAGACCCCAATCTCAAACTCGTGCAACAGATCTACCACAAGCGCGCAGAAAATATTAAAACCCAAAGGACCAAGGCGGTCTGAGAAGGAGTTCTGAACCCATGATTACTCAAATTTAATGGGTAACGGAAATTGCAGACTCACAGATGTTGGCACCCAAGATTGTTCCTTCAGGATACATTTGACCGCCATGCTGCTAACTGCACAGTCCTGCTCATAAATCAACTTGCGTGCGGTTTCCACCATTACAGCCCTACTTGCATCATCACAAGCTAAAGTCTCGCGTTGTAGTCTATCCATGGGCCATCCCATGTTCTGGATACGTTCCTTGGGTATTAGGCAGCAAGGGCATGGGCAACGGCCTAGGTTTCTGACAGTTGCTATCAATACCCTGTTCCATATATAAGTCAGTACGGTTGATCAGGCAATTGGACATGATGGACTTTTCAGGATAATCTGTAAAAATTCTAGGGTAGAATTGGTGTGTGATGCCGTCGCAGCATCAAATGACGATGCCATGTTCATAGGCATACAAGAATTCATTGTCCAACAAGACCTTCCACTTCTCATGAAAACACTCCCTGTGACAGTGTGTCGCACAGTTGATGCCTATGCCTTTCCCACCTGCAAAATCCTTGAAGGAATCCGGAAGCTAGTGAGAGTGACGTTAGATATGCAACAAACATAACTCAGTGAGAAGGCATACTGTCTTGAAATATGCGACATGGTTGCTCAAGTTGCAAGACAGCTTGCAATGACAATACTTCGACTCATTACCAAAGTACATGTAGTTGGCCACAGCTTGGCATTGCCAAACGAAGTAAGCTGTGTTGCATCAGACCAAAACATTAGGCCAGCCACGACCCGCAGTAGGTCGCACCCAGGTTCCCTCGGTAATTTTGCACGTCACAGTGGGCTTCATGGAACACAGGGGACATGTAAAGGTCCCCATGAATAGCAACCTCGGCGTCAAGGTGAGGTGGAGACCAACGTAGTTGGTATGGCTTGGAGTGAAATAACTTAGCGTCTCATATGTTAGCTAGCTTCTCTCATATAACAGAGACCAGGGGTCGATGATACAGATCTGAAGCATAGTATGTGCAAGGGCCTGGTGTGGTGGTAGTGCGGGAAAATGGCACCTGAATGGAGATTGGTGTTTGTATCCATCCAGCGTCTTCATCTTCCCATTCTTCTCTGTCTCCTTCATCATAATCGTTCACGCCCAACTTGGTGTTGATATTCTTCCAATGAGTGGAAGAGACGTCGGCAGCTTGGAATGAACTTCTGCTGACAATGTCCACCAGTTTCATGTAGTCCCCTTGTGACTTCTGCAACCCCTGATTCCAGTACCAATCTCCAAGCTGGAAGGAGGCACGATTGGGGTAGGGGTGATACTTAGTGCTACTCGAATCTGGAGGTTCTAGAGGTGATTCGGTTACTGGAGGGGTGCCAGGAATGAACGACAGGTCTGCTATGGTAACGTACTCCTCCAGATCATGGGATGGTGGTTTAGAGGCAAAATACTGCCACACTAGCCCGAAGATGTTTGTAGGAGTGCAGAACACTGGGCATGCTACTGAGGCTGGGCATGCATTTACACTTACAACAGATGCAGTAGGTTCCAAAACTTGGTCTCGTACTTCTGCAGGCACAGTTGGTGGCAGTTGAGGAAGTATATCCCTGAATCTCTTTGGTTTCTGGCAGTTCTCACACCTGGGTCTGCGACATGCTAGACTCATATCTCCTCCATCGTCCATAACCCCTTCTTCAGGTGAGTGCTCTTCAACAGAATCTGGAAGGCATGAAGATACCACAACTTTGGGACATTGAGATCCCATTGAATGGTCGGGTTCAGTGGCAGGAGGTGTTGTTGGTATAGTGTGAGATGGTGGAATGATAGGCACAGCGTCATCCGAGTCATTCGAGATGTGCGGCTTTTCCTGCGATGTACAAAGTCCTTGAAGGAAGATATCGCCCCTGATAGACACTTTTTGGTGTGAGCACCAGAGTGCTGGTCTAGGTTGTAGTAGTTCTGCGCAGTGAATGTGCACTTGCAAATGCATGTGTAACCGGGCACAGCCATAGAATGTGTGTTGATGAGTGAATTTGAGAGGTGTTCAATCCATGATGTGATGGTAGTTACTAAAGAGCAACGGTCCTTGAACACTATGCAAAACCAGTAGAGCGATGGTGATGGGGCTAAAGGAGAAGTAATGTCCACCCGGGATTACATGTTTCCTAATGTAAATTTAGATATGAAAGTGCAGTGCTAGGCGCTGAAAATTTGCATGTTTCCATTCTATGCCATATATGACAAGGAACATGATGGCGCACAAATACCTGGAATGGAAGATGAGTTATATAGCCTTTGGTGTACGTGGGATAGGTTACCTTCCATCTGTGTCGCGTACTCTGGTATGTCAGAGCCATCTTCTCCTTCTTCTATGTGCTCGAGCCTTGAGCCGCCTAAATTTGTGCCCGACCCCAAGATTGTGCAAATGCTAGTGACCATCTTAATTGCACGTCAAGGCATTCTGCATTACCACAGCCAAACAGCAGAACTAGCAATGTTTCAGTGGTTAGTTTGTATCATGGACCAAAGACGCACAACTCACGCGCATATACAAACTATAGGCCAATCAACCATCAGGGATGCAAAATCCACCCTTTGAGATTTGCTGCTTATCGAGATGTGCATCAATTCTGCTACCCATGTTGCCTTTGTGCAATGGGGGGACGATATGTCGAGGTATCAATACTTCAACAAAGTTGAGGTCCATGGCAAGGGCAGTATGTAGCTGAATGTGCAACTAGCACTTGTGATTACATGGGTTAGTTGTATGTTCTTGGACAGAAATTGATGGACAACTGAACTGTAATTTAGTGAATGTGGAGAAATTTTTTGGATGAGCTTGTGTACCAGCTATGTATTACCCGTGCAGAGGTATGTGTTCGGTCATGCACGAACTTCTAGGCTGATATCTTGAGAAGATGCCCTGAATTACATGCTTCCCTGGTATGACTAAGGGTTCCGTGAGCAGCACCCAATATGGGTGGGTAGATGCAAACTCAGTTGGTCGTTTAGTTAGATATAAATTTGAAAAACAAAACACCCTTACCAGTAGCACAAGGTGAAGTTCATTTATCTAGTAATCAATTAATTAGGGGGCTTGAGACTTGGCACATAGAGAAGTCACGAGCTATCAGTGGTACTGGGTGCTCACTATCTATATTTAATATATGAGCTGTGTTGATCTGAAGGCGGGCGGGGGGTTATCTTACCATAGGATGATGCGCTGTGCTCACTCCAAGAGTGATGAACATTTCCAAATGTTCTTTACATCAGAGCATGTGACGTCATCAATGAACGATGTATTGCACCATTAACACTTTTCTTGCTGCAAGGAGCATAATTACACATAAAGTATGTTTTGCCTGCTACTAAGAGGCAGGTACTAGTACGAAGATTACAAGTGTTAATGATACAACTACTGTGATCAACTACCAATAACCAAAAAGTATGTAGGCAGTGAGATGATGGAAAGTCGGAAAGAAGTGCAAATGAAATCAAGGAGGGTTTATATACTGACTGGCTTTGGAAATCAGACTCCGCCGGCAGTATCCAGAATAGTACATGGGTGACATATGTGGCTTGACTTTGGAAATCAGACTCCGCCAGCAGTATCCACAGTAGTACATGGGTGATGTATGTGGCTACAATTATGTAGTGGCAAGAGCCATTTGCTGAAAACTGTATAGCAGATGAGAATAAAGTTAAGGTTGCAAGAGTGGGTACAGAGAAATTAGACATATGAACCTGACAAAGACCCTCCTCTACTATTACTAATGTGGGAGTTGGGGATGGACAATCCTATAAGGACTTTTTGATAAGGGATTTATCAAGATATTAATTTCATTAACTCACAGACCATCGATTTTACACCTAACTAGAACAATTGTAGCCTGGAGAAATGACTTAGAACTTACTGAACTCTCGAGTGAATAACTTGAACATAGTACTACTAAGCCTACTATGCTTACTACTAGTAGTACATTGTGACGTGACGAGTGTGATGATTGGACACCACGGGTTGTTTGTTCTGTGTTTGGACTGTTCAGTATATAGTAAACCTGACCACCCCTTAAATTACACATCATGATAGTGCTACATACTATCTTATTTTCATACCATATGCTGAATCCATAGTAGGACTACACAACCACGTTATCCCAACCATTAGTGTTGGTTGTCTATCGTGACAACCTTTCCAAATAACTAGAATTTAGTAACACTAATGTGTTATGCAGTTGATACTTATAACCAAGTGAAGCGCCATTTCATATCATGAAAAACCCAAGTCACTTAGCAAAAATTCCTCAATAAATTTTGACAGATGGCACTAATGCAGTGACTACCAGGTCTTTATACTTACATTCAGAAACTCAATACTTACAAAATGTTGCCATATACCATAGTGCAAGAAGTTGAATGCAGTAGTTTTTGATGCCAGATCATAATTCACAGAAGTTGTTTGAAGATCACTTGCCAAAATCGCGACTTTGGTTGTTCAGTGAGGAATTCCTGCATTATAGTCATCACCAACTGAGGGTACAAATTCACGAGGACAATACACACCATTAGGAGTAACAGGTATCCATCTCAAAGCCTTAGAGATGAAGACATGCAAACGAGTACAAAGGGATTGTTGGTCGGGCACTTGAGTGCAGAGATTGCTGGATTCTACAGAACTGCAATAGGGAATCAAACTACCTTGGTGCCTTCCAGTGACCGCACCGAGCTCGGCTTGCCTTTACCCCTAAAAACTTTATGGAGAAAGAACTGAACTTTACTGACAAACACAAACCTGTGGAGAGATGACACACTGAACTATGTGATGTTACACTTCCAGCAGTATATTTTGTTTACCTAGGAAGACCTAAGAACAAGGAACATTGTCAATACTATGGAGTGCCCCAAGCTCGTATCACAGGATCAATAGGGGGGTAAAGGTAGAAGTTCTCATATACTAAGTTGTCCCAAAAATCATTACATCTAGTCTATGTGTTGCTGTCAGCTTTCGTGGTAATGGAGAAGAAATCAGCTCTATTCATGGTACTACATCACCGCTGATTTACAAATAGTAGCAAAAGGTATCTTGAAGCGATTTGGGCTCAAACCCGATGGGTTTGCGACCCAAAATGTCGTTTCGACCTGCAGTATAGTCCAGGATGAGCCGTGATTCCCAAAAAACCCTGAAGGAGCCCTGTGACGCATCAGGCGCAGCATGGACTCCCGTCCCACTAGGAGAAGGGCGAAGCAAAAATAAAAGAGAACATACCGTTCAGTGCGCTGGAG
Source organism: Suillus subluteus (assembly GCA_016647755.1). Taxonomy (NCBI): domain Eukaryota; kingdom Fungi; phylum Basidiomycota; class Agaricomycetes; order Boletales; family Suillaceae; genus Suillus; species Suillus subluteus. Next base: position 295,719 of record JABBWI010000027.1, on the reverse strand, counting down.
GCATTGTGTATCTGGTGAATGATTCCAGTGCGGGGGATTCTTGGAGATATGGTGCTAATATTAGCGCATGTTTGCGCAGGTATTTGGTGAAGGCCTCACTGGACCATCTCCCTATTGCCTTCACCACGTCGAAAGGAACTCCGCACAGCAAATATTCTAGCATTCCACCTATGCGCAGTCCATGTCCTTTAAGGTTCCCTAGACCGGCTCTCTTTACGATGCCACTAATCCGTTTCCAGAACTCGCTCCGAGTTAACGGCCTCATTCCTTTGGCGTGTTTCCATGCAAAAAGATGTCCATTGATCTGAGGGTCATTTATCGTGAAGTGATGGAGCAACACTGCTTTAGGGTCTGTTTGGTTGTCTTGTTGCGCCCAGTGAACACTTTCCCCTGTTGCAGAGACCTTGGTGTGTGGTATAAAAATCTTGGTGGCCCGAAAATGATGCCTGTCCTCCACATCAAACTCTACGTCTGAGTGTTTGACTTGTTTTCCCAGATCGAAGTCCTTTATAGTCTTCATGGTGAGTTCTCCTAATCTACAAAGTGCGTAGAATGCAGTTGTTAAGCATGCGTATACTGCAGCATCGAGTGGAGTTGCTAGATTGAGATGGGACCGGATTTCTAGAATTAGTTTGACTGTGAATGGTTCTCGTTTGGTGCGTTTCGATGCAGAAGGGGTAAGTTCTGTTGCCCCGTCCAAAGACGCTTTCAGCTGATCTTGGTTGACAATCCAGGTCTGACCGTGTAGCGTATGCCATGCTTTTATGGCGTAGACATAATTGGTCAGTGTCTTTCCGGAATATGAGCCAGCGCAGCTCAAAACGAAGTTCAGAATCGTCCGTGTGTCGACGGGATAGTGTTGCTCTTCTGGGACTGCTCTTTCATCACAGAAAACATGAAAGACCAGAAGACCAGCACCATAACACTCTCTTGTGCCTATTGCCCATGATAAATTTATGACGGTGAGTACTCTCTCTAAGTCTTCTTCCGTTATTGCAAGGAACTTTCTGTCTGAGCCTACAGCCATCCTCGTCTTTGCTGGATACCAGAGCTTCAATCGCTCCCATGCTAAACAGTGAGGTCGCAATTGCGATGTGATAGGAACTAATCCCTTCTTGTAGGGCTGAGGTACGGCTGATGGCTCTACTGGAAGTGGTGCTTTGAACTGCGATTTATTGACAGTGCCACTGCTGCTCCTGCTGAATGAAGAAGAGTGAGTCTGGATTGGACTTGTGACCCTCATTGCAAGTCCTGCTGGGACGGTGGCAAGAAGCTCTCTCGTCGACGAATGTGATGAGTCCATCTGTGCTATAGTCTGCGGGGTTTGTAGATGCAACGAAGGGGTCAACGATGAACGGTTGAAGTTCAATTGGGATGGGGATGGTGGGGAGAAGGAATTCAGTGCTACCGTAGATCCCTCTTGAAGGTTTGTCTGCTGGGTTGGACTTGCTCGTGATATAGGCTGGATGGAATGAGTAAGGTGCTGGGGAATTGTAGATAAAATCGAAGATTTGTTTGAAGACCGCATTGACGGCCTTGTTCCTACTGCGGCCATTTCACCAACCCTCGATAATGCCCTGATTGTTCCCGTAGACCCGAAAATGTCTCTCTGATCCTCCCATTCTGACAATGTGCAGAGCAAGAAGCTCGAATCCGACCGCTTCTGCCCAACTGATGTCTTTTTGGCCATTGAGCGTTTGCCACCCTTTGCGTAAGCGCCAGGCTCACCATCTATGACCAATGATGATAGCAATTCTGACGCCCAAGCTGGCGTCCAAATATGCGGCTGGGTCATGCAGAGTGAGTGATCTGGGAATTGGACGTCCAACGAATGAAGATTGTAGTAATGTCAACCACCAGAGAAGATCTGCCTCAAGACTTTTGACTGGTTGTCGTGGGAGAAAGGGTTTGTTGGAAGTGAGGCATAGCATGGCTTCCAAGGACGTAAGATATGCACGACCTTTCGGGATGACCAGTGTAGTATGTAACAACTTGCTGTACAATTGTTGGACATCAAGAAGAATGTGAGTATCACATTGTCACCAGACTTTGATCGCCAAAAGATACTTATGCTTCTTTTCATCCACAAGATAAACCTTGTCACACTCCAAATCCCATATGATACCAATATAAGGATTAGAATAAGCAAAAAACTTGTCCTTGAGCTTTTCCCAAGGAACATCAAGCTCTTCTGACGCCTTGTCAATATTGGCCATGTTATATGAAAAGCGACTGTCTTCAATAGACCTTGGAGATGCTCCAGACAGATCCCTGACTGGGAAACAACAGTCTTCATCAAACTCTTCAAGTGTGCCGTCTTCGAACACGTGCCCACCAAACCACACTCTACCTCCATCCTGATGTAGTCCCCTACTTGTGATCTCCTTGTGCCATTGTTCCCTCTTAGCGTTGTATGCAGCAATGTACTCTTTGAGTATCCGAATGAAGAGGTGGTCATCAACCCACCTCGAATTCGGGCTGATACCTTTGGAACGGAATAGATCAAGCCCAGCATCAGCAAGGTTTCTGTAAGCTCCGGCTGAGGGACGGAGACCGAAGCACATGCATGTGTCAATGCAGAATTGGTCCTCCGAAATCCGCACAACCGACCCTGGCCACTGCGAGGGGTGAATTGGGACCATGCGGTAAGCCTCTGACATGTCTCTGATAGCAATCTGTGAGCCTGGTGGCAAATGACTGATAGTGAGCGCGAGCACATGGAATGTTCTCCAAGTGCTCGGGAAATTATTAGGATTAATGTGAGAATTGATGGACACGTTGGGAAATTTTGGTGAAGGAGTGTGAGGAAACGAGTAGTTTTGGATAATGCGATAACATCCTGGGCGGCCTGGTTTGGGAATAATAGAGAATGGAGATGATTGAAAAGGTCTGATGAGACTCTCAACTTCATTAATTTTAAGCGGGCCAATATATCTTCCCTTCTTAAGTTCGGTTTGTATAATAGAAAGAAACTCTTGTTGGTATTTAGCAACAGATTCTCTGTTAGGAGGTGCTTGCGTGATTGTAATATTAGGAATGTCCAAAATGAAACCCCGACGAAGGCCTTCGGGGATATGAGCGTATCTGTCAATGAGACCCAAAGAGACCAGTCCTGCTTCCCACGCATCTGGATTGTAAGGCGTAAGTGCTTTACGCCTTCTGAGCTCGAGGACATGCTTGAGCTCCGTGAGTCGAGAGCCCACATCCTGAGCAGAAGTGCCTGTGATCGTGCGTAATCTCTGCGCATCCATTGACTCATTGCCAATCGCTGCAGATGGGCTTCCCGTCTCGCATGGTGAGCACTCTGCCAACCTGTGCACACAGCATGTCGTGAGACTCGTCCCAAAGCTTGATTGCCTTGCACTCGGTAATTTTGTGTGGGTTTCGTCCAAGGCACACGGCACAAGCGGAGATGATGCCTCCACTTGTGCCTGCACGAAAATCCTGATGCGGCTTCTTTGCTCTGTAGCCATGCTCAGGAGAGGCTGAACGTTTACGTGACTCTCTAAAGTCGCGTTGTTTGGACGATGAACTGCCCCGTTGATCGGCCTGCGATGCAGGGTGAAGCATGTTGCATGAGGCGCGTGGCATGAAGCGTGAGGCATGAAGCGTGAGGCATGAAGCGTGAGGCATGTGGCAGAGATTAAAGTTCGTTCCAATAGGAAACAATATATGAATTCATAGTTAAGCAAAGAGTGAATGACAATGAGCTAGCGTTCATACGACAAAGGATTAACGAATGCTGACCTTGAAATTGCGTGCATTGTCCTTCTTGTTGCGATCCTCCCAGTATACTCTGGTTCGCGTTTCCTGCATGACTACTTCATTGACGACCGAGAGGTCATAAGGGCTGACTGAAGACTTGATGGCAACGTGCCAGCATCTGCGTTGCTCGGCTTGGTATACTAACAGAGTCTTTTGTGCTAGCAGGTCTCAGAATGACCAATACTTGTGCACCTGCAAGTTTCTCCAGAAGAGAGCCATCATCCTAATTCTGTCCTGTGGCCAGTCAGCCTCTTCCAAGGCCACTAAAAAATGAGGGCACACTTGACAAAACTCTTCAAATGGTATGTCCTCATCTTTGACCACTGAACGAGCGCTGCGAGTAGACGCTGACGACACCCAGGCTGTTGAACCGTCAGCTAAGCTAGATAGAATCATAGCGTCGTCATCCATAGTTTTCTTGGTAGCTGCTTCATCTAGCCCGTCGTTAGTAAAGTACCACAAATTGAGGTACTCTCCTTTGTCCAACTTGTGAAGCGCGTACGAGCAAGGAGTAATGGCCGGATCATCAGGTATACCTGAGTTTTGGATCAGAATGTACTTGTACTTGTTTTCTTTCATTCTTCCTTGCGAGCATCCTCTTCCTCATTGGTGTGCTCTTGGTTCAGATGCTCTTGCTCATCTTCTTCCATGCGCTCAAGGTGAGCACGTTCTTCCCTGTCGTCTTCCACTTGTTGTTGCCACAGGCGCTTGTCCAAGGTGTTGTTAGCTTGCCAGATATTCCTAAGTAGCTGGACGGTTTTCTCCTCCGTCATGTTGTCATTGACAAGCTGAGCTCAAGTATTAGTGAAGTCCTCCGAGGCATAATCTGGACAAATTTTCAAGTTTGGATCATTGCGAATGCGCGGCATAACGAGTTAAATCGATAAGAACTTTAAGCAGAAGGCAACAAAACGAGTGTGTTGTCGCGGAGAATCGGACTTGTGAGTGCTAAGTGGTAGTACGAAACAAGAAGTGTGGGAACTACGAAATGCTGTATCGCCATATAGATATAATTCTATGCACGTTCTCGTGCCTCGAACTAACATAGAATACACTATTTCATCGGTTCCACCAAACATATCTGGTCGAAACATAGAGTTACGGTAACCGTAGGCATAATACTAATCTCGGCAAGACTGTTCTTGGTGTTACATTTTGCTACAGTTCGTATCAGGCTGCAATGTGCCCCGTCCAAAATAAAACACTCTTGATTTTTCTTGTATGGTGGAGCAGGGCTCAGATATGTGGCGGGAATGTGATAGTGTTTTATTTTGGCGCCTGCATTGTTGGACGTGCAGTATGCGGCGACGCATCCCTCTGGTGTGGGTCCATTCTCGCCACAGAAAGGGTCAGGACAGGGTGTCGATACAAATCGTTTGGATAGCGATGCATCAAAGATTGGTGAGACCTTTAACATTGCATGATAGGTGAAGAACGTCAAACAAAACTCCCTGCTCATCAACCAGGCTAGTGGGCCTGTAATAGAATGAGCAGAGCTTGTGATGGCTCATTTGAGTACTCACCGTTGTCTGTCTCTGCTCTGGCATTAATGTTGTCTTGGGTATTGAGCTCATTGACAGTCCATGGGTTGGATGTTGATGAGTTTGGATTGACGCTTGACGAAGCATCATGTGCCACATCAGCATCCCCCAAGGTGGACCACATGCTGAAGGACGAGTGAATGGGTCCTGTAATGGAAGTTGAGGAGCTGGAGGGTACTTTTTCAATAGGTGGAGTGGTGCTTCAACATGGCAGTGCCAAGTACAATTTTTCTGCGTGTCGCAAAATGAAATCAGTTCTGGACCTTCAAGCATTGCCCCATTTAATCGCATTCCATACCTAAAGCTGTGAATTTTTGAATCACTGTGGAAATATGAGTGCTGCTTACTTAGTGACAACATCACAAAGTTTGACTGTGGTGTACTTCTGCTCACGCAGCGCAACAGTGCAATTCTCAACGCTAAGATTGTGTAGCATGGCTCGGTAGCCTGTATGGTCACCTCCAATAATGTAAACTTCTTGGTGGAAATCCTTCTTGAAACGGTCCAAGTTGGCATTGTGCACTTTCATGACAAATCCAATTGGAACATTGATCTATCACAATGTCAGATATGCTCGAGTAGAGGTGATCAGTACTTATAAGTGTGTGATCACCATCACATAGCATGGACAAGCGAGCGTTTGGAAAGTCTACGCTTTGCACAACCCCTTTCACCTCATACTCTGGCCCATGAATGACAGTCACAACATCACCAGGTCTGACATCATAGCCCCTTTCCTTCATGTATTGGAGTGTCGCGGTGAGGTTTGTCCATTGAACTATTGCTACAGGAACTGAAAGACTCAACAATCTACCACTGGACTCAATGCTTTCTGTAGTAAAGATATCCCGGAACCAGAGTGTGTCGTCTCCCTTGGCAAACCAGTTCACCACACCGCGCTTCCCCATGTGCTCACCCTTCAAGACTTCTATGAAATCCCCTATTTGAATGGAGTCTAACTCAGGAGGTTCGAAATGTTGCTGCGTCAGGAGCTGTGATTGCATTGTGTGGTTCACTTGGCGCCGATCTAAGTAGTACTTCGACACTTCCACCTGTACACTAAGTGTTAAACGGTTAAAATAAAATTATACCAGAGATTCACCTGCTCATTGGTAGCATGTTGACAAAGGTGAAATGTGTCACCGCACATTTGGATTATGTGCCCTTCCAAGCCCAAGTATGAACTGGCCACAACTCTTACAGAGTCGCTGACTTGAAAGACATGTTCGATGTCCAGGAGTCGAATTTCTATCTCCTTGAGATGTCCATCGAAAGCCAACTCCAAACATACAGTCCCTAAAGTATGGTCAGTGGAGATGACTTTACCGAGCCCTCCACAAAGAGAGCCTTTGATAATCCTTGCCCAATCGCCCATGTGCAGGAACTGCATCGAAAACACTGTCTTAATAACCGAGGGTCTTATATAAATATGTGTAAGATTGTAATGACACCACAATTACACTTGATAAGACTTCTTGCCAGTCCTCGATTAACACGGTCTACAACTTTTCTTCTTTCGTGGTAGATAACATGTGAGTTCTTGGGAGGCTCACAAAACTAATCAATTAGATTAACTTAGCTGGAGCTTTACTATCTCTGATTGACCTTCAGATCCGGTTTTCGATAAGTTCATCATCAGTATTTTTGTGCACCAACATGGCCACAGACTCAGAAAATTTCTACCATAGCATTCTCAACTTACTAGAAGATCCTGATGAGATTGAAGAGGTCGCTGACCTGATGACGTGGTGGACCTGGTTCATAATGTATCTAGTCAGCTCTAAGCTCTTTAAATTTACACCTTTCTCAGTTGAGTGTTTCCTAATTCTTCTTCTTTGCAGTGCACTATCAGCAAAGACAGCATGCTGTCCAGGATTCAGGCAAAACGTGCTGCCTTGCAAGAACTTGCTGCTGCTAACACCAATTAGTTATTTACTGTTTTCATAAATGTATATTCTAATACAATTGATGTCTGATTTCCATGTTGAAGCTATATATGTGTGATTATGAGTGTCAGGCTCGATTCAGTGTCATTAATAATAGTTTCTGGTATCAGAAGCTGCCCAGGCTGTAACAGTTGATACAAAATCAGCAGCTTGATAGTGGACTATAGCTCAATGTTATGTCCTGGCACACTGTCAACAATTACAGAACCTACCACTGTAAGCCATCCATGCAACAGTAGTTGTGTCTGATAGAAGATCAACAACTTTGCTATAGCATGATAACTCAATATCATATGCTGGCACACTGTCAGTGATTGTAGATCCTGTCATTAGGAGCTGGCTATGTAAGGTCAGACATAATGGGTAGATAATCAGCACCTTGCTACAACATAATAACCTGGTGTCATACACTGTCACACTGTTAGTGATGCAATAACTCAATGTCATACCCTAGCACACTGTCATTCATGGTGGCTTTTGCAATCAGAATCTACCTATCTAAAACTAGACATATCTGGTTGAAGACCAGCACCTTGATAGAGTATCATAAGTCAATATCATGCCCTGACACTTTGTTAGTAATGGCAGCTCTTGGCATTAGAAGCTACCCCTATAACTCTCGATATGCTTGATAGCACATTAGCATCTTGATATGACATGATAACCTAATATCATGCTCTAGCATACTGTTATTCATGGTGGCTTCTGCAATCAGAATCTACCTATCTAAAGCCAGTCATACCTGGTTGAAAACCAGCACCTTGATAGAGTATCGTAAGTCAATATCATGTCCTGACACTTTGTCATCAATGGTGGCTCTTGACATCATAAACTACCCCTATAACAGTAGATATGCTTGATAGCACATCAGCATATTGATATGACATGATAACCTAATATCATGCTCCAGCATACTGTTATTCATGGTGGCTTCCACAATCAGAAGCTGCCTATCTAAAGCCAGTCATACCTGGTTGAAGACCAACACCTTGATAGGGTATCACAAGTCAATATTATCCCCAAGCACATTGTTGATAATTACACATCCTGCCATCAGATGCTGGCCATGCAATAGTAGATACATCTGCCAATAACACATCAGTGTGCTAGTAGATCACAGCTTTGTACCATAGGCCTGTCAATGTTGTAGCTTTTGGGGATTCTGCCAATGTAGGCTGCCTATCTATTCCTTTATCATGTGATCTACAATTGTGATATATATTTTCAATATTATACATTAAATAAAGCTAGCTAAATCTTTGTCAGAGTGTGGTCAAATACCTGATGTAGTCTAGATTGATTGTATACAATCTTATAGGGGTCACCCACCATGTATCATCTGAAGAAGAGAAATGTGAGACTATTACCCAGCATAAGATAGGCGTCACTCTTATCCAGCACCCATAATCATAACCCTAACCCTAAAAATGGCCAAACCTTCGACTGAAAATTTTTCAAAGTTGAGATTGAGAGACTGCAGAAAGATTAGTGATGAATTTATGATTAGTACATGTAGCAACACTATATACTAGTGCATTATGCCTTTCTCAGTACCTCCTTAACTTCAAGAATCATAGAGGGGGGTAGAGTACAATGTCCGTGGTATTGGCGGTTGGCCCAAGCTGCCTCACCACCTGTAAGACCTTGTACATATGTGGAAATGAAACGTGCGGATCGATTTGCGTATCTGCATTGTGGACGGTCATTAATAGCATACAAGAATGGCCAATGAAAATAAAAACCTTTGAATTTGAAGTAATGGTACATCATCGAGGCACTCGATGACATTTCTCTCCATCATGTCCATATCACACGTGCACTGACTTGTTTGGTATCAAAATTTTGCTGCACCCCAGTGTTGTTCAATGAAATTTAGTTTGCAGTGAAATTTTGGATAGAAATTGCAGATGTGGCCGTGGGAAGTGATGTATTCTTCAAGGTGACTTTTTTGCAAAGTGAAATCTGGTTGAGAAAATAATAATCGCCGGCAACAACAGTCTGTGCGATCAAGCTCGCACTTGAATCCCTCACACTGTGCATTGAGTCCGGTTGCGGGCCAGAGATTCCGCTCTCGAATGATCATTTCCATGCCTTTGAACCAACCAGGCATGGTTGGGTGATTGTCGCAATAATAAAATTCCTGCAATTGATTGTCGAATGTGCCGTTCCGCATCTGTGGCCCATCTTTATGGTGCGTCCAGCTTTGGTGAGGTCTTTTTGGCATTTTCCAAGCTGACAGGGCATCCGGTGCTCATTTTTGGTGGCTCGGTGCATTGTTGAACATGAACAAGCCAGTTGCGAAGCCATTGGTTTTGTCCTCTAAGATATCAATTGAGTGCTCCACTTGTTTGAGCAGATCTAATGCAGAGAAGTACCCATCCCAACTTTTTCCCACCTTGAAAATAACACGCGCCTCGCTAAAATTTACAGTCAGCATTATTTCATGCAATGCTACAAACTGCGACTCACTCGTCACCGTGCTGCAACTGGCCCCATTCTGATGTTAACATATCCGAAATCATTAATGATGGTCCTTCGCCCTTGCGTTGAGGAGTGGCCTTCTCACTTGAGTGTGACCACCCTGTTTTACGATGGTCATTGGCATAAAATGTTGATTTGTCATGCGTGACAAGAATGAGACGAAATTGGCCAGCTTGAGCAACAGGGAAGCCCTTTGGTGTGTACTGAATGTTGCCATCATTACCATAGATAAACATTCTCTTCTTGTACTCCTGCCATCATTGAATGAACTGATTGCGATACTCAACAACATCAGGACATTCATGGCTGTCAATGTACATGCCATTCCACTTCTGTCCATAATGCCAATCAAGTTTGCGCAGCCACCGCTGTGCTGTCTGCTTTGAAATTACCTCGGCCTTTGCACCAAGCCTCTCCTGCACTTTTGGTGTGGCAACATAGTCCACAATATCTTGAGCTCAGATGTGGCCCTCTCGTTGCTGGACTTCGGACAGGTGAAGTTGAATTTCTTGTGTGAAGTCTTCATCCTCGAGAATTGATGAGTGGTATTGACCATATCGATGGAGAGGGAGCTTCCCATTACAGAGAAACTGATGAATCCAGGTGCGTATGCTGCGGGCATGATTGATTCCTTGGCCTAGTGATTTCAAGGCTATGAGAGATGCTTCACGCCAACCATATGACAGTTCAGGATCAAGGTAGAGGTTCAAGGCACCGAGCATTGCTGTGATGTGAGATTGGAAAACCACATCAAGCTTCTTGTCTTTGCTGTTCACTGCAATTTTTGCTTGAGCTCGACGCAAGGCAGGGAAGTCTTTGTAATCAAGAGCATTGAGAACCAAATCCATGAAGCTCTCTGGACTGTCATCACAGGGTGGTTGTCCTTTCTGGATATCTTCCAGCATTTTGTGAATTTGTTCCTCCTTTTCTGACTCGCTGGATAATATTTCAACAGGTGATGATTGAGATGGGTTCTTTCCCATGGAATTCCCAGATGAATCTGATGCTGATTCATATGATTCTTCTTCCTCTTCTCGAACGGGGCTTGGCTAATTTTAAATGATTTACCCATGCACAACAGTGACAAGCCATGACATCAGAACTCACCTCATATGGAGATTCAGTGTCATTGACTCGGACATCCTCCACTTCTGGCTTCTTTGTCATCCAGCTGCTGATGAAAGTCTGATTTGTTCCTGCAATCGTTTTCCTTCTCAGAGCATGATGTTGTAGAGTCCGGGTTGAGTTTCCAGTGTAATGCTTTGGCCTTCTGGTATCTTTTGACCTCTGTCTTTCCCCTTCAGAAGCAGTATTCTGTGCTTGAAAGAGGATTTCTGAGAATGTGAGCAGTGCTGCTTCATCCTGTATTTCTGCCTCTTCTTCCATGCTGAACTCTATATCATCCTCAGAATCACTGCAGCTGGAGGGGTCCTCATCTCTGAAAACATCTATTCTGTTGATAAAATCCTGTAAATCATTATCTTGGTCCTCCTCTCCTTTATCCAGCTGCTCAACATAAGAGTCATCATCAGATTCTTCCTCAGCTGTTAAGTTCGTGGCTCCTGGTCTAAAAATATGTTTGGGAAAGTAATGCTCCTCCTCAGAGTCGGAGACATCTTCAACTGTGGCTTTGTGGGACCTGGAAAGTGCAGACTGAATATTCCTGAGACGAGCCTTATTAGCTTTAGACTTTACACCCATTGAGAGATGCTTTATACAACTGATTTTTGCTGCCTTCTCCTCCTCGGTCCTGCTCAGGCACATGTCATGTGATGTATTATATAAGCGGCCAAATGTTGGTGTACTGAAAACTTCAAAATTATTCCCTTGCATCCCATGGCCTTCTAAACCACTTTCCGACTTAATAGGATAAAACTTTTTGGATGATGAAAATCTCCCCCAGTTTTGAAGATTTTTTATTTCTGCTTCCTGGCAATTCAAGCTATACTACTGTTAGATAGTTCCTAGGATCCAATTACATCAGAAACAAATCTATGTGCCCATAATTTGAGCAATGGCGAGGCACTCAATGTGCTGATGTAAGCGGTGCTGGATAAGAGTGACACCTATCTTATGTCCAGACATGTCACTGAATTTGTAGAAGAACTAGCATGTTTCAGGTCTTCAAACTGGAGACAGCTCAAAGCTGACATTTTGAAGTACTATGAGGCAGACCTAGACTCCAAGAGATATAAGAGAAAAGATTTATTATCTTATGTATGGACAACACAAGGAAAGAAGATTTCTAACTTTACTGCTTGGAAGAAGTATGTAAGAGGCTTTGTTCATATAGCAGGATGGCTAGAACAAGCCAAGAAATTAACAGCTGAAGAGTATGCAAGTTATTTTTGGGAAGGAATCTACAAGAGTTTACATAGAAACATTGAGACCTGTATCATGGCAAGAGAACCTGATAGGGACTTGTCAGAAGCTTTTCCAGTTGACAAAGTAACAGCAACAGCAGAGAAACTTTTGCACTGTTGTGGTGTTCAAACTCGTGCTAGCCTCGTAGAACCCCTTTTTGCTATAGAGGTCAAGTTTTCTAGAAAGTCCACATCACATCCATCCTTCACTTCCTTGCAGAGCCTCGACTCACCCAACCCCCTTCCATGTCGCAGTGGACTATGTCCGACTTGGCTGACTCAGACCTGTTGCCTTGGCCATTCACAGATAGCCAGGACTGCCTGTACCATCCCTTACCTACTGTTTTGGTCGTAGCACTCTTTGGCCAACCGCTCCGTCCTGTCAGTACCAAATTCCCCCATGTCCTGTCCATGTCCACCTATCTCCATTGGTGTGTTTTAAGCTTATTTTACTGTTACTGAATGAACAGCAGGCATTATTACATGTATTCCCATGGCCACAGCACTCACAAGCCTTATTACATATTGACCCAAATACCCTGCACTTTGCTACTACTCTCACCTGTGTGATTCCGGACATTCACATAATTAGATAAATAGGACTCAAGTCTCATACTATCTCTTACTTCCTTTCTCCAAACATACCTGCTACTGTTGAAGGAGTCATCTTAGTTAAAGTCTTTTGATTGTGTAATTGATCCCTTTGTTTCTTATTATTGGATGTGCCTTGACCACTCTAAGTGCATGCTATCTAAGATTTCTATACCTAGGCCTTGTATAGACTCAGACTGCTACCACAAGTCTAGACTTGGCAACATATACCTAGTTTTACCTCACTATACCTAGTTATACCTAGACTCTTCTTACCTCAGCCCAGCCTTACCCACTGTTTCTCTTGGCATTAGATCTTTCTACTCGTATTAGGTATCTCACATTGGTGTTCCACATCAGTATCTCGCATTGGGTGTACCATTGGTATCCTACATTGCATCGGACACCTTCAGACTCAGACCTTTGGTTGGTTGGAACATCTCAGGTCTCAGATCATAACTCCTTCCCTTCTCTTCCTTCGCACTATTAAAAGGAAGTGCTTCAATAGCAGTCCCCTTGGGTCGACGTACTGCACTTGCACCCATCAGGATTTAGTAGGTTTGTTAGTATAGCTAGCTGACTACTATTTCTTTCACTACACCATGATAGATTTGATGCAGATCTACTCATATCAGAGGTAGATAGTGACTCAGATGAGGACTCATCAGGAGATGAATCATCTGAAAGTACTGAGAATTCAGATTCAAGTGAGTCTGAGAGTGTTTTTTTTTAAAAGAAACAAGTTAAGAAGGGCAGACATAAAGAGAAAGTGAAAAGCAAGCCCAAGAAAAAGAAGGGTACACCTACAGGTACCAACAGTCCCAAGAGCACTTAAGTGGAACCTATGAATGAAATGGAGACACTCATTAAGAAGATGGGGTCTATTTCCTTAGAGGACCCTAAATATGCACTCTTATTTTACCCAGCCACATGAATTGATCCTTACATTAAGGATATCATAGCACCACCCATCAGAAAAGAGACATCAGTGTATTCAGCAAGCAGACAGGCTAGTACACAGGTGCAAACTACTACAGAGCCAAAAAAATGAGACACAAAATGAGACACAGAACAGTAAAGGACTACCTCCTTGTACTAGATTCTACCAAGCCCCTAACACCCCCTATCAAGAGAGGATCTGCTTTGGATGTGGAGGGAGAGGACATCGTGTGAATTATTGTCAGCAGCTGTCAAAGTTATTAGCAGAAGGAAAACTTGCCTGAATGAAGGCTGGACAATTTGGATAACTAGATGGGAGGCTAGTCAAACAAATGCTGGAAGAAAACCTATGTGATATTGAGTCAAATGCACCTTTGAAAAAGAGTAAAAGTGCATACATAGAAAAATATAACACTACCACAAGTGAGTCACTACCAGATGAGAGTGATGATACCGACAACAGTGCGTCAATATGAGACACTAGCACTGATGATGAGAACCTTGTATATCCAGTTGAAAGGACAACAAGGAATTCACAGAGAGTAAGACTTGACAGGATGGAGGGTATAATCCCACCCATAGGGTCTATAGTGCCTAAGAGAGTCAGTGAAAAGAGACACCAATCAGAGAACTCACCAGAGGGCACAGTAGCACCAAAGAGGCTTAAAATAGCAGCAGAAAGTGTGCCTAACAATAAGGCCAGGGTGCATCCTGTTAAGACCATAGCTCAAGGGTTGACGGGATCCGAAGGGCTTGGCCTCAGCTCGTGCGCTATGCCCCTTATCCGAGTATGTGCCCTTAATTTCAGAATGAAGTCTGAAGGACTTCTGGAGGCTGGCTACTCTGGTTGAGTGCCAGAGGACTTCCAGATGAGCATGGGAAACTTCTGGAGGAGTACAGAAAACTCCAGAGGAGTTTCATTCACTGCATTGGGTCCGAAGGTGAGACTTCCCAAGGTAAGTTCCCTAGATAGAAACACATAGAGGATAGGCTGCAAAGGACAGAGTCCAAAGCAGGATAGGATAGGAGGAGTGGTCCGAAGGACAGGATGTCTGGAGGTCCAAAGGTTAGGATATACAAAGGGTACATTGTCCAAAGGTTAAGACATATGAAGGTTACAACGTCTGAAGGTTATGACGTCTGAAGGTTATGATGTACGAAGGTTACGACATCCAAAGGTTACAACGTCCAGAGGTTAGGACGTCCAGAGGTTATGACGTCCAGAGGTCAGGAGGAGTGGACAGGTTTCTAGGACAAGAGAAGGAGGGCTACAATGGACAAGGTCCAGAGTAGAAACAGACAGAGGTAGACTACACTTAAGTAGAGATGGAGTTGATAGGAAGTAGACAGAAGTCTTGGAAAGACAGGAAGTGCCAGAAAGGCAAAACTCTGGCTTAGGGAATCAATCCCTAAGCATGGACGGGGACAGAAGACAAATCCGGAGGACCAGAAAGTTGGCCTAGGGAATCCTTCCCTAGGCCTAAGAAAAGGTCAGACTAAGATGGACCAAAGTCCGAGAGTAGAATGAGTGAAGTCTAAGATGAGCAGAATCTAAGATGATATTCAAACTAAGGAAACTTTACAGGAGTTGTACAGAGGTTTATATACTGGAAGGGATCTGAGAGGATCAGTAAGCTGAAGACTAATGCTATGTACGAGCATGTGGAAACAGATGGGTAAGTATGAATGGAACATAAGTAAATGAACTCGGAGATGAACAAAGTACAAGGATCAATAAGCAAGATGGAAACACAGATAACCAAAATCCGGAGTCAAGGGGATTACCCTAAGGAGATAGACGCTGATTTAAGGTTTGTGCTTTGGATACGAGTATAGGGATCCGGAGGTCTGGAGATATCAGATGAGGCATCTGGATATCAGATGAGTGGATCCGGAGATCTAGGTGAAGACGGGACTAGGATATGAATCATGGATATAGTCTGATAGTCTATGGAAGGTAAAGTCCTAGGTGGAATGAGCTTGGATCTGAGTGGACCAAGGGTGGATGAAGCAGGCTTAGCTGCGGAAGTCTGGAGGTATGGATATATGGATGTATGAAGGTGTATGGATCTGAACTGATAGTGGACTGGAGTACTGGAGTCATGGATAAGGGTATGGAGGTCTGGATGTGCATCTGGAAGGCATGGGAACATCATTGGATGTAGGTCCGGAATATGGGATATGACACATCCCAACACTGAGAAACCTAAGACAGAGAAGTCAGTGAAGAAAACAAGAGAGAATAATCAGAAAGATAATGCTGGATGGACCAGTAAAGATATTATAGAGGATGAGACACCTGCAGTAAGAAAGGACTTACAGG
The DNA here is from genome assembly GCA_016647755.1 of Suillus subluteus. Taxonomy (NCBI): domain Eukaryota; kingdom Fungi; phylum Basidiomycota; class Agaricomycetes; order Boletales; family Suillaceae; genus Suillus; species Suillus subluteus. The sequence goes on along the minus strand of JABBWI010000027.1, from coordinate 279,770 downwards.
TGCAGAGTCAACCAAAGACTCACTGAAATGATTCAAACACCAACCAGAATAAGCCAACATGTCAGCATGTATCAGATATTGTGGCTAAAGTAAAACCAGAAGAAGTTATTGAGACCATTATCATGCATGGTATGGAACTCATACCATGACATTGATAGACAGGAAGTAACCACAGAGAGTACACTAAGGTGTACTTCATTGTATTATTATGATTGGTTCCATTTTGACAGATTTACTTGTATTTATATTTCCAGTATGATAGTTTTCATCTTTCCCTTTTTCTTTTCATTTCTTTTCTGTGGTTTATTCAGCCACCAGTGAGCCAACCAAGATGTGTTAGTAAGCATGTCATGTGATAGGCAATATTCTGCTTTGTAAGGATCCTGCATGATTTGTCATGTGGCTTCCATTTGTTTCCATTTGTTTCTATTTGTTTTAGGCTCATTCAGCCACAGAATCCTTCAGTGAGAGTGAGCCACCAGATGTGTTTGTAAGCATGTCATGTGATAGGCAATAATCTGATTTGACAGGATTTGACATGATTTATCATGCTTTGTAATATTATGAACTTTATTTGTAAACTACTTTGTAAACAGCTGATTCAGCACTGCCAAATGGCATGGTCAGTAAGCCAGTGACTTACTAATGCTGTGATGAGTCATGCTTAGTAAATGGTCTCCCAAAAAGGTATAAAAGGAGCCCATTCTACACTAAGTAATATAAACTTCCCACTTGTACTCTACTCTCATGGCGTAGTCAGTAGAATTTTAGTGTAGGCCTTTGTCTAGCCTTTGAAGTAAACGGAGACACATGTTCAGATCCTTGCCCAGAGATAAATTGTCTGTTATTAGCTGGCCACGCATTGTAAGTCCAGGGCAGATAACAAGGATATCAGAGAGAGATTTCCCTCACTCAGTGAGAAGTTGGATTACAATATGAGCATGAGAATTAATCATCATTGTCTGTTAGTATCTGGCATTGAAAAGCCCAGGGAAAACAGCAACTATGCTACAAGTATATTACAAATAAGTTACTACTATCAGTGTATTATTTAGTATACAAGAGTACTAAATATAAGCTCCCCACTTTAAACCCTGTTCTCAAATCAAGTGAGATTAAGCCCAGGGAAAACAGCAACTATGCTACAAGTATATTACAAATAAGTTACTATTATCAGTGTATTATTTAGTATACAAGAGTACTAAATATAAGCTTCCCACTTTAAACCCTGTTCTCAAATCAAGTGAGATTATCTAAGAAATAAAGTGCAGGCAAAACTAGTGCCTTGAAGTAAGACTAAGAAACATCTATCTGGGTTATATACTACCTTACAGGGGTTGACTATATAACAAACTAACCTTCTAAACTTAAACTAAACTTCACACATTCAAATAACCTCTCTCTTTCACAGGAAGGGAGACACAAGCTAAGAGAACTACTTCACACTGAGGCAAACTTTCATAGGGTGAAATAGACCTATTCAATTGACAAAGGCCTCAAAGCAAACCTACAGAGAGAAAACAAGAAGGGGTCATTTTTAGGTAAACCCTCCCAAGAACTCACACATTATCTACCACAAAAACTAGAAAAGTCATAGACCATGTACTTAAGGACTGGCAAGAAGTCTTATCCTATATAGTTAGTTGTGCTGTCACTGTAGTATATAAGACCCTTAAGTAAGAGGACACCATTTTAAGAACACCTCTAAAAATAGAAGTAGGTGAGCTTCTCAGAACTTCCTGAGAATTGTCTGGAATCTTATTGAATGCAATAAAACCCAAGTCAGTGGAATGAAAAATAGAAGCCCACTCTGTGTAGATGAAAACATGGTGTTTATTAATAAAGATAACCATGCAGTGTGATGGGCATTCAATTAATGCAATAATAGATACAGGAAGTCAACTAAATATAGTAAGTAGAGATAATTATAAATAGACTAATTGACATCACCAAATTGGTGTCATTAAGTGACACAAATGGCAGAGAAGGTCAATTGTGCAGCCTAGTCCAGAATGTTCTACTAAATTGTGGAGGAGTATTTACTCATGTGAACTTATTTGTGGGAGAACATGTTCCATTTAATTTGTTATTAGGCCAACCATGGCAAAGAAGTAACTATGTATCTATAGATGAAAGATTTGATGATACCTGGTTACTATTTAAAGATCCACTAAAGATGGAAGTACACTATGAACTTCTATGCATGCCGGAAGAAACTGATCTAAACTTAGAATCCAAAGATCCTGCTGTGTCAATCATATTTCTGCTGGGCTTGTATGAAGCCACTATGCAATTTGCATCCATACCCCATGTTGTCTGACTCAGCCCTAGTCATCCCCAATGCAACCCGATAATCGGACCCACTCAGATACCCTGCAGACTTGTCCTACCTATGTCCAGTCCAGTCATGCTTTACCCCACTAGGTGTGTAGTCATTTATTTTCTTATTACTGATGCGGTAGACAGTGCTATTACATGGATTTCCACTGGCTGCAGCACCTCATGGCCTTTTACATATTTCGTTGGACCTGATGATGTGCTACTATTTTCGCCCACAGTACTCTGGACTTTCACATAGCTAGTTAAATAGGACTTAGTAGGAGATCATACTTCACCACTCTGTAGATGGGAGCATTCCCTGATACTGGTCACCCTCTCTAGTCCTTATTCCCCATAGCTGCAGAATCTATCTGATTTCCTCTCTTTGCATCCCAAACCTCAGTCACTCATTTCCTAAACATTCCCTGACACTTCTAAAACCTAGTCCCACCCATTTCCTTGCCTTTCCCTCACTTTCCCTTCCTCTCCAATCCCCAAAACATTGGACTCAGTAGACTATATATCAGATTTTGTCCTATAGCTTTGGACTCAACCTTCCTACCTTCAGATTCAGTTCCTTGCATAGTACTGACATATTCTGACGTAAGTAGACAACAGGCCCCTTTAGGGTTGAACACTCTTGCTTGCAAGTGTAGCAGCTAGGCAGAGCTAAGACCACATATACTGGCTGAGTACTTTCACAAGTGCCTAGTCAGGGTGTGATTTTCACACTGCATTGGGGAATCTTACCACAAACAGCATATTCTTAGCTCAAAATAGTAATAATTCATTTCTAGTTGAGAACTTCTCAAACCTATCAGCCGCTGACACTTGAATTCTTACATCATCCAAATTTCATACATCAGATCAGCCAAGGCAAACTCTGAGTAAGAACTTAGTAAGAGAAGTAGTAACTTACTCAGAATTATGTGAAATTAAATATATTCCAAAGTTTATAAAAAAGCCACCAGATTTCACTTTTTGCCTCCCAGTTTAGCACCTCATGCCTATTCTAAATAGCACAAGGCAAATTCCATCATACTATACAGCCACACATCAATTGCCTAATTCAGACATGCCTTATATGCTGCTTATGGACACTCACTCAGAAGTTTCTGATTTCCTTTCTCATCACCCCAGAAATTTCTAATTTTCAACTTCTATCAAAAATGATGCTTTGACATTTTCATTTGAGCCTTCATTTACCATAACCAATCCATCCACACCTGACTACTCTAGCTATTCACCTACTGCTCCATCCTATTCTCCTATTCAGCAGGAAAGTCTTGCTAAACAGGATCCTATTGTTGTTCCTGGACTACCTACTGTAACTATTCTTGATGTTATTCAGGAATCTAATGAGGAGAGCACAGTACTCAATGACAATGATACTAAGGAGCAGGAGAATATTAGTGAGAGTACTTTGGGTGAGCATTTACTGCCATCTAACATTTTTAGTGACTTATTCAATGAAATTTTGGTTCAAGGAGGGCATATTTGTCCCTCAGAGTCCCCAGAGACTTCAGTCAGCACACATGCTAGGGAACTTGAGTCCCATGAAGAGGTACAGTCCTCTTTACTGCTATATTCGTCCCTATTATCTACTAATACTAATTTCAATCATTCATCTTCCAATCCCTTGCCTTTGTACACCTCTGTCAACTCAGACAATGTGCCAGCAAATGCATTATTCATGTGCCCTATCCTTGACAAGATCATGCCACCATCATATATTATGCTGTCATCCCTCATAATACTATTGCTAGTAACAACAATATTCCAGGCCTTATCACACAATCCACACTGCTTTAAACTAACAAGTCCATTCCTCCTTCTCTAGCACCACCTGCTGCCCTGCTAGAAGGGGTCATGCCACATGACACTTGCAAGTACCTAGATCACTGCAGGCATATTCCCATTTTGCTCCAAAAAACATTGATTGAGAAGATAGAAATTTCCTCTCATGTTGCCTATCAAAACATTGAAAAAATTTAATTCATGTGTTAAAGATTTTTTGTGCATGGGACATGATGCAAAAATAGGTCATGTTCCTTCAAGGATAATACTGGATTTTCCATCTATTTTCTTTTAAACAGCACTTAAAATGAGGCTAAATTTCTGGTCTGTGTTTTCAAATACACACAGAACATTTCAAAAACATAGTATGTTTGGACAAAAAAATGAACATTATTATAAACTGTTATTTAAAAGACAATAGATAGAAAATATAGTATTATCCTTGAAGGAACATGTCCAATTTTGCATCATGTCCCATGCACAAAAAATCTTTAACATATGAATTATTTTTTTTCAATGTTTTGACAGGCAACATGAGAGGAAATTTCTATTTTCTCAATCAATGTTTTTTGGATGTTTTTTGGAGGAAAATGGGAAAATGCCTACAGTGGATACAGAAATTGCTCATCTGAGTGATTTCCATTCACTTTATTTTAAACAAGTCACTGATGCCATTGCCTCATTTAATTTCTGTCAAGATTAACTCATCGCCAATAACTGGGACATCGAACTGTACCATGACAATTCATACTCTGGCCATCTCATTTTCCCCAATGGACTGAAGCTACCTATGGGAGGACCACGTTCAGGATGCAATGCAAAGCAATGAAAGAAATCGTTCGACCCAGGGAAGCAGATGGCAGCAGAGAGATGATCCAAGGCACACTAAATGAGCCTCTAAGGGAGTGCACTGAGGGTGGGAAAGTGCCAAAGCATGCAAAGCACAAGAGAAGGGGCTCTTAATGCAAGATGAAGTCTATATGAAGTATAAATGTGATTGTAGGTCTAAAGTGTGGCTCTCTACTGCCTGGTAAGTGGTAGTAGATGGCAAAAGGTTCCTCTCCGTAATGCCTCTTCAGCTCAACACAAAGTGAACCAGAGTGAGGTAAGCAGTATGTAATGCCTACTCAGCCTAAGAGAATGGTGCCATACAGAGTAGGTAATAATGAAAGGTACTGGGAAATAGTAAAAATAGTGAACTAATACATACCAATGGGCTGGTTGGACAATGGATGGATGATGGGCAATGCAGGGCGCTTGAGCACAAGAAAGTGCACAAGAACACTGCACTTAGTGCAGGAAAGCAGCATGCTCTACAGGGATTGGCTAGAGATGATGATGGAAGTCACATATGGGTGATGATGCAAGTTGTACAGTGAAGCCCAGTTGCCATGAGTCATGATATAGGCCATGTGTGCCTATAGAGACTCAAGTCTCTACACCAGTACCCTTTTCATGCTGTCCCTTGGATGCAACCTTGACAAATGAGGTTTTTCTTGCATGTTTGTACTTGGAGCCAATTGTGAGTCTTGTCTGATATGGAATCCATGTTTATGCTTACAACTCATGAAGGCAACAGCCCCAACTGTGCCATAGCCTTCTATACCCCAGAAGACTGGTATGCCTAATGTCAACGTGAAGTTCATAATGCATGTAGTTTTAAAATGTTAAATTCACCAACTAATCAGTTGTGACACAGGTGGACCTCATTGCATTTTGCACCAACATTATATTGGACAGGAGTGTTCCTTCCTCAGCCTCTTCAAGCTCCACCATCCTGAGCCACCAATCACTGTGACATCAACAGGGATAATTCTATCAAACCCTGCAATGTTGCAGAATAATCCACCTGCCACCACCACTGTCAGCAGTGTGGTGTTTAAACTCAGGCTAGCCTCACAGAACTCCTTTTTGCTATAGAGGTCAAGCATACTGGAGTCCACATCGCATCCACCCATCACTTCCTTGCAGAGCCTCAACTCACCTGACCCTTCCATTGTCACAGCAGACTATGTCCAACTCGGCCGATACAGATCCATTGCCTCAGCCACTCACAGTTAGCCAGGATTGCATGCATCATGTCTTACCTGCCAGTTTGGTCATCATGCACTTTGGCTGACTGTTCCATCCCATCAGTACTGAGTCCTCCCATGTCCTGCTCCCATTGGCATTGGACTCCTCTACTTGTATTGGGTATCTCACATTGGGTATCTCACATTAGGTGTCTCACATCAGACATCTTGCATCAGGTGTACCATTGGTAACCTCTACCACATCGGACACCTTCAGACCTTGGACTCGGAACATCGGTCAGTCAGAACTTCACAGTCTCAGATCATAACTCCTTCCTTTCTCTTCCTTCACACTATTAGAAGGAAGTGCTTCAATAGCAGTCCCCTTGGGTCAACATACTGCACTCACATCCATTAGGATTTAGTAGGTTTGTTGGTATAGCTAGCTGACTACTATTTCTTTCACCACAGTGGCATACCATTCCCACTGTTAGCAGTTATCTATTGTCCAGCCTGAATAAATGTCACACTGAGCCAAACAGTGCTAGCACTCTTGCAAAGCGGGAACCCATGGGACTCATTGCAAAGATACACTGCCAGTGTCAGTCTTTCTGAGGATATGTTCTGCTCATCCTCTAATTTTTTTTTACAGTTATTGATTAACTGCCGGCGAGATTATTGCTTTTGCAAAGCTCAAGGTCAGTGAACTGAAATTTGACTCACCACACATTGAATTTCTCTAAAGTTTCCTTGGCTCAGGCTGTTTACTTCCAAGTATCTATACTGTTCCCAACAACATTCTGTTTGCTGGTGCATCCATTCTAAGTGCTGTGCTTCTAAATGCCAACCTTTGAGTGCAGTTGATGCTCATATGGTTTGTCACATCTACTTCAAGTACTTTGCAATTTCTATTATCCAAATTTGCTTGGGGACACAGCTTAATGGTCTGTTACTTGCGAAGCATAAACTGTCTAATGCAGATGATGAGTGTCGTGCATCACCCTATCAGCACTTGTCACTGAGCCCCACAAGCGGCACCAAACAACCCAAGTTCAACACACTGAAGCATGGGTTTGCCTACCTTGCACTCCTTTTTCACCATCACTTCTTATGTGTCATTCTCTTCAAATATCACAATAGGCTCTCCACCTGCTGTTCTAGATGCTAGAAATGCCCTTAGCTTGCTTTACAACTACAGCCAAGCACCAGATCCTATGTTCATCTGGTGCTGGTCTACCCTAACTTAATGAGTGGGCTGGTGATTACATTCATGAATCCCACTGCTTCATCTTCCAAATCAATATTTCTACCTTCTAGTATTGTCCTACCTAGCTCTGTCAAGTAACCACCACACAAAGTTGAAGTGGGGTGCCCAAGGTGAACATGGAGAGTTTGGATGAGGGAGAATGTAAGGAAAGTCCTGACTGGTTGTACAGCTCCTTGTTTCTCACAGTCTGTCAATCACCAACAGGATCGACCATCAGGGCCAGTTTCATGATATTGATAGAGTCACACATTTTACTTTCTAGCATGAGTTTGGTGATTTGGATGTTATTATTTTGTTTCACTGAAGTTCCACATTTGTTAGCTTTGCTACTGTGGCTTGCTTCATACTTGGCTCACTGTCTCCAGATATGATGGTGTGCTGACCTGTGACTGCCATCTGCAGCTGACCACTCTCTCATCATTTCTCTGCAGGACTCATCATCCATGGGAGCCCCTTCAGTGACAAATCCCATATTATACGGGTCACCTGACCTACATAATATCCCGTGTAATATGGGCCAGCGGATTATGGGCCGATGTTATGTATATTCCCGATGTTGACGGGTGGGCCGGGAGAAATATTATTTCCGATGGAGATGGGTGGGCCCATCTATGCTGATGTTATATATATCATCGACAATAGTGGATGGGCCGGGAGAAATAGTATTATGGAGATGGGTGGGCCCATGTGGGTAATATGTAGAGTAGGATTGACATTATATTATAGACCTGAGGAGAGATATATAGCAAATAGTATTATATAGACGGGTGGGCCGATGTATTAGTATTATTTTGTAGACGGATGGGCCGAGGGAGCGGTGAAATGTTTATTAGATAGACGGGTGGGCCGATGTAGAAAAATATTAGATAGACAGGTGGGCCGAGGGTGAGGTGAATTATATATTAGCTAGATGGGTGGGCTGATGTGGGATCATATTAGATAGACGGGTGGGCCGAGGGTGAGGTGAGTTATATATTAGCTAGACGGGTGGGCCGACGTGGGATCATATTAGATAGACGGGTGGGCCGAGGATGAGGTGAATTATATATTAGATAGACGGGTGGGCCGAGGGTGAGGTGAATTATATATTAAATAGATGGGTGGGCCGATGTGGGGTCATATTAGATAGACGGGTGGGCCGATGTCGGGCAATATTAGATAGACGGGTGGGCCCAGCTACATATCATATAGACAGATAGGCCGAGGTACAATCCCGAGTACCGAGTACCGAGTGCCGAGTGCCGGCACTTGGTACTTGGCACTCAGCACTTGAGACAAAAGATTCGACAACACTCGAATGATTAGTACCGACTACCGAGACCCGCCACTCGGCACTTGAGACGAAAGATTCAAGACAAAACTTGAATGTTTAGTACCGACTACCGAGACCCGGCACTCGGCACTCGGTACTCGACATTCGAGTTTCGTGTGGAATCTTTCGTCTCACGTGCTGAGTGCCGAGTACCGAGTACCAAGTGCCGAGTGCCGGGTCTTGGTAGTCGGTACTAAACATTTGAGTTTCGTCTCGAATCTTTCGTCTCAAGTGCCGAGTGCCGAGTGCCGGGTCTCGGTAGTCGGTACTCGACAATCGAGTTTTGTGTGGAATCTTTCATCTCAAATGCCAAGTGCCGAGTACCAAGTACCGAGTACTGAGTGCCGAGTACCGAGTGCCGAGTGCCGGGTCTCAGGGTTCGGGTCTCAGTACTCGAGACGAAACTCGAATGTCGAGGACTGAGTACCGACACCTGGCACTCGGCACTTGGTACTCGGCACTCGGCATTTGAGACGAAACCCAGTACTCGGCACTCGGTACTCGATATTCGAGTTTTGTGTGGAATCTTGTCTCAAATGCCGAGTGCCGAGTGCCGAGTGCTGGGTCTCAGTAGTCGGTACTCGACATTCGAGTTTTGTGGAATCTTTCGTCTCACGTGCCGAGTGCCAAGTGCCGAGTACCGAGTGCCGAGTGCCGGGTCTCGGGGTTTGGGTCTCGGTACTCGAGGCGAAACTCGAATGTCGAGTACTGAGTACCGAGACCCGGAACTCGGCACTTGGTACTCGACACTCGGCACTTGAGACGAAAGATTCGACAACACTCGAATGTTGAGTACCGTGACCCGAACCCCGAGACCCGGCACTCGGAACTCAGTGACTCAATCAAAGGACTGGCAGAGGTTACATTCATTCAAAACTTGTATATACATCTACCACTATGCAATTATGTAGCCATGTCAACCTCCCCAGAAGACTCTTCAAGCTTCCCCTCCACCTCAACATCCATGTTGCTGGAAGAGTCATATTCTGGGACAAGGTTGCTTGGATCACCTGGGTCCACAACGTCGCCGGATGCATCTGGATCCTCTGGATGAATGACTTGGTTGTAGTCGAACAGGAGACCCTCAATGGCAGAGGCATCCGGGAATGTCGGGGCTGCGGGTGTGGTAGCCATAGTTTCCATACTGAGATCAATCAGAGGAGGGAGCGCGGATTCTGGGGGTGACATGGTGTGGGGGCCAGATTGATCAAGCAACAAGGATGTTGCAGGGGCAGGAGTGTCTGGAAGTGGGAATGAGGGGTGCCGGTCGATGATTTCGCGCCTAAGGCCTTCATGGAGGCATTGCAGGGTATCAATCTTACCATCCTGCTCTGCCACACGAGCCTCGAGAAGAGCGATTCGAGCTGCGCCATCTCGAATTGCAATGGACATGGCATGGAGATCCAGCATGGGCAACCCGAGCGCTGCAGCAGGGACTGCCAACCTGGAAGATGGAAGTGCTACAAGGGAAACTTAAGGTCAGACGGTGAAGAATGAAAAACTCGGGTGACTTACAAGCTGGTGCAGGTGCAGGTGCAGGTGCCTTGACAGCAGTGATGGTCTTGCTGCAACCACACGTCTGGGTCTTGGGAGTGGTCACAGCAGTGACACTGGAAGTTCTGGCCAGTCCACGAGACTGACTGCGAGTTCAGGCCCTGGACTGGGAGGCACAGGACACTTTGGAGGGGGCAGGAGTTTGGGACGCAGGGGGAGCCTTGGAGGGAGTCTTGGACAAAGCCCTGGATGGTGTTCGGGACCTCGCCTTCCGGGTAGTAGAGGAAGCACGAATGCGAGGAGGCGGGGATCCCATAGTTGCGGGGGTGCACTTGATCTTCTTTGTTGTGCAGTAGATGCACGACATACACGGAGCCCCGGTCCTCTTGTCTGACCGAGTTGCGCAAGGCCATTTTTGCTTGTGGCAAGCATAGCATGGGTTGTTCTGTTGGTTGTATTAGTGTATGGACCCACTTGATATATTTAAAAGTACTCACTGGTCCGGGAATGAGAATGTCAACTGCAGGGATGACTGGGGGTGCCTGCACCGGAGGTTCGGGAGTTGGCTGGGCGGGCTCAACAACTGCTTTGTGACTGCTGGCAATCACCTGGTATAATGTAAGCAAACGCCCAAGTCCTGGACGAATAAATGACACTTACTGTGGCAGGGCCAAAAGGTTTCTTCTTGGGTACCCAGGGCGAGCGAGGCGAATCAGGGGTCCTTGCGACAATTGTGGAGAGCCGGGGGAGGACGATCTCTGGCACTCCACCCGAAAGTGGCTACACAAAAATGAGAGACAAAAAACAAATGAACAAGACGACATACCTGCATAACCGAGTCTTCATCATCTTCTGACTCCACGATGGGCTTGGACTTCACAACGTGAGCAGACCTCTGACGCTTGCGAGTCTTCATCGCGGATTTTGGGGGTTGGGAGGAGGATCCAGAAATCAAGGGGGACTTCCTCTTCTTACTCCCTTCTGCCTCAGGATCCAGGTCAGCGAAGACGGCCTTACCTTTCCCCTTGTCCTGGGACTCAGTGGTGGGGTTGGTGGAAGGGCCGGCGACATTGCCAGCAGGGATGGCTGGGGAGGGAAGATTGACAGGAATCGGACCTGTGGATGGGGGGGCAGCAGTTGGGAGATCGAAGGTCTGGTCACCTAAGGCGTTCCAGGCGAGGACCTTGGGGTGCCAGGGGTGCCTCAGAATGCGAGGATCATCATACCCGATGGAGTGCCAGTCAGGCCAGACCTTGGGAACCATGTTCCGGATGCGCTGAAGCTCTTTGGAGCACGAAATGATGAGGCCGGGAATAGGACCAACCCCGGACCCATGCTCCTTGGCTACATCAGACTACCTAGATGTTAGAAAAGAAAAAGCACCAAAATAAAATACATACCACCAGTGTAGCAACCTGTTCTCCCAACGCCACATGGCTGGGACCCGGGGGAATCTGCCGGGCGGCACTGATGATGGCCATGATCTGGGCAGTGGATGCCTTCAGATGGGTCAAAGAGTCATCAACTGGAGTGGACATGATGAGTGGGTTGAGAGATTTAAAGATCTTGAAATCAGATTGAAATCAGTTATCAGAAAGATGAAGTTTCAAAACAAACAAGACATTTGATGGGCGATCCACAAAATCGTTGATTGTTTGTGTTTGTTTGGTCGTGGTTCAACTTTTGGTAATCGCCGGCTGTGTGTTGAACTTCGAAGTTTTTTAGATCATCAGTTAATCAGTCCACCAATTCTCCACACATGAGTTCCCATCCAGCTGTTAGATTTAATGACCCCCCAGTGACCGACTATAATTCTATGGATGTGGATGACTCATCTATGGGCCAGGTATCACTAGGTATGTTGTATTCTTATCATGCCTTATCTATTCACTGGGCATCCCTTAGATGACTTAGATGACTTATACCTTGGGCTGGATGATGACATAGAATATGGTTCTACGTCATCCAGACCCCCGGATGCATCGGCTGCAATACCCGGTATGACTATACATTCCTTATCATCGGGGATCCCCATGCATGCTAACTTCACCCTTGAAGATCAATCACATCTGGGTCAAGGTGATGATTCCAGCTGTCTCATTGATCCAGACTTGTACCTCGGGCCTGAGGATGATGTCATTGAGGTTGATGAGTTGCTGGATTCTGCCGATCCTCCCACTTTTGCTCCGGCCACCTCAGAGGTGTCTATTTCATGTGGGTCATTCATTCCAGACCATTATTGATACTTATCCTATCTCCCAAGCTGACATATCATCTACCGAACCTCGTGCAGACCAGCCGGAGCTCGATATCGAGGATGTACGTTTGATGGTCTGGGAGCTCCATCCTTTCGGACAATACCAACACCCAGCATGTGAGTATCTCAAAGCAGAGCATTTATATTTTTGCTAATCTTTCCGGAAGACCAATCCCTCCAAGATCGACTACTTGATTACAAACGCCATATTGGAGGTCTTCCTGACCCTTCCATCCAACAACTAATCGAGGCCGAGCAACCATTCCGAACTGCTTTGGCAGAAACATCCGACAAGCTGAAAAAAGCTGATGCAGACCTGCAGAGGTTGCAAAGAGTTGAACAGATGAGCATTGAAATGCTCAAGGTAGTAGATTCCATGATTGAACACTTTGAAGAACAAATGACCATGTAAATTACTGTATTGCAACCTCTGAAGTTTCATTGACATGCCCACATCATGTACACTACTGAATTGTTCAATACATGTCCCCGGGTGTCAAACGGGACTCGATACACAATGGTTGGGAGTCAATAATCGGGACTCAACACTTGGCACTCAACGTTCGGGACTTGATTTTCGATGTTCGGGACTCACCGCTTGATAGTTGGGACTCGGTGTTTAAAGAATCTCAGGCTTCGGGTTTCGGGACTCGAGGTTTGATAGTCGGCATTCGATGGCCGGGACTCGATGCTCGCGACTCGATGGCCAGGACTCAATAATTGATGTTAGACGTTAGGATTACCATCCTTGATATTCAGTAGTCGGGACTCGGCATATAATATTAGGTCAGATATATGATAGTTCCACATTGACATTTAAATACAAGCAGGTAAAGGCAGGCAGTTTATGATCAGTCCATTACTTCTTTCCCCTTGCTCTCGTCACTCGAGGCCTTGTGTCCAATGGCTGTTGTGTTGACTTACTCCAGGTTGTCCTTGCCGATGGCTCAATCACCGCTTTCTTTCCCCGCATGTTCTTTGGCGCCGGCGACCTATTGACTCTTTCAGTTGCACCATCCTCCTGAACATGTCCAGTGACTTGCTCAGTCAGTCCAGTCAGGAGGTTGCCCATTTGCGATGTCAGCAGCGCACCAGTCTTCCCTGCATTGACTGGGCGAGGCGTTGGAATTGCCCGTGGGACGGCTGTCCCTTCATGTGCTGTCGAAGGACCAGGCTCCGTTCTGGGTCTCTTTTGCGGGGATCTACCTTCCTCTGTGTCATCATCAGCATCATCCTCCATGTGATGAGTGTTGCCCTCGGGATTGCTCTCTGGATCACTCTCATGATCGGTCTCGGGATCACTGTCAGTTTCGGTCGCCGAAATCCGAGGCCTTCGGATCATAACTCATCTGACTTTATGAGTCCAATGAGAAGGCGAATTCCCAGATACAACCGAGGCTACCATGTCCCCATCTCTGTTCTTCCATGCTTTGAACAGGAATGTCGGACCTTCGCCTTTCTCCTGCTGAGCATACCAGAAATTCAGTAAGGCGGTTGTGTCCCAATGTTGCAACTTCGAAGGCTCCTTCAAGTCCACATCCGCCGGAACATACTTTCTTGCCACAAAGTCAGCCTGACTTTGTACGATGGCGCTCCATGGCACAACTGCCTTCTCAATCCCGGAACAGATACCTGCATAAATGCATTCAACAAATGTTTGGGTGTTGCGACGATGGACTCACAATAGTGCAATGTGAGAAATGCTCTCACGATGGTTTTCTTCTCCTCGAGTTTAGTTTTGGTGATGTCGGGAAGCACCGGCATCCCATCCCCGTCGATTTCGAGTTCGAAAGCAGGCTTCTTGATTCTCTTTCGACCTCCCTTCACCTGTCGCCTGCCATCTCGTGCCCCGGCACCTATCATGATGAAGTTCAACAAATTAATTCCAGTAGCCGGTGATCAAGCACTCACCGAATTGTTCCTGCGCGTACTCCTGCCAAACTGGCTCGATGTCCTCCCAATCCTTCGTCTTCATGAAACTTTCCCCATCTCCTAATGCCTCATTATCATCGTGCCTGCATGAAATGTATTGAGATTGAAGATCTCTGAAGATCTTTGATGACCAAATTGACTTACATCCCGAACAGAACCTCTCCCTGTTCATTCTTCCACGCCGACATCACAAACACTCTCATCCCGCATTGCCTCCACATCTCCTTCGAAAAGTGCTCCATATACGCCAATCCCTTCTTACGAGCCACTTGTGCTTGTATCTTGGCAGGAGGAAAGTTGTTGGACCATTCTTCAGCTGTGTCTTTCACCTTCTCCAACTCATCGTTGGACAATTCAGCCATGACTCTTTTTACAGCCGCCTGATAATGCTTGAACATATCGGGACCTCCTGGCTTTGCCCCAGACTCATCCTCAATCCTCTTCAGCACCTCCTCCCGTTTCTGCTGGTAGATCACCTGCCTAGGAGTCCATTTCCTCCCATACTTTATCATGTCCTTCCTTTCCTTCTTTTTCTTGTTGTTGAACAACCATGTCTTGTACATCTGAGAGTTCATGGAAGAATAAGATGTTAAAATTTTAGTTTTGAATGAAGCATGGATGAATCACCTGCTTCCTCTTCTTCCATTGTGCTTGATCGACCTTGGGAGCAAATAGCCTGGCAGCCCTAGCTATGGCAGTGAAAACGGCCCTCTTCTCATTCCTTTTCGCCGAAGTCCACTCAGGAAGGTAGTTCTTCAACTGCGAAATTTCATTATCCGTGAGCTTCTGTGTCTGTGGTTGATGTGCCCTATGCCTTCCAGAAGTGGAAGTCAACTGAGTGGAATGACCTGATCTTGCCATCGTGAATGAGATTGCAGAAAGGGCTGAGGATGAGCAAGGTGGAAGTAATAATGGTGACAAGTTTAACTTTGAGCAATGCCTAACAGTTGGTTAATCAACCCATATTGGACGCAATTCCATTGTTGGAAATGAATTTGTAATGACACATCCAGACTGCATAACATCACATTGCAATAACAATTTATTCACATTCCTGAGCTGATGCTTGGCTTGCAGCCTTAGAAAATAACATGAAGATAGGTAGATGCACCCCACTGCAAAAATCCCACAGGGTTGAAGCAAGGGGCAGCAGAGGTAGGAAAACTTGGGTCAAGGTCCCACTTGCAAGCACAAAAAGACGTGCCTACAGGTCCATGCCTAGCTCTCCCCCAGAATCACCAACAATTCGGCCTGTTGAGGCACCACCTCTTTGGGAAGACATTCCTGGCAACACTTACGAGCAAGACCAAGGCTCATTTGAGCCTTTGCAACTCCCAAAAACCATGGCAAGTTCATGTAAAATGTTGCATTGCAATTCAAATGATAGCTAAGTATAACAAATGCAGAGTCAGAATGACTACCTCAGGCAATGGCTGCCAAGGCAGGAATCATATCTGCATCACCTCCTCGATCGAGAAGCTCCACCAGAAGATAGGAGATGCATTGTCTGCGACCAGGATGGGGTCTACAAATGTCAAGATTGTCTTGGGGAGCCACTCTATTGCACTGGCTGTTGCAGAAGTCAACATCTTTGCAATCCCTTCCACTGGATCAGTCAATGGAACGGTCAATTCTTCGAGCAAAGTTGTCTCGCTCACGTCGGACTCATCATACACCTCGGTCATGAGGGCAAACAATGTTCCATACTTACAGATAAGTGGGATTTCTTCGAAGAAGACGAACCGGAAGACCAGCTTGAGCCTGAAGATCTACCATCTGTGTCGGGACCCGAGTTCCAGCCAAAGGAAAACACCATGGTCATCATTGACAAGTCCAGAGTTCATCGCCTCTGGGTTCAATGCTGCGAGTGTCCAAATGCCATGAGTCCAGACCTTCAAATGTTTCGACATGGATTTTTCCCCACTTCATTTAACAAGCCGAAGACTGTGTTCACCTTCAGGGTTCTCGATGATTTTCTATTGGACAACCTTGAATGTGGGACCTCAGCGATGAACTATTACAGCAAGCTCCGGCGAATGACCTCGAGCATGTTTCCACACCTTGTACCGGTAATGCTATATCTCTCATCTCAAGGACAATATTTTGACAAAGAATGTGGCAAGGACTGATATCGAGAGCTCATGAGAGTCGCCCAACAGTCCAGGCAGTTGAAGACGATGAAATGGCATGGCTTTGGCCATTGTTCCGACAGCCTGAATGCAGGAGATCTCGCATTATTTTGCCCGGCATGTCCTCAGCCTGGGATTAATGTGTCCTTGTCAGGGGATGAATCACTTGATGAGTGAGTCTTCCTCAATACTGAAGTCACCGCAGCGATAATAACAACTCCAAGGTGGAAATACACCCGGTCATTTGTTATGGACGGAAATTTCAAAGCCGAACACCTGCATCCCATGAAGCCATTTGATGAAGTTTGGCTGTTGGATGGGTTGGGATTCATGGTGGGAAAGGACAGGTATAAAACGCATCTTGCAGAGGCTGCCGACACTTTAGAAAAATCAAGCTGCAACAATCACCGGGCAGTAAATCAAGCAAATGCGGCTCGGCACAAGCTGGAATCCACGGGCATCGGGGGAGTAGCCTGTGCTCGACACGGTTGCATTGTTCCTCACTTGATGGTAGATTTTCAGAAAGGCGAAAGGCAAGCCGACCCAGCCATTCGACATTCACGAGTTAACCATGCATCATTCGCAGACAAATGAACATGGACTATGCCCTTTGTGAGGCTGCCCAGCACAACATGGAAGGCATCACCAGGGTGGTCACCTTCTATGATATCAACTGTCAATACAACAAGCACTTTCAGGTTCGGGTGGATCGAAGCCGATTTCTCGAAATGGTTCTGGAATTGACCATCATTCCCGGAATCGGGTTGTGGCACATCCACGGACATCAGGACAGCTGCTATGTCCGTTATGCATCGAATTTTATCAAAGGCATCGGTCGGATCGATGGAGAGATCATGGAGACCCTATGGTCATGTCTCAACCGATGATCCGCATGAAAAGGACCCTTTGCCGAAAATACAAACAGGCGAAGAATGGCATCACCGAAAGTGAAACGGCTTTCGACAGACTCGATGAAGCAGCACCCAGGGATTCAAAGACAGAGTGGTTAGCCAGGGAGAGGATCGCTCAGTCCGGCAGAATAAGTGATCCTGCGGCTATGGATGTATATGAGATTAATATCAAGAAGGGTTAGTTGACTTTGTCTCCATCAAAGTCCAAATTAATTTTGCGCTCAGCACCAAGCAAAAAGGAGATCGAGCTTAGACTACTAGAGGAGGGCAATGCCCGAAATGCAGCACCTGCTCGCAGATCTGTGGTGACATGGATATCAATAGGGTTGGCGATTGAAGAGGCTCAAATCGCATTGCTCATCAAGGTCTGAAGAATTGGTAGAAGAACTACCGAGACACAGAGGTTAGACATCACCCGGCAACGCGATCGTCTCCAAGGCCAGATCGATGGATTCACTCGGTCTGCTATTACACATCTCGGAGAGGGATTTGATGCAGATGACGATCCCAAAGACATGAACTTAGACATTCTTGATGATCTCGATGATGACTTGGCAGACTTCACCGAGACATCTGACACATGGGCAAACTCCCCCGAGCTCACTGTAATCCCATTGCCATCAAACCTCAGGGTAGATCGATGCAGACGCTGCATGGCAGACAATCTCATTCCGCTGGAGATGTCTCTTCATGAAGGGCAGGCCAATGACTCCCTTCACAACCTCCGAATTCACTTGTGCAACAAGGCGATTCTGTTTCGAACAACAGTTAGGCAAGCCAAATCCCAGGCCCTGAAAACTCGAGCTTGGTCCCAGGTGACTTCAGTGCAGCAGGCAATGTCCCTCCATGCCAGTATATATATGAAGACGAGGAAGCAAATGATGCAACTGGAGCCAGGGCAAGACCAGGTTCATAAATACAAATCCCTGCTTCACGAGCGGCTCAAAATCAGCACTGCCGTCGGCAATCCAAATGCCCAGGGTCAGCGAAACAAGTCCCTTGCTTGGTTCTGGTCAGTCGAAGTCGACCTTGGGGGTCCCGATCACTCATGGAATGAGGAATGTGAGTTCGGGCATGCTTGACGTGTCCTGCGCTCAGCTGACGGACCTGTCCGAAGTTTACTGAGTTCATTGGCTCAGGGCAAAGGCACTAAGGGATCGATGGAAGGAAGAAATGATGTTGGTCCAATTGGAGATGGATTGGACATGTAACTTTTTCTTGTGGAAAGCAACCCAATGGGGTGACAGGATGCGCAAATCATTGGTGAAACACCTTCCGGGTCATGCATGCTACTCGGGAAGGCAATCCCAAATGTATTCATTGCTTGCACAGGATGCCCAGGCAGCATTTCAAGACGTGAAGAGCGGGTTTATAGAGGCTCGAGATGAATGAATTTTTTTGCCAAAGATATGAAACAGCTACTTCGACCCAAACATTTTAGTCCCGGGAATTGGCCGGGTCGACCCATGTCGGAGTTTGAAATTTTTTATCAATCAACCAGTGGCTCATATCTTCACTTCCAAATCAACTGCCATTGTCATTGTCATTTCCAGCTTCAAAATCCTGCATTCACCATGTCTGTATTGCATACTCCTCCCACATCCCCTTCTGATTCTCAGACTTCCGGCAATGGGTTCCGACCCCTCACACTCACTCAGGCAGATATTGCAGCTACAATGTCAATGGCTGCATCTCGCATCCGAGCGTCCATCTCTCAATATCAGATGGAGGCTGCCCACACCGAGGAGCCTTCTGCTGCTCGGATCATGCACTTTAAAGCCGGGCTGCAATGGGAGATAGCTGTAAGAGACTCATGACTGTGGTGGTAAATGCTGACATTTCCAACAGACTTTTGTGACTCCCATCCTGCAGTACTCAGCTGCAAGGAACATCATTTTCGTTGTTCCGAGCCCGGTTGCTCATATTCTTCAGTTGATTCCCGAGCTCACCTGGAACATGGTTCTGGACCACATCTTTTCATCCCACCTATGCCAGTTTCAAGATGTTGCAGATCTGGGGGATCCCTCCCGCATTGTATCCACCTATGGTGCTCAATGGTGGACTGGACCAACTGCCATCCCGAACGAATTATGGCCATGGGATCAGGTATTCGCTAATTGTGTCTGTCACTACCAGCACTGGCTAGTAAGACTTTACAGAATTTCCTTGAGTGATGACTAATCCTTTCTAGTCTGGCATTGAGGACGAACGTCTTGTTGTTCCCGAGCAGGTGGATGAAAGCTCGGTTGCAACACTGAAGGCACTGAAGTGGATGAGGGAACGCCTCCTGACAGTGATTGAGGATCAACAAGCTGGCATCCGTGAAAAGATGGCAGAGATTCAGATGTACACCACTGTCCTAACCAAATTGAAACCAAGGGGACCAGAGTAGTTCTAATGCTTCAGTTCACAATGTTGAAGTCTAAATTCTGTACATGATGCAATCAGCACTGAAAATTACATAATGACTTTCAAATACCTGACCTATTGCTATATGCAGAGTCCTGCATACCAAATATCAAGTCCCGAACATAGAGTCCCAAATTTCGAGGCCCAAATATCGAGACCCGAAGTTGTCTCCACTATCAACCATCAAGTCCCAACTACCGAGTCTTGAAACCCGAGTCCCGACAATCGAGTCCAGAAACCCGAACCCCAACCATTGAGTCCCGACAATCAAGTCTCGATTCCCGAATATCGACACCCGAACAGTACTGAGTCCCGAGTAGCATAGAGTCCCGAGCACCGAGTGCCGACACCCGACACCCAACACCCACGAGCACCGAGCACCGAGTACCGAGCACTGAGCACCGAGCACTGACTGCCGACTACCAAGCACCAAGTCCCGAGTCCCGAGTATCGAGTCCCGACACCCAACACCTGGAATTCAGCACTCAGGCACTCGAGACTAATGATTGGAAACAACAAAACAAAATTCGAAACTCGAAAGTACTGACTATCGAATACCGAGCACCGAGCACCAACTACTGACTACCGACTAACGAATACCGAGCACTGAGTACCGAGCACCAACTACTGAGTACTGAGTACCGAGCACCGACTACCGAGTACCAAGCACTGAGCACCAACTACCGACTACCGAGCACCGAGTCCCAAGTCCCAAATATCAAGTCCCGAAACCCGAAACCCGGAGACCCGAAACCCATATCTTGAGGATAGAGTGCCTGATATCTAGTATCGTGTATTTGAAGGTGGGTACTAACATGGGTCACTACCTTTTCTACTTCTTCCAATCCAACCTTGCCCATCCACATGACGGAATCCCGGCATAAATATGAACAGCATCCCTCATATACCATGCCCAGGCAATCCGATCCCCTTCCACTGCATGAACCCCATGTCTGACAATCCTTCCCGAAAATGCAATCATGCACCCCGGATCGTACATGAACTCCAGCTGAAGGCTTGGCATACTCATCTGAGCATTAGAATAATTCCCAACACTAGTGAGAATATCGAAGCATTCGGGAATCAATGAGTGGTCTCGGTGATTCGGGGTTTCCCGATTGCATATGACAGTGAGGCTGTTAAACACCGTTGCCCAGTACTGGAGAGTCTCTGACATCTTCGGCAGTTCCTTGCTTCGTGCCTTTTCTCCGAGGCTCGCAAAGGCTTGCAACCCTGCCCAGTACTGCTCAGGATGCATCACTCTGAGTGCCGCTGTGGCAATGGCTGCTGGCCTCGCAATGGCTTTCAGGATGTTCTCAGAGGATGGTCCCTTCAATGATGCAGATACCTCCGGATCGGACTGATTCTATGGGATTGGTGAGTTTCACTACCGAGATTGCCATCTCATCAGATCCTACCTCGTGCCCCTGTTGAAACCACGCCGGAGATAAATTAACACATCCGGGTGTTAGAACATCATTTTCCGAGCTTGGTGTGAGCCACTGTTGATTAGTACGCCAAATCCCATCGAGCTTGATGCTTTTTTCGAGCATGGGAGCTAGCAAATCAGAGGCCGCCCAAATTTCCTTCTGTACGTACCATTTGATGTTCAATATCCATCCAGTAACAATATATATAACACACCTGGGTGGCATCGGTCAAGGCGTCTGGGAGGTACCATGCGATGATGACACTGGATGCATCAAGAATTGTTGCGGGTATGTTGATCAACTTTATGCCCTCATGGCCGGGAGGACACCTCTCAAGCAACTTTGCCTCTCTCTCTTCATTATGCCCTGTGTCCTTCGGGGAGATCAATTTGCTATATCTTGCAATATCGATCGGCATCCAAACTGTGTTGAAGCAATTTGACTGATAAAATGAAATTTCCGAACCTGCAGTAAGACTCACTGGGATTTTTATATGCCTTTATGAGCTGATGAACCAATTGATCACAAGCCATCACCAGATCAGTGTCTAGTTTCAGAGAAGGTATAACTGGGTCTCCTCCTGTCTTCTCTGCATTGAATTTCTGTTCCGTGTAATCACATGCCACATGAGTGACAGTCAGGGCCCAAGTGCGCCAGAGGGTTATTTCATCATCGGAAGTGGAAGAAACATCCATGATTGAATTGATCTTGTGAGATCAGAAGCTGAATCCTGAATGTCTGCACTTTGGTGTTAAAGGGGGTGGAGATAGAGAGGATCAGATAAGGGAGCCTTTGATGATCTTAGCTTTCAAAGATCTATTATCTATTATCATCTATTGCTCAATGAAATACCAGATGATTGGAGGTCTGTTGGATGTCAGATATTTGTTTGTCAAGACCCAGGCCTTGGATCTCGGTACACCTCTCTCAATTTTCGATACCTGGGACTCCATAGTCGGAACTTGAGTCTCAAATCTCAGGTGTCGGGTGTCGGGTGTCGGGACTTGATTCGGGACTCGTTGGTCGGGACTCAATACTCGATTGTCAGGATTCAATGGTCGGGCATCGGGTTTCAGGACTCAAATCTCGGGCTTAGGGACTCGGGTTTCAAGACTCAGTAGTCGGGACTCGATGGTCGATTTTCGGGATTCGATAGTCGGGGCTTGGATATCGGTACACTTCACTCGATTTTTGGTAGTCGGAACTTGGCATTTGGCATTTGGTAGGCTTGGATGATGTTGGCTTTCAAAGATCTATTATCATCCATTGCTTGGAAGTGTGCTGGACATCACATATTCGTTTCTCGAGACCCGGGTCTTGGAACTTGGTACCCTTCGCTCGAGTTTCCACTTCACCCCTTTGCAAAGCTCCGTGCCATACCACATCATTAGATGACTTTGAATTATTACCTCCTTTGATTTGGATGATATACAACTAGCTGAGCTCCATGTCTACAATTATCATTCTCCTGGGCCCACCCGTCCATATTATATACCCCCACGTCGGCCTACCCATCTATGCAATATATGTCTACTGTCGGCCCACCCGTATATAATAAATCTTTCACCACTCCCTCGGCCCACCCATCTACAAAATAATATTAATTCGTCGGCCCACCTGTCTAATATGATATATATCTGGGCCCACCCGTCTGTGATAACAAGCACCCTTGATATACCCGGCTATTTGATACATATCTACCTTGGTACACCCACCTACATAATATCCAACTACCTCGGCCGATCTGTCTATTGAAAATTCATGTCCATCGGCCCACCCATCTACTTCACATATTCCCCACCTGGGCCCACCCGTCTCCATCGGGAATAATAACACTCCTGGCCCATCCATCACAGTCGAGGACATATCTACCATCGGCCCATGGTCCACTGGCCCGTATCATACAGTATATTATGCATGTCTGTTCACCCGTATAATACAGAGATATGTTACTGCAATATGTGTCCATGGGAGGTGCTACTTACACTGACATTCTTTCAATTGCCCAAATGTTGCAGATAGTGTTGCCACAGCTCCGGCTTATGGCCGATTCAAGCTGTGGCCAGAGCTATATATAGTCGAGTCGTTGATGTAGTTCTGGCTTATATAATATATGGCCCAGCCCGGCTAAACTAATTATAAATTCAAAATTTCTAAATTCTAATGAATAATTGAACATTAGTGCTGGAGAAGGAGCTGTACTTTGCCATCAATCGATTATCATACTAAGTCACTACTTCTTGAATCAACATACTGCAATGAGTCCCCTCGTCAAAGTAAGCGACCCTGCTTGGTGCTGATGTTTGATCAATGTGCTAAAACAAAAATCAGTGTGATTGTCACATTCATCACTTATGAAAGAAACGCAAGCAAGAAAGAGTGAACTCAAGGAAAGTAAAGATTGCTTTGCAAAGACCCAGATCAGGGGTCAAAAGGCCTCCGAAATGGCGATGTTGGGTGCTGACAGTGTTGTGTTGCAAGGTGTAGGAGGTGAATTCCTGAAAATTACCTTCACTGCTCTCATCAAACATCTCAACAACAGGGTGCAGTGGTGGCTTCTGGGGTTGTGTTTGTCGGTCCAGCAGTTCGCTATCTTGCGGAGTGACTCAAATCTGGAGAAATTTGGCATAGCCAGAGTAGACAATGAAGGAGGCTTGTGCAATCTAGGGTCACCAGGTGGATGCTATGTGGACTGTGATTAGCATTAGCACACAATCCAAATTAATGCAGTACCTCGTCAATGTACACCTAAACATATCTCATCAGAATGGAATTCAGTAATGATAGTGATATGCTCATTGCTTTTGAGGACTTCCTCCAGTTTACCATCTTTCAAGATAAAGGCGTCATTGTGCTTGCTTCCAGGAACCTCTGTTCCTCTGAAGCCAGAGCCAACCTCGAAAGCTTTTGTGGCAGGAATTGACATCATAGCTTGCGCAAGTTTCACTTCAAATTTGTCGAACACTGTATGGCTGTTGGCTACTTCCATGTGATCGCCGAGGTCAACGAAGTACCTTTTATTGATCTGAATTATGTCCTTCTTGTCAAACTGAACCCCGACCATGACACAAGCGAGAAAAGTGCAGTTGGCTATGATTTGATTTGACGGAAGGGATGGAGAGGATAGCAGTTTGGATATCACTGCTATAGCGAATTTTCTTACAGATTCTTCCACTTGCTCGGTGACAAAGTGATAAGGAAGAACATGTAACAACTGCCCAAGGGCAGGAATGGAGTCGGTGTCTGGAATAAGGAAGGATACACCTTCTGGAGAACAAAATTTTGGAGTTGTGGCAACAACCATGTGGTTGGCTATGCCACTATCCAATGTACCAGATAAGACATCATCATCTTGTGTCTCCCAGCCAAAAAAATTACTATGACCAGGATATGCAAGATCTAGGGGCCCTTCAACCTGCAGAATAAAGCAGGTAGCCGCGATAAATACTTCAGGATCCGTAGATATCTCTAGCAGCCACTTGATGCTATGTGTTTTGAGATTGCTGGTGAGGGAAAGGGTACCCTGATTCTTTGCCAAAACTTCCAGATCCTGGTTCAGTGGTTGTGCCTCTGAGTCTATAACATTTATCAAAGAGCATGGAACCTATGCAGCCCATTGTGAAGCACAGCGGATAACAGCTCAAGAGAGCATTGTGCGAATTCGCCACTAGCACATGCCAGCACGTAGCTGCAGCAAGTATGTTAAAGTCCAGTAAACTGACAGGAGAATCACTAACCCTTTGATACTAATAACAAATCCATCCGCTAGTTGGGAAGGAATGCTGAAGATGGTATGTTTCGACACCTCATGAAAATGTATTTGAGACAGAAGGTCATCGATACATGTGATGGATATTTAAATCCTTATAACTTGAATTAGCCATCCATGCACTTTGATGGAGATAGATGTACTAGAAGGGTGGTTCAAGCAGAGGTGACGAGCTGCTTGCTTCCTGGATGTGGATTGTCATCATCTGTGATCAAAAAACACGTTTTGAAGCTGTCTTTGGTGAAGATGTGTGTGGGTCTTTTTTTTCTTCACTTGTTACTCATTTGCAACCTCAGCATGGTGGAACGACACCATGGGGAACTCAAACTCACCTGTAAGTTGTCCAAGGGCATCTATCAAGCAACCAAATGCATGCAAAAGATTCTGTCAAGATCAGCTGCCTCATAGTGCATGAAGAACCTCACATGATTGCGGAGCACATGGACAAGAGATAAGATCTTCAGTTCCCTGAGAGGTCACATCTGCAATCATCTTGGACAAGTTCAATCTTTGAGACATCGCCGTTGGTTTGAAGTAATTTGTGGCTATCAGAACAATTTCTGTGGCCATTGGTATCAGGTCGAGGACAACATAACATTTTCAACAGAAACATTCGACTTAGTGAGATTCAATGCTGAAACATAGCAATTGTGATTGACGAACCTCTCAAACCGACTCTTGTACAAACCCTCACTCAAGCCCTGAACATCTGATGTTAGAAATCTAAAGGGAAAAAGTCAACAGTTAAAATCAGACAGTGTATGACAAGGGGTACGTAGTGGTACACAATATTATGAATGAGGCATAAAAGAATGTTAGCAATAGAGAGTAGGGATATCAGGAATGTCATCACATTCATCTGCTGCTGGTACTTCTGGCAGATGACAAAATTTCATCCTGGCACATGTCATCCCACTTACACATACACTCCAATTGGGTGTAATACTCCATCTCCTGCTCTGATGCTGACCATCCTTTCGTGAAATTGAGTCGCTCCTTCTTCAACAAAAACTTTAGCATTTGGAGGATCTCCATGAGAGCAGGGCTGAGGTAATTTCTCTTCTTCATGCAGAGGCCTGGATCGGAAGGTAGTCCATTGCAAGCTTGTAGATGGTAGGAAAGAGGGATTTCGAGCTCTGGATGACATATGGTCAATAATAAATGGAAATGGGTGACTCAATGGCAGAAAAAACTTGCCTTCCAAAATGCAAGCACATCCGTCCCATTAGGGCTGAGATGTGACATACTGTAGGCATTAAACTCTTCCTCAACTGTCTGAACACCTTGAAGATGACACAGCAGTAAGTCAATATCAGGAATACCATATAGTTGTGCACCTAGTGTTGTGTTAGTATGTGATTGTTGAGCTGGCGATTCTGCAAGTGGATCTTGAATGGAGCCAGCTCTCTTCTCCTGCAGCTATGGGAGATATTAGCTTGAAGATGTGTCATTTGAGTTCAAGGAAACATACCAGTTTCATGATAAAGTCCCTTGCAGCACAAGCTTTTTCTTCACCCCAGTGGCCATCAATCCACAACAAACGCAGTGTAGGGTCAATGACTATGGAAAGATAATCATGAGAAATTGGTTTGCATCAAGATACACTGGACTCACACATTGCAACTCCATAAGTGTTGGTCTTGCTCATTCTGTGACTGTACTTCTCTGCCCAGGTTAAGCCTATCTCAATCATAGGTGCACAGTGCGTGGCAATCCAGGCTGTCTTTTCCCACTGCTCTATTAAATGTTCTAGAGCAGAAACAGCACCACTCAGCATTGGGGTACTTTCGCTTGACATCAATTGTTGGCAAGCATGTGGTGCCTGATATAAATGTATTAAAATGTATCACGGGTTTGAAACGTAAAGACACTGACTTCTAAGATCACCTCAAAATCTTGCAAGACCTGCCAGTCCATTGGATGCATGGTGTGTTCAGATAAGTTGGTGTTAGCTGCAATGTAGCAACTAATAGCCTGGGTCATTGTGAGTTCATGACAAATGCTATGTGTGAAAGTCTTACTGGCCAAAGCATTCAGAGACAATTGAGCATGACATATGTTGAATCCCATCACGTGGGTTCATCACACAGAAGTTCGACAACTAGGATCTTTCCTTCTAGGAATAGATTTCCTTGGTTGCCGGTCAAGATAGTATTTTGGAAGGCCTCGCGCCATTGGCCTGACATGCACAAGATGTTTGCTCTGCTTGATAGGTTGTGTCATATCCCGTATTCCGGACCTATGTCCGATGATGTTCCCACGCTTTCCGGACGCCTTCCGGATGCACATCCGGACCTCCAGACCCTTATCCATGCCTCCATACCCTTATCCATGACTCTAGACCTCCAGTCCACTATCGGTTTGGATCCGTACACCTTCGTACATCCATATGTCCATACCTCCGGACCTCCGCAGCTTAGCCTGCTTCATCCACCCTTGGTCCACTCGGATCCGAGCTCATTCCACCTGGGACTTTACCTTCCCTAGACTATCGGACTATATCCATGATTCATATCCTAGTCCCGTCTTCACCTAGATCTCCGGATCCGCTCATCTGATATCCAGATGCCTCATCCGATATCTCCAGACCTCCGGATCCGACCTATACTCATATCCGAAGCTCAAACCTTAAATCAGCGTCTATCTCCTTATGGTAATCCCCTTGACTCCGGACTTCGGTTATCTGTGTTTCCGTCTTGCTTATTGATCCTTGTACTCTGTCTCATCTCCGAGTTCATTTACTTATGTTCCGTTCATACTTACCAATCTGTTTCCACATGCTCGTACATAGCATTAGTCTTCAGCTTACTGATCCTCTCGGATCCCTTCCAGTATATAAACCTCTGTACAACTCCTGTAAAGTTTCCTCAGTTCGAATATCAACATAGACTTGCTCTCTCTCGCATCTGTTCTTGGACTTTGGTCCACCTTAGTATTGACTTTCCTTAGGCCTAGGGAATCCTTCCCTAGGCCGACTTTCCGGTCCTCCGGATTTGTCTTCCGTCCCCATCCATGCTTAGGGATTGATTCCCTAAGCCAGACTTTTGCCTTTCTGGCACTTCCTGTCTTTCCGAGACTTCTGTCTACTTCCTGTCAACTCCGTCTCTACTTAAGTGTAGTCTACCTCTGTCTGTTTCTACTCCGGACCTTGTCTGTTGTAGCCATCCTTCTCTTGTCCTAGAATCCTGTCCCCTCCTCCGGTCCTCCTGACCTTCGGACGTCGTAACCTTCGGACGTCGTAACCTTCGGACGTCATAACCTTCGGACGTCGTAACCTTCGGACCTTCGGACCTCCGGACGTCCTGTCCTTCGGACCACTCCTCCTATCCTATCCTGCTTTGGACTCTGTCCTTTGCAGCATATCCCCTATGTGTTTCTATCTAGGGAACTTACCTTGGGAAGTCTCACCTTCGGACCCAATGCAGCGGATGAAACTCCTCCGGAGTTTCCTGTACTCCTCCGGAAGTTTCCCACGCTCATCCGGAAGTCCTCCGGCACTCAACCAGAGTAGCCAGCCTCCGGAAGTCCTTCGGACTTCATCAGATTCCATCCGGACTTCATTCTGAAATTAAGGGCACATACTCGGGTAAGGGGCACAGCGCACGAGCTGAGGCCAAAGCCCTTCGGATCCGATACCTCTTGAGTACGGTCTTAACAGTCGTGCAGTAAAGGCCAGTTGTCAAGATTCATAATATGGGCTATATGCACCTGCAGAGACTCAAGTCTCTACACTGGGACCTTGTTGACTGTGGGTGGACTCTTGCTCAGATGTCCAAAGAGCTCAACCAAAATCCAGAGTTGACACTTACGTTGTTTGGTCCTCCCCCTGGCAGCGGGGGTCTTGGTTCACAACCTGGATTAAGGGTGTCAGTGCCTGCAGATGACATCCCAGATTTCACCATTGAGGAGATGCACCGGAGCTTGTCAAATTCATTGTTGTTGATGACCAAGTGAGTACTTCCTTCTTCTTTACATCATTATTAAATATTTGTCTTTAGGCAATGAACTTGATGGAATGCCCCGAGTTCTGGCAGCTACTCTGACTTCTGCAGAAAGATCTATGGGAGTCTGATATCCCTCATTGGACGAAATTATGTGAGCTAATAATTGAAACTTGGTATGAATATTTCGAAGTTTTGAAGCAAGATCTTGCTGTAAGTGTACGGCCATCACTCTCAAAAAATATCTCATGTTCTTTCAGAAAGCAGAGGGGAAGATATTGTTTACCTCTGACCTCTGGTCAGATGATAACTGCTGTCCATTCCTAGCCTTGACTGCGCACTGGATTGCCCAACAAGAGAGGACCTCAAAGCTCATTTTAAAGGCTGCTGTTATAGCCTTTACCCACATTCCCAGTTCTCATGATGGGATGTCACTTGCCGCAATTATATTAGGGCTCCTGGATCGTGCGGAAGTGACTGACATGGTTAGTGATTTCTGCACCATATAACACATTCTGACTTTGTCTAGATTGGCCATTTTACTCTGGACAATGCACCTAATAATCAGACTGCCATGGTTGAGCTTTCCCACCTACTCTTAGAACACAGCATTGAATTCGATCCTACTGAACGTAAGATACCATGCTTCCCTCATATTATCAACATTTGCATTCAGCATATAATTAATGACTATCATTCCGTGGATCTCTCAAGAGTGCCTGCTCAGTGGCAAGCTCGCAGCACCATCGTCCAAAAGGAGGTGTATTGCAAAGCTGCAAAACTTCAACCTGTTAAGACCATACTCAAGAGGTATCGGATCCGAAGGGCTTTGGCCTCAGCTCGTGCGCTGTGCCCCTTACCCGAGTATGTGCCCTTAATTTCAGAATGAAGTCCGGATGGAATCTGATGAAGTCCGAAGGACTTCCGGAGGCTGGCTACTCTGGTTGAGTGCCGGAGGACTTCCGGATGAGCGTGGGAAACTTCCGGAGGAGTACAGGAAACTCCGGAGGAGTTTCATCCGCTGCATTGGGTCCGAAGGTGAGACTTCCCAAGGTAAGTTCCCTAGATAGAAACACATAGGGGATATGCTGCAAAGGACAGAGTCCAAAGCAGGATAGGATAGGAGGAGTGGTCCGAAGGACAGGACGTCCGGAGGTCCGAAGGTCCGAAGGTTACGACGTCCGAAGGTTATGACGTCCGAAGGTTACGACGTCCGAAGGTTACGACGTCCGAAGGTCAGGAGGACCGGAGGAGGGGACAGGATTCTAGGACAAGAGAAGGATGGCTACAACAGACAAGGTCCGGAGTAGAAACAGACAGAGGTAGACTACACTTAAGTAGAGACGGAGTTGACAGGAAGTAGACAGAAGTCTCGGAAAGACAGGAAGTGCCAGAAAGGCAAAAGTCTGGCTTAGGGAATCAATCCCTAAGCATGGATGGGGACGGAAGACAAATCCGGAGGACCGGAAAGTCGGCCTAGGGAAGGATTCCCTAGGCCTAAGGAAAGTCAATACTAAGGTGGACCAAAGTCCAAGAACAGATGCGAGAGAGAGCAAGTCTATGTTGATATTCGAACTGAGGAAACTTTACAGGAGTTGTACAGAGGTTTATATACTGGAAGGGATCCGAGAGGATCAGTAAGCTGAAGACTAATGCTATGTACGAGCATGTGGAAACAGATTGGTAAGTATGAACGGAACATAAGTAAATGAACTCGGAGATGAGACAGAGTACAAGGATCAATAAGCAAGACGGAAACACAGATAACCGAAGTCCGGAGTCAAGGGGATTACCATAAGGAGATAGACGCTGATTTAAGGTTTGAGCTTCGGATATGAGTATAGGTCGGATCCGGAGGTCTGGAGATATCGGATGAGGCATCTGGATATCAGATGAGCGGATCCGGAGATCTAGGTGAAGACGGGACTAGGATATGAATCATGGATATAGTCCGATAGTCTAGGGAAGGTAAAGTCCCAGGTGGAATGAGCTCGGATCCGAGTGGACCAAGGGTGGATGAAGCAGGCTAAGCTGCGGAGGTCCGGAGGTATGGACATATGGATGTACGAAGGTGTACGGATCCAAACCGATAGTGGACTGGAGGTCTAGAGTCATGGATAAGGGTATGGAGGCATGGATAAGGGTCTGGAGGTCCGGATGTGCATCCGGAAGGCGTCCGGAAAGCGTGGGAACATCATCGGACATAGGTCCGGAATACGGGATATGACAACGACTTGCACCATCATCTGTATTCAACTTCTATCATGTCTCTAGTCATTTCACACACAACATGCCATAGGCGCATTACTTTCCCGCACAATGTGCAGCATTTCCATGCGTGCGCTTAGTGCATTTCTCTCGCACTTGTTGCCCTACTCCATATGCAACTTCTATCATGTCTCCAGCCATTCCACACATCATGCACAGCTCTCCTGTGAAATACGCCATAGGCGCGCTACTTTCCCACACAACGCGCAGCATTCCCGCCCACGCTTAGCGCGTTTCTCACGCGCCTTGCACGCTTTCTTGCGCTTAAGTGCACTGTGTCACACTTCATCCAGGAGCATCCATCCATCGTCCAACCAGTTCCTTGGTACGTCCCTTTTCATTATCTGACCATATTTAGCATATTACACTTTGTATTTCGTTATGGACCCTTACCTTACCTCACTCACACACTTAGAGCGCTCCCTATTCGGCTCTGAGCCCTGGGAGAGCGCTTAGCTAGAACTTACATACTTTCATGTTCGTTTTACAACTTAGCTTCTAGCAGTCACCATCTATCACCAGTTAGTTCCATGCAATGCATGTATCCGTTGTCGTCTTGAGACCCTAGCAGCAGTCTCTAGCTAGTGGCAATATCAGTATCAGTCTTCAGTCACCTTTCCAGTCCTATCATCATCATCATCAGTCATCTCTTCAGTATCAGTTCACATCTTTTTCACTTGTGCACCGCTCACACTACCTTCCTGCGCTTCGCACATTTTCGTGTTTCACTTTCCCGCGTGCGCCTTCAGCCTGTTTCTCGTGCTTTCACCACCATTCACCAGGGTTGATCAGTATCACTTTGTGGGTCCTTGCTTTCTTTGCTTCCCTTAAGGGTCAAACATATCGCACAGCATATCAAGACCCAACATATAGAGAGTGTTTGCTTGTCATCTGACTTGCAGTCACTTTTGTTGTGTTACCCACACCGGTGTGAAAGAGAAATAGTAGCCAGGCTGTTAGCAACTAGCGCTACTTATCCAAATAGGTGCGAGTGTAATATTTGACCCAAGAGGACTGCTAATGAAGCAACTCCCTCCTAATATGCAAGGGGAGCAATAGCATGAAGGGCTTGTAACCTATAGTGACCTAAGACCGAAAACCAATGAATAGTGCTATAGCGATCAGCAACAAGTGAGTTCCAACAGAGAAACGTGCGTATAAGTGAGAAGCGCTATGCAAAGTGTTTTATGCGAACATCCAACTAGTGACAGCGAGAAGAAATCAAAGAGAGTGAAAGCGGAAGTAAGATAAGACAGTGCAAGTGAAATGCCTGATAGCGACTAGATTATAGTGCGACTACCAATAGCGATCCCGACATTGTGAAAGTCAAACTTAAGAGGGATCCTTAGCGACACGCACTTAAAGCAAGTCAAGCGACATGTGATCAGAGAGATTGGCAAGAGCGGTGTGAAAGAGAAATAGCGACTAGGCTGCTAGAAACTAGCACTACTTATCCAAATAGGCACAAGTGTAGTATTCAACCCAAGAGGACTGCTGATGAAGCAACTCCCTACTAATATGCAAGGGGAGCGATAGCGCGAAGGACTTGCTACCTATAGCGACCTAAGACCAAAAATTGATGAGTAGCACTATAGCGATCAGCGACAAGTGAGTTCCGACAGAGAAACGTGCGTATAAGTGAGAAGCGCTATGCAAGTTGTTTTATGTGATAGTGCTATGCGAACGTCCGACTAGCGACAGCGAGAAGAAATCAAGAGAGTGAGAGCGGAAGTAAGATATGATAGTGCAAGTGAAATGCCCGATAGCGACTAGATTATAGTGTGACTACCAATAGCAATCCCGACGTTGTGACAGTCAAACTTATAAGGGATCCTTAGCGACACATGATCAGAGAGAATGGCAAGAGCAGAATCGATTGCACCAAGACTGTGATATAGCGACTAAGGAGACTCCAACACACCAGCAAAGGTCCGGGGAAGGGAAGTATCGTACTGTATGTGCAACGGGTCATTTTATCATACTGCGTAAAAGGTCAGGAATGTGTAGGCGAGAATAGTAGTGACACTGGCGAGGACATGATGTAGCAACAGGTAATAAGACA
Organism: Suillus subluteus; assembly: GCA_016647755.1. Lineage (NCBI taxonomy): Eukaryota > Fungi > Basidiomycota > Agaricomycetes > Boletales > Suillaceae > Suillus > Suillus subluteus. Next base: position 246,461 of record JABBWI010000027.1, on the reverse strand, counting down.
TGCAGTGCTGCGGAACATGAGGATACATGTAATAAGACCTGCGACCGATGAGTAGCGACATTTAAGGAAAAATAATGCACCAGCGGAGGTAGGTGGACATAGGCGGGACATAGGAGGATGGAATACCTAGGCGTCGGACTGGGCAGCGCGCTATGGGAGAAAAGTGGATCCAAAGTGGATAGCTTGGGAACTGAATAGCGCTGGTGACTAGTGGCTTGCTCTTTTCCTCTGGGTAGGGCAAATTATGCCTATGACACTCATATGCGCCTAGCGCTGGTATGATTGTCACATCTGCAGGAGACTCGAATACCGACTGTCCCCAGTCGGTCTCATGTCGCGACTTGGACTTAGCAAAATTTCGTCCATCAATAAGGGCATGAGATTGATGGCAACCCAATATGGAAGTGATGATCGGATAGTGGAAATTTGATAGAAGCGGTGGACACAATCAATGAGCTGGAACAGTGGGTGGAAGTGTAAACATGTGGTGGTCGCGATTGGTGGACTAGAACAATGCAAGGAATAATGGGCACGCGGTGGTCACGAAGGGTGGGTCGGGTTCAATGGAAGTGTGGGCTGGATCACAATTCCCTATAAAAACCCTCTGACCTTTCCTTCTTCTGCTCCTTCATCTCATACTTCCTACCATGTCTTCCTTCACTTTTTCCGAGGTCATCAACCCCAATGTCGACAAGCTTCAGCGGGCCTTCGCTGATCTGTGCCTCAAGTTAGCCCATCTGGTCAAGGCTATCCCTGAGGACCGTCCTGAGCTGATCCAGCGAAAGGAAGAGTGGGTGCGCGACTGGACTAAGCTTGTGGTAAGTTTCTGACTTTTTGCTCTATCCTTTTCTCTGACACTTCCTTATAGCAGGAACTTAGCGACAACACGCTAAACTGCAAGACCTACAACATGAATCTCCCGCTCTCATCGGAAGAGGTCGCTTTGGGTCGCAAGGCAGAAGAAGCTCAAAAGCTCTACTCAGGGCAAGTCCATGCCTACAAGCTCAAGGTACAGCGACTTTGTGGATGAGCAGGTGGCGCTCGAGCAGGAGAAGAGTAAGGAGCAGGAGTTGGAGTCAGAGAAGGGGAAGGAAAAGTCACGCGAGACGGATGAGGTGGATGTTGATGCTGATGCAGAAGGGGAGTTGGATGAAGACGAGGCGGATGTTTGTCCTCCACTGGTCGCTAAGCATGCTGCGACTGTCGGGGTCATGACGGGTAGGAGGAAGGCTTCAGTAAGCGGAACTTTCATCTTATCCTCTTTCCTTGTCTAATCTGGCTTATAGAAGACTCCTCGCACTGTCGCACCTGTGGTGCACCCAAACCCTTGTGCCCGGTGTATCAAGGCCAAAAAGCCTTGTGTTGGTAAGCCAGGCAACTCCTGCGAAACCTGCAAGGAAGCCTGTAAAAAGTGCGAGTATTCGACCCACCAACATGGAGGTAAGTGGTCCCAACTTACTAACACTTTGCAGTTGGAAAGGAGAGGGCTGCTGCTCATGCTGTTGCGGCAAAGGCTGTGGTCAAGGCCCCTTCCGCTCCCGCTCCCAGTTCCTCTGCGGGGCGGGGTGTCCTTATCCGGCATCCCAGGGAAACTCCTGAAGATGCGACTTCCGCTGAGTCAGAAGAGGAGGAAGAGGAGGAGGAGGAGCCGGTAGAGGATTCGCAAAAGTGGAAGTCGCCTGAGAGTCGGGAGGTTGAGTTTGACCTCCTGGCGGATGCTGATGGTAATGAGGAAGACCTCTACCTGGAAGGTAAAGTGCGGGCGCTATATGCCAAGATGTTGACTATGCAAGGGATGCTAATGGAGATGATGACAGAAGTGGATTCCCTGGCGGTATGCTGCAAGAAGAGGAGGAGAATCCAGTAGATAGTGCTCCTGCAGATCGCATGTTTGGACATTTGTTGGCGCGCTAATGTACAATGTAGCTTAGAGTGATAGCACTGGAATAGAATTGTCAGTGTAGACTCGTGTCTCTGCAGGTGCATATGGGCCAATTTCGCGCCTTTTCATTGATGCACCCACTATCCTTGCAATGCGCTTCAAACCTGACTTCTACGCTACGCGCGCTTTGGCGCGTACCAGCGCGTTTGGGTGCATTATGGTGCACTTTGTCGCACTTCCTTAGGATCCGTCGCCTGTCCTCTGCATGTCCCGTCCTAGTCCTCCAAGGTCCATTGGTGTGTTTTTCCTTCATCAGAACTCATGCTCCATCACGCAGGCACTAATACTTATCATCATATTTCGTTATGGGCCCTGACTTACCTCACCACTTACCTTAGTACTTCCTATTTGGTTCCGGGCCCTGGGAACTCACTTAGCGTACCTACACGTCCACATACTGCAGTCACTTTACCCTTGATAAATACATACAACTAATGTTGAAATATCCATGTTCTACACATGCCAGCCAATGTGGGCCCATCAATGTATTGTTGTGATACATACAGGTGGGCCCATGCCAAGTATGTATGTGATACCAACAGTGGGCCCATAGTATGTGGTATAGTAGATAAGTGTACACTTTCCTATTGCATTTGGTAGGTATTGTGTGGTGGGTAGTGTATGAAATATATGCCTGATATGAACAGGTCGACCGAGTGGGCAGTGGTACTGATATATACACATGGGCCGACACCCCTATGTCAAGTGTGTATGTGATACCAACAGTGGGCCCATAGTGTGGTATAGTAGATAAGTGTACACTTTCCTATTGCATTTGGTAGGTATTGTGTGGTAGGTAGTGTATGAAATATGTGCCCGATATGAACAGGTCGGCCGAGTGGGCAGTGGTACCGATATATACAAATGGGCCGACGCCCAAAGCATATAGATGTGTCATGGACACTGCTCTGTCAATGGATCGGTCTTACAAATATACTTGCCCATGATAGACTCGGGAAGTCGGTCAATTGGTCGGTCAAATATGTGAACATTGGGTCTGTCCCCCGAGTCACTTGTGCAAAATATACTTGTCAGGACTATGTTGGTCAAGTATGAGGCGGTCGGTCAATAGCTCAGTCATATGTGATGTATGAGAGACATGGTCGGTGGTAATGGAATGGCTTACATAATATACTGGCTGCATGATAGATGAGGTGGTCGGTTGGTCGGTCAGTCAAAACATGTCGGGTCAAATATGATGCATCATGTACTAGCTTACAACATATACCTCTGTGAAGATAGACAGGGTAATCGGTCAATAGCTCGGTCATATGTGATGCACAAGAGACATGGTCGGTGGTAATGGAATGGCTTACAGAATATACTGGCGGCATGATAGATGAGGTGGTCGGTTGGTTGGTTGGTTGGTTGGTTGGTTGGTTGGTTGGTTGGTTGGTTGGTTGGTCGGTTGGTCGGTTGGTCGGTTGGTCGGTCAAAACATGTCGGGTCAAATATGATGCATCATGTAATAGCTTACAACATATACCTCTGTGATGATAGACAGGATAGTCAGGTAATAGCTTGGTCATATGCAATGTAAGAGACATGGTCGGTCAAATACAATATATTACCGAAGGGTAATTGCTACTTGGAATCACACAATCAATCACATTCAATCCAGGCCAAATCAATTTCATTCAATTCATGTAGACAACAGTATCTAACTGATGTGTGCTACATAAGGGTATATTTGTGATCAAGGGAGGGAGGAAGTAGTAGAAGCAGGGCATGAAACACTCAAATCACATTGGATGGGGGGAGCAGATGAAGGACTGGCCTGCACTGACTCAGATGATGGTTGCCCACTGGTGAATGTGCTGCCTTGCACATCAGGGAGACTGAATGGGCGAGATGCTGAGGGTTGACCAACGGCGACAGAATCAGCATTGGGAGCAACCGAAGGGCCAAACACACCAGTCAAGTATTTGAGGCCCATTACTGTGGCCGTGGAAGCACCAGTCGGGCCAATCGCTGGTGGTGGGAAGGATGTGTTCAGGACCGAGCGTTCCTGCCTCATTTTCTCCACCATGTTGGCAAGACCATTTACTACATCCACCGTGGCATTGAAGCTCAGTTGGACGTCGGAAAACTTGGCCCACATAGAGGAGATGTGGGAGTCGAAGTCCTGCTCCATGGCATCCACCCTAGCGAGGGTGTTGCGGTTGGCCATTTCCATGGCAGCGACTCTAGCCACCAGAGAGACCACACAATCATGGATAGTCGGTTCGGCTGACGAGGTGGTTGGTTTGGCCGCAGGAGCAGGTGGTGGTGGTGGTGGTGGTAGGATGTGCATTTCATTGGTGACCTCCTGCCAATGGCCAGCAGGAAAGTCTTTTGCCGACACCATGGCTGCCGGCTGATCGACGGTCTCACTTGGCGTCACCACAGCGACATCAGTCTGCTGCTCGGTATTGGCCGTATGAGACATAGGGACGTCTTCATCAGCCTCAACAGCGACATCTAAAATCCAGTTCAATATTGTTGACCTTTACAAAAAAAAGGTGACTCACCCTCATCATCCATGGCATCCGCAGATTCTACCACAGGCGTTGGTTGACGTGCACGGGAGGTTGCCCTTGTCGCCCTGGACTGCGGTTTGGATGTTGAGGCGAGTGGGGCCTTTGACCAAGGACGTGATGACCGCACCGGCTCGGCCATTTCTGGGAGCTTGTGATGGACCGGTCGGTCGCATTTCACCTTCATCTTGTAGCACCTGGCACAAGACTTGGTGATTTGGCCCTTGTGGCCGAGGGCAGCGAGACATTCGAAAAGGCCAGAACACCTCTTACAGGGTGGATCATACTAATTAATCATTAGTAACCAGTCATGTATAGAACCGGCAAAACTCACCACATCACCCTTGGCGATCGTCACGGCCCGTTCCTTCTCCTTCTCCTTCTCCTTTCCCTTACCCTTCAGCGTCGGTCAGCCAATACGCTCCTTGGTGTCGGCCTGGACATCGTTGAGTGGTGATGACTGAGGCGACGAGGTGAATCTCACCTGTTTCACCTTCTTGGCGGGGGCTGGAGTCTGAGGCACCGCCACCATAGATGGCTAAGGTGCTGTGAGTGATAGAGTAGAAAAAAATGAATTAGAGGCGTACCTTTACCACGATGATGGTCCCGCCCAGCTGGCCATCATCATCTTCGGTGTCAGAGATGATGGCCTTGGACATGATCTTACGCTTCTTGCGTGACATGTCGCCCGACTCATCCTCCCTGGCTTGCCGAGTCCCCCGAACCAGCTGCTTCCCCTTATCGGCCGTCGGCTTGGCAGCCTCGACAGGCAGTGAGTCGATCAGTGGGACCGACATCACCTTGGGAGCTGGGGGCGGGACTGGGACTGGGAGTGGGGTTGGCACTGGCGCCAGTGCCGGTGCAGCTATCACAATGTTAGCAAAATAGTGCATTGAGAAAGAGGAACACTCACCAAGCCCTTGTGTCTTGGCGAAGAAGGGGTGTGATTCCATGCGGGAATCATCCTCCCGCACACGTTCCCATTGGGGGACATGACCGACGTTCATTGTCGCATGAACTTCAGCGGCTGCAGAGAGCAGCAACGGCAGAACGACCGACACATTCCTGCTGTGTTGCTGGAGTGCTTGTGACTTTATAGATGTGAGTATCTTGCAAGGAAAGAAAGAAAGAAAGAAAGACTTACTACTAGCTTGGCAACTTCATGTGCCCGGTCAACCACCACCCGGCCATCTGATTGAAAGAGTTTGATGCGGGCAAGGTGTGAACGCAATGATTTGTCGGCAACCAACAAGGCATCGTTGGATTGTTGGGCAGACATGATGATGATAATGGTGGTGGTGGTGGTGGAGGTGGTGTCGATGATGATGATGATGATGATGATGATGATGATGATGATGATGATGATGATGTGAATGTATGGAGATGAGAAGGACGGATGTCGACACAGTTACATAGGGAATGACTAGCTGTGGCCTTTGATGTGGACTTAGCAACAGCCAATGCAAATTGAAGTTGTGCCACCGCCGTGATTAGCCGAAATGAAATGTGGATGCAACAATTGACACCGCCGGGATTCGCTGAGTTGTGGCCTCGGTGGTCTAGTCACCCATTGTCGTATATATACTCCCAACTACAACCATTGCAAGTACATGGATTCTCGTGAAAATTTCATTGACAAAGCTAGGAGACTACAGGACGAGCGGATCAAAAGCAACAGCAATTTCTTTCTCACGTGGGACCAGTGGGTGCCACCAAAGTTAGGCCTGATTCGATCATTTCCACAGGAAAACCTTCCTGTTGGGTTCAAATACTCATTTCAGCCAAACCGTTCGCCACCAACTCGCGTACCCAAGAACAACAGGATGAAAGTCACACCATTAACCATGCCAGTCAGGAAGAAAACCAATGATGCACTTGCCAAAAAACATTTCGGCAAAGAAGGTAAGTGTCTTATGATATTGACCTGATGTTTATTAATATTTGACAATCATAGTTTTTGATATGTGCTGGAGCACTGAAGCTGAGCCAGAGACATCGGTGGAAACACCGACTGCATCATCATTGGCCGAACCCCAGTACAGCGGTCAAAGTAAGTTCATGTCATCTTCTATTGTCAATCTCATGGACATGTACTAATACATTGTTATTCTAGCGTTTGAGATGTGCTGGGACGTCGAAAATGATCCAGCGCCCACCATCAATGCACCAGTCAGTGCACTGGTCAATGCACCGGTCAATGCACCAGTCAATGCACCGGTCAATGCACCAGCCAAAGCATCATCGGCCAACACAGACTATGGTGGCCAAGGTAAGTCTTGTGCCAGTCGCATAGCTTGAGTCATTGCTCACAGGTATATTAGATTACAATATGTGTTGGGACCCCGATACTCCTCCAGCCGCAGGTCTATATGACCTTTGTTGGGATGAGCCAAGCTCATCAAAGGTAGGCTCGGTCCCTGCAATCACTGTAGAAGCAGCTACACCACCGGCTGCCACTACGTATGATGTTTGCTGGGATGAGGACCCTCAGTCGACAATGGCCGATTTAGGCCACCCATATGACGTGTGTTGGGATGACCCACCAGCAACCTTGGCCGCAGGATACCAAGGTGAGTGTTGGTGGTTCGTGTCGGTCGCTTGGACTCATTTGCAGGTGGTTTTGACATGTGCTGGGGAGATGCCAAATTAGGTGGAGATGGTGACCGTGAAGGTCATCTTACTGCGGCACCCACCACAGGCTCTGTTAACTCAGGTCGGTCGGGCGTTTTGACATGGCACAGATGATGCTAACTGTTACATGCAGGTGTGAACCACTCAGAATCATCTGGGAGTCAAGATATTCGGGCATCACTGGCACCCTCTTCAGCACCAAGCGAAGGCTCGGCAATAGCAAAGGTTGAAGCTGGGGAGGCATTGCTGTGCCGAGCCAACAACCGGCTGGACAGACTTCACACCATCCTGAGTAAGTTAATGGTTTCCCCGCCCGTTGCTGTCATAATGTTGACCACCATTGTAAAGGAGATAATGAAAATGAGGCTGTCACAGAGATCATCCGTGCCAACCAGGGCTTGCTCACAAATTATCAAAATGCCCGCAACCAATATGTTACCGCCACCAATGATATGGCCAAGATTCAACACATGTTGCAAATGTTCAGGCAGATTGATGATCCACTGACTGTCTTGGAGCTAGGTAGGAAGAAAACAGGCGGCTGACAATGATATATGCATAGTGTAGTGTAGTGTAGTGTATGTAACATGTAACAATAACAAATGTGTACTTACAAGTGATGACCGATGACCGACAATGACCAATGACCAATGACCAATGACCAATCCAAGTTCGCCGAATTAGATGTAGTCAGTATACCTCTTGGGCTTTTGCCGAGTGCGTGTCATGCGTGTATTCCCAGCATTGCTCCTGGTTCCTTTTGCTGGTGCATCAGAGGGAACACCGGGGGCAAATCTGGCCGACTTGGCCTTCCTCAGCTCATGCTCTCTGGTGGCCGGCACATTCTTTGGCTGCTTTTCTTGCACCACAGGAGATACATCTCTGGCAGCCCTTGTCCTTATCAATGCTGGTGGCTGTACCATCGGCGGTGCATGAAGGTGTTCCAGACCTCGGCGAGTTTCTATACCCTGGCGAGTTGACCTTGGGCCGAAGGAGTGGGTAACACGGCTGGCTTGAGTGGACTGATCTGATTCCTCAGTTACATGAGGTACAGAAATAATGGTCTTTGCTGTAGGAGGTGTTCGGTGATGGGAGACCGATGGTTGGTCTTTATGACCTCTGGTGCGCTTTCCAAAGCTCTTTGGCACTGGTCGGTCATCAGACCGGTTGGTGTCTTCAGCATTTGCGTGGCGGTGTAGGTGTTGTTGGACCGCTGGCGGAGATGCCTCTGCTTCGGTCTTTTCACATTCTTCCTCGGTCGAACTGATGTAGGGTCACTTGGTGGAACTCAGCTGCCCTTTGGGAATTGAGGTTAGTGACAATGTTGTGGTTGCCAATGGCTTTCTTGTTGGCCTTGCACTGGTACTCTCATCATCGGCATCACCATCAGATTCATCCTCGGCAACAGGAGAACACATTCTGCCCTTTTCATCCATCCAGGCTTTGAATTTGAAGGTTGGTCCAACCTGGGTTTCCTGTCGGTCCCACCAAAAGTCCAAGATTGCATTGGCATCAGTGCGGAGCATTTTGGATGGCTCCAAGATCTTGGTATCATCAGGTAGGTATGTGCTGGACATAAATCTGGACTGCCCCTTCATGATGTCGCTCCAGGGCACCAGGACCTTGGGCTTTCCACAACATGTTCCTGTTCCAGCTGGCGTCAGATGATGAAATGGGTATTGGTCATCTGGCTTACTGTAATGAATGGTAAGGAATGACCGAATCATTGCCTTCTTGGTCTCGAGGGATAAATCGTCCATCTCGGGCAACATCAGCAAACCCGAACAGTCCAGCTTGAATTCATGGTATGGTTTTGGGACCCGCCGAGTGCCTCCGAGCAGTGTGGTGTCCTGGTCTTGATCATGGTCTTGGAGACATGGATTGAATACAAGTCTTTCTGAAAGGACTGGAGACTCACCAAATGCATCGCCAATGAATTCTTCCCATACTGGTAGGATGGCCTGCCAGTCCTTGCCTTTCATGAAGCTAGATCCCTTACCAAACTCATTGAAGTCAAACCTGCAATAACCAAAGTAAGCACAATGACCGACTGACCGACCGACCGACTGACCGACTGACCGACCGACCGACCGATGAGTGACTGGAAGAACTCACCCAGATGTAAGCAGCCCCCCCTTCTCATCCATCCAGGAACCCAAAACAAAGACTCTCATACTGGCCTGAGTAAACATTTCTTTGGCAAAGTTCTTGACCATTTTTTTGCCCTTCTTCCTAGCTGTCTTGGCCTGGACAGCGGCATCGGGGGCTTGATTTGTCCACTGATCGGCCTTTGCCTCAGCTTCCTGCAACTCCTTTTTGTCCAGCTGGTGCATGATTGCCGTCATGGTCGGCTGATACCTCCTCAGTACTTCCTTGTGAGCAGGCTTCTCTCCAGTCTTTTCCTCAATTTCTTCCCAAATTTGCTGAAGAATCTCGGCCTTGCACTCTTCCTCAATGACTTGCCGTGCTGTCCATTTCTTTTTTGGCTTGGTGGGTGCTTTGGAATTGGTCTGGACCTTCTTGTGATTGTGGAACCACTGTCGGTATGTCTGTCCAGGGTGACTGAAATGCAGCATGACTTGGTGTCAAAGACTAAACACTTACATATTTCCTCTCCTTCAACAGCTCTTTGTCCATCTTTGGAGCCAAGACCTTGGCCTCCCTGGCGGCTGCTTTGAATATCAGTTGTCATTCCTTCCCACTTGCCTTCTCCCAATCCTCAATATGGGACTGCAGAGCGGTGGTCTCTCGGTCATTCAACCAAGGCTGAACACCTCTACTCCTCTTTGTCCGAGCCATGTCACAGCAGGTATGTAGGAGAAAAGGACCTGAAAAGAGGAGACCGTTGATACGGTGGATGGAATGAACGAAAAAAAATGCAGATGTGTCCTGTGAGTAATGAGTGACATACCCGATGTCATAAGTGCATGTAAGGGTTATATTGTGCCGAATAGTAAGAGCACCATTGCTACAAGACTTATTGAGCAGTGTAGATGCATGTGTGGGTCTGCAGAGTAGAATCAGAGGTCATAAAGTGCTCTAGACATACCGGCGATCATATACTTATTAATTGTGCCGTCAGTATCACTCCTGATGATGCAAAGAGATCAAAGTGACTATTACAACGGATGCATTGCATCTGACAGTCACATGTAAGCACCAAACTGTCCAATAGTCTAAGCATATTGTTTGAAACAACTCATCCACACAACAACAGCACATCTGTGTTACATGGTCAAGTCAAAGCCACAGGCCTGGAGTCCGCCAAAGACATCCTCATTGGTTAGATGGGAGCACAAAAGAACTTCTCGAGGAGATACAGGACAATTTGTCAAAGCTCAACGTTACAACAAAACATCTTCCATTAATTCATCACCCAGGAAATCGCCTAGCAAGCAAGGATCCACCAGAGGACATCATGCCGAGGGTGACTATGAGCACCATGATCTTGGAGAAATCAACTTGGAGCCTTGTAGACTTCGCAAGTCCATGGCAAGCTCATCATTCATTCATCTGGTCTCATTGTCTGACACCGAGTATCAAGAGTCAAAATGACTATCTACGTGAGTGGCAGTACAAGACCGAGGACTACTTGGACTTGCTCCTTCGGTGAGAGGGTCCACCATCCAACAGGACTTGCTCTGTCTGCCCAAAGGACGGAGTCTACAGATGTCATGGCTGTATGGGTGAGCCGCTCTTCTGCACTCATTGCTGTAGGACGGTTCACAGCTGCATGCCATTCCATCGGATCAGTCAATGGACTGGGGGATTCTTCAAGGACACTTCCTTGACCAAGATAGGGCTGGAAATTCACCTCGGTCACCAAGGAAAGCCTTGCCCAGAAGTGACCGATGATTGGTACAACACAGATGATGAAGGAGACAATTTTGCTGAAGGCCAGTGGGTACCTTTGGTCAATGACCCCTGGACGACTACAGTGGTGGATACATCAGGCGTCCACTCCCTAATGATTAGATTCTGTTGGTGCACCAGTGCACTTGGTCCCAACATGCAACTATTTGAAATCGGCCTCTTCCCAGCATCTTTCACTTCGCCGAAGACAGCGTTCACATTTGCAGTGTTGGACGACTTCCTGTTGGATAACCTGGAATGTGGGACGTCGGCAATGAACTACTATAGCAAATTAAGGCGAATCACTTCAAGCGTATTTCCGCATCTGGTTCCAGTAAGTGGCATTGATGTGCTTGATTGCATCGCTCACAATGTCCAAAAGGACCGATACAGAGAATTGATGAGGGTGGGCAGGCAGTGGAGACAGCTGAAACAGCTCAAGTGGCATGGGTTCAGCCATGAGAAGCAAAAGCCAAAGGCAGGGGAGCTTGCACTGTTCTGTCCTGCATGTCCGCAGGCCAGGGTAAACATCAATTTGGCAGAAAGGAATGTGTCCAATCCTGCATGGCTATATTCGAAATCCTTGGTGATGGATGGCAACTTCAAGGCCAAGCACATGTTTCCGGCGAATCCGACCGATGAGGTGGCATTGACCGATGGCCTTGGATTTATGGTCGGCGATGGCCGATACAAACTGCATCTCGCCGAGGCACAGGATATTGTACATCGGTCGGACTGCAACAACCACCGAGCAGTCAATCAGGCGAACACTTCACGTCACAATCTTGAAGCAACTGGGATTGGCGGTTGTGCATGCGCTAGACATGGGTGTTTTGTACCTCATTCAATGGTGGACTTTCAAAAGGGGGAAAGGTTCGCTGATCGATATCTTCATTTGCCCGATGTGAACTGATTTATCGGTCGGTCAAAGGCAGATGAACATGGATTATGCGCTGTGTCAAGCTCTGGGGTACAACACCGATGGGATCGACCGGGCGTTGACATTCATTGACATCAATTGTCAATACCACAAGCATCTCCACCGGCGGGTTGAGGAGTCACCTTATCTTGACCTTCTGTGAGGCATGGAGGTAATCCCTGGCATCGGTCTCTGGCATGTCCATGGCCATCAAGACAAATGCTATGTACGGTATGCATCCAACTTCATCACCGGCACTGCCAGGATCGATGGTGAAATCATGGAGACCCTGTGGGCACCCTTGAACATCATATCACCGTCGGCGAGAGGAATGTCCACCCCCCACCGAAAGGAGTGTTTGGATTTTCAAATGAACGACTGTAATTTTATGAAGATGATACAGATGAGTGAGCCAGATCATTTGACCGAAAGTGCAAATCTAAATACAGATAGGCAAATTCCTTTGCCGAAAATTCAAGGAGGCCGTGCAGGGAGTCCGAGACAGCCAACACGCATTTGACTGATTGAGTGAGACCGCCGATGATGATACCCTTGTCAAATGGGAAGCAGAGGCTGCCGCCGCTCAGGATGACCGACTCAAAAATCCCAGCGCCATGGATATATATGAAGTTAAAATGACAAAAGGTCTGTGGCAATATAATAACAATTTACTATATGCTCATGTTGATCTGCAAAGCACCGACAAGAAAACAACAAGAGTTGCATCTGTTGACCCGACAGGCGAGATGGCCGGCCGGTGAGATCCATCGCGGTGCTGCCACATGGCTGGCATCTGGAATAACACTGGAGGAGGCGCAAGTTGTGCTCCTCATTGATGTGAAGAAACTTGGAAGGCGGCCGACCGATGCTCAGAAGCTGGCGATAGCTCGGCGCCACGACAGACTGCAAGGTCAAATAGATGAATTCGTCAGGGTCACAGTGACATTTCTCGGCGATCAACTGGATGAATATGATAAGTTGGACCTCATGACCATGATGTTGGATGCTGCAGAACTGGATTCTGCTGGGTCATCATCTGACGATCCTGATCGGCCGGACGACAAAGACCAATATGATACGCCAGTCAAGTTCACTCCCGAGACCCTGGTGATTCCACTGCCATCGAACATAGGGATTGAAAGATGCGCCGAGTGGGGCGTCACCGACCTGGTGCTCCAAGAAATATCATTGAGAGAAGGTCAAGCCAATGATGCATTGCATGCCATCAGGGTTAACTTGGCTGACAAGGCTGTTCTCTTCCGCACCACGGTGCGGTCGGCGAAGTCACAAGCTCGGTCAACTCGTGCATGGGCCCGGGTGCACTCGGTGGACAAGATCCTTCACTTAAATGTACAGATGTACTCCAAATGTCGCAGCCAACTCATTCACCTTGGCGCCGATGACTTACTGGTGAAGCTTCGGCCATTGGAGAAGGCCGACCTAAAGGCTACTACGGTGATGGCAGACCCAAATGCTCGCAGTCAAAGGAATAGCACATTGGCTTGGTTCTGGTCCATTGATGTTCAAGGAGATTCCACCAGCAATGACTGGATGAATGAATGTATGTATGCTCATTGCCTATGTACCTGTACCTCTCCGATGTCAATATTTTTTGCACTACAGTTTACTGTGTCCATTGGCTTAGAACGCTGGCACTGCATGATAGATGAGCAGAGGAGCTGCTGCTGGTTGGTCGGGAAATGATATGGATGGTTGATTTTTTTCTTCACAAATCACAACGATGGGTGGGCCGAATGCAAGAGGCCGATGCAAACCAGAAGGTCGGTCATCGGTGCTATGCGGCCCGCCAGGCTCAAATTTATCTCCGACTCTCACAGCAAGCCCAAGATAGCTTTGAAAGGACAAAGGGGATGGCGAGGGTGGCAGAGTGACCGGGGTCTACAGTGCCACAACCACATTCGGGCGGTGGTAAGTGCCATAGTGGGCCACAGTGGATTAGTCAATTATATATAACCTTGTGATTCCGCATTTATTACACACAACTTGTCCTTGCTCCAACCATCATGTCCAATTCATCAAAATATGATTTGACTGAATTTACAATCTTGGATGCTACCAACATCCTAGAGTACGCCACTTCTCGTTTTGCGGCCATCTGGATTGCCTGTGACCGAAGCCACATGCCTCAATCGCCGGCTTACAAAGCCAGCTTCGTCCAGCACCTTCAATGGGAGGTAGATGTAAGTTCTTCAGCCATTGGCTGTGTCAGTCGGTCGGTGTCATGTAATAACCAATCCATCCTTCAGTCATTTGTCTTCCCATACATCAACATATGCATGGTGTTCAATACTCACCCGACCATGACCGACCTCCTCCGCAGCATCCTCAGCAGATTCAGCCATCTCCAAACCAGGAACATCACTGGTGAGCAGTTCTACGCCAAATTCTTCGCGCACTGTTCCCCTCATGACCCTGAACTGAGATCTACTCACAGAGTAGTTCTCAAATATGCTCACAATTGGTGGAAGGATCGTTTCGATACCTTGGGATTCACCTTGCCGTCCTTAGATGTCAATGAAGTCTTGGATATGATGGCAGATCACTTTGAGCAACTGGTCGGTCATTTCTCTTGTATGCTCAACTGCTACTGATTCTCATTTGTAGCCTATGGGAGCAATGCTTCTGCCCGGCCCTGCAGTCGCCGGTCAAGTGGAAGGTGATCCCCTCCTCAATCAAATTCTAGCAGTGAAGGCCCGCGTCCAACATCTCGGCGATTCATTGGAAAAGATGTTGCAGGAGAAGACCATGATGGCCGCAGCAGCCGCATCATCCATGTCCGAACTTGAAGGGCCCATGGATGAGCTGGAGGAAGTGCTCTTAACCTCCCGCTGGCCATGAGTCAGCTACTAGTTATTGCACCAGTAATATTGTGTATTATACCGGAAATATGAATAGTATTACCTAATGTGATTTGGTCAGTGTATTTGAGCCATCGGTCTCTTATTTTTGTTGTTCCCCAGTCATGACTGCAGTTCCGGCCAACTGTGGACTGTATACCACATGCATTGCTAGCGAGTTTGTGAAACAGCTGTTTGATTGCAATGTAGCTGGCAATGCACAGTCAATCTCACCTCCCTTGACAATTGATGTGCCAACCATGCTTGCTTGTCAGCATCTGGCCCGGGTGCTTGCTGATGCCTATTCAAACCCAAGTAGGCCATTCCTACCATTCACTCGGTCGTTGCCTGACCCATATCAGTCCAACTTGATCTTGATATGATTAGGTACAATGAAGCCCTCCATAAACGCTCTACCAGGATGGTTGCAACACATGAAGATTCCCTGCTTGAAAAATTTCCTCATGGGCAAGAACGTTTGCTGGAGAAGCCCTCGGTCATTTTGGACTCGGCTGGTCGCATTATCTTGTGGTACCTTCCAGATGCCATTAGCCCATGGATTCAAGTGAGCTGATTATTATGACCCATCGGCCGACTGATTCGCTGACCTAACAGGCCGAGATGGAAGACGCTACAATTGGTATGGGGTCCCTTCTGATGAAAAGCATGACCAGTGGTCTGGACACCCAGTGGAGAACATTCCCCAGTAATTTTCATGCGAGCGACCGACACCAATTGACCCCAGGATGTATCAATTTAGCCCCTTGTTGGTTTATGCAAGGCCGGGAGGTCAGTCTGCTTCTCCACCGGAATGCTAATGTTTATGTAGAAATTTTAGCCACATGGATTACCACCGGCCGATGGATTCACCCCCAAGGTGTCGGCCGCCCTGAAAGGGAAAGGTGGTCCCAAGATTATAATATCTATGCAGCGCGCCGCACTACTGGCCTCGGCTGCTCTTAGGGTGATGCATCCAAAGTTGTATTGGGCGTCGGTTGCTACACATATCAAACTTGCCCGATGGGCAGTAGAACGTGGCCTCAGTGATATGAGCACTTGCCTGCAATTTTGGGCCTCGGTGTTTAATTGTGCAGCTGTAATTTGCAACAGACAATGTCCTCTTCACCGAGATCCAAGTTCTACTCCCAAAGGGTTTGATGTCATGAGCAGTGTCGGCCATTATTGTAACGGGCTCATGACATTATCTAACCTTGGTATTCGGTTGCAATATAACTCAGGCGCTATGGTCGGCTGCTCTGGCCACTTTGTCAGGCATGGTGTCACATACACCGGCGATCACATTGTGTGGGCTTGGTTCATCCGTGACAGCCTTCAGAATTTCGTGGGGACACCTCGGCCATCGTACGCAACTTACATGGGTGTAGATTAAGATATTTCTGTCTTGGCTTACATAGCGCAGTGATAGTATGATAACAACCAATGGTTTTATTCAGCAACCAACCAACCGGTCCACCTTATAGCATCATGTATTGAGTTACATATTGGCCCATATGATAACATCAGTTCTGTTGGCCGACCTGATAGCATCAGGTATTCAGTATTCTCGGCCCATATGATAATGTCAGGTATGCAGTTTCATCGGCCGACCTGATGGCATCAGGTATTCAGTATTCTTGGCCCATATGATAACGTCAGGTATGCAGTTTCATCGGCTGACCTGATGGCATCAGGTATACCTTTCCGTCAGCCCATACGACAACATCATGTATTCAGTTTCTTCAGCCCATACATTTGCATCAGTACCATCGGCCGATATGATGGTGTCAGCTATTAATACATACATGATGCCCTCATGTCGGCTGAGTATACTGGATGCCTGATATTATCATATGGGCTGACAAAACAGATATCTGATGCCATCAGGTCGGCCGATAGACCTGATACCATCATGTCGGCCGAGTATACTGGATGCCCGATATTATCATATGGGCCGATAAAACAAATACCTGATGCCATCAGGTCGGCCGATAGACCTGATACCATCATGTTGGCCGAGTATACTGGATGCCTGATATTATCATATGGGCCGACAAAACAAATACCTGATGCCATCAGGTCGGCCGATAGACCTGATACTATCATGTTGGCCGAATATACTAAATGCCTGATATTATTGTATGGGCCGATGGAAATGATTCCTGATGCCATCAGGTCGGCCAATGGTACTGATGAAAATGTATGGGCTGATGAAACTGAATGCCTGATGTTATCGTATGGGCCGATGGAAATGATTCCTGATGCCATCAGGTCGGCCGATGGCACTGATAAAAATGTATGGGCCGACGAAACTGAATACCTGATGTTATCTTATGGGCTGACGAAAAGGTATACCTGATTCCATCAGGTCGGCCGATGTAACTGCCTGATGTTATCACATGGGCCGAGAATACTGAATACCTGATGCTATCAGATCGGCTGATGAAACTGCATATCTGATGCAATCACATCGGCCGAGAACATGAATACCTGTTCATGTCTCTTGGCCCATATGATGGCATCATACCCACAATTGCCAGACCAATCTGCACAGGAACATGTATGCTTCACCCCCATCATCGGCCGGATGAGACACTTGCCATTGGCCGATCGGTACACACAGTAGCTACAGTGTGGGCCCAGCTGACAATATCACACCACCGATTTTACTGGCCCTCGGCTGATATGTTAATGTCGAGCATCCCAATGCATGGGCCCAGCTGTTAAAACCATCACTCCATGAGCCCACCGGCCGAATGTTAAACACAGACATAGATATTCGGTCGGCCAACATCCGCTGGCCTGTGTGGAACAGCATATTTTCAACATTTGCTGCATGCATAATACATGCAATGTGACTGAATGGGCTCACACGTCACCATGTTCGTTTTCCTGTCACTTACTTCCGTTCCACCACCATCTAAGTGTATAGCTGGAATTTCTATCTGAATACACTAGTTTCACTCCAATTGGCGCTTTGACACCCTTAAGTGTCTGCTTCCACATCTATCAAAGTCCTGACTCCCCCCATTGGTTGCCACCTCCACTCGAAGCACTCCATTGTGATCACACGAAGTGCGCTTTGACATTGAAGTGCACATTTCCACACTTTCCGCACTATTAGCGTGTTTAGGCGTGTTTAGCCAGCGCTCTTTGCTTTTGAGTGCATTAATTGCACCAGTGTCCCACTTAGGCCTTGAGACCGAACCACTGGTTATAGACCCCTCACCTTTCACTAGAGGAATCTTTCTCAGTAGCAATCCCCTTGGGACGATTTTCCACTCGTATCCAGAGGAGCACTTGAGAGCACACTTCCCACTCTTCCCCCTTAGCACACAGCTATCATTCCTCACCCTCATCAGGTCGCATGAATATCCTGTGTGATCGCATGTCCTGGTCCAGGTAATCTTGAGTCCTATGTCACATGTCCAAATCCAATGTTCTGATCCTAGCTCCACTGGGTGCCTAAGAGATAAGTAAGGTAAAATGAGCATGCTGTTGCAATGCGGAAGAAGGTGAATTGATACTCTTTGCAGTCAGTACAATTGGTGGGGTACCACCCGACTTGGCTTCTTCGTTGGGCTTCCTTGTCTATTCCTCCTGTCGCTAGAGTGCGCGACTTAATCCCTAAACCATGTCAAAGTGCGTGGTGCGCTGCCTACGCATTCAAAGAGAAGTGTACAGTAATCAAACTTTCACGCGAAATAGTCCAGTCTTTTTGTAGTGTCTGTGTTGCGATATAAAGTCTATGCATGGATGGCGTGTAACATATGTGAGTCTTTTTGAGAGCGGAAGAATGAAACTGAGGCACCGGACTAAACCCGGGGTGGAACTGAGATTACCGTACTGAGAGCAGTATGTTTTTGTGTCTTTGTTTTATGAGAGATAGCGGATGTCAGGAATGGGTATATTGGCGGTATTTGAGGAATGGTTAGCGGGCTATGCATCGAAGTCGAAATCAAGCGCTTTGTCGAGTGGCTCTTCTATGTCTTCGCTTGCTAAGGTATTCAGTGTTTCATCATCTAGACCTGTGATGCTAGTAACTGAGACTTTAGTTTCGCTGCGTGGAAGATAAGGGAGTAGGCGGAATGCTGCATAGTGCAGTCAGGACACAGAACCATCAAGTTCAGCAAGGATGTACGACCCGCCCTTAGTGTGGCGGATGACTATCATAGGTCCAAGATAGTGTGGCTTCGTCTTGCGACTTAGCTCATACTCAACCTTGGAGTTGCGGACTAGGACGAGTGCGCCAGGTGCAAAATCGTAATCTATGATCGAGCGACGATAGCACTGTTCGACGTTGCGGATAGACTGATAGCGGGCCTTGAGTACTTTCTCTTTGATAGTGTTGAGATCTTCTTGTCGCTTCTGCAGTTGTCAGGCTCTCCATGCGACTAGATCTGTCGTTGAAAAGGTGTCTTGGTCGGGTAGCACTACTAGAAATGTCCCTTCAGCAAGGTCAAATGGGAAGATAGACTCGATGCCATGAACCATGAAATAAGGTGTAAGTCCTGTCACTTGATGAACAGTGACGCGCTCTGCCCAAAGTACCGAATGTGCAGACTGGTACCAGTGCACCTCATCCCCATTGCAACTTTTCATGATGGTCTCCTGGACATCATAGTGATGTCGCTCGACTATACCATTAGCTTGAGAGTTGTACGCTGAGATGCAGATCGGGTGAATTCCATAGCATGCTGCTAGTTCATCAGCTGCTGTGCGAAACGCAGGTCCGTTGTTGGTAACGATTTCGGTAATAGGTCCCCATCTGCAAAGAAGTTCCTCGAATAAGAATGCAACAAAGGTTCTGGTATTCTCCTTGCGCAACATGCGCCATTCTGGGTATCCGGTTAGCGCGCAATGTGCATGGACTATTCTGTCGAATCCACCTGCTTTAGGCATCATCATACAATCAATATGCGCTCTCCTGAAAATACTGCCCAGGATCAGGACAGTCAGAGGAATGTGCAACTTGCGACTTTGTCTGACTTGGCATTCGTGACATGTCCTGTTGTACCATTTGATGTCGTCAATAATCATAGACCACCAGAAGTGTAAGAGAAGTCGGGCGTGAATTGAATATACTCCCTTATGTCCAAGGTCGTCATGCGCTTCCTTCAAGATGCAAAAATGTCGTGATTCAGGAATTACTAACTGGTGCTTTCCTTGAGAGTTGCGTCTCCATAACTTCTTGTCGAGGATGAAGTACCGCGCAGCAGATGCAACAAATGACTCATAGTCATCATCCAATAGGTCTGCGGGTCACTTGCAGGTCTCCAAGAAGTGTTGGATCTCAATTAGTCTGGCATCAAGTGCTTGTGTGTTCTCTGAACGGGGGATGGTCGGGCTTGCAGAATCGGGTTCTATGGTGTCTAGGTATGCAATGAGGGCAGGTAAACGGGTCAGCAGGTAAGGTATGGGTGTGGCATATGGGTATCACATGATATCAGCTCCTGCGCCTGCGATAGCGCAACTTCAATCATTCAGAATCTCAATGCCAAAAGAATATGAGCGGTCAAGCCAATCCTCATGATCATCATCCTCGTCGGGATCTTCCTCAGCGGGTGGTCTCCTTGAGAGTCCGTCTGCTCCAGTATGCTTGGTGGCAGGTACATGAACAAGCGCGAAAGAAAATAACAATATACCTGCGATCCACTGATTGATGGTTGCGTTAGGTTGAAGGTCTGGGTTATTGATCATTCTTTTAATATACTTCGCATCAACTTCAACCGTAAGGTTGGCAACACCAAAGATAAAGACGCAAACTGCGCAAAGCGCACAAAATAGACCATAGAGTTCTAGTTTCACTTGAGAGTAGCAACTTTCGACTTCCATGAGGGATATGGACCCGAAGCAGTTTGGATAGCGCTTGCCATCTTCTCCGACTTGAAGGAGGATGAAACCTACAGCGATGGAAGAGGTGTCAACAGCAAGGATAACTTCGCAACCGCACTCATAATCGAGTGGAAGGAGTGCGGGAGACTCTAATATTGAGTCCTTCAGGGTCTGCATAGCTACCTGTTGGTCTTCACCCCATTCGAAGGGTACATCTTTGCAGGTGAGGTTGGTAAGAGGTCGCGCAATCTTGGAGAAGTTCCGAATGAAGATGCGCAAGACTCCGCAAGTACCTAGAAAGCCCCACACTTGCGTAATGGTACGACATTCAGGCCAATCGTGGATCTTTTGCACCTTGGCATCTTCCGGCACTCGCCCTTCAAAGGTACACTTGTGCCCGACTATGATGGCAGTGGGAGCAGCTAGAACAAACTTAGTAGCGGATACAGTTACACCGACATTCTTGAGTCGCTGGAGTATGCAGTTTATGACCACGCAATGCTCCCATATGAAGCAACGTATGCCCGGGTTTAGCGCTATGGTTTCATATGAGCTGTCAGCTCTTTGATACCACGTTTTAACCAACTTGATGGATAAATGGCGACATGAACTCTGGAATTTCGTCCTGTAGAATGAAAGCGGTATCACCTTGGTATACTTGTACCGCATTAGCGTGACCTTGCAGAAGTGTTGTCAACCGATGTGGACCCAACAGTGTTCCAAAGGAAGTGAGGTTGTGTGATTCCTCATGTAGCGCGCGCTGGTCATAACCTGAATATAAGTCCATCATACCATATACTGCATACCCGGCAAAGGATTCAGCTAACTGTTCGACAAAAGGAGGGAGGGATGAGTCTCAGATAGTTACTGCATTCAGCGGTTGAAGATCGTGAACTAGGTGCAAGGATTTTCCATCTTTCTTGACTACGCAGAACCAGTGCGATCAGTATGCAGCGGTAGACGGCTCGTATACACCGGATTGGATCTTTTCTTTGATGATGCGGATAACTTCTCCAAGGGTTGTGGGCGGGATAGGGATATTTCATTGAGACCAAGGAATGTGGGGGATGGTAGGGATTTTGTATGGCGGGAAATATGTTTCACTGAGATGGCTGCACTCGGTCGTGTCCCATGTGAATGCTAATTCATGAATCTGAATGAGCCAGCGTATAAGCTTCAACTCGTCAGGCCATAACCAATTAGCGGGGTCTAAGTCCAATTTGTCCGCTCTTTCTTGAGTGAAGCGGACACCTGGGACGAAATCAGGTGGGTGGGTAGGCAGTGTAGGCATGCCGGCCAAAGGATCGTCGGGTAACCATCGCGTTATTCTATATTCAGGAGGCATAGAAGTTTGTACTGTGCGGACTTTCTTTGCGACTGGCTTGTAAACCAGTGTGCATTGGGTCTTGTCAAAGGAATATACACTGTTAAATGCATCGATGGACGTGCAGTCAATAACTGAGCGGGTAGAGACGAGATGGGTATGTTGCGCTGTGAATAGCGCGGCAGAAAACGAAAATGAGTCATGCTTGCTCCGTAAGAGCAGGTGATGCACGGATGGTGCGAGACAGTAGTTAGAACCAGGAAGTAATGTATTAGGACGTGAAATAAGAGAGAGGGGCGGGTGTGTATGAGTCCATTTGTCTCCTTGCGGTATAAGCGGATCATCGATCATCAAAAACCCTTCTTGCGATCGCTAGGAGGTGGGTGCAACCCTTTTTCGCATTTGGGACATCTCTTTACCCAGCGATTGGTAGGAATGCGGATTACCTTCCCTGAGTTCGGGTTGGTCAGAGTGATGTCTTGCTCCCCATTGGGCAAATCCTCAGTGTGACAGCTGGTAAGTGTGAAGAACGGGTGACCTAGCAAGATCTCGAAGTTAGCAGTCAGAACAACTTGGACCTGGAACAGCATTTCTCCTGCGCCAAAGTCTAGCAGAAGATTCTCTATAATGCCAAGCATCTCGTTGGTAGAGGTATTGACCGATTCCATGACCAGCTTATGGTCGAATCTCAAGGGGATGCCGCCAAGCGACCGCCAAACAGATCGTGGCATTACAATGCACTCGGCGCCCTGATCAAGGACACAGGAAAGAACCTGGCCATGACTCGTAACCACTCTGATACATCGCAATGACTCGAAATGTTCAGCGACGATGCGACCATCGTCGCTCCTTTGCAAACAACCATCGTACTTCCTCAGGAAATCATGCGTTTCGGGTTGGCCGCTCAGCTCATTCACTGATACCGACCCGACAGTAATGCGCTTGGTGGTAGTCATCTCCTTGAGCACTTTGTGAACGTCGGTGGATACTGCGATCAACTCCCGCATGGGTATGCTGATGCTGGAGTCTAGCATTTGGTTGATTACCTTCTTGTCGGCTTCCTTATCTTCTAGCGGGTGGGTATACCTAAACTGTGTAGAGGAGGGATTAGTGGTTGGTGGATCATAGGATGAAGAAGAGGTTGCGGGTTGCGATGATGAGGATGAAGTACTAGGTGTGGATGATGAGCTTGCTGGCATCACCACTACTGTACCTTTGTTAGGCGCACTAGCGGTCTTCAACCCAGATGCCTTAACTTGCAGAGATGCGACTTCCTCAACTGCGTCGGTAGTCTTAGAAGATGGTCCTGGTTTTGGGCATGGCGGAACATTAACACCTTCAAACTGTACATTCTTACCCTTATCCTTGCAGTTAGCGCAATCTGCTTTCACCACTGCAAATGCATCGTGGGCTCGTGTCGCTTCCCTTTCTAGGCAGGCTAGTTCTTCGTCGTCGGAATCGTCATCCTCTATACTGGCACATGTGTGCATGAACACGCAAGGTTCGATGTTGAGAGTCGCTTGAGTAGTGGACTCAGCGCGACAATACATCAGCCCCAATGCCGTCGTGTTAGTACCCGTAGCAGGACCGTCACATAAGAACTTGTCTATGCGCTCTTTGAAAGTACTGTCAGAGAGTCGCCCAGGGATGTTGCTACCATCGGGCATAACAATCCTCTTTTCTTGCATGATGTGGATCTTACCCTCGCTTGCATACTGTTCGCATAACGCGCAGTGGTTCATATAATGATCTCCGCCACAGAAGTAACATGCGTTGTTGCTGTTAGGTCGCGATTGGCTATACTCCCGCTTTACCACAGTTCCGGTGGCGGGTTGCTGAGGTGCAGATAGCTGTGAGTTAGCTGCTGGCGCGCTAGGAGGTGAAATAGCGACTGCTGTATGCGTGATACTTGGTAGCAAAAATACTGCTTCGTTGTATACTTCCTGCAGAGTGTACTGATTGTCGGGATGATGGTTGACAAGCTTGATCTCTAGCCTTCGCTTGATTGCGGCATTGGTCATGGAATGGATACCTTCTAAGAAGTAGCGACCGAGCTCGAGTTCCACTATCCTACTGTTGTCCAGGAGGTATTGCGAAACGTGAAGGAACTTGCGGTAGAACTGACCGAGTTCTTCCTTCGAGTGGATTGGTTTGCGGACTTGTTCTCTGCAAAGGTTTTCCAAATCAGTGCGTGCGTAGCGACGATCGCCTTCGCATCCAGGATACATAGCCTTGATCGGATAGCAGCCTTGATGCGCTGTTCAACGGTGAGACCTGCGTAGTCAGCTAGTAGTTCCACATCTTCAAAGAATGGAATGAGGCGCGTTGATGTGCCATTGAACTTTGGCACAGCGTCGGTTCCTCTAAGAGGCATCTTGAATGGTGTGGAAGACATAATGGCGGGCTGAGCGGGTTGTACAACTGGGGGAAGGGCGGTAGTAAATGGTGCTGTCAAGGAAGATGTGGTATGGATAGCGGGGTCAGGTATGGATAGAGGGAGAGTGTTTAGTCGCTTTCACAAAGACGGGATAGAGCGAGGTATGAAGGAGGTGGGTATGAAGAGGTTCTGCCTTTTGGGTGACTCATCGCGAGGCGGGGTAGAGGGGGTAAGTGATGATGCAGTGGAGGGAGTGTCTACAGTAACGAACGGAACTCGAGGGAGTGGATGGTAATGTGATATTAATTGTCCAAGGGGTTCTTCCTCTTCTTTGGAGGAGTCGTTGGGGTCGGGAGTGAGATGGCAGATAACAGTAGCTTCCGAAGATGAGTGGGATCGCGAGTTGAATGTAGCGCGCTCGACTTCCTCATTGGTGGTTTCTATTACTGAGTAGAAAAAATCTTCTTGCGAGATGTTGCTAAGGTCGCGAGGTCTTCAGGTCTCGGTAGATCTAGGTGGTATGCCTTCCAGCTTCAAATGGCCCCCTCGTGGTGGGCTCCAGTTGTGAAAGAGAAATAGCGACTAGGCTGCTAGAAACTAGCGCTACTTATCCAAATAGGTGCAAGTGTAGTATTCGACCCAAGAGGACTGCTGATGAAGCAACTCCCTACTAATATGCAAGGGGAGCGATAGCATGAAGGACTTGCTACCTATAGCGACCTAAGACCAACAATTGATGAGTAGCACTATAGCGATCAGCGACAAGTGAGTTCCAACAAAGAAATGTGCATATAAGTGAGAAGCGCTATGCAAGTTGTTTTATGCGATAGCGCTATGCGAACGTCCGACTAGTGACAGCGAGAAGAAATCAAGAGAGTGAGAGCGGAAGTAAGATATGATAGTGCAAGTGAAATGCCCGATAGCGACTAGATTATAGTGTGACTACCAATAGCGACTAGATTATAGTGTGACTACCAATAGCAATCCCGATGTTGCGACAGTCAAACTTATAAGGGATCCTTAGCGACACGCGATCAGAGAGAATTGCAAGAGCAGAATCGATTGCACCAAGACTGTGATATAGCGACTAAGGAGACTCCAACACACCAGCAAAGGTCCAGGGAAGGGAAGTATCATACTGTATGTGCAACGGGTCATTTTATCATACTGTGTAAAAGGTCGGGAATGCGTAGGCGAGAATAGTAGCAACACTGGCGAGGACATGATGTAGCAACAGGTAATAAGACATGCAGCGCTGCAGAACACAAGGATACAGGTAATAAGACCTGCGACTGATCAGTAGCAACATTTAAGGACAAATAACGCACCAGTGGAGGTAGGTGGACATAGGCAGGACATGGGAGGACGGAATACCTAGGCATCGGACCGGGCAGTGCGCTATGGGAGAAAGGTGGATCCAAAGTGGATAGCTTGGGAATGATAGTGCTGGTGACTAGCGTCTTACTCATTTCCTCTAGGCAGGGCAAATTATGCCTATGACACTCATATGCGCCTAGCACTGGTATGATTGTCACACTGGACTTCCTTTGCCCCAATCTTCAGTTTATGCTTCTCGAGTTCAGCAATATAAATGCGAAGATGAAACTTAACCACATGGTTGTGGAGAATACCTGTAGCAGTTTGTGCACCATATTCAGCAATGATATATGTAGGATCGTGTTTCTGTAGATCCCTGGTCAAGGTCATAAGAAAGAGAAAGATACAAAGACCCAGAGACAATATTCACCTACAGGGTGAGCATTCACGTTGCCCTGATGCATTTTTGACAAAAAAATGGTGAGCTTCTGATCGAGGCTGTCTTTGTTGAGGCCCCATGGCCAAGGGATTGGATTGGACAGAGTCAAGAGCACTCGCATGGGTTTGAAGTGGGCTAGGGTCCACCTCTACTTGGTCATGGTCCTCTTCCTCATTGACATTGTCAATGGTATTGACTGCTGCACGGCTTGGACCAGCTCTCTGAGCTGTACCATCTTGCTGTTGCCGTCGAGGTCTATGAGGATTCTGAAGAGTAGCAGCAATTACTGCAACAGCAGGGGGAGTAGCAAGGGCAGTGGCGATGGGGGAAGTGATGACAGTGGGAGCAATAGGAGAGGGAACAACGGCAGAAGGAGCAATGGGAGGGGAGGCTGTGGTGACAGGAGCTGCAATTTAGGATGTGTTGGTATTTGGCACACGTTGGCGAGGTGGCATGATTGGAAGTGTTAAGAATTCAGTAAGAGACTTGCTGATCTATATAACTTTTGTCGTGTGAGTTCTGGGGAATGCCAGTGTACACAGCAGCACTGACTCACCTAATATTAACAGGCGGGGTTGAACAAACTTGCATGACTCTAAGACAAGAGTGTCGTGGGGATCTTTCCAACTTAAGATGTTGCCGAGCCTTGTGTTACAAGAACATCGGATCATGTTAGCCCCCTATTCATTTCTCTTACTTTGTACTTACTATGCCATTCCACTTCGAATGCATGGCTCATCTAGATTGCTGTGCACATTTTACCATTACCATTGTCTTGTTTCTCTGACTCACAACCCTATGCCCTCACCGCCTGACCGGTACTTATCTCTGACTCATCCTTCCCTCTGCCCTTACCACTAATTCAGCAGTCCTGCCCTCAACCACTTCCCACCTATATATACCAGTAGGGTATCGCTTGTATTCTCTAACTTGAATCTACTCGGTTCTACCTGCCTATCTACTAGAAGCCCTAAGCAAGCTTTGCTTTCTCATCTTAATCTCTATTGAGCTCATCGCCCAATAGTCTTGCTAGCTGAGGAACATAATTAGAGACATGCCGTCCTAATTGTTGATAATACCTTCATCTAAACAACAAAGCTATTGCTGTGAACTCTTGCTATTGAATACCTGCTGGTCTCAGCAGGCTTCACAAGAGCCCCTATCCAAGTTCTAGTTGCAAACTCACATCGTTCATAACACCTTGAGGATGAAAAAAATGAATGGAGATCAAAGAGAAGCACAGAACACGGCACATACAGGGTACCTTCAGTGCAATATGTGAAGTGGACCCTCAAATTGTGAGGCACACTGCTGTCATATACCATATATCCGGTTACAGATCC
Source organism: Suillus subluteus (assembly GCA_016647755.1). Lineage (NCBI taxonomy): Eukaryota > Fungi > Basidiomycota > Agaricomycetes > Boletales > Suillaceae > Suillus > Suillus subluteus. The sequence goes on along the minus strand of JABBWI010000027.1, from coordinate 219,111 downwards.
GAAGATCTGGATCCACTGGACACATCCATCGTCCAGTCCACAGATCCGATCCGATTCTCATTTCATTTCCTGTTCATATAACTCTAACTATCGTTCATCTCCTTTCGGTATTCCTGTACACCGGTAATCCGGTTATCCTTTACTTCCGCTATTCTTACTGATCCGCTTTAACTTGTACTTCGTTTCCGGTTCATGATTTACCTGTTCCGACTTACCAATACACTTTATGTATACTTTGCTTATACTTCGTACATAGCCTCATACCTTTGCTTATTGATCATTCCGTTAGTTATCCGTAGTATATAAACCCTTGTACTTGCGCTGTAGAAGATCAGTTCGAATATCATCTTAGATTGCACTCATCCTGTCTGGACTCTAAGTCCTTCCGCTATCCGTCCGGACTTGAGTACAATACTCTTGTCTACTCCGAGACTTAGGATTGAATCTGATAGTCTATACATCCGCCTCTGTCTTCGGACAGTCTTTACTCGTTAGTTTCTAGTTCGGATCCAATCCGGATTAGCCGTTACCCTATACGTCTGATATCTGGAAGTCTTACCGGATCCGTTACGATACTTATCCGTCCCTCTAGACGTGATATCTTGGTGCTCTGAAATAAGGGGCAATACTTGGGAAAGGGGCACAGCGCACGAGCTGAGGCCAAAGCCCTTCGGATCCGATACCCCTTGAGTACAGTCTTAACAACTGCGCTCGCCACTGGATATCACCCCAAAGCGCAATTCTCCGCTGAATTAACCTGTTCAAGCGAGTGATTATTGGATTAGCCCATTGGGGCTCACTAAACTGAGGAACCTTACCTGTATGTAACCTGTGGTGAATGGACAGAAAATGAGGTTTCCAATCTCAAGCCTCATGCAATCATGAATTAGATGTTTGTGTATTTATACCTTCAACTAAACGATCAGCAATACAGTCAGTTGAACATACTGAATAAAAGTACAGACCTAGTCCATAATCTCCACACCCTTCCCACTAGTGGAATGACTGATGGCACAGTAAGGCTTCCAATGAAATTTGAGTGGTGTATTGACGAAAGGTCCTATGTGCTACGTGGCACGATGTAGCCCTTACATGTGACCTATTAGACTATATTAGAGATCTCAATCTCATGAGTCATGGATAGTTATCGATGGCTTACCTCAAAGTCGCTGGGAATCCGATAAGGCTTGACTGACTCGGAGTCATAACAAGTTGAGGACTATATGAACTTCATGTTTCCCACAGCCGATCTGCAGAATAAATCTATTAGCTCTGCAGGGGCTCTGGAGACATGATGAAGGCAGAACACAAGGTGTGATACATTGATATGAATCCTGGGCCTGTATGTTGATATCAATAAGGGATGGGTTGGGGATGGGACATGGAACTTCATAGAACTTCATAGAATAGTAACATGTCACCGTCATGTGACTTTTGGTAATCATGTACAGGTGTCCAGCACTCACCAAGTCATCTAAGTACATAATCTACATAAAGAAACCTACACTACTGAAAGAAAGGAAAGAATGGATTCAATGGATGATATAGTACATAACTAGATCTTGCTTCAATGTGAAGTTTTGGAAGCGGTGATGGATCTTGGGGTGCCATTATGTGGGTGCAAACTTCAAGGTTTGAGTTCATGAATGCAGGAAGGTGAACATAATTACTCATGCATGACGAGTCGATCTGTGAAGAGGTGTTGTCTTTGGTTGACAGTCAACTTTACATGGAGCCACTGAGTGACCTTTCAGGGATGAAGGGGGATCCATGATGAGACCATCAAGATCCAGCAAGCATGTAGCTGATGGCGGTAATGTAGCACGAATATCATCAAGCAATGATTGAAGGTAATCATAGTCAGGGTCCTCTGAAAATGTGAGAGAGCGCGAGTAAATCAGCATAGTCACAATCTCAGAAGGAGTTCCATGACATAAGACTTCAATAGTGGTGTCCACCTTGCATGCCAGTATAGAAGAGCTAGAGAACTTCTCCTGGTCACTGGTCAACCACGGAAGGGAGCCACGCAAGAAATAAATTAACATATACATAAGTGACTCAAGATCATCACGACAACCCAGCACAACTCCTAGATGGTTGTTGACCAAGGCGAATGCAGGAGTGCCAGTAAGATGTCTACCATGGCAAAATGGCATATGGGTGTGGGCTTCAGTATTCCAGTACTCCCTTGCAGCACCAAAATTGACAATAAAGGCAGTTTGCCCTAAATTACCTCAACCAATTAGGACATTGTGAGGTTTGATATCACCATGGATGTAATTATGCAAGTGAATGTACTCCAGAGATGAGAGCTGAGAAATATGTTAGGCCATCTGTCAGTGCCACAACCCACCATAAACTAACTTACCAGTTGGTCTCCCAGATTAATGACAGTATGGAAGGTCAAACCTTCAATAGTGTGTGAGGAAGAGATTATGCAGTGATGGGCCTAGGAGGTCAAGAGCCAGAGCATGATATACTGCCTCTCTGCTGAACCAAAAGACACACAGGATCCCAACTCCACCTTCAAGCTGTTTTAGGATGTGATATTCATGCTCCAAAGAAGATGGGTTATTGGTGAGAGGCTCAAGTTTGATAGCAAGATCAGTATCATTGAGAATGTTCCGTGCATGGTATACAACGCCTAGGTGGAGTCCATATGTTGAATTTAAATTCACATTGTACATGTGGCTGACATACCATACAAACCAGATCCCAAAATATCTCCCAATCTAAACCTACCATCAACTTGAATTGGGACCTTGTTCATGGATGATAGTGCAGTGGCCTATTTGAATTTTACAAGTAGAGATAGGATAGGAAAGAAAATGTTTCATCAATGCTGGCTTCCAGTTGGTTGGAGCCAGCTCTAACTGACTTAAGTCAGCTCAAATCAGCTCAAGCTGCCTTCCACGTGGGATTGGCTTAGAGTTGGTTCACGCAGCTAGTTAGGTGAACCAAACTGAAAAATTAACTGAGCCCACCTACTGCCAACTGAACTGATGCATAACCAGTGTAAGCCGAAGCTGAGTCAGCCATAGCTGAGCTACTCCAATACTAGTTGCAGATGTTTGTGCTGGGACCATGTCTAATCCTCAGTGTTCAAGAACATCATGCTAAGGTCATGACCAGGGCCAACAGGGAAATAGCCACAATGTCCATTACTTTCCAGGCTGGTGGAGATGCATAGTACATAAAATGATCCAAATGATCAACCACAGTACTGTGCAAGGAGCATACATATTTATTTGTTTCATTGTGATACTCTTTAGCCTCGTCATGCTGACAAGATCAAGGCGGCTCATCACTTTTCAATATTGACACCTTTGCTTTGGAGCATATGAAAACATCAGATAGTGCCACAACCTATCATTCCCATCTTGTTTGTCCATGTTTGCCACTAGACATGCTTGCTTCCTTCACTAATCAGATGGTCACACAGGAAGAGTGGATAGTGCCTGGCATTTGAACCTACATACTACAGGTGAGTGGTAGTGGTGGTAAGTTATATCATGAATTGAAGAACTTGACACTTCAAGGCTGCCTGGCTGCAAAATGCATCTATTCAAGATGAGCCATGGATGTTGAACTGGGTACTGCAATAATGGAAACATTCCCTTATCCTACATTGACATCAAATGGTTCCTCTGATTCCCAATGCCCAACAGCTTCTTTATCTCATTTAGCTCCTGCCATGTGCTCTCCAAGTCCCTCATGGTTTCTTGCAAATCCTCCTCCCTCCACGATGCTATTAAGGTCAACTAGCATCTATCCCCAACCATGATGTTGGCCTGAACAGGGATAGGTTGTCCTTCAGTGTGATTTTGGACATGATACTAGACCATATTGATTGCTTTATTCCACAGATTCTGTGTTTCATTAGTTTAAATGATATGATAATAATTGATCACTGACTATTACAGAATCAGTGATAATGAGTGGGCCAGATACATGAAGCATAGCGGGTACCTGTTAGATACTTTGGTGACCTTGAGAAAGTGCACAACATAATGTACTTACAAGATTGATGTCATTGTGATTGTTGTCTGCAATAGTGTAGAAGTAGCGAAGGTTTGTAGTAGAAATCTGATATGGGAGACTCAGAGTGTGCATGTGAACACTGAGTAATTTTGTGTAAGTCTGCAGTGTGAACTCAAACTCCAAGTCCGAACTAGCTAGTTGACAGCACTTTCAATTGTTTGCTAACATACGGTGAGCTCAATAATGAACTCAGACCCACTATTGGCTCTGCACCATTAGATCAAACCAAATCTCCAATAACATATGTCACTAATTCTGAGCTGATAAATAATTAACTGTCCTTGGCACTTGTTTGACAACCACTGATATTCTGAGCAGTTTAATATTACATAATATTGCAATTCCATTGCAAACAAGTATCTTTGAGTATCACTAAGTCACTCTAGCAATGGTCTATCAACATTTATCTACCATAGGTCACACTTGCAACATCTTACATACCAGCATCAGACTTATAGTTTTCTTGTAATTTCTTCTCATTCAAAGTCTTGTTGCTCCTCCTTATGTATCACTTTGTCTTAGAATATAAATATAAATATTTTCATATATTTTCAATCTGATTCTGTTAATAATATCTATGAAAACCTTTTTCTCGCCAGTTTCCTGATGAGAACCAGTGACAATGCAAGTGCCGAACAAGACCAAGCTAACTGAATCAGTGTGCCCCCACAAGGGCTCACCCAACTGGCTTCTCTGTTGTTGCATCCCACAGCCAAACAGTCTTATCCCTTGATCCAGTGACGATGCAAGTGCTGTCCAGCAAAAATGAAACCAAGAATACTGAATCACTGAGCCTGCCATTTGATTTTTCACTGCATATCTCATCCTGCTTGACTTGTTTTTGACTTGCACTTTACACATTTCTGATTTCATGCTTACTCACATCTTGTTTCAGACTTAACGTTTCAGACAATCTCAACATTTGTTTTGCAAAGCATGTTAAGACAACTTTACAGTGTGTTGCATATGAGATTGCAGTGCATGTTTTTCAAAACTCAGCCTTGCTACCTTTACCGGCACTTGTATACCATATTTAGATGTCACATCTTGTAATACATGTGTGTGAGTGACTCAGTGCTTTGACCACCATCAGCATCGACCTGCAGTCCAACATACCACATGTGAGTCTTTGCACTTTCCCTACTTACAAATGACTTTGACCTGTTGTTTTTTGACTAGATGAATACTGTTGGTCATTCTAACCTATCTGCATTCTCGGCTCTGTGACCTGGCTAGCGAGTTGCTTGCAGTTCAATATCTTGGCAAAGCCTCCCTGTCTGGCCTGTGCACAGACTATACCAGTATAAAGTGAGTGATTCAGCAATGTATTTTTACCATCTCTTTGTTCTATACTTACTTTAAATACTCTTGATATTTACATCATGTCCTATGGACAATTTCAAGTTAATTCTGCACCCCAGCCAGTCAGACCTATTTCACCATGTTGTCCATTGAACAGTTGGATAAACAATGGAGGTTGGATTGGTAAGTCATGTTCTCTTTGTTCATTGTTATTCACCAATCCATTCCCAGATGGAGGCATAGATTCTCCTCACTTCTATCTCATGCATAGGGAGTGTCAACAGGCACTTTACTACCATACAGGCATGACAGAACACCCCCAAATGCCTGAAATTGAAAGAGATCGCATCCAGGAGCCTGCAGCACCTGTCACGCAGACTGAGACTACTCTACTTCCACCTGTTGCTGAAACTACTCCAATTCTACCTGTTGCCGAGATTGCCCTAGCTCCACCTGTTGGACATCTTGTCTCAATGTCTTTGTGGGTCATTCCCAGCCTTCGAGTGGCATGTGAAAGGGTAGCGAGAGAAATGTCTTCATTCTGAGCAGTGAGAAGTTGTTCTTGTAGTTCATCCAAGTACATGGCAGGGTTTGCCTGGAGTAGTGCATGGATGTATTCGGTGTCAATGGTGTCAAGAATGTGGGGACAACCTCTGCAGCATGCAAAGGGGTTGGTGACTTGACCATAGTCTTGGTGCAAGCGAAGAATATTGTATACTGTCTTCTCTGAGCATTGAGCAAGCTGAGATATTTCAAGAGCTGTCCTGTGCTGTTCAAACCACCAGAAAACGATATTCTGGCGCATTTCCTGGCTAGTGAATGACCCTGGCATAATGAACTGACTGAGGTTTTGTTTCATCAAGCAGCAGTGGCTAGAGTGACATGTCACATCCCTTGACCTAGTTAGGGTATACAAGTGCCAGTAAAGGTAGCGAGGCCAAGTTTTGAAAAACATGCACTGCAATCTCATATGCAACACACTGTAAGCTCAAATATAAGAAAATGGATCTAATTTTTTTAAGTGCAGTGTTCTTACTCATTCTGGACTTGAATTGGACTTTATTCACATTTTCAGCAAGTTTGACCTCGTTAAGGGAACATTAAGTAATATGTAGTTTTCCTGATGCAGTGTGCCTCCTGAGCACAGTTTGAACAGCCAGCCAGTCCATATCATGTCCGAATGCCACATGGCGAAGAGTATTTGGAAACCGTGCTTGAATGAACCTCTGTATGTCCATTGCAATCGACGAGACATCTTTGAATTCGGAATGGCCCTGTGGTTGCTTATCTAACAACTTGGTAGCAGTGTGCTCACCTTCAGTCACTGGGAAATGAGCAGAAAGGCAGGAACTACGCTGCTGAGGGTATTGATCAAGGCAAGTAACTCGAGCCAGAAAAACAGCCGCTCGTGGTTGAACAACAACAATTTCACCTCTTTCGCGAGCTCCTTGTCGAAGGCTGTGGTTCGTACGTGCGACGTCCAAAATCGAGAGGAATATGACAGATGTGGGGGATGTATTTTTGGACTGGGAATCTGGGTCGGTGATGCCGCTGAGGAGGGAGCCCATGCTTTTTACCACAAGCTCCACGTCGAAATTGTCCTCTCGCGTTGGAAGATGGCGCCCCATGGGATTCAGGGAAACTAAAGAAAGGGGTTCAGCCGGGGCTAGTATTTGTCCGATCGCCGAGCGGAGTCTTGCTAGCGCCGTCGAACGAGATTCCTGTGAATGCTGGACATGGGTAGATGTATCCCTGGGCATGATATCTGTTAAAATGAGGTCATACATACCTCTCTCAGCAGGATCATGTAACACCACAGCGTCGTAACAATCAATTGGAGATAGCCCCACATGGGACTCGTTGATGTATCCGCAGGCGAGGCGCGCCCACTCGAAAAATCCATCAGCTTTCTCGGCGAGGACTGCAAGCTCTCTGTCCTGGAAGTCCAGCCCTTCCAACTCCTTGGATACATAAGCATGGATGTCGCGCTTTGCGGCTGCTGTTGGAATATCATCCATCGACATCTGTTGAATTCTGCTGAACACCGCGAAACTCGTCTTTGACGTCACCGAGCGGGCGAGAGGTAAGAATGAAGCAGAGAAGTTGTATTAAAGATCTTGCTCTATCCCAGGCAATCAGATTGGTTTATAAATGAATTGACCTTACAGGTACCTCCACCAGTACGCATAAGTGTATGTAATGTGTCTGGCTCCAAGCAAGACCTCTGCACCGCTCAGGAAGGTGACCGGTGACTCGAGGATGATCGTAATGGAGTTAACGTTGAAGTGGCTACCTGAATGGCAATCTCTCGTTAGGCTCTTTAGGGCTGCTGGGCGATAGACGCGATGATTGCCCAGGCAGAGTCTTTCGTGCCCAAAAACCGATCAACCCTAGCTCCCCGAGATATCAGATTTCCCCACTCCACGGTGTTCGCTAGCTGCTTTTGGCGCTCCTCTGGCTCAATATTACTCCAGTTCGCCGTGGTAAGGATTAGCGAATCAGAGCCTGGTAGCCTTTGGACAGTTCGAATGGCATTGTTCAGCGATGAATAGTTGTCGTGAGCTATATCGTGCAGAAATATGATGCCGGCGATTTTCACATGTCTGACATTGCGGTCAGTATACCTGGTGTAAACTGACAACACTCGACGTTATATACTCACACATCCTTTATCCAGTTAGCAATTCGGCCGAATACCTCTGATTCTTCCATGTATGTATGATCGAAGCCAGGGGTATCGACCAAGAATATGCGGTGCGGGCTCGGAAAAGAGGGTACTTCAAACTTCTCGACCTCGTATGTACATGATGCCATCCCCTTACTCGTGCGCGTTTTGGGCTCCCCGATAGCAGTGTTAATAAACTATTCGTAATGCCAAATTAGTCGTGCTTTGTCAAAACATGGTGGTCCTACCTTGCTTTTGCCTGCTCCAGTTAATCCCACTACCCTAAAATGCCATTTAGTATCTAGACAATATCCTGTAGATCGATTATACTAACAGAATTGTAATATCACTTTCTGGGGGTCTGCTGTTCTGGTTCATGCTCAGATCTCGAACTGCGAAAGGAGGCGACGAGAAAACCACAGCAAGAGGCGGTGAATGGATACACGATTTTCATTCAATGGCAGACTACGAGAACTTCAACTTCTCAGATCAGCTGGACCCTGCTGGACCCCGACCTCCCCGTACGATAATGATTTACGGCCGTTCTCTCGTAAATTTCCTACGCGATCCCTAAACCTTTCCTGATTGAGCAGCACTGTTGTCGGAAGCGAACTCCCGAGTCCAGTGTCACCTGTTACTACTACTCCGGCTCATCAAACCAGGTACCAACCGGCTCCGTGTTTGGTAAACTGTTATCATTCGGACCTTTCTCGGTTCCTTCAAACGACTTCAAACCCTGAGCAAACAAAGTCCGCACACTCTTACGTCATTCAAAATGAAAAGACCCCAGACTCTGCTTTATCTTCGCTTCATGTTACATAATTACCTTGCGGAGCAAGGTCTATCGCAATGAAGCGTGATATGTAATGGCAAGCGAGACCAAACAAATACGTCATTTTTCCATGTTATTCTTGAACCGCCAACATTACATGGAACCAGCAGAAATACATTGAAAGTGACACTCTCCTGAAATATAAATACAAGATGTCTGCTGAAACGAAGAAACACCCAAACACTCAGCCCACAGAAGCCAGAAAATCGAGATAGTGAACTACACCACGCCACAACGAATGCAGTGAGCTTCATCAACGACTATAGAGGCGAAGAGCGGGTTTTTGAGCAGCTGTTCAAATTCGCCACTGGGCTTCATGATTTGCTCCGGACAGGGTATTTGAATGCTTTGATAGCCTGCTACGAAGTGAGTAATTGCAAGAAAGACACTGTTAGTATTACCAAAGCTGACTGACCAAGAAATTTGTAGTTGCGGTCTCGGCATTGATAGCTATGGCCGGTATTCCAGCGACGCCCAAAGAAATGGCGTTTTGCTTGCCAAGTAAGTTCAAAGGAGTGATGACGAGCTGAATACCATCCGTTCTGAAGAGCAGGGGTATCCAGAAACAAAGGGTCTTTCCCATCCCAGTTCCTGCAGTGCATAGGACGTCTTGACCGCCTTGAAGCAGGGCCTGCGCAACTTTAATTTGCCATAGGCACGGCCGGACGCCAAATTTATCTTGCGTTTTGCGACGGATGTCAACGGTAGGTGTATCCTGATTTGTGGTACTAGTATCCTAATTTAGAGTCAAGGTAGCCAGGCTCATTTATCAAACGGAAGCTGATCTAGAGCCAAGGGGTCACGACTGACGATACTATTCCTGCAGAGTGAAAATTATGATAATGGACCTGTGGTTTAACCTCAAGTTATTTTTTGATTTTAAGCATTCGGATGGGAAGGAGCACCATGACAGGACCTGAGTCGTCAAATACGTGTACATCGGGATCATGGATGCAATTGTAACTGCGCCTTTTTTCAAGATAGTTACTTGATGTTTGTAGGACATTCAGCGATCTCCATGATATAAGTATAGGATGTTCGGCGGGGTCAACAAATATTTTTGGCCCAAAGGCAGTCAGCGATACAAAGATTTAAAGCTCCGCAAGGTCTGTGTCGGCACCGCCGACCCCTAGTGTTGTAGCCCGAGCTGTACATAATCCTCCACTGCCCCACTGGTAGTGCTGCTGTGGTCCGGTTCGGTCCGGTTCTACAAAATCGTCGAACCCAGAACCAGATAGCGACGCAAGCGCCAATCCCCGACTCCGCAAGAAGACAGACAATATTGTAGGTCATTTATACGGTTTCGGACCAAGACAAAGAAGCCACCAAGAAAAACAATCACTTGAACCTACTCGACCATAGTATATTTGAGTTCATCCTCATCAAGCACAGCGGTAAAAGAATATTTTTTAGTGGGCAACTGACCAGTTGCCTTATCCATGGCCTTTCTTTTTCCCTTCCCATCCTTAAGCGAGTCCACAAAAAGGGGCTGTGTGTACTTGGCGATGTATTGATGGACGCCCCTTCGAAGGTAGGCTATGTATACAATCTGAAAGCGCTTTGATAGTCAGCTTATGAAGCCTCTGAACTAAATGACACAAACCTATGGCGGCGGCGGTCGACACAGAGCTTCACAAACCTTTTTTCCATACATATCAACCGAAGTACCTCGTCAAACGAGGAACAAGGAGTTGGCTACCTTCTGCAGTGATTGGGGGGCAGGAAAGTAATGTTTGTAGTTGATCCTTACTCGAATGCATCACTCGTAGTCGGGTAGCAACGAAATGATACAGCACTGCGCGCACACGATCGTTTTTCGTTTTCCCTCGCGGAACAGAGAGACGAGAAACACACTCAACCAAGACACCGTCCAGGAGGACCGATAAATGTTGCTCGCTGTAGTATAACTATATCGGGTAGACGTCTAGTCTTGAAGGCACTGGCAGACACTTCTCAACAGAGAGCTTCACGAGAGGAAAGCTTGTGAAAGACAACACAATGATGGTGACTCACATCTGCAAATTCACTTGGTGTCATGGCCAATGATTTTTGTTGGTGGCATATAGTGATACAAACATCGTCGTAGGAAACACAACCATGGAAATTTGACCAGCGGCACTTCGAGCAACACAAAGGATGAGATTTAAGCGAAGACTTCAACCATGTGCAAAAACTTTCGAATATTCCAAAAAATGCAAGATTAAATCGTGAATAATAGAGGGTATCATGATAACAAGGATAGTGCTTCACATCATGGGGCTCATTGCAAGGAGGACATTGTCCTTCATCGAGGACGCGAGCCAAACGACGGGGCAGCTTTGCAAGAAAAACCCTGAAATCACATGAGCTACACTGCAATGAAGCGAACAAATTGAGAGGGAATTATACGAGTCACATATCAGACTTTTTGGACTATAGTCCAGTTAGGATAAGTATCGGCTGCCGCTGCGAGAAAAGGCTGTGGCAGAGGCATCTGCTATATATATCAGAGCCCGGCGGCAGTTGGCCGTAATGTTAACTCCACCTCGGGTCACCGGCTGTCACCTGTCACCTCTTCCCAAGCGGTGCTAGAAGTCTTGCTTGCAGCCACACACTTTACATACTGCGTACTGAGCACCTGTAAGGTCAATTCATTTATAAACCGATTTGATTGATTGGGATAGAGTATGGGAGCTCGTGCCTTGCAACTTATCATATCTTTCTCTACCAGCAAGCGCTGATCTGCAAACGTCCCCTTATCCACCGACTCCCCAACAGCTACGATGTCATTGGAATGGATAGACGAGCACAGTATTAAGGCAGCTGGCGATGTGACACTGGCAAAAGACCAATGGAGGGTCGATGACATCATTATACCGTAGGTTAATTCATGGTGCAAGACGATATACAACTTATATTTATCATTTGATCAGCGTAATGGGGCGAACTGGAGTTGGTAAAAGCACCGTAAGACCATAACTCAACCAGATTTCAGAGGCTGATTTCGACGGATAGTTCATCAATGATGCAGCCGGGAAGGAAGTGGTCACGGTCGGCCATGGATTGAACTCGTGTACAGCCAAAATTCAACACGTCTTCTGTAAATGTCCCGGCGATCCCTCCCGCCGCGTAGTCCTTGTCGACACACCTGGTTCTGATGATACATACATTTCCGATGAGGAAGTTTTGAGGTGCATCGCTGTTTGGCTGGCAGATTCGTAAGTACATATCCATCGCTGAAGTATATACAGCTTATAATCTTATCCTAGGTATGGCCAGGACATGAAGTTGGCCGGTATCCTCTACCTTCACGACATCACCCAAAGTCGGATGTTTGGGACGATGCTCAGGGATCTTGATGTCTTTCGAAAGCTGTGCGGTGAAGATGCAGAGAAGAACGTCATTATGGTGACCACAAAATGGGCTAAGATTACCGCGAATGTGGGACAAGAGCGTGAGAAAGACTTGACCAGTGTCTTCTGGAAGGAAATGATGACACATGGGTCTACGACCGCTCGCTTCGATCAATCACGTCCGTGGGATGTCATGAGGCCCATTCTCGCGAACAAGACAGTTGTTGAAGCCATCCGGATTCAAAAGGAACTGGTTGACTTTGGAAAAAAGATCCCTGAAACCGACGCAGGAATCGTCTTGTATTCCAGATTGAAGAAGGTGGTAGATTCACGTGGAGAAGCCATCGAGAGATTGGAGAAGAACGCTCAAGATGATACGCAACTCCAAAAATTGGGGGAGACCGAGAATGAAGCTCGTGAACTCTTGTCACTCCGGAAGCGGATCGTCGGTAGACAGTAATTTGGCCATAAGCACGGTCTCTGCAGACACAGTCGGAGAGCGTGTTGCTTAGTTGCAATGGTTTCTTTTTGGCTATCAGGGAATACCTGCAGTGTAAATGTTAGTGCCCTTTGTATATTTTCTCACATGTCACAGTCTATGTCAAATTGTCAATCTTCGCTCAAGAAGAGCATTAAGTGACTACGTCTGATCCTGACGAGTCTGGCTAGGGCTCCCGGATTAGGGAAAACCTCCTCAAATTGGATGAAATGCAATATAATTTGCGACAACTCGATGAATTTGACCATTCGATCAATTATTCTAGTCCCTTTCAAATTTTCGCAAATAGGATCTCTGTCATTGTCAATGATATTGTCACTGAGACTTGAGTACGAGCCGACACTCGGTCGTTTGCGCTCGGACTGCTCTACCTCCTCATCCTCCCTATCTCGGATCCGTCGGAGTCCAACAGGTAGCAGTCAGATGTTATAGATCAGAGGCCGCACCATAGAAAATGGCAGAGACAATCCAATGGCTGCATGAGATGCCGCCCCTTTTACTGTGTCCAAACAGTTCAGTATTAACGCCGCATAGTGTTGTACTTCTATGTAAACCAATAGTTCTTCAGGTCTGCCTCTTCGCGACGTTGTCCGACATTGTCTCCTGCAATACAAAGAAAATACAAGAAACCTCGATGCACGTGACTCTTACGCGTGCACGTCGAGCGTGTACCTGCTATTTTCGGATGAAGGTAACATCTTCTCTTGCCAGTGAGCGTTTCTGTATGAGAAGCGCCTGGCCGAGTCGTGAATTTACCATTTCCTCTCGGTCCCTCGTATCTCCCGGCTTATTGACTAGGCCTCCATCTAGATCTCGTTCACTCATTAAGTATCATTTCTCGCTGCTCTTCAAACACAACTATTGATCAACCCCATTGCATATACCTCAATCCATCTCATACCCATCCAACATGTCCCCAGTAACCCTCCGCATTCTGTCCCCCTGGGTTATCCTCTTTTCAATATCTGCAATGGGTATGCATATCTTTCCCAGCGCGGTACCTTACAGAGCTTGACTTTGCCGATAGTTGCAGCATCACCCGCACCAATAGATCCCGGGCTTGCATCAGTCATCATGAGCAATATGAATCTGAACTGTGGTGAGAGCTGTCAGACCGCTAAGGGCACCAAACAACTGGTAATGTTCACTATTGAACATGATGCATGTGTCTTCTAATTTGTGTACCTGACAGAATACGAATTTTGCCTTGACGTCTGCATCGAGCTCAAATTCATTCGTGCTTGGAGCTATACTGCTAGCTTGTGGCGTTTTGGTAGGATCATGAGAGTATGTCGTTACGAAGCACCTTCCAGGTCGGACCTTGACACTTTGTACTTACTAGTACAGTTGATGTAGCAGTAAACATCATTGCTGTTTCTACTGATAGTGTGTAATAGCACGGACAAGAGACATTGATAGGACTCCACTGATGCTATGTATCATGATTGGCACGAGAACCCATATGCGAGATATTGGTTTTCAAATCCAATTCGGCACTGAATCAGTACTACGGCAAAACCATGCACGAGCAAAGTTATTTTCAGTCTGCGATTGAACGACAGATGCTAAGAGAAAGAGATTGCATAGCAGACTAGCAAGAATAAAAGTGTTCAATATCAGTCTTCGATCAAAGGAATGAGTAAAGTCAGTCGCAAGGGAAGGGGAATCAAAGAATGTCGTCGAGACGGATAATGGAAAGAAAGCGTGGAGGAGTGACTGTATTAAAGTTCAGTTGACACATCTGTGTGCCTCCGGAAAGCCATCGAAATCATATCCGCTTCTGCATCAGAGTTGTCCACGAGCTTGGCGTGATATTGTCGAACACTAAGGATGAGGCGTGGTCCCAGCACAAACATCTGCATGACCGAAAGAATTTGACGAACACCGTCATAAATCTGAGTCCCCACAGAAAGTGAGTTCTATAAAAGTAAATAAGTCGTAGTCGCATGCAGATGTTAATGATATATTGGCGTACCGCCGAGAGCTGCGGAGACAAAAAACCGAGATCGAAGCAAGAAACGACAGCAAAGCTAGCACATACGGAACTTTAGCGGAAGTTAAACCATATTAAATTAAGAGTTCACCTTGCAAAGTAGACAACATGAGTCTGTATTAACGCTGTAAAACAGTTTCCAATCGTCCATCCCCTCAATGGTTGCAGTTCACGGAAGTGTTTTATAGTAATCCAGGTTGCAAGACACAGTGCGAGGACTTCCCATACAGTGGAGAGTATCCATGTCATAGAAAGCAAAATTAGGGCGTCTGCCTCGTTGTCATAGTAAATGCACAGATAGGTGCCGGAGAGGATAAGCTCTTCTGATATTCATCTGATCAGCATAATACGCTCGAGCCCTTCGACCATAATTTAAAGCTTACTCGCTTTAGTATGCCTGTTTACCATTGCAGTCATCACTCCACATACAATCGTGATAACGGTGAAAATTACAACGAGAAAGACAAGCATGTTTCTGGATCGCTGATACATGGCATATAACCGAGTTATCATGATCGCTTGCATAATGTATCAGCCAAGTCAATATTGCTGAGGTATTGTAGTTGAGTAGCTCACCACCTAACATGGCATTTACGACCACACACGTCCAATTTAGTACGAAGTACATAACATTGCCTGGAAATCCAAGTTGGCGGTGAGTGAGGATCAGATACTCCAAACAATCTCACATCTATTGCGGTCATTTTATATTAAATTAACAAGCTAGTCGAGAATCTCACTCACCCCTGCATATGAGTCAATTTGGCGACAATGACAGGCATCAATGTAGAGTACTCACTAGTTTTGTCATCGAGACTGTCGGAAGTGCTTCTGTATGCCGTCAATCAGCAGAAAGACGCGCGGTGAAGGTGAAGGGACATACGCAGCATGTTGATGCTGATTGTGGGAAGTAATTAAGTAGTAGCACAGTGCACATTACCAACCTTGAAGACATACATAATGTATAGTATTCCGATGTAGCGCACCTGGAATATTTTAAATTCAGCACAACTTGTCATCTTCGCTTATAACATGAGCTACATACGCCTATATATAGAACTGTCATGAGAGACCAGCGACGATTCTGCCCGGAATTGAGTGTATCATTCTGTTGAGGTCTTCCGATATGGTATGGTGCTCACCCAGACCAGTTCGAGCTACACATAATGCCATTTTTAGTGAGATGGTTACTCCGGTAACGGCATTAGCATACCTCTTGCCCAAATGTCAATGCTGGAAACATCATAAGAATATCAATCATTCTTAAATCCAATCTCGCTCACCCCAATCGTATATCACTGCAGCAGAGGAGGCAACTGCGTCAACATTAGATTGAGTCATCGTTGACACTATCTGCATGACTCCCTACGAACCTATAAAATAGCTGAGATTAATATTAAAATTGATTATCGGCCACCAATAGGGAGAATTGAAGACTTTGGTCATGTTCGAGGGATGGTGTGAGTGAGTGAGAAACTTAGTGGACGTATAATGATGGGGTTCGAGCTAGATATACCACCATCCAGAGCTTTTATTGCCGAAAAAGGCGCCCTGGTGATGAAGGTTCACCCCCGCCTTGATTAACATAAGTTGGTATGCGGTGTGAAGCCAGGCCCTCGGAGTCAATCAAACAAAAATCAGATTTTGGGTGATGCTGGTTGCGGATTCACAAAGTAGTCTCGTGCACGTGGAATTTTGAACACTGCTGTTCGTGATTTCGGGAAACAGTGCACTCTCGAGATATTATTGTATCAGTTCAAAAAATCCATCAGTGAAATCATGTAGCCACCGATCTAACACAGACCTAGGGGCAATGCCAACACGTTTCAATCGTTCTCTTAGACCTGATTGATGATCAGCTCCCTCTCTTGTTGGCTGGAACTGGGTAGTGAAACAGCTCGTTCAGAGTCTGTTGACAAGGTCACGTTCTGTCGGCAAGTGGATATCAGAAATATCAGAAAATAAAAATAGGTACAACTGCAGCCTCACTGCTACTCCCTCATGGCCACCTCCCTCGAATGCACCCTTGTCCTCAATACCTGTCGCTTTGTGCGCACTTCCTCGCCCCAGCCTCGATTATTGGGCTAAAATACCATCAATGCAAAATATGTGGTAGGGACCGTGCAACTCTGATGCGAAAACCGATGCAAAACTTTGATTCCACCATGCAGTTGAGTCACTACCGGAACGGCATCGATTTGCACAGCTAGATAGATAGATTGATGATCCGTATATGTCTCGTGTTTCGTGAATATATAACATAGCCCTGTTGGCTCAAAACAGAGATGAGACCGACATAGGGAGAAGAGATGACTCGAACATGCCTGTATCTGAGCAGGAGGCCTAAATCGACCTGCCTTGGTCCTTATATGACAAAAGTAGAAAGGTAAAGCACTTACTACCAGATCTCCATCGTACTCGGTATCAGGGACGGTGTCACAGTACAGAAAAGCTGCACAGTAGTTTGATGGTTCCATCTTCCTACACGGAGGGTGTCAACAGCACATGCTGTCTGCAACATTCTGCATTTATAACAGAATAAGAGATACATGCGATTATGTGGTCGACGAAGAAATTTTTAGAGCTCTGTGATCACTTGGGGCGCTAACACTGTTGAACACATGTGCCACGGTCTCCAAGGAACAAACTGCAACAGCACCAACCACCAGCATCGCATGAGCAATTTAATTCCTTGGACGCCACCAGTGGCCGTGCGTTTTATAGTAGGGATTGTAGTACACTGGCAGCCTGAGGTGGGGCAAACAAACAATTTCACACGAGTGAATTTCTTGAGAAATTGCAATGACACTCACTCACCACCGAGTACTTATTTGACTCCACCTCCCTCCTCCGAGTCTGGCTTGAGGCATGCCGAAAGTATCGTTTCGTTGAACACTATTTTTATGCTGTAGCAGCGACGGCATATTCCATGTCAATAGCGCATTCTGAATCGTTACCTCCGAGAACCATTAGCGGTCGTGCCACTTCACGGAAAATGTTCCCCTGGAGAAAGGGTTCCTCAAGTATGGCGAGGCGCACAAGAGATCGCCATTGAGGCTATCATTGCCGGTATTGCGGATGACGTCGACGTCAACAACTTCGTACGAACTGATTCATGGGTGATGTGCCGAGGAAACACCGGGCCGAAAGACAGTACTCAAGACAGTCAGAGGAACACGATAACACCGCCGCAGTATCTTCAAGTTCATGGTAAAGAAAGTTGAAGAAGATAAAGTCCCGGAAGCAGCTGCGAAAACCACCGCCAATATTGTACGACACGACGATGCAAGGGTTCGCCGCCGCCGCCGAGTTAGACACTATTGTACGACCTCATCCACAGAGCGGAGGCGGCCCTTGTCTGGAGGCCCATCGACTCTGTTCCACAACCGCCCGCGCCCAGTCAGTGTCTTCTTCTCCAGATGCTATCCTGCCACGCGATGACATCGGCCCTGCAATTGTGTTCGACAACAATACTGACAATGTCATTGTCTGTGCTCCACTTCGAGCCCTCGCCCGACCATGAGCTCCTGCACTTCCAAAGCCTGCTCCGATGGCCGTTACGGAACCCACTCCGTATCCCCTGTCTTGTGTTGTAGTACCGGTCATGTCTGAATTTGCCGTACCCGAGCCCGTGCTCGACCAGCTCAAGCCACGAGTTGACACCATGGGTTCTTTCCCTCCAAAAATGCTGCCTCAGAAACAGCGAGGGATGTTCTTGAGACTGTCAGAGGTGGTCTCGCTGGCGAGTGGCCCGTATCAAGAAGATCAGGGAGGACGAGAAGCTGCAGCTAAGAGATGGAGTTCGACGGATATGTACGGAAGTATACTATGTTCTGGAGCTCGAGCTCGAGGCGAAGGGTAACATGAACACCCGATGAGAGGGCTTTAGGGCATGAGTGCGCTATGTACTTTAACGTAAGCTTGCAATTGAATCCATTGCTATGTCTTATAACGAGGACTCACTCAGTATTCCCTAGTAGACTATATTGAAGGAAGACAGTCTTTTCATCTTGATTGAATGCATGCAATTGATTCATAAGCGAGCGAACGTTGCCAATTGACGCGTACTGTTAGCACGCGTCTTGCATCTTCTCTTGGCCACTGTCGACTGTTTCGGAACAGCTAGAGCAAGTGTTCGGCATGACCAATGCGCCGATTTCTGGCCCACTGACAGGGGTCGCTGGGAACACAACTGCTGCGACTGACTTCAACAGGGGCATCCTCATAATCGACATTTGTCAAGGGCGGACGGCAGGCAGACTGGTTGACGCAGTCGGCAGGAATCGAAAGTCCATAGCCAGTTCGAATATCATCTCGCAATCATGTCCAGCACAAGAATGAACGTGTTGCAAACTCACTTCTGGATAATTTTCGGAAGGTGGGGGTCCGCTCAAATTCGATGACAATCCCCTTGTTATCCAACACACTTTGCACTATGATAGGGAGACAAATGTGTATGAAAACAACGACACTAACTGGAGCCAAAAGGTGCGTAGTCTTACTGATATATCTGTACAGTTCGTATTTCAAAGTGATTCCATGATTGGGACGAAGGCACAGCACCCAAGTCACAATCTGTGACTGTCTGCATGCGTATCACCCGTTCTCTCGGTTTATTTCGCCCGGAAAAAGGTAGGGTTGCTGGAAAGATCCAGTGGGACCAGTATCCACGGGCACCTTTCCATTATAAATCTTTCTGCCCTTCTTTGAACTCGTCATCGATAGTCAGTGAGTGACTCTCTTTCTTGCTCCCCTCCTCTGCTGATCTGGTCTTCGCAAGTGGTCTCCACTGGAATGAAGCCCGCTCCCACTGGCAGTGCGTCCAGGATGCAACGTCACGGCGACGAATCAGTTACCGATGACGGCCATCGCACCATACCGCGACCGATGCCAGCGGATTTTCGTAAGCTAGTCTCTGGCTCCCAAGAAAATATCATCCGCGCAATGGATATAAGTGCACCAGCATTCGAAGAATTTAAAGTAAAATTTAAATTTCGCATCATCGTGCATCGCTGATCTTTGATAACAGAAAATCCTTCGCGATCAGGCAGTGATGATGCTGGATTGCGAAAGGTTCTTACACGAACAGATGCCCGATATTTGGGCTATCTATCTGGACTGGGTAAGTCGTTTATCTGACCAGTGAGTTGTATGTATCATCTAACACACCCAGGCTCGCGAGGAATTGGCATCCTTCCTTTCCAGGTACACTGATGCATGGCCGGTCGAGCTCTACATAGAGCATTATCTATCGAAGAAAACATATGCCAAGCGTCACGCTTTCAGAGCCAAGATGACGAAGTTAAGGCCCGCCCTCAAAACCGCTCGCGTTAAGAGTTCTGCCTCAGAGGTAAAGTACCTGTGCCTGTGCTGTTTAATGAATAGCGCCGCTCACCCTTTTGCGCGATAGCATGGTGCAAGCTTGCCGCCCGCTCCTGGTGGTCCACCCCCACCGTATGAAGATCATGATTTCGTCCAACCCGATGCGGCGGGTGGTGATGATCTCACTGTCGAGAACTTTCTAAAGACGGTTAACCCTGACCTTAGCCACCTCTTCCCTGCATTTGAGGAACTAGGGATCAGCAGCGAGGCGGATCTCGTTGTCGTAAGGTCATGGGCTCCTGCAGTGAGGAAGGACTTTTTCGAGAGAGAACTGATGGGGAGGATGAGCGCTCTCCAGATCCAGGCCCTGAATGTCAAGCTTGGGGAGATGAATTAACAGCCATCTCAAAGTTATGATCTTTTTATCTCGAGTTTTTTTACTTGTACGATATTCTTTCATTCAAATTTGTATTTTTTGGGTTGCTCGATTTTCCCAATCGGAAGCATTCCCTCCCTTCTGATGTAAGGAATCGAAAGATTCTTCTAGTCTCTGAAAAGTGCGTTGGTCATGGCGAGAAATCGTAGTGTTACTGCACTCACACATGTTGTTACCCGCCGAATACCGAGCTCAACTTTTACGCTGGGTGTCTTGATAGGGGATATGTTTATACAGATATTATTTAAAAATGCTGCTGCGATCAATAATTGTCGACATGTGTATAATATCGGCGGAACTGTCATTCGCGATCGTCGACATTGTATTCGTAACTCGTCGGACATGGAGACGCATGGCAGAATTGTCCATTTTAGACCAAGACCTTCTCCACACTGTCCCTTTCAGATATCTCTGGTCTGGGCACTTTAGGTTTTGGGCTAATCGACAAATGAGAATCATGGCGTCACAGAAATTCTTGCAAACTTACTGTCGACTCATACCACAGCAACAACATCGCTGTGCTGACACCATGATGACTGCTATCCAAGCCAAAAGCACCGCCACTAGTGCCATCCACAAGCCATTGCCAAAGCTTACAGCGAAGTCGGCTCCAGGGAAAAGGGAGTCAATGTTGTCTTTAATGCCAACAACCAGCGCAATGTTCGCAGCAAAAACAACAGTCGAAAAAACCGCTGTGATTATGGCAAATACGAGTGCGATTGTTGTGATCAAGTGTGAGCGAAGGAAAAGAGACAACACAAAGGCGACGGTCGAGAGTGCTGCGCTGACAAGATGCAGCACAAGCATAGTCAGGAGGGTCGTATCTGCAACATTTGCGAGCTTAGAGGAGAACCCAACGAGAGACAAGATGCTTGTAGGAACGGTGTATCCCAACTGTGGGCCATAGCATGCTTCTTGTGCTTCGACGCCATTGAGGATACTGAAACGTGACGGATGAGGAAATATCGGCGAAATTTGGTCAAAGCAGACGCTCTACCTCAATGCACAGACACCCCATACTCCAAATTGCAGTTCTGTGATTGCATTCAAGACGGGATCAACAGAATTTACTGCTGATACTTTGATAATTATGATTGATTTGATAATTGGCAAAGATAGACCGACTAAGAGAAAGAGGAATGCGGTGAGAAACAATGTGAAGCAGGCTAGACGGATAGTGTGCTCTTGTAGTAACCGTAGAAGCTTTTGAGACTTGGTTAGATGGCAACGCAACCACTGTAAGACGCCATCCATGCTTGGTGTTACCGGCGACAGGGTTGGGAAGGATGGATGCTTCGCATTGTTATACAGTACTTTGGAGCTGCAGGCGAGACAGCCTGGAAATATAGATAGCATTGCTATATCATACTCGCAAGGTCTCGCGTGCTGCGGGAGTTCGTGAGAGCAGCGCCCTGAAAATACAGGAGAACCATCGTCGATGGCGAATAGAAGATTACACCTGATAAAGTGAGTTGTTGAGTCGACATACATAAGCTGTAAAGTACGGCAGCTGAAGCTTAAGCTTGGAGTACAGCAGCAGTGAAG
Source organism: Suillus subluteus (assembly GCA_016647755.1). Classification (NCBI taxonomy): domain Eukaryota; kingdom Fungi; phylum Basidiomycota; class Agaricomycetes; order Boletales; family Suillaceae; genus Suillus; species Suillus subluteus. The sequence goes on along the minus strand of JABBWI010000027.1, from coordinate 197,144 downwards.
TTACTGGGCTGAACCCAGCGTGTGGTGACTGCCGATCATTCACACATACGTGTGAGCGCCATCATGAATCAACCTTTTTCTGTCACTCGGAAGACCCTTGATGTGAAATGGCAACTCAAGTGTCTGGAGTCAAGGCACCGCACAATCAGAAACATCAGGCAGCGTCAGGCTCGACTTCAGACTCATAGCTTTGACATGCGACATACAAGAGTGCTTTATCGTTCACCGAACTTCATTAAGCTTCATTCCAACCACCAACAAAATTAAAACGTACATATTTGACCAACGCGCTCTGCGTTAATATGGCTAAAGACTGCACTTGCATCAGTAACTGCGGGTGAGAGTACTTACTCGCCAAATCTTCTATCACAGTTTCAAAGCGCATGTGGCCCACAAGAATAATTGCGACTGCGTCAACAAGCAATACTCTTCGCAAGTACATAGTTAATGGCATTTCTGATTTGCCACGGTCCTCATCACATTAGTGCGACTACAAACGCATAGGTGAGAGGTGCTGCCTGCAACTGCGCAACGAAGTAGTTGTCTTGAGGATCTATATGATGAAATGTTCGCGTGAAAAATTGACGGTCCTTTGGGTGATGTTGCAGTCCAAAGAGGTGGCGCAAAAATGTACTCGTTGAGTATCTACTACAGGAAGTGTCTGTTAATGAGCAAGAGCGACGCGGCAGCGAGGCGAGCATGCGGAGTTGAGACCGTCAATTTCCAGGCAAGGCATTAAAATCTCGCGGAGAAAGGTACGACTCCCACGGCAGAGTGAGGGTCCTTTCGAACCCCGCTCGGCCGCGGCAACACTCAGCAGCATTTCGTACAAATATTGGTGACGCGACATCGTCCGATCGAGCTCTCTGCAGCACGCTCGCCCAAAAAGCTTCGGCAACTCAACGTATTATCAATCGCTCTGCCGACGCTGACTATCCCCAGAATTTTCCGCAATTGTGTCTAGATTCTAATGTACAGTGTTGAGGTGTATCAAAAGGCATGTAAGCGACGTTTACATGTTGTCACGGAGTTTGAAAGGCTCGTTTAGGTGTTATAAACTACCTACCAGAATGTTGTTCCTTAATTCTTCCAGAATCTCCGTGATCACAACTCGTTCAAACAGGGTAGAGGTCTCCGTAAGTGCTTGTGTGATGAATTTCTCCCTCCCTGTAGATGTCATTCGGCAGAAATGTAGTAGATGTTCATCAGTGGACAGGCCAGCCTCCTTGATTGTCGCGTGGAAGCGGTGCAAACCTGGCATTGAAGTCAGGAGGGTTGACAACAGAGCCAGACATGACACGGTGCCCGAGGAACCACCGCCTTGAACCGTGTTCACCTGATTATCCTTGGTCTGAGTAGCCGGATTATCAAAGCAAACAAGGTCATGCTATAACATGTATGTTAGGCGGACTCGGAGCATAATTGTCAGTAGAATAGGGAAGAACCTGTGCGTCCTCGGGCTGCCAGTGAGTAGCCTGGTTATCAGAGCAAACGGTGAATGACATTCGATGCGGACGGTCATGCTATATCATGCATGTTAGGCGGACTCGGAGTATAATTGTCAGTGAAGAACCTGTGTATCCTCAGGCCGAGTAGCCTGGTTTTTAGAGCAAACGGTGAGTGACATTTGACGCGGACTGTCATCCTACATCATGTGTGTTAGACGGACTCGGAGTATGATTATCAGTGGAATAGGAAACCTTTATGTCTTCAAATTGAGTAGCTAGGTTGATAGGAGCAAACGTTTGATTGTCTCTGACATGGACGGCCACGCTGAGAGATGTATTAGATTGACTCAAATATTAATTGAGTAGGGGAGAAGTCAGAACCTGTATAATTTGAAGCTCGGAGTCCAGTTGCTGGTTGTAAATCAGAACAATCTGGTAGTTGAATCATGTAGTTTTGAGTTACCTGAAAGTTTTTCATCATTCCCGGGCGATGGTATATTATGCGAAGGAACACTTCAACTACCCAAGCGTCTTGGTACCACATCAAGTGCGACAGCTCTTCGTCGAGTAGGACCTACAAGATATGTTTCAGCCTACACCAAGTGGTTGCACTCTGCCAAAATATCTATTACCTCTCGCTTGAAAAAATCTATCTGTGATTGAGACTGCTCCCGATACGGTATCGAAAAATCGATATGACGAAGAGCTAAGTCTCTAAGTATTCTCTTTGAGGAACAATCAGGCTGTAATGCATAGCTTCAGGGTTTAATGGACGCCTACTTGTGTCTTGGTGTATATTCGGGAGTCCATTTTCAACCCTGCTTGGAGATAGCGTACAGGAAGCCGAGGGTGGGACAGGTGGTCTATGGAGGCCTGCGAAGGACGCCTCATGGATACGCGTCCTTGAAGTTGAGGGAAGGCTGCTAACACATTGACACAATTAATTGTGGTCTGGTAAATGACAGTAGATAGAACCCACATTCACTGGAGCTGCGAGTAGTGTGACGAGCCATGATAAGCACGAGTAGTGGGTCGGTCTGCAGTACTGAGGTGCTATTTGCCCAGCAATTTATAGTCGTGTGTATGCTCTTTATCTGCGTTGATCAGTTATAGAATACATCATTTGAGGAGGCCCAAACAAATCAAATACCAGGGCGTTCTCCCCGAGGAGTCATCTTAGTCGTCGTCGTTGTCAACTGATTATCAGACACATCGTCAAGACTCGTGGCCAACATGATGTACAGCGATTCATGCGCGTGTCCAGAACCGAACGACGCGTCTTTACTTCTGACTCGCCATTAAAAACACACCTTGGCACTGATCTCCGCGGTCGTCATCTCGAGCATATCGTCCTAGGTAGTGAGTGCTGCTTCAAGAAGCGAGGAACGACATCCCTATGTACTATGACTTTCGAAGCCATCCGACGTGTCATGATTGTGCACCAAGCGTGCTCTCACTGGAATGTATGTCCTTTGATAAATGTGAGTGTCTTTAAGAAAATGGCTTACCACAGGTTTTGTCTGTCTCTGGGGAAAACGTGGTAAGAGCGTGTTAAACCATGGCGTCGAACTCGAAGTGCAAACAACTCATTTATTGCTTCTCGGAAGGTTAGTACTAATGTCAGTAAATACCGCTTACCCTAAATTTCATCAGAGATATCCTAATAATCTGGCAGCTTCGATCAGTATCGATACAATAAGATGGGAGTCCAAAGCGAACAATACGGATCGAAATATTCTACAGAAAGTCGATATTGTACACGAGGTATTGATGAAGCATGCCATAACAATAATAAGGAAAGGTATAGCCCACGGCACGAATGGAACTTGTGCTGAGGGTAGATTTTTACGGTCTGTGAGCTGTAGATTCAACATCAAGTGCCTAAAATGAGGTTGGTGTAACAGCGTAGCTGTAGGGGTCCAAGAAACATTAATGTCAACAGCAAACATCAGAAGCACGGGATACACGTTGCATTAGATCATACAGCATCTCTAACATTGTCATCCTCTCGCACCAAATTGCTCGCCTCACCTGTAAGCCGTCGAGTCCCGTAAACGCCACCGCCGAAGAGGTTCCCACCACCAGAATGATGTCCATCCGAATCCAAGGTCCGTCTCTGGCGCCGCCGGTGGAGCATGTTGTGAGGGCCGAAGTTCAGGTTGGTAGCCACGGCGCCGAAAGGACTGGTCCTGCGACAGTAATTCTGGTTCTGCGATTTTGCCTGGATTATCTCTGCCATCATCCACTTCAATCCTGATTTGTAGCTCCTGCCCTTCTCTTCGATCCCGCTCTACGCCCCGTAGTCCATAGCTACCCAGTCCCCATCCGACGACCTGGGAACCAGGTTCCCGCATCGAATTTCGGGTCTCTTCACGGCCGAACACTTGGTGTATGCGCTCTACGCGCTCGACAGCTTGTATTCTCGCCGCGGTAAGGTGTGCATGGCGCAAGCGTGCGTACCATCTGTTTACAAATTGTAGAGGGAGTATGTCCCCTGACGACCTATCTGTCATCGAACCTGCAGCCGATAGGACATTGCTAGAAGCGAGAGCATTCAGCGATTCGGAATTATCAAGTCCTTGGTGCCCCTCGCTGGAATCCCGGCTATCAGAGTGGTCGCGCTTCGTTGTGAATGCACCGGTGACACCTTTCCACATGGTCTTGGCCTTCTCCCGTTGCTCCCTCCTCTTCTGTGCTTTCAGTTTCCTCTTTCTTTCACGTTTCGCCTCCTTCACCAGTAACTCTTCTACCTCGCCGACGCCCATCCCGGAACCAACCCACCACCACCATCCAAGGAAACTTTGCCACATGACCACACTCCACATAAGTTTTGGCATCCATGCATACTGGTCTTGACTCGGTATATAGAGGAAATTGAGTGTGGTGGATATGAGAGCGAGAACGATTGCGCCAGCACCGAAGGCTGCTGTCCCGCCATCGGTGCGCCATGCCGCCTGCCGGTTAACAAAAAAGCCCCAGATTATTAGTGCAGAAGTGAATAGCAACGACAAAGCTGCATTGCACACGTTCCGGGTGTCCTCCGCGAGTGGTATCGAGCTCAACCCGTAGAAGACCGGGAGCAGTTGCATTACAGCAGAGATGATGGCCAATGGACCTGATTACAAGCAGGAAGCAAACGCAATGTTGAGATTAGTATTGCGTGGATCGTGAGGAATACAGAACATGAAGCGCCCATAACTCATGCCTACATAGGAAGAATGTCGCAAAGTTCCAATACCGAGGAATAGTATAATATCCGAGATCATGGAACATGATCATGATGTCTTTATTCAAGACACAGAATACACTTGGAACAGAAACGCAGGGGCTTTACACGCGTACTCACCAAGCAGGCCAAAGATGAGTCTTGCCTCCAGGTTCGAGGGAAACAGTAAGGTCAGAAAATGAATGTGGGTAATCTAAATAACAACATCGGTACGATTAGAGGAGCTATGTTCATTTGCACTGACCTGTATAATCACGGATGTAGTCGCATTCATTACGGTCCACGTAGCACTCTCGGCAAGTGTCCATTGGTGTGCATATACCACAGTAGGATCAGTGGAATTTGCCGTAATATTGTTGCCAAACCTTGGCATGTCCACAGCCAGATAGCTCAACATGTATGGCCAATGCTGGCTCTCCTCTATATTGGAGGAGAACACGACATAGAGAGTAGCGGTGATAGAAGCGAGCAAAGTCACCACCGCCGTGAGCTGCAGCATATAATTGACACGAGCTAGGGGCCAGTGATACTGAGCGGTAAAAAGCAGGTGAAGAAGGAGAACGACGACAAGCGTGAGGACCACGCCTGTCAGGAGGATCTGAACTGGTAAGGACTCGACGAAGGCGGGTCTAAACTGTAGAATAGGGTCACTTTCATAACCACTGCTGTCGTTCTGGGCCATGGCAGGACAGAGCTGAAAGATAACGGTGAAGAAGATGGCGAGCCATTCGTGCCGTGTATGCGGCATCATGAACAAGTTCCAAGAGACAACGTGATCCATTGTCACGGATGTCACACACTTGGCTTGCTTGGCTCTACTTGGCTTCCACTCATTGGTGCTAGTGCTTCGTGTGAACAACGATAAGACCCCTTCGGCACTTGGGCAGGTGGCAATATGTTGCTTGGCCTCCGTGTATCGGAGAATACTGATCGGTAAGTGCAATTTTTCGTATACAGCGAAAGCTTGAAACGCCTTGGCAGTGGAGCAACTGGTGGAGTCTAGATCAGAATCAGAAAAACTTCCCCCGCGGCTGGGACGAGATTCAATACTCACGCTATAGGAGGGGTTCGTGGTCTGTCTAGAACTCGGTTTTACCACCTAGGTAGGCTGGCATAGATAATCAAAAGTCGCATGCCTTGCTCCCGAAAGTTCTAAACTCAACGCAACGTTTCTTACTTTTGTGAAACACTGAAATTATGCTTTCACGGCAGGTGTTTTGCCTGCATAGCCGCCTGGATCATAAGAAGACAGCTAATATGTTTTTACGAGCCTGCCGGTGCGGACTTGCCAAGTCGTGACAAGCATGTCTTCCTTCGTCCGCGTCAGCAGTGACTGAAGTTTAAACACCATCTTCCCATGTGACCCATGGTTTGGCCAGTTCGCGGCGCTACTAGCGTTGTATCCCCGAGTGATATTGCAAATGCCAGACTAGTCGTCCGCTGAGATTTGTTACAATCACTCTAAATGTACTACAGTAAGCACCAATGTTTCTCCGCGTAGAAACCCGAATTCGTTGACTGAGAGATCAGGGGGATCTTTAGCCCTTGATAAGCCAAGCTACTCGTGTAGCAACAGCGCTTAAGTTTTAAGTCCCTTCTTGACGCATGACGGGAGAAATCTTTTAGGAAGGGAGGGACTGGTAAGAGACATAACATTGCCTGGGCAACCGACACACATGCGTGAGGTTGTCCTTCACCACCGATCCCACTATACCCGTAGGCTTTAATCGGTCTACTCACAGATATTCGATCGAAAAGCTTATCCTCTACTACTAGTCTACGCCCCAAATCCCGTGTCGTCTCCGGACAACTGAACACACCTGCTACTCTAGCCCTTACTCCGAGCAGACTGGAGAAACTCGTTCGAAAAGCTCTGGACAAGGTTCTTATCGAATATAGAGACTCGTATATTGCTGTTACACCTCTAAAAAGTAGGACAGTCTCAGATCAGCACGCAGGGGAGCCCTTTAAATATCGAACGTTATCACCGACGGCTCTCCTACGTCCGCCAAGAGCTGAAAAATCTATATCAAAAATATACTTAACAACGATAGCTTCAGGTTGACATCCAAGTGGCACAAGAAAGGAAGTGTATGTTTTCCAAGTGAACTGGCTGCGATTCATGTATGATCTAAATAAATACTTGTGTGCATATAGGTTTTAATCTAAGGAGGGGGTATTGCAGATGCCAACGATGCAGACGGCACAGAATCCAGATTCGTGGATGGTGCGATTGGTAGTGGTGCATCTCCAGCAGCCGCATTCAGTTGCGCAGCCATCAGCGTCCGGAACCTCGAATCCTTCGAGTTCACAAGCTGCCTATACGTCCCCGACTCTGTTATCCGGCCATCTGGGTGCATAACCGCCCGTTAGTTTAATCTTGGATAAAAAAGAGGCAGAACGCATACCTTCAAGCACGACGATCCGCTCCGCGCGGGCAATAGTTGACAAGCGATGTGCAACGATCAGACACGTCGTGTGTCGTGCTCGCAGGATCTTGTCAATGGCGTCATTGACCTGAAGAGGTCCTGTCAGAACAAGGTCACTGAAGCAGGGCGTAGAGTATCTTACCCTATGTTCCGATGCAGCATCAAGCGAGCTGGTCGCTTCGTCGAGCGCCAAAATCTTGGGCTTTTTCAGCAGCGCACGGGCAATCGCCAGGCGCTGCCTTTGTCCACCACTCAAGCTCAGACGGCCAACTGAACAAAATAATCGTCAAACAATTCACATTCAGCAGGAAGAAAGTGGCACAAACTTTCGGTGTCGAACCCCTTCGGCATCCCAAAGATGAACTCGCAGTTTGCCTCGCGTGCAGCAGCTTCGATCTCCTCGCGCGTAGCATCCTTGTTCCCGAAGGCAATATTCGATGCAATGGTCCCTGTGAAGAGGACGGGGTCCTGGGCGGCTGTTATCACAAGAGTAGATGCAAATGCAGAGGGCACTTGCCTGGGGAACAATGCCGATCATGCTGCGCCATGACGAAGGATTGAATTCACGGATATCTATCCGACCACGTTAACGCTCCATAAGAGGCGAGATAGGCACTACCCACCTTGACCATCAAAGGTCACTTTCCCGTGCACAGGATCGTAGTACCGCAAAAGCAAAGATTGTACGGACGACTTGCCACCACCGCTCCTCCCCCTGTATATTACAGGGTCAGTGGCACCAACAACAACTGCTAGCCCGTACGACTTACACGATTGCCACGCTTTCTCCGACGCCAATCTCGAGATTGAAATCATCGAGGATTTGCACACCTTTCCGACTGGGGTACTCGAACCCGATGTTCTGGAATCTCACCGTGCCGTAGCGCGAAGCATCAACCTCAATGCCTCCATGGGGCGGAATCGCTGGCGTGCGGTCGAGTAGCTCAAATATGCGTGTACCAGCACCAATCCCACGCATAATGGACGACTAATCTCGCTCAGTTTAATGGAGGCCGTCAGAGTATCGAAAACCTACGAAAAATGAACTGTGCAGGGCAGTGTTGCAGTGGACTATTCATAAGTGGAAGAGGACTCACGTCAACATTTGAAGACCCGAGCCAACATATACGGTATATAGCAGGAGGCTCGTCAGGTCTCCAACAGTGATCGCACCCTGCGAAACAAGTGTTCCCCCTACACAAATGTAGTTAGGGATTTTCACCAAGATATAAGGAAGTCGTGAACGAGCCACACACCGTATCCAAGCAGCCCAAGGATAGTCACATTTCCGCTCCAACCAGTGCTTCCGAAGAAGATTCCTGATGCGATCGCCTCCTTCCGAGCTAGCGCAAGGACGCGTGTCACCCGGTCGTGGAACTTTCCCTCCTCCTGGTCGCGCGCATTGAATGCTTGAATTGTCCGTAGAGCCGAGAGCGACTCTTGTGCAACCTGGAGTATAATAGAAGACATGTGCGAAACAAGGGAAAGAGGAGGTAAAGCTGACCTTGGTCATTTCACCCATCGCTTCTTGCGTCTGGTTGGAGAGCTTTTTCAGGTAGCGACCATAGAATACCTACAAGCGCTCAGATTTCGCCGCAATAAAATGAATTTCTGCTCACAGCGCCAAGAGAGACTGGTGGAACAATTCCCAACATCATCACAGTCAGCGTGGGGGACAAGTAGAACATGGCACCAACTGAAAAGGATATGCCCATTCATGAGCAACAGTAGCACGTCTGTATATACGACACTTACGGCCAACAGATGACATCACGATAGCTCGCAGTCCATCAGAAAGATTCTGTGTGACACTGCGTGTAATAATTTCAATAGATCTGTCTCAGATACGGCACTGCGAAACCCTACCTCTCCCCGACAATGCTTGAATCTGCAGTCAGTCTGCTCAAAACATCACCCTCCCCCCTCTCCACAAATTCGACTTCTTGTTTCAGTGCTGCGGCATACGCCCGCTCCCTCAACCGCGCAACAATTCGCTGGCCTGACATCCGCATGAGGAACGACCTCGCTGCATTGCACGTTGCTCCCGTCGTAAACAAAATCAGAAGAGCCGCTGAGGCTTGCCCAATCGACAAACCGAATGGTATTTCCTGCGCACGTAATGAGTCAACCACGTCACTCCCTCACTATCAATTCACTCACAGGGTTTGCAGAAGAGAAAAAATCTATCAATTTTCCGATCGTAAACGGAACGCTCATCGCGACTGAAGAGGACACCAGTAGCAGGCCCACCGCAAGTAACAAAGGCCTTTTCTCCTGCTTAGCCAGTGCAATGATTTTCCGGAACGAGGAGCTACTTCCAGGTGCAGGCTGCAAAGCGGATGGCAGGAACCTCGTAAGCCCAGATATCTTCTTGGCAGGCGTCTCTGTTGCATAGAAACGAGAGGTCTGAGTAGAAAAGGGATATGTCCGTCTTCTGGAGAGTATGTGTTGAGTCTGTGACGCAAGTGCTAAGGGCCGGACATTACTATGGCAAGACGCCAGCACCCTGCCAGTGACACTTGGGACTCGAGCTCGGAAATTGGACACGTAGATGCCCAGTAGCATATTCTATCACAAGTTAAGCATCAAAGCCGTTTCAACGCTCTACTATTTTCTGTCCAGCCGAAGAATGTGATTTAAATCAAAGTCTAAGTTAGGCTTGCCCACTGGTGTGACTTGTGCACTATTTGTGCCTTGTTTGGTTCAACACTATGAATTGACATGAGTCGATACTAGCTGAAATTTGAAACTTGAAACCCTTATATCATGTACAAGTAGGAATCCATCAGACACTCAACATGGCCTCCGGTTCGCTAAACTGCAGTCGCACGAAGGCATAGCCAAGCACCCTCGAGACCCTGCGTGATAAAACGGGAATTCGTCCTTGTCCTCTGACGAATGACTCTGAGTGCGATTGTTGACTTCTGAGTCTCTGAGAATCATCGAGTACTAGATGCGTATGATGGCATGAGCAGACATGCGAGATTTACTAAGTGAGTTATCAATATACATCCAGCTCAGTATGTTTTAGATGACTCTGCTCAATTCAAAATTATAGCTTGCCTTTGACCGACGAGTAGTCTGATGTGGTGGGCCCGTGTGACGAGTTGCAACAGACTCCGGAATAATTCAGAATGATAATGATGATATGTCACTATGTGCATTGTGCAAGCGGACGGCAAATAATTCGTGATTCATCGTAACTTTTCTGCTAATATATAAATTCATTTCAGTTCTATCTCGCCGTCTACTTACTTACCACCAGGGCTGCCAGTGGCAGCAGCTCCATCCGGTCGACTATGCGATGGACAGGCGGCTGAGCGCCAAGTTCCTCTACGGTCAGGCCATTATCACTACCTCCTTGGATGTGATTGGCATGATTCAGGCGAGTCTACGCTGTCATCGCAATGCAACTCGCATAAGTTGACCTGATAGGGCAAAACGGACACATCACAGCCTCCTTTGATCGTTAGATGCGACGTTTTGCTCCAGAACTATTATCCACCTTCTCCCTGCTTGGCAGTGTATTAGTCATCAATTCCTTCTGCAAGTAATCTGTTCTACATCTACTGATGCTGACTATTGAATTGCTACTAGTACCGGCGGTGAATGGCGATTCCGATACATGCCGCTTGCTGTTCAGAGTCGTGGTGACGGGCCGCTATGTCGTAAGCATGATGCGCACGACCGCTTCAGCATCTCGCGTTCAGGAGCTCGGGGATCTGCATCCGCTGTGGTACCATCGTCAGTGATCGTGGAAATTTGCATCGGTGGGTATCCGGGCAACCTCCACGCATGTCGAGCCCTAATTTCCAGACCTCCGGGCACAACCTGCAAATAGCACTTGAGCTTGTGTGCTATGCTCTCTGGCGCCTACTTCCTGAGCCTGAGGCTACACGTGGGTGACCCAATTTCGACCACTGGGAATGATTTGAACTTTCAACTACATAATACTAATACTTTTCGCGTCACTGGCGTCAACTATTTCGCGTAGCGGGCACCAATGACACGATAAATATGTGGTGTATTTAATATACTAAACATCACAAGGTAAAATGTCCCACAAATGCCAGTCATACTCGCTGAGCCTCACGAATCAGGTCTAACTGACTCTGCGTTTAAGAATATGACGAGGTTTTGGCTTAGCTCTTACAAAAATTTCAATGGGCCGAGCCACGGCTAGTGACTCACCTACGATAAGTCCACCTCCAAACCGCTGGGCGGAGTATTTCCTTTCTTAGCAGGTTCGCACAGATCTTTGCGTGTCACGCCAGCTGGCTAGGTTTTGCGCACGTGGATTGCCCTTACTACCGAGCACCATCCGCCACGGTTCACGGCCTGCAGGGATTCACTGGGACTGGATTCTGATCATGCAATGATGGGCCTTCAAAGCTGATGCACTTTCTTGCTGTAATTTCCGTGCGTGATAAATCACCCAAATTGCCATTTTTCTCATCGCATACCCTCGTATACCCTCAGGCAACCACAGGGAAACCAAACTGCGATGACCGGTGCACGGCATGGAAGGCTATTGGTACAAGTCTTCATATTTGCGCTGCAAAGGATTTAACCCCAAATCAATTTTGAATTCACGCAGGACAACGCCGGGGGAGCTATAAGAAGTTATCACTACAATCGCGATCTCCATCAGCCTCTCGAGTTCGCTAGCCATGCTGTCTATCTTCGCTGTCCCTCTTCTTGCTCTGTCCGTCGTAAGCGCGAGCACGCCCACCACCCACTCCACATTCCCCGTTGTAGGAGCTTGGTATGCCGGTTGGCACGCTACCGAAGGGTTCCCGCTGTCTTCAGTCAGCTGGGGGAAGTACAATACATTGTACTACTCATTTGCGTAAGTTTTCTATGCTGGCTTAAATGCACATCACTTGTCAAGTGGGGTGATTAACGTGATAATGTCTCTTAGAACCCCAACTTCAAGCGTCGACAGTCTGAGCCTGGACGGCTCTAATGGCGATCTACTTCCTCAGTTCGTTTCCGATGCCCATTCAAATGTGAGCGAAGGAGAGTTTATCGCTTTCAGAATCGATGTCTAAGGCACGTTTAGGGCGTCTCAGCCCATGTTGCTGTTGGAGGCTGGCTTGGGAGTACTTGGTTCTCTTCTAGCATTGCCACATCTGAAAACCGGACGGCATTTGTCAAGACCGTGGCAGAATTTGCTCATCAGTACAACGTTGATGGCATGCAGTTCGAGTAGGTTGATACTTGTGACTTCAAACTCATGCGCTAACCCCAGCTGTCCTTAATTTCCGACAGCTGGGAGTATCCCGGCAGACAGGGTGCCGGTTGCAATACCATTAGCGTCGATGACACGTCCAATTTCCTCAAATTCCTCCAGGAGCTTCGCCGAAACGCAGTGGGAGCAAATCTGACACTCTCGGCCGCGGTATCCCTCGCACCCTTCACAGACGCTAGCGGAAAACCTTCTGCTGACGTTTCCGGTTTTGCGCAGGTCTTCGATTACATCACTTTGATGAACTATGACGTTTGGGGCTCTTGGTCTGAGCATGTGGGGCCGAACGCACCGTTGAACGACACCTGTGCCTCGTCCGCGAACCAACAGGGCTCGGCCGTTTCTGCAATCAAGGCTTGGACTGCCGCAGGCATGCCGGTCAACAAGATCGTACTTGGAGTTGCTTCCTACGGCCACTCGTTCAGCGTATCTCCCTCTGTCGCCTTCGAATCTGGTACGAAGACGCTAGCTGCGTACCCCGCTTTCAACGCCTCGAAGCAGCCCTTGGGTGACGTGTGGGATGATACTAGTAGCGTCGATGGTTGTGGCGTGAGCCATGGCCCAGGTGGCACTTTCAGATTTTGGGGTCTCATGGACGACGGCTTCCTTACCAAAGAAGGCACGCCTGCTGATGGCATTTACTACAGATATGACGAATGCAGCCAGACTGTAAGATTTCCATCTTTGATATTGTAGCAGCAGTGCTTATTTCACTGATTTACAGCCGTATGTATACAATGAGACCTCGCAAGTTATGGTCTCCTTCGACAATTCCCAGTCTCTCGCTGCCAAGGGCAAGTTTATTCAGGAGACCGGGCTGCGCGGTTTCACGATGTGGGAGGCTGCTGGTGATTACAACGATATGCTCTTAGACTCTATCAGCGATGCTATGGATTGTTAATACACCGCTGATACCATCCTTATGCACTGTTTCGGTCGCTACTAAAATGGGCTACGTAAACCACACATCACTCGTTTAAAATCTTCCTACTCTGGGTTACTATCCAACCGTAAATGCGTTGGCATCCCCTACATACTAACAGTATTTTTCATTCTGTCCAATGCTGCACGAGAAACCCTGTAGTTGCAATTCAAATGGAGGCATCCTGAAGCCTGAGGGAGCTCGTCATCCTTTGATATTAAGTTCTACATACTGTTTGTGACGTTAAAAATTACTGCTTCCTTGGCTTCGATGTCACGTACGTACCTGTGCCACTTCTGCACCTGAAGCATTAGCAGACCATCTAGCCTATTGAATTAACATGGCGATTATATCTTTTAAGTGACGGCTTTCATTGGTCCCAGCTCCCTATGCGCCGAGCACCGCAGTACTTAGGGTGTAAAAGCCGCACAGATCAACCATGTTGTCCATGACCTGTTCGATTCGTGTGTGGTGATATTAATTGGCCCTACTCGGAGCACCCGCGGTTCTCGTCTTACTACTGAGCCGAGAACTGACTTGGCGGGTCGACATAAGTGGGGTGTTCGCGGTCTGTGTATCAACTCTGAATTCTCTGGCAGATCCTGAGGCACTCAAAGATACATGCATCAAGGGGCTAGATATAAGGAGTACCTACTGTCGAGTGATGAACAACACGCGCATCAACTGCGTCAATAATGATATTGGTGGCAAGAGACGATATTGAATGGACATTGAAAATTTCCTTCAACGCGCCCTTTAGCAGTGGTCAAAACTTTCGCCTCGACTGCTACAGCTGCTATGCACATAATGCAGACTTTGGCAATGAACACTCATGAAGCTCTGAATGATGCAGCACAAATATAAACATTGATATCGTTCCTCATGACTCTTCAAGTTAGTCAATATTGACTGTTCAGATTAATTCAAAGGCTCCTCCATTGCTCATGACCAGACTTCAGGAACAACCATATTGGCCAAGTCAGCAACGAACTATGTATTGTGCCATCAGCCACAGCACCAATGCGAAAGCAGAAACACGACTCACTGTCCAGATATGCTCATGGACAGGCCGCCAGCCCATCACTAAGCATTCGAATAATTGCAGAATTTGCCACCGCCGCGAGGCTATTGACATTGGGGGTGAGCAACGGGGTTGAATCCTGAATGCAAAGCAAACTACTCATACTCACTGACTTCAAATTACACTTCATGGTTTTGCAGCAATCACTGTCTATAGCACACGTCCCGAATTGGGGACTGCATGCAGTGGCAGACATGCATGCAGCCAAAGCGGTAACGACGAGGAGGAAAGAGAAATGCATGATTTATGCGAAGTGGTACAAACTTTGCAAAGGGGACTCTGAACTACCGTGAGGTAGACAGGGCTTGCTTTTATATCCTGAAAATACTGTTGTGGGCAAAACTTGCAAGTTTTATGGGTTTGATAGATTGGTTGCGCCTGGATAGCAAAACTTTATGACGGTTGATTTAGGATGAATCTATTAGAGTCCCAGAATCAACGGATAAACAAACCAGAATTCGAATATATTCTAAGAAGCACAGCCCGAACGGCAGAACTGCATGTGCAAGGCTCTTTTGTGGCCTCTGGGAAGTCCTGGTTATGGAGTTATGGATAGACTCGGACCACTCTTCTCCCAGAGCACGCTGCAACATCTGGTCCTCCACCGCAGATCGGCTGATGGCAATGCAAGCGAGGACTGTGGTAAATACGAAAAAGCTAGTCATTAATACTTTAATGAAAGGCAATTGTAAGATCCCAGACTACCTCATCCATGATCCTTGAGTTCCGTACATGACGGCGATCCCAGGCTGCACTTCGGAGAAGGAGACCAGTATAGCTTGGGTGGCGCACCACCGAGTACGGCCCGCTTGTCACAAGTCTGTACTCTGTTCTGACGCTGCTCGGAGGTTGAAGCTCCAAAGTTTTCCCAACGTCGAGATACAATAAAGCGTCAATGCGCCGCCCATCGCGACGGCAATACTGCCGACAAGGAAAGCGGGGGGTAATTGGTGTATACGTCCTTACGTCCAATTATCTCTGGATGGATTCCAGTAAATGGCTGTCAACTGACCAAACATCTCAGTGCTAGAAAAAGATATCACGTAACGAGCCACAAATGATACTTAGGTATGACTAGAGAACTAGTTCCAACAAAAATAAGTACAGTGGCGACTGTAATCAACTGCCAGCCGACAAATTCTCGCAAACTTGAACTGTAATGGAAGGAAGTTCGAGTCGCAGTTGGCGTTATACGCAGAAAAGTCGCCGACCATGCTATCTCATCATGTCCAACAATTTAGTAAGTGCGCTTCCAGTCTTGCGAAGTTCCGGAGAAGGGAGTTCCCTCACGAATATGTTAGTACCAACGGAAGACGTTTCGCCGTGTCTCGCCCACTTTCGAACCACATCCAATAAGCGCTTTTCCGCCCATCGCATCATCATGCTTTCTTTTTGCCAAACACCATTCGTCCAGACAGCAAGGGGACCGCTAATCCTCGCATGAGCAGGTGTGTCACTCGAAGATGAGGCGAAGCCAGAGCGCATTCGGTTTGCCATGATCACATCCGTAAATATACGGTCTCCAACTATAACCAGTTCGTCATCGGGGATTGGAACGCGAAGAGACGAAAAGTAGGCGCGTATCGAAGTAATGCAGGAATAACCAGGCTTAAGAGTGTCATGTCGGAGAACCGGGACAGAGAGGTGATATGATACCGATTCTGCCTGTGTATGTTCAACTTCTGACTGTGTTTGATGGATGCTGGCCATACCTGGATTCCTCCAGCATCGAACTTGGTGCCAGCGGAATTGCTGACGATTATTACGTTTCCTTCCCCGAATGCCTCACGACATTCCCTCCAGGCGTCCTGTAAAATAGGTTCTCAACATCTGACTTCAATTTATGACCTTTAAACTCACCTCGAGCTGTGGCACAAGAGTATCTTTATACGGGATCGTCTGCTGTGTGTTCAGGAAAATGGAGACACCAAAAAGCTCGTGACTAACCAAGCAATTGTCTTTATCAAAGACTGCTCCTCTATAGCCTGCATTTCGAAGCGCCAAAAAATCAATTTGGCGAATATCTGTCTGTGGTTTAACGTTAGTTGCAGCTATGAATGCAAAAAAAAACTAGGACGACCTTTTACTGTTACATGGGGAATGATAAGTCGGGGATTCTTGAGCAGGTGAAACGGAACAAGAATGCCTGGGATGTTCAAGGGCATCGATAGACAAGGTGAAAAGACAGTCTCGCTTCATATATCAATTACATAAAAGCAATGCAACATTTCCTGACACCCGGCAAACACCGTCGACTGACCTTGCACAAGTTCATCTCTCATAGCACTAGCATCCGTCAATTCCAGCAGCGTACTAAGAAACATGGACGATGACTTTGATTTTGACCGCGCGGCCTCTGCCTTTCCTGATCTTGACCTAGACGGGCAGGGTGACGTGCCCTTGCCATCAGCCCCGGCGGCGGTCAGTAGTGGCTTCTCGTTTGATGATTTTGGGACTCCACTGGGGCAGACCGAAGTGACGGTCACAGGCAACGATGAGATTGAGAAGTTTGAGGATCAGTTTCCAGAGTTGAATATTGGGCAGGTAAGTAGTGTTCATGGGTAACTGCACTGTATTAAGGTGCCTGTTTGCTGCATAGTCTGTATCTTCTCCTGCACACGCCCTACCAACTTTCGGCGCCCCTCCTCCGTTTGCTCCTCGCCCACAGCCATCAGCATTTTCGTCCACGCCCATCCTCAACCAGCAACTCGACGAAGACGAGCCTGAAGTTATCAGGTACATCGCCAAATTGTTATATACAAGTTCACCGCTGACAGTTGTCTATCAAAGGAAATGGCGCGAAAGTCAGCTAGAAGAAATTCAGGCTCGCGATGAAGCCAGTAAGGCTAAACGCCAACAAACTATTGGGAAGGCCGAACATGCTATTGACCAATTCTACGAGGAATATGCAGCAAAGAAGGAGCGAACTATTCGGGAAAACAAGTCAGTTAAACTTTGGCCAACTAGACGAGTTCCACTGATGAATTTTTCAAAGGGATGAAGAAGGAGATTTCCTAGAGTCACTATCTTCATCTCTTACCAAAGGGACGACATGGGAGCGTATTTGTGAGATCGTGGAGCTGCAAAATTCCCAGAGCAAAACAATCGCAAGGGCTGGTCCTAGTACCACTGACCTTTCGCGATTCAAGGAAGTGCTGTTGCGCTTGAAGCGCGAGGGAACTGCTGCTCCCGGCGCAGCTGGTTATTAGACATTACGTGTTTTACATGTATATATACCTGTTGTTTTAATTTTCTGGACTTTTCTTTCCTCCTGAGAAGCACAGACAAAATAGTAAGCAGTAAAAGCTATGTAATATCCTCAGAGCCTGGGTGAAATATTGGAATAGAGGTGTGCCTCCACCCAGGTAATACACTCCTCGATGAGCTTCTCCTTCACACCGTCTGGTTCGTTGTGAAGTTCATGATAGCCACCCTGTTGAAACATAAACCTACAATTCGCAGCAGTGACATCGCGACTGCTTACTTGGTAAATGGATATTTTCTTATCCTTTGCTGGTACCCGTTGATGAAATAGCTCAGAAGCTTTCGGAGAGGTTACCTACGACACGTCAGAGCTTCCTAGGACGAGGTGTTCTAAAGGACGCGAACCTTGTCATCCGAACCATGTATGAAGAGGACCTGACGGCATTCGTGAATGGCACAGAAAGGGGGACTCGACTGAAACAACTTACAGGGAGGTCTGTGGGCCAACGAACGTAATCGGTGTGCAAGAGGTGCTCGCCCTGAGAACTAGAGGTGAAACGTCAAACAGAAAGACAGATTGATTAATTACCCCGTCTAACATGTCGCTTACTCCGCGAAGCGACCCAACTTGCTTAACCATAGGATCTTTCGCATATTCCTCGCCGACAGTCTTGTCATGTGACAAATTCTACGACGATACAGTTAGCCATCCATATCAGCAAAGAGAAAAAGTTGTGAGTACCTGACCCTTGACGTCCGATGGAATAGTGAGCGAAGGCACTAGTAAGCTAGCCTTTCCACCTATCCATCTTGCTGCTTTAGCGGCTGGCTTCGTTTGAAGGATGAGGGGGCTAGTGGAAATCACGCCCGCCAGGTCTGTTACTGTTTCCTTTGCAGGGGGACTACTTGCCCTGGTACAAAATGCAAGTACCAATGCTCCACCCTAGGGGTGTACGTGTCTATATTGTTCGACATTCAAAATGTTTAATTCATACCATTGAATGCCCATACAGAAACACGGGAATGGAACCGAACTCGCTCTTCGCGTGGTTTATGGCCCACTCGATGTCTTGAAATTGTTCCTTCCAGCTCGTCTTCGCATACGAACTATCCTTGCTCTTCTTTTCCGTGTCCAAAGCCGTCCTGCCAAAGCCGCGCTGGTCATACGCAAAGACGGCTATGTCGCGCGCGGACCAGGTAGGAAATACATGCTCGTACCGAGCAATGTGCTCGATGAAACCGTGCACAAAAATTACAACAGCTTTTGCGGTGGAAGCTGGGCGGTACGTGTGAGTATAGAATTGCGTGTGCTGTGGACCAACTAGCCACGACTCCGAGAAAGTTGTCATGATCTGCAAGAATGATGCGGCTCAAGTTGGTTTCTCACGAGTCACAATAACCAATTCCAAATTAGGAGCCCACCAAACAGTCGGCATGTATGCATGCGCTTACTACGAGTAAGCACTGTCCTTCATCTGACTTTCGAGATTTCAGATAATGGAAGAAAATTGGACACTCGGAAGTCTGCTGACCTCTGCCTCGTTGGCGCGCCGGCAGTCTCGGTGTTTTGCCTCACACGGCCTAATCACATTGCAATTTCCATCAATCAGGATTCCCATCGTTGTCCCGACTCGGCTACCAAGGAGTTGAATATTGCTACGTTCTGGCTGCGACGAGGCGGGCTCAAATTTCGCTAAGTCGAATACAGCAGAACATTGAACCCACATTCACACGCCGGAGGTAGGTATCCCTGAATCACATACTCAAAGACTAGTGCAGACTCGAGTATAGCGTATACGCAATTTTCCTGATCATGACACTCCTTGGAGTCCATGCAACCGCATTACTGAAACTGTCACGCGTCAAACGAAGGAAACACCGAACACGTACTCCCTTGCGCCGGCCGGGCCGCAGAGACATCTGTTTGCCCGTCCTTGCCGCTATGCGGATAATATAAAAGCCACGTCCTTTCAAGTTACCTTCAACATAATGCATATCCTGTTCTTGGTAGCATTAGTGGGTGGGCTTTTCTCGGTAGGGCGAGCTTCCCCAAACACAGGCGGTGTGTCATGTACCGTCACAGCAAGTGGCGGAGATGATGGACCAGCATTCGTGGATGCTGTTCAACGTTGTGACTCAGTGACAATTCCTCGTGAAACTACTCTTTCGATAGCAACAAGGATGAATATGACCGGCCTCAAGAACAAGAACATTGTATGTGACTGTTCTATTATATTATACTGACAATCTCACATAGCGGGGGTTGCAGGATCTGTTGGGAACCGTAAAATTCACAAACAACATGTCATATTGGATTAACGTATGTGTTGGAAATCGCAATGCACCACCTGTTAATTCCTCGCCTTAGAACGGCTTTCCATTTGAGTTCCAGGACCAAATCGCCTTTTGGATCGTAGGTGGGAATGACATCCTTATCAATGGTGGTGGAACAATAGATGGTTCAGGTCAGGTAGGCTAATTAATACATAGGGTAGATGTGCTGCTAATCTCACAACCTGCAGGTCTGGTATGACGCATTGTGAGCAGGACTTATAGTACTCTGGATATAACGTTTAGTTGACTCTGCACCCAGCGCCACTAACAGTACTCTCTTGCGCCCAATCCTGCTCACGGTTTACCAAGCCACTGATGTTGCCGTTAAAGATATTACGATGGTCAACAGCCCTGAGTGGTTTAACTTTGTGAGCATTTCAGAGTTTATTCGATCTTTGACTCGACCAGCTTACCCCTCACGGCAGGTCAACGAAGGGAATAATGTTGTCTATGACGGCATCAACATTAGTGCCGTCTCCACATCAAACAATCTTGCGAAGAATACTGATGGCTGGGATATATATCGCAGTGATAGCATTTCCATCATTAATTCGAACATCAACAACGGCGATGATTGTGTTTCATTAAAACCAAGTACCATCTATGCTCGCCAGGGCTTCATGGTTCGCTCATGCAGTCTTTGTCCTAGATTCCACAAATATCATTGCATCAGACTTATACTGCAATGGTTCCCAGTCCGTTAAAGCCTTCTTTGGGCGTGGCACGCACCTGCTCACATTCTGTTGACAGTGGTATTTCCGTGGGTTCCCTCGGGCAATATGCTGGCGTATATGACATTGTTGAAAACTTCACTTCGACGTGCGTTTGAACATGGACTTCGATAATAGCCAGGAGCACTGATCGAGAGCTCTTAGCAATATCCAAATGTATAATGCTGAAAATGGTGCGCGCATTAAAGCCTATGCCGGTCCGGGAGTCGGCAGTGGCATTGTGAAGAACATCAATTATAGCTTCTTCACTGAGGGCAATGTCGACAACCCCTTGATTGTTGATCAGGTTCGCGCTGATCTTCTCACGATCTGCAAGAGACTAATCAATTGTTGTGCAGTGTTATATGACCAACGCAACAGAATGTACCGCCTACCCTTCCAACGTATATATTCAGGACGTTGTGTTTGCCAAGTGCGCGAAAGTGTTTCTGTCCTTTGGTTGAAACTTACGCAACTGTAACCTAAGTTTCAATGGCACTTCGTCTGGAGCAACGAATTCCGTGGTTGCTTCGTTGGCGTGCTCGCCGGACGGCCGCTGCAGCGATATCAGTGTTAACAATATTTTCCTTGAGTACGTTCTTTTTTTCTGCTCCTTCAGGTCAAGAAAATAATCAATTTCCAAAGGGCACCTCCACAAGATGGTAGTGCGACCTACTCTTGCCAGAACGTGAATATCACTGGGAACGCTGCTTACCTGTTTGGTGACTGTGCGACTACCTAAATGCAATCGAGCACATATGTAGTCAGTGTCATGGTTGTGGGTTTGTGTGCAATAAGCTCGTAGTAGTACACGCAGTCTTCTCAAGCTTAAAAATTGGATTGTTTGAGCCTGTCGGACTGAGCGCCCCTTGAAGTCAAGTGAATCATGTGAAGTCAAACTGGTTTACATAAAGTTACATAACTTCTCTTTTCAAGGCGGACGTCTAACCTAGGTCGCCAACTGGCAGCTCTGCACCGATGTCTCTCTTCTCCAGAATGAAATACTTTAAAGCTTTGGCCCGCTACGACCGATCTAATTTCACTACACATCGGTCAAGGTGGTTTTCCCTGTTTCCTGGCCGTGCTCAAGGAACCCATATACCAAGAGGTCAACCATTTTATGAACTGAAGAAGCCCAGTATCTTAATCAAGTTCACCTGGACACTTCTCATGGCTGATGCGGTCTGCACGTAAGTTTTTCTGTTCTAATACGCGCTAATTTAACTTCAATGGTGTGCAGACTGGCAATGTGTGAGCTTTCCTGGAACTATTTTACGCGTCCTGTGGAACCAACGGAGTCCGCAATATCCGATGACTCCAATACTATTGGCAATAGGCCACAGTATGAACTCCGTCCGACATACCAGCGTGCTGGTCTGGTCTTTATGCATCTCGCATTTGGAGGTTGGGTGGCATTTATGATTGGCATGAAAAGTGGAATGAATGTAAAGAGGATCTGGCTGACTCCACCACGTCCACGAGGGGGTCTGACCACGACGACGCGGAAAGCAATTGCGCGTCCAAAGGTCGCGACTTTCGAAGGCTTCGGTAGTTTTGGTCTACGGGGCAGTGCACTGGACGTGAAAAATTGCCGCTTATCCACTACAGAACCCGCAAACGACCTAACATTGATTGTTGCCGCACCGGGGAATAGAGAACAGCAACTTTCGATCGCGACGAAAGGCGTTTATATTGACGGCAAGCCTGTTTCACGCGATGAAGTTTACACTTCGCTCTCGCAAGTCTTTGGACATAAATCCGAACCCGCGTCCTGGATAAGTGGACCCATTCTCAGAGATGCACAGGTATGCATACCCCGTCAGCTGATAATCTCATGCTTATTCTCATTTAAAATAGAACCCATAATCAAACTCGGGCAGGATGGGATCTTGCGAACCTGCTGTTAGCCAGTCGCAGCTGACAGTTTACAAACCATATTCCCTCGGCCAGATTGAGGCCCTGGTATGCGATATAGTTACTTAAGCTCGTTTGTGCACGTCCTTCTAAGAGGTGTGTAACGCACCAAACTACTTATGACTGCCATGCCACGTTACTAGTCAAGCTTAAGGTTCTCGTTCACAGCACGAGGGCTACCTTAGTCTGGTCGTATTGGCTACATATATGAACGACGCATTATCCAAGACCCGTGGTGGTGAACTCGTACATCGCACTCTTGAACGCAAGATACTACCTGCAGACATTATCCCATATTGAAGATGAAGTGACAGTTCCCATTCGACCTGTTCAGGCTGCCATGGTTGGTGGATGGAGACCAATGCTTTGACGACGCTGTCGATCGCGATGGCGATTGAAGTAGAATCTTTTGAGTATTTCTCTAAGATTGATTCGCCTGTCCGTCTGCGTCTGATCTCGGGATAGGGCCCTAAAAACTTTCCTAATAGATGATCACGCTTGCTCTAGCCTGCAATACTTATTACTAGTGAAAAGTGGCTTGCCACTTCCGGCTTCAATGCCCCCATTTGAATATTATAAGCTTGAGGCGAGCCTCGCGCTTGACCAGTCTGACCACCCAGTAAGTACTTATGTGAATGTGCAAGTTACGGCCGGTCTGGGTGCATGTCTTCGCAGACCTCAGGCCTGTGACGTGACTGTTGCCGGAGTCTTGGTCATCGTTGCCCGCCTGCCCGCCCTCCGCTGCCTGCCCCCACCGTCTCGAAAGGAATGCTGATTTCGGGCACTGTCTCAACCGAGCGATATCAACCTCATTTTCCTCCGTCTTTCATTTCAAGTGTTTTTCGTCCATGGTCCGTGTGATAGCGGCGGGGTGGCGGTGATGGCGGGATGTCAGGCGCTGTCAGCCACTGGCGACTTCAAACTCCGCCACCCGTGCCGAGTGCGCACCAAGCCTGACTGGCCATTTAAGACTCGTCCTCCACCAGTGGGTTCGAGAGTCGAGACCAGAGCTATCAATCGTTTGACTTACCGTGACACGGACCGTACAACAACCCCAACTTGTTAATCTGTCCAGTTAACCATATTTCCTGCGATGCCACCCACTCCCCTCCCGGTAACAGCCTGAGGCACCTGAGAACGGGTATGCTAGTATTAAGTTGACCGCCACTTAACGGTGTCTTGTTTCTCTGCTGTCGAACTCATCGAGGTCGTCTCTGAGCAGAACCAAAACTAGTCGCTTGGTTATGCACGCGGCCGCCAGGAGGCATTATTCTTATCTAATCGCGTTAAGAGAGTAAACGCTTCTGCCCTCCCCCACGCTGATGCAGTTGCACCAACTGCAAAGAAATCGTATAGGCCGTTCTGTGAATGGGACCAGTAGGCCTCCTTTCGCGAGTGTAAGCGTCAGGTCTTCCATTGGTCTGCAGGAATCATCTGGTCAGGTAGGAAAGAAGAAGAATATATTAAAATGGCATGTTTCTTCGCCTTGAAACCTGGGATGTAGGCTGATACAAGTCTGGTTACTCAGATAGCCCACTCGACCGCGAAGCGTTAGGTTTGGTTCTGGTAAGGAGATTACCGTGGAGAAATGCAGGTCAGATGTCATTAACTCATAGGTGCTGCCATCGACGGTGATTTTCTGAGCGACATTATGATGTGGTCGTGGCATAGCTTCAATATATGGTTCAGAACTTTGGATACCACGTGGATCTGATATTGACAATGTGTCCTATAATTATCCGCTGTGTCCTCAAAGACGTTGACAAGTAAGCTGGTCTCGGATCATTCTTCATGAGGTTGAATACTGTAATAGAAATGATGTTCCGACCAGCCCCAATTTGGATCGGTGCCGGCAGAATGATCATACAAAGAAGGCCTGGTATGCTGGTGGCTGGGTCGGCAGTCCGACTCGGCACAATACTCCAGTGGAACCTTCCCCAAGGATCAATCTCTTTGGGGTCATATGCACCGCCTGAGCCAATATGAATATAATAAGCGAAATTGGATGGCACACCAATGGCGAGCGAGAAAGATGGAAGTAAAGTAAGTGGCTTATCTATCGCGACCCGCGGAGATGGAGCCGTTGACCTGCTTTCAGTGCATCACAGACTTTGCGTGGTGTGATATGTCAGGGATGATGACTTGTACTGTGTCATATGGTTTACCAGGGTTGGTCTGATGACACCGATCTCATTGATGTCCTGTTGCCTGCTGTGTCGTTCACTAAGGATGGTCTGATGGCTCCTGTTCATTCTTTCTGCCTGCCGTGTTGGTTGCTTACCAGGGATAGTCCGATGACTCCGATCCCATCGATGATCTCATGTGCCGGACTATTAGCGCAGTTGAGAGGCCTGCATGCTAACATGATTGCTTATCGCGGAACTTGTTACGGTATGTGCTGCAACCTTCAAAATGAAGCCTCCACAAACTTCTTGACGAACAGGACAGCAATCATTCAGTTGATTCATAGCCTCATTCGAACACACTGCATTTCAACTTGCTGTATGACGAGTCACCGTACGGTGCCGCTAACAACTACATCCAGCTCACACGATCTGCCACAGCGTCTGTTCCAGACGTTCCCTGTTCCAAACGTTCCCTGTTCCAAACGCCCCTCTTCCACCAACTGTATCCTCGGACTTCCCACAGTAACCATTTGGTAGATCCGTTGCGCTACAGCGTCTGGAGTTACTTTCCCATTGATTGTGCCCTCGTGTCAAGGCGGGTGTTCGACACAAACAGGCACAATGCATGTCCATGTTTGTGACACGGATTGCATTGTGATCAGTGATCTAGTCAATCTCATCGGATTTGGCGGCCTGGTGTTCGCAGCCTCTTCTGTATGTGATTTGTCAGCCTTTTTTGATTCGTTGTGGTGCCATTTGGTCTCCTGTCTGTGCATGTGAAGCTCGCACGTTCCTTCTATACCACATCATCAAGAAACACATTGTTATCGCGTTTGACTTGCTATGGCTGCAGCTTTGTCATCTTCTGCTTTGTCTTTGACTTCGCCTTTGCTGGTACCTCCCATTTCGTTGGTGGTGTCAGATCAGGAGCTTCCTGATGACGGGTCGTCCGTCGTGTCTTCGTCCGTTTTACGTAAGTTTTTCGAGTTTTTCGAGATCTCTTGAGTTCGCCGAGCGTTTCGCGATCAGTATTCGGTTGGTCTGTTGTTGCCCGTAACTGCTCCTGCTTTGCGGCACGTTGTGGAGAACTTTCCTTACATGAGTCGCGATGATCATGCCGCCATCTCCAGAGCGCACTTTGTTCGTGTTCGGGCGTCCGATCGTAAATATTACCTACGCGACATGCTACAAGTGCACGTATGTGATGTTTGAAGAAGGTGAGAGAGAGTACATGGACAAACGCTGGGAAGACTTACTAAAGGGGTTTGTGAGAGATATCGAAGAGTTCTACATGACAGTGCGCTCCTTCGCCAGTCTGTACCCAGAGTGGACTAAAGAGATGAAGAACTTGGTGAATCCGCGCATGTATCTGGATGGTACCACAAACGTGCGGACGGTGACAGCGCTGATCAAGTACGTCCGTCATGGATTTCACGTCACTGTGGAACCGTTCCAATTGGGAATGCACGACTGTCAAAGGAGCGCATACTGCCTAATGCCCTCACAAACACTATTGATGGCGACACACCGCGCTGGGATTTCAACAAAGTGAAAACAGTCGGGAACACGAGTGTGCCATGCAGTGACATGGCGGTGGTGATGTGGCGCTTGGGAGGAGAAGACTGCGAGGAAGATGGAAACGATAGAAACCCTGCTTATATCGGAGTAACTTGGGAGTAACAGCATGAATAATGAACAGCAGATATCACTGTAAAGCCAAACTTAAGACAACTTGTATGGATATTGATTGGTGAAAACGGGTGTGCAAGTCGATTGTCGCGAAAACGACGACATAATGAACAAAAGTGCGGGGTTGGAGGGCCGCCGAGAATGCAGAAAGTCTGGTTTTTCGACGGGCCGGCGTATCAGGATGGCGTTTTGACCGGTGGCAGAACGGCGGCAGCTCGACAAAATCATGCAGGGCTTGAAATTTTGCATCAGCTAATGCGCACCATCTTATCTTTCAGTCGCGTCTGCGTCCGCCGCTCACCTCATTCATTTACTGCTCAGCGCTCAGGCCTTGTGTCGCGTCCTCGGTCCGCCAATCATTCTTCAGCACCCCATTCATTTGCTGCTCAGGCCTTAGTTGTCTCTTTTGTATGGCTTTGTCGCTCAGTATAAATTACATCAATTACAATTTGCATTTGCTACTTAAATACGAAAATCGAGCTCGCCGTCGAGCACAGCGAGCACGAAGGTTTGTGCGTTGATGTAGCCTAATTAGGACAGCTGCTGGTGGCTGCAGTGCCAAATATGGCACTCGGGGACGGGTATAGCCGAGCCCCCCATAGGTACCTATCTACTTTCACGCGGAGATTGAAATGGTAAGCGTCTGGTTTGCACTTGGCCTGGATCTGTACTCTATTTTTGGTATCTTGTTACCGAACGTATGGTAGGTTCAAGTTTGCTCATGATGTAATGCTAACGATCCCAGTCGATCGAGGTTCAAACGTTCAAGTCCTTTTATGGTCGTCCTTGCTGAGTCCCCATCATATCATAGTATCTACACACGCGTCTCGAACGTATTATAATTATATGACCGATGTGTATGTCGTTACTTTCTAACCAATACCATGCTGCCCCTTGGTCTGGTATGCAGTGTTCCAAGCTTCGCGCCCATCCTACGATTCCTACCTGCTGTCCAGACGTATAAAAACCGTAGAGCACATATTCTCTCCCCGGAGTACCTGGCATCTGTAGGCCCTCGTATACCACGTTGCTTTCTCTCATTTCTCTTCTACAGTATAATAATGCCAGACCGACTCGTGGTCAACCAAGAAATCCTCGATGATGGTGTTTATTGCACATCCGCCAACCCGTCTAGTAGTCTTCCCTGCACCAATAGTGACATGGTAGGGTTTCTCCGACGATTCTTCTCTATCACGCTGATCATTCCAAAGATGCCTCCTTCAAATCCACGAAGCTCAACAACAACATGCCCCAATCGATATCATGGGCTCGCGGTGCCTCATCCGATTACAATACCAAGTCCCAAGTTAGTCTACTCCATCCTCTGCCTTGTACTGTAATAACCCGCGACTAGCCATGGTGGTCAGTCCGCCACCCTATCTGGCCCGCGGATGTCAGACGCTCCATCAAGCAGCACTAGTTATACCTGCTACGGCGGCACACAGGAACAATGTTTAACGCAATCTGTTTCCGGATTCAAGCCTTTTTCGAGTTGTGCCTCCTGGCACAACCCATCAACGCTTCACAGTCACAGCTCTCAGTATGATCCCATGTTAGGAGGTACCTGTAGTCCTGCAATGAGGCATAACTACCGGCTTTCACAGGCATTCCAAATGTATGCCCTTCGTTATCGTTATTTTTCTACTAATCACTCTCACACACAGGTATTATCCAGATGTCTACCCTGAAATTCCTACCTCTGATTTTCGGCTGTATAACGAGTCGTCGCATCAGTGGCAGAATTCTGCCATCCCTCAGCCAGGCCTTCCAAATGGGATCCTCCCACCGATGAAACCTCCGCCTTTGACTGCGGAAGCTTTGCAATTGAGATTTTCATCACAGGCCCGTGCAACAGATCACCCACCCATCGCCAACCAGCCATATTTGACCCCACTTCATAGCCCTTCATCCCCCCTCCTACATTCCTGCCGATGGCTATGCGATGACGCATCCTGCGAGTTCACAGGGACACTGGACGAGTTAAAGGCGCATTGTAAACGCAGTCATTTTGCTGGCCCCCCCGATGCGCAGATTGAATGCCGTTGGGAAGCTTGTACTTACCATAAGCGTGATGACCCCACGGTGCATGTCATGAGGCGCGACTGCATGTGGCGTCACACTTACGAAGTTCATTTGGGGATGAAGAGGGGTACCTAGGCGTGTCCACTTGCTGTTTTTTTTTGCTTCAGATTGTAGTCCTTTGGCGTCATTGACCCTATGTTGGACATTTAACTCGTCATAAGCTTTTTCTCTCGTTTTGTTTTGTTGGTTTAGGTCTAGTGGATGATTGAAATGGACTCGTAATGCTGTTGTATTTTTTCCATCCTTGCGCTGCACCACCCACGCCATGACATTCTTATTGTCGTCGCTTTGTTGTTCTTGTTAGCGTTGATCGTTCGTCGTGGATCTATTTTTAAATTTTAATAGTCTCCCCCAGCCAGATCATATAGAAGGAAGGCAGTCGCTCCTTTTTATCATTATGATTTCTTGCAGTGGTTGGCATTATCACGACTATAATGAAAGAACGGACCGAATTTGGACCGAAGGATGCCCACTGGCCCAGCAGTCATTCACTAAACAAAGCCAACGCGGCTTAGCTGAATGCCTCGACGAGGCTGTAACTCGAGTTCTACTGTGGAATGGAATTGGTTGGAACAGCCCCTACGTACGCAGCCTCCACTCTGTGACATAACTGCGCAGGAGGCTCTGCGGGTATCGTGAATAGCGAGATGCATGGTCTGATTCTGTATAATTAGATGGGGCCAACTCGGCTAATATTGACCAGGCTCAATATTAGCATGCATCACTGTGACCTTGTGAACATTTACTTGTCTGTCAGGCCATCTGTAAACTTTGTTGCAACAAACTTGAACGAGGCACGTCTCAATGTCGCGTCACATTTATGTCAACGATAGGAATACAGACCAGGAGTCGCTCGAGCACCTTGACCACAGCGTCGGGTATGCTGTACAGTTACATGAAGAAAACCAGATAAGCAACGACGCCACCCCCGCATGAAATCAAGGTCTCAGTTTACCAGCAACCTTGACAGCAGCTTCGCTTCCGTGCTCCTTGAGGTCCTCATACGTCATGATCTCACCGCAAACAAACTTGTTCTCAAAGTCCGAGCTATAAAAGTGTGAGAGAAGAGGTATATAAAAATCGGCATACTGAATAACACCTGCCGCGTGGTGTGCCTTTGTCCCCTTGCGAATCGTCCATGCACGCACTTCATCAGGTCCACAGGTAAAGTAGCGGATCAACTGTGATTAAAAAAGTCGGATCAATGAACGATCAGCGACCAGAGGATGAGACCCACGTCAATACTGGAGTACCCCGCCTGTGTTATTCTTCCGAGGGCAGTCTGCGTTCCTGGTTCCTTTTGGGCCTCAACACGTTCATCGTCTGGAAGCTGCGCAAGACGCTCCTCCAGTGATACAGAGAACGAGATGAGGGGGTCGCCGTGGTTGTGAGCGTCAATCCAATCCTTGATCTTGGCTAACCTACGTGCGAGCGTGAGCTGTGGTGACTAAAGAATTTGATAAAAGTCGTACCATTTGTTCTTCCTGCGAATATAGTCCTTCTCGCTAAGATTGACGAGGTAAATGATAGGCTTGACGGTTAGTAGGGTAGGGTAAGGCTGTTGACGACCTCGATCTACGGATGATAGCGGGTGTTAGCGTGCGCCAAGGATGTAGCGAGTACATGAGGTCAGAGAGTCGAAAAAATATCATTGAAAGATAGGGCGTTACTCCTGCCTCAAAGAGCTGGGTTAATCGGGCTGATGCTCTTTTCCATTGCTCAAAAACGATAACGAGAATATATTAGTTACCTGTGGAATGATGGTCAGTATGGTAAATGAAGACCGTAGATGACGAAGAAGGAATCAAGAAAAATTTGTTATTTCCAAGGAATATTGGGGCGTTACTCCCTCCTCAACGAGCTGGGTTATCGAGCAAAGCTCTTTTTCATCGCTCAAAAGCGATAATAATAGTATCATATTTACCTGTAGGATGACAGTCAGCACGGTGGACGAAGATTGCTGTCAGCATAGTAGACGCTTGAAGATTACGACGGCGAGGAGGGAAAAAAATCTCAAAGGAATAGTGGGGCGTTACTCCCTCCTCAACGAGCTGGGTTATCGAGTAAAGGCTCTTTTCATCAGGGTGCGAACCAAAGTACTGGCAAAAAAAAATTCTCAAGAACAAGACTTACCTCTTTATTGTTCCACTCGTACTTCCTGACATCCTTGACATCGACGGTAAGGGCCTTATATATTTTCTCAACTGTTGCCTACGGCGTGAGTCCGCACCAGCTACACATCAAACAGTGTTTCCAGCGAGACGCACGATTTCTTCCTTCTTAGCCTTATCCGCCAAACTGTTGTTGCCAAGCGATCGACCACTGCGCTTGAGGCCATCAAAGTGCTTCTCGACCCACTCAATATCTATGAGACGAAGTTCGGTCTGGATGATCTCAATGTCACGGAGAGGGTCAACATCGCCCTCTACATGAATGACTTCGGCGTCTTCGAAGGCACGGACCACCTGGAAGGTACCATCGACAGCGAGGACGTGAGACAAGAGTGCATTTCCAAGTCCTGCACCTGTTGATGCGCCCTGCATATATGTCAGCGGAGAAATCAGGGTAGGTCATGGACGTACCGCAGTAAGACCTGTAATATCAATGCAGGTGAGGAAAGCAGGCACACGCGAGGCGGGCTTGTACAGATCGCAAAGCCAATCGAAACGCGCATCCGGCACGGGAATACGCGCTTCTTCTGGGTTGATTGTTGCGTATGGAAAGTTGGCAGCCTTTCCCAAATCTAAGATATTTTAGACTCGGATGCGTGACTGCATAAGGGCTATATCCGCACCGGTGTCGGATAGAACATTAAAGGGGACGTACCGAGCAATGCTCTCGATGGTCAGCCTTTGCATCGGTTATGAAATCCATGCTAGACTGCCTGTATAGTGGGTGGCGCTCTTTGTGGTAGGTTGAAGTACGTCTGGTGAAGTATAGTTGCGCTCGATTCTGCCGGACGATGCACATTGCCGCTCCTCTATTGCTCTTGCACGGGCCAGGTCAAGTAATGTCTGATGAAGTATCGTTGTGCTCAGCACATTTACTCAGATCTACCGGACGATGCACATTGCTCTTGCGTGGGCCAGGTCAAGCAATTTAACACGCGTTGCGGTGACGGAATGGAGCCAGTCATTTGGACCTTTGGTAGCATTGATTGACGAAAATCAAAACTCAACCCACCCTGCCAAGTAACCTAACTGCACCCTCTTTCCACTCTACGTTAGGGTCGTCAAAATCATGGTCTGAGCTATTCCATGAATCACTACTGTTCCTATTTGGAGCCGGGGGCGAAATGAAAATATGAGGCGCGACTGAGCTATGGTAACGAGTCCGTGGAGCAGAATACCAGACAGAACTTGTTGAAAGATACGGTCGATAACCGAAGGAATATGTGGAGCAGATGCAGAAACGGGAGTGCCGAACGTCGAGTTAGAATTGGAGAACTTCAAATATGGTTCTGTAATATTGCACCGAATGTTGATGAACTAGGTATAAAGGGAGCACGTGAATGTCCTGTTGGACGACGCGAGTAAGCAAGGTGCTGATGCAAATGGTGGACAGCTGTGTTATGGCAACTAGTGTACTGCGAAGTTGGCGGTGTAAATTCGCCCTGGCTAATCCACCCGTGGTCTCGTGCGGATTAGAGTGAATTAGCATGTGAATTTCGGGGGCGTACTTAGTTAGTCGATAGATGGCTCGTCAGCGCTGGGCGCAGTCAACCAATGGTTTTATCTCCGCGTTCCAATCCAATTTACAGATCCTGGTTCACCGGAAGTTGATTCACGCAGAACCTGCAAGAAAATGAAGCTCTATATCCAAAGGAACCCCACGTGAGCTATATATAGCGACAGACGCTCGTATGTAGGCAGGTTGGGTAACATGAGGCCATAAAATGATGTAAGAGGTGTCTGCATAGTGACTTACATACCAACTTCAGCCAAGATCACGTCGTCACCGTTAGCTCACATATGTATGTAGATAACTTCTCGATGCTCCATCCCCTCTGCAAGAGCCTCCCGAAGATGTCTCGTGAACAGTGTTGTGGTACAATTGACTATTGCTCGTCACCTAGAAACTCTGCCCATACCTCATCTATGTGGTATAAAATACTTATATGCCCCCCATCAACGTGTTTGATCCGCGCATTCTTATAATTAGCAGCAAGATAGTATGCGTAAGCCACCGGAGACATGTGATCGTCCTTGCTTGCTGTAAGCAGGATAGGCGGACGAGAGTGTTCCTCGTCCAATGCGTCAGGCCGGAAACCCCAATCCGAGTGCAGAAGGGGTGGTGTTAGTATAAAGCCTGCCCAAGACTTGGAGATGCTTTTCATGGTATTCTTAGCCATTCTCCGCACCGTATCCTCTGGTACCATCCCGCGTTCCTCACTCCACTTCGCAAACTCCTCCTGCTCCGCCTGATCCATGATGTCAAAAACAGTTTCCCGCAACAATGCCTCTGCGCCTTCTATGGTTGCCAACTTTCTCGCCAGTACGAATTTCATCAGATGAGTGAGAAGGTTGAATGGTATGTAATACGCGATGGGGCCAGGTAGGATATAATGCGTCCACGTCATGTGTTTGGCGTAATCTTTGTGGTACCGAAAGGGGCTGAACGCGCCCAACAACAACATGCCTAATATGCACCGGCCGAATGGGAACTTGTCATACGGTGCACCATACAATATCTGTGCAGGCGCTGTACCGAACGAGCCCCCTGCAAGGTATAGTTTGATGTCACGGCCGTTGGAATCCGGATACAGGTGGGACAATAGCGCGGTCATGTCGCTTGTGAGGCAGTCGCGGTATGGTATCGACGGGGGAGGAGGAGACGTATTGCCCCATCCAGGCAGGGTGGGCGTGATGAAATGAACATTCTTGCTCAGAAGGACATGAGATATCTGGGACGCATCCCCGACAGTGAAAAGGCCATGCATGTAAAGAACGACTGTCTTGCTGGATAGATTTCCTGCTTCTGCGTATGCCAAGGTACGCCCATCGGGCAGAGGAAGAAATCTCTCCTCAGAGCTTATGTCTGTGGACATGAATTAAAGATGGTGGTGCTGACGGACATCGCAGCCTGACAACCAGTATTTATGCCTGTCAGCAGGCCGCCGGTGTAAATCGGAAAAGGAAACACTCCTCCCCGCAGCACAGGGAGGACAGGCGCCAGCCCCGGGTATTTCGATGAATAGAGCCAATACGCAGCGAACGTACAGAGCAGAGCTGCGCATGTCCTTCTCATGGGCCGCAGTTAGCCATTTCTAGGGAAACGAAACAGTTTTCAGCGCTAGCTGCGAGTCACAAATTTTGAATCAATGAAGTAACCAGGTCGTTTTGAGATTCTTGCGGCCTCGCGAAGGAACAAACTTTATCTGCGACGTACGTCAAGCCAAGCAAAGCGATCGTGGTAAAAGTCGGCTTGTTCTACCGTGACTAGCCACGAGCTGTACGTCACAAAGTTGAGCATACCGTCCTGCTACAAGATGACACACTCATATTCGTGACACGACTCTTGCGAGACCGTCTGTCGAGCCAAAGAAAGTGTCAGTGCGAAACTAACAGTAGGTGACAACTTATAAGTATCCGAGTCCGTACCGTACCGGACCGCGATGGCTTTCTAAGATGAAGCACTCACCTGCAAATTGACGGTCCAGGAGCTTACCTAAGCGAGCAGTGCCACCGGTGTGGTACGTGAGGTGGAAGGGCGGCAGACGTGGTGGCAGAGAGCATCTGGAAGGCGAGAGTGGTAGCACGAAATCGAGTGGGGACTGTCATAGATAGGTTTTGAAATGCCAAGATGCGTCATGCGCGTCAAAACTCCAAGCAAGACGCGATGCCATGGAAGATGTTTGTTGAACTGTAAGCAAAGTGTCCCGTTAGCGACGCTTAGCGCCAGACTGTAAATTTCCCACGTAGGACTGTCAATCTTTTGGCTGGCAGCCTGCAGGCTTTGCCATAACTTGAAGTTCAGAGAGATCTGTTGTATCACGTGCGGCGTGAATTATTAGATTGCTCTCACTCAGACTGAGTCTCAGCTGCAGCACGTAGACTCAGAATTCTAAGCCCATCATCTCATGCTTTCCGACTCCGACACCGAAGATATCCAAACCCTCACCATCAATGAACACTACGCAAAAGCCTTCGAATACAAAAAGAGCGCGAGGAGCTCGCAAAATGTACGTCCGAACATCCCTGGCAGTCTGACGTGACTAAGATCCAACTAAAATGTGACTAACAGTAAAAGAAAAATACGGGTCCGATTTTGAAGACAGTGCGGACGAAGAGACAGATTCAGAGGATGCGGAATCCGAAGATGAGGATGGGGAGGAACTCACGCCTGCAATGGATGCAGCCATCCTGAGGACGCTAGCAAGAATAAAGAAAAAGGACCCGGCCATCTACAATGCCGAGAACACTATCTTCGAAGGTACGGTAAACCGTGTCTGTCCTCAACTACGCCAATTCTGATACTTGTTAGAGGAGCAGGAGCGCACCACCGTTCGTGCTCCCCAGGTGCGAGAACGAACGACCAAGAATAAAGTGAGTATTCGAATCACGAATACGACCTTAAACTCAGTCTCTCTCGCTC
The DNA here is from genome assembly GCA_016647755.1 of Suillus subluteus. Lineage (NCBI taxonomy): Eukaryota > Fungi > Basidiomycota > Agaricomycetes > Boletales > Suillaceae > Suillus > Suillus subluteus. The sequence goes on along the minus strand of JABBWI010000027.1, from coordinate 162,137 downwards.
ATAGTCAAAACCTCTCACTTTCCGACAAGCAACTCTCGCATCCGCTCTCGAAGCCAACACCTCCCGTTCGCCGACTCCAGAACCACACATACCCACATACACCGAGGAGCAGCGTCAACTGCGTGACGAAACACGTACCGCATTCCATGCTGCTGCTGAAAGCGATGACGACGAATTAATTGTCCCGCGAGAGAAAACCAAGGACGAGCTCGAGGATGAAGAACAGGAATACAAAGAATACTTGAAGCATGTGGTCGGCCCGGACCTCGAGAGTCTCATAGAGGCCGAGAATGGTGAACAAGGCGCTGATGAAAAAAAGAAGAGCAAGACGAAGAAAAGCGGTAACGAGGCGAAGGGAATGTCCAAACAAGAAGCCGATCAGGAGTTCCTCGTAAGGTCAGTCGTGTTTCTGCATGAGTCGAGTCCTTGCTAAACCCCCTCAGTTATATCCTCAATCGTGGATGGATCGACAAATCAACAAAACGACTACCTACGTACAATGACATTGTGGGCAAAGCCAAAGACTCCGCGACTGAATCAGATCAAGGGAGTGTCGCGATCGGAAAACAGGGTGCATATGAACACGGCATAGAAGACGAGGATGAATTCGAAGAGATCGCCGACGCTTTCGAGACTTCCTACAACTTCCGTTTCGAAGAACCGTAAGTACCGTTGCATTCTCCACTCCATCCTACTTTACGCCTTTCTCCTACCAGGGACGCAGCTACTATCAAATCCTTCCCACGAAATATCGCCTCCACAGGTGCGTCGGGTTGACACGACTCGCAAAGAGGGCCGTGAACGGAAGAAGCGGCGCCAGGAAGAAGAGCTCGAGAAAAAGCATGAGGAGGTGAAAAGGTTGAAAGCGTTGAAAATGAAGGAAGTCCGCCGGAAACTCGAGCGCATCGGGCGTTGAAGGTGGTGTCAATGCTGAAGGTTCGTTATTCTTGTTACCTCATTGTTATTTTGACGCTAAAACCATGTAGCCTTCGAGGAGTTCGATCCTCGATGCGGACTGGGATCCCGAAGCACATGATGTGCAAATGGCGGGACTCTACCACGATGGCGACGACTCTGATATTGACGCTGATCAAGAGAAGCCCGTCTGGGACGACTGACGTCAACATCGACGACATTATACCTTCCCAGCCTGCCGAATCCTCGTCGTCTTCGAAAAAGAAGAAGAAAAAGAAGAAAAAGAAAGACAATGACGACGACGAACGAAGGAGTGGATATCAATACTATGGATGCAGATGTTGTGCGCGAGTACGATGAAGAAGAATGGGACTGGCACTGAGGAGATGAGGAAGCGCAAGCTTGATGAGTACATGAATGAAGTTTATGAGCTCGACTTTAACGACATGGTGGGCTTCGTCGTGTCACCTTTCTATAAATTCGCATTCACGTTTTGTCGCAGGTCGCAGGAATACCTACACGTTTCAAATACGCTACGACTGCACCGCAGACGTTCGCGCTCACCCCTACCGAGATCCTCATGGCCACAGACAAGGAACTCAATCAATACGTGAGCGTGAAGCGCTATGCACCGTATCGCGCGGAGAAGTGGGACCGTAACCGCGGAGAACGCCTCACGGAGTTCAGGGAGAATTTGAAACAACGAGTAGGGGCCACTAGGACAAGCCACAGAAGCGAGGATCCGACACCGAAAAAACGGCTGGGGAAGAAGGAGCGACAGAAAATGAAAGCAGCAGCAGCGTAGTATTCGAGGGGGATCTAACTACTGGCGTACCCAAGGGAGTTACTAGTGAAAAGTCGCAAACCACTTGCCGGCTTGCCCGCATCATGATCAGACTTGTATCAAACCCTGTCTGGCAGTGTCTGCCATACTATAAGCTGACCGTTTTGCGCATGCGTGGACTGTCGTCAACAATATTAATAGCTGCTTGAGATCCTTCTTGACCGTGTTTGTCTCCATAAGATGTACTTACATCGTAGCATGCCAGGGACAACGGTGCGGCATCTGCCGTGGTGCACTCATTTCTCTGCCATCATGTCCGGTACTCAGTATATCCCTCACATACTATACTCAACCGCTTTGACCTCAATTTCCATGCACTTGCTGTGGCAGCGAAAAACAGCTGACGAAGACCGAGCGAGATTCAAAGCTCAAACTTCCATTCTGCAAGACCTCATCGAGCAACTTCGTTCGGGCAAGTCAATATCCGACGAAGAAATAACGAAGTCGCGTAATCTTGCGCGTATACACGGAGAGGGGAAACAGCCGCTCGACAAGGAAAGAACTAACATTGGATGGATGGATGTGTTATGGGGCCGAAAAACGCCTGCAGACCTTGGTGTCAGTGATGAATGGGAACGAAAAGATCTGGAGCAAAGTGAGTCACTCCTGCTGTCATACAGCATCCAGCTGACTGGTCCGCAAAGTACGGAAAGAAATCGAAGCAGAGCATTGATACATTTTTGAACCTCTTGCTTGGTGAGTATCGTCCAAGCGTCTTCTACCTGTACATGCAATATACACGGACCAATAAATCTACAGAGTATATGTGCCTACACGAACCAAGATAAAATCTCGTGCGATTACTTTCTACTGCGAGCGCATATTCCTATACCTGAACGGATAATCGTATTGTGAATCAACAAGAGAAGCCCAGCGTCAAAAAAACGTCTTGCAGCGTACCCTAGGAGGAGGGGGCTCCGGGTGTCCTTCCATTTGCGTGCTGACCATTCTGGGCAGACTCAGTAGACGCAGAGTTTGAACGTACGACAGCCACTCACCACGTTAGAGGTGCCATTTGCGTTGGCATTCTTCCTTCTTCTTTCCCGCGGGATTCTGCAATGTCGGAACCGAGCTTCCTGTGGTGTCATTAACTCCACCTACGGGACCTCCATTAGCGGCAGTCTCTGGTAGCTCAGTCGTTGAGGCGCTGGTCGCGTTGAGGGAGGTCAAAAATCTCGCATATGAATCTTCTGACGTCTTCATCCCCGGCGCTGCGCACTCGTTGGAGAACGACATCCATCCTCTGCCGCCTTCTGCAATGCTCTTTCCCTCACCATGGTGAGCTTGAGAATCGTTTTCATGTCAAGCTTTGTAGCTTCTGAAAGAGGAGGGAGGGTGGGACTCTTTGCTAATGTCGAGTATGATGGTATTAGAAGCTGGGCATCAATCCGGAAGTCGGAATATATCTTGATCTTGTCGATAGGTTGTAGGTCGAGTTTCTCGAGCTGACGGACGACCAGCTTCCGCACCTTGCCGAAGCCCCACCGTGTTGCGAGCCCTAAGATCACCAGCCACTTCTCAAGTGGCTGGTTTTCGTATTCGAAGTCTCTAGAAGGCCACAGATTTCAGTAACGGCGTCAATGAGCATTGGATGAGTGCGCTACGACTCACTCATCGTAGAACACCCACAGGAAGTGGGCAAAATCTTCGGGTTTGACATCCAATGTATAAGGCTTCGTGTTAGCAACGCTATCGAAAAATATTTCTCTGAAAGAGCTTGGTTCGCGCTCGAAGAAATAACGATGTACTTTGAAAAGCACGTTTTGCGCCTGGATGAAGAGAAAATTAAATCATTCATCAGCGCTTCATACCCAAGGGCCTCACTAGAAATTGAGTGTCCCCTGTGGGGATGAAATACTGAGGATGATTGATAATTTGTGAAAAGCCGGTATCTGACATGTCGAAAGTGTCGAGGTGATAGTGGGGTAAAGAGTGCTGGTATGCCGTCTGATTCAATTGTCGTTTATACTTATCTGCTTTTCAAGCGCTGGTGACGCATCGAACATCAATGCATCACTGCTAGGCCGCCATGAGACATCAGATTGCTCGTTATAGTTTCATCCCGCAGTCCTAGCGACTGCCGACGTAATGATATTGTGTGGCCTCGCCTACAGGAATGACAAAGTACATATGTTATGTACAATAAGAGTACAAGGGATGCCCGCACGGATCTCTGTTGCCGGAGAAGCCTTGGCTTCAGATCACCCGAAATTTAGTAATGAGGGGCGAACCGAGCCCACGAGGCTCCTCGAGGCAACAAGACATACTTACGGAAGATTCTGGCCGCACCAAAAGATCCACGATCAAGGACCGACCATTCAATTAGTCCGCCACCGAGCACACACAATTATCTCCCTCACGCGCGTGGATCATTTGCTGAGCAAGAAGTTTTTGATACAAATAAAGATAGATTGACTCGAGAAATGGCAGACAATGGAAACGACAGAACTTGAGAGTCAGTCTTTTTGAAATGGAAACGGAGGAAATTGCCAAGCGCCAACATTCTACTCTCCAACTTGTGGAACTTAATTTTACTTCTTGCCCCTGCCAGTGGTCGCGCCTCCCCCACGCCCGTTACGCTTCCCTCCGTTGCGACCGCCTTAGATGAAATTGATTTGTGAGATGTACATCGTACTGATATTACCGCCATGCTCACCTCGCCCACCGCCGCGTGTACTTTCGCTATCGGACTGCACACTAGAGGGGTCAATGTCCTTGGTTTGAGTTTCATCCTTCTCAGCATCATTTTCGTGGTCGTTAGTTCTCATTCTCAATCGTGACTCTTAACATCAATGGGTGTTGATACAACAGGCTCTACGGATAGGGGTGACAACGGTGGTGGAACTATCAGAACCAGCCTTTTTCCTCCTTTGATCCCTCCTGCGATACCAAGAATGAGCCGCAGTCAGAATAATATAAGTACAGGACTCGCCACTGATGAAGGCTCACCCAGTTCCGTTTGATTTGTAGGAGCCAGCCTGGAATGGTTCGGTAGAGGGGAATGGAGTGGAAGAAGTGTTCGTCTGCTCAGGCACTTTGGCTTTCTCCGGCGGCGAGGGCACTGAGGCACCCGACTTCTGAGCAGCATTTTGCGACGAAAAAATGGGTGTATTTGTGGAAGAAGCGAAGAAGTAGATGGCGATTCCTTGGCAGTGCCGTACGTCTGCGTGGAGTCGACGGAGGAACGAACAGTCGGGTCGGAATTGGAAGAACCGTTGGGACGGATTGAGGAAGCCACCATTAATATTGGCTTTGGCTGTCGTCGACCCGTTGGCTTTGGTTGTCGTCGACCCGTTGACTTTCGTGCTGCCTGTGGAGGTCGAGCCATTGGTGTAGGTAGATGAAGTACTGGTCTGCGGAATCGGCGATGTTGGTCGCGACGTTATTCCGAAAACCTCCTTGACCATGGATTCCATTTCACTGTCATCGAAATCGTGATACGAAGGCGAGCGGATTCCACTCTCAGCAGCGCGCTGGCGAGCCCGCTCGCGAGCGTCTGCGACACGGAGAACGGTCTCCATCCCAAGCTTTATACCCTCAGTAAATGTCAAAGGCTTATCCCTCTTGCAGACCGCGATGTACGCTGGGATGAGGGAGAGCTTGTTGATACTGTACTCATGATAGATTGCGATCTTGTCGACGGGTTCTATCGAAATTTTCTCGAGTTCACGCACAGTGAGCTCCTTGACATTGCAGAAACTCCACCGGTTGGCGAGGTGTAGGATACTCAACCACGTCTCGAGAGGCGCCTCATAGAGCGAATATTTTCTATTCACGACTGTCAGGATGTCTGGTTTGAGAAAATTAAATCAAGTTGACATACGGGTTGTAGAAGACCCAGAGGAAACGTGCAAAGTCTTCGCTCTTGACGTCGTCCAAGGTATAGGCATTGTTGTCTGATGAGCCGCGCTCCTCGCCTTCAGATGACTGGAACTTCTGGCGGAAGAACAGCGATTCGCGTTCGAAGAAGTGACTGTGTATACGATAGAGATGATTCTCGACCTGCGAAATTCGAAGTTCCATCCATCAATCCGAGGCGTTGAGTATCATAACGACCGTTAGACACTCACCAGTACGGTCATATCACCACCGCGTATATAATAGTCCTTGTGATGGATGACACGAGCCAATCCGTGCTCTGATGAGTTGACCATGATTGACTTTACCTGAGAGATGAGAGAGGGAGGAGGAAGGTGAAAGGGCTTGGGTTCAAGAGGAAATTTTCTAAGGAAGTCAAGATATACGTTTCTTGGATCCAGGTCCAGTGTTAATTATCAGATCAACTACACGTGTTCTGCGCGTGTCGTCCATTGTTCCCTCGTCCTTTTATTCCTACCCAATTGCTTAGCCTGAAGATCGATTGCGTAAATATCATCGTTGTCCATTGTCCGACGATGTTGTCCAAATATTGATGTTTGGGAGTCGCTTGCGCTATCGCACCACAATGATGTCAAACAAACACCGCTGAGTTACGTGCAATGTCGGGAAGCAGCGCGCTGCAGGTGAGTTGGATGACATTCCAGGGACCCGATGTTTTGAACTGAAATTTTCTCAAGAGCATGAGCGCTCCGCGGGAAGCTCTGTCAATTTTCATATCAAATCAACACAGGATTCGTGATACACGCAGCTTGCGGATCAATCCTCAGCGCTCAGTTTCGGGGTTCCTGCCAGTCAGACTGCAAAATTTGCCTCAAGGCAAGCTGTGATGACTCGGATGCACCACAAGGATGACACAGGAACTGCATTCCAGCTGGGCTTTTTCGTACGTGAAATGTCATACGGGGCGTACGCAGTTCATACGACCCACCTTTAGGCAACACGAGGTCAATGCATAATAGATAAGGCCGCAGGTGTACGTCAAGGATCATCCATCATGCATCTTAAGCCCCATGGCTCCGCATGATGTTATGCATTCATTGCGTTTCGGGCAGCCGCAGCAGCTCGCTTGTTCTTGTGGTGAATCAGTGAGTCATAAAGCAGGAGACTATGTTGCGTCACTGATTCTAGACTGCTATTGAGTCTAAATACGCGGAGTATCTGTGTGGACGCAACGGGCCGAAATTTAGAGACTCTGAGTATTGCGGATCTACGCTTGTTGAACCACGCGGCCATGCCAGAAGGAGTAGACGAGCACTGGGCTGATCTGAGGTCACAGAGGACCGATCCAAAGACCCACGATCCAATGGATTTCTCCAATACTCAGTTATGCATGACTATGGTATCAGTACTAGTCTGCTTCTCGAATGATTGCTCGAAAGTGGTAAAAGTGTCCTTCCCGAGGATGGCGAATACTACACGATCAAACGAATGCCGGTATCGCGCACCTTTCACCGTCAATAACTCTGCCCAGATCTTCGCAACGACTTTGATATCGTTTTGGAATACCCCCGTTCCAAAACTGCCCAAGACGATGTTCTTAGCACCCTGCTGTTCAAACAAGAACAAAATGCGCGCCATCCTTTCTTTCATGACAGATTCGATGGGCTCCTCGATCTCCGCAAGCTCTGACTTATCTCCGATCTTCTTCCTCACATCGCCAGCGTTTACAGCTGCGCTTGTTAGGACATCGACTTCAAAAGGCGACGCCCAATTCCCTGCATCATCCTTTAAGATCACGACAGAAGGTGTGTATACCATTGCATGATGGTAAAACCCTCTGTTTCTATCATGGGTATGTAGTTGGTAGAAGCGCTGCGCGCTGTCCGTCATTAGAGAGGGATAAAGCGTAGATGATCGGGCTATAGACTCCTCTTGAGCTTGTGCCCCATTCAAGAAACCGCCTCCAGGTCGTGTAGCAGATGCAAAGTTCAAGATTGCTATCCGGCCGAAGCTCGTGGAACGAGATGAAATGGTATTGAACAACAATCTAGCACCATCAAGTGTCGAAATCTCGAGGATAGATACCTCAGATTTCACTGTGGGATTGCGTGGTGGGTCACTGGTGGACCAGGTGGACAACAAATAATCTGGAGCATAGTAGCGAGTGTTATGATTGGAGAAGTTGACTTTAGCAGCGAGATCATATGAAACGTTGGCGATGGTGACTGTGCCATTCTCAATCGCGTCCATCGTGCTCTGCGCGATTTCTTGAAGTTGATTGCGCCGATCTCCACCATTGCGACGACCGGCTTTTGGAAATGCAAGCTTTGTTTGAACGCTCATCGCAGTTATTACTTAGAAAGTGTATGACGGTCTCCTATTCAAAACTTTTTTCATCTTTGCCTTCCATTTTTGGGGTGGCCGGCCGATGACCGGTATGTTCAGCAAATATTTTTAATTGTCCCCCCACGACATCTGCTGAGGATGACTTCCGTGTCAGGTCCGAGCATCGGGCTTAACGATGCTCTCGACTTTTCACATGAGGTATAAGGCTGTTTATATGCATCTAGGTCCGACCCATAAACGCCGTCGTAATTTGCCTACTACCATCATCACTCTCACGTTTCAGATTCAAACGGACCTCAGGCCACGTACGAGATAAATCTCAACATGCTGTCATCCCTTGAACCCCTGGAGGAGGTAAGCATACACTTCTATATTGTAGTAAGGCCACACAGTTAAGCTAAATTCGTGCAGAGATTCAGACAGGTAGAAGAAGAAAGTGAGAGGAGGGCCATGCAAGAGCAAGAACTGTCGGCAAATGAGCTAGTTGGCCCTGATTTAGTCGGTTCAAGCAGGCGGGGACACCAACGGAAGAAGAGCTCTGTGTCGGTTTCACGATTCGGCCAGGTACGGGTTATTCGCCTGCTATGTGGACCATGCATAACTCAACCTCAATAGCCTCCAAACAACAATAGCGCAAGTAGTTCCACTTCACCCACACCTTCACTACTTGCTACTGTTGCCCACAAGTCGACATTCTATCATTCATTAGCAAACGTAAGTGACCTTTTGTTTGTGCCTGCTATTAGGAGCATTTCCTGATCGGAATTTTCAGCCCAGAAGCATGGACTCCTTCATTTCCGAAGGCTCAGAAGAGGAATCTCACCATTTAGAAGACGACCAGCAGGTGACACAAGTCGAACAAATACATGGCCGTCAGCCTTTCCAAAAGACAGTTGAAGCCATACTACCCCGACGTATGTCTCGGTCGCGCTCATCAAACGTACTCTCGCCGAGCACGCACCTGGTCATTGACGTCTCTGTCGAAAAGGCAACAGTGGATGCCGGATACGCGCGCTCTGAGGAGATTCACACCACCACCATTCACGCAACCAAAGCAGGAGAGCCACGCCCTAGAACGTCTCGGAGTATTAACGCACTTGGCGCCAAGCCACTGTCAAACGGGCTAGTAGAACGGGCGAAATGTTTCGCTCGTAAATTCGGGCGGAAGAAAAAGCCCGAATCTGGATGAGATGAAGTGGATGTTGTGCGCCCAGCTCTTGAGCGCTCTAGCTGTCAAGGAGACTTCGGAATGTAATGGACCTAGTTTGATGATCCGAGCAGTTGCTATGCTTCATCGGGGACTAATGATAACCTTGAATTGCTCATTACAAAAACTTGCATCAGATTTTCTTTCGCGTACACGTACATCCATGCAGGATATGATTTCATGAATGGATTGAGCCAATCATCATTCAGTCGCCTTTGCTCCGCTGACAATTATATTGGTTCTTCACGTGAGTTCAGTTTCGTGATTTACGTGCTTCGAGATCGATTCCCTTCCAATTCTGAATTTATAATTAGATCGAATCGTGCGTCACCGGGGCATGCAAGAGCATTGCGGAAATAATTCCGTGCGCTCATAAAAGCAAAGCAACATGATAGGCGCCAAGGATTCTTGTACTCCCAATCACCTTTCTATTATTTTCCTGGGATCAGCGCCAAATGAGCTGCGTTCGTACTTCAAGTCCATCAAATATGCACGTATCATCCCACAGACGTATTGTGGACAAATGCACCCCACGGGACAAGTACGCGAGGACGCACGTACCTCTAAAGAATTCATTCATCTCAAGCTCTGATGATTTGAGTGTAAAGACTGTGGGTCTGCTGAAACTTCTCCAGTTGCACTGTATTGATTAGATCCTGCAGCCAAGCCCACCTTGGGTCCACGCGTATAACTCACGACAACGATCGCAGTCTTCCGCAGATACACAAGGCTGGAAGCATCTGCCAACTCCCATCCGACCAACCTTCCGCCCGCGTGATTACGCATCACCGTCCACTGCGGATGATGTCTCCTCTGAGACCCACACGAACACTTTCAAAGTCCTACACCGCTCGTTACATAACCTTGATTTTGATCCATCTTGCCTTGATCGCCTCGATGAACAGCTTCTCCTTTCGCCTACTGAGTCATTTGTCGACGTATGTTACTCTGAAGCAGTTCATGACAACGATATTCCTGTTCCTAAGCTCCAACCCATCCAACCTCGTATACGTAAAGGCACGAGGCTATATGACCGTACAGCTGCCACTGATGAAGACCCTTTCCACGATTGGGATGAAAATTACTCCGTCAAATTCAAGAAGGGCCGCAAAAAACCAGTGAGTCCCTTTCTCACTTGTCATGCGACTCCTACTGATTCCTGAATGTTCGCGCAGTTGCCCTCACCTCCGCTCCCACAACTGCCCGAAGCATCACCTCCGAGAACGAGTCACCAGGACTCGATGCTCGCTCTTCTGGAGTCACATATTCTATATCACAATCCCAACGAATCTGTTCACTTTTTCCCAGTTTCTACGCAACGCTACAGTGGGGAATCGCGAAAATCCTCTCTCGAAGCTCCCTCCGTCACCTCCGTGGGGTCGAATGGCAGATTCAGACGCATTTCTGATGCACTGACCGGCCGTTCTCGGAGACCCACTGCTTAAAACCCCGCCGGCTTCATTGAATGTAAAACCATCATTTCAGCTTTTTTTTGATCACTCGACATAAGCGGCATGCCGTTACACCTTCGTTCCCTGATTGTTATATCTACCTTAGCCTAATCGCATGCGGCAGGAACTCCATTTGCGACCTTCATACCCTCTGACGTTATTCTAATTTTCATACATTTGTTTGTTTTATAGCAGTGTATTTTGGATTTCTTATCATCTCATGACAAACGACTGTTCAAATTTACTACACAGTCGTCTCTTCTTATCTTGGTCGCTAGATACGATGGATCAGTGACGTACCGTTCAGCGTCGATAGTGCCTCGAATGAAATAATGATCCTTAAAACATGACATAGGGCCGCGATTCTCGAGTATCTTACCCAAGTCTTACCTCATGATTAGTCGTTTGGTCGGCTACCCGGTGTTATGGTGGAAGTTTGACTATGCGACTTTCAAATACGAACTTGCCTCGGTTTTACACGGGTGAATAGTTTATTGTTTTTCGCGAGGGCGTAAAACGATGCCTATTCCGCCCAATATCTGATGGCGGCCGACAGCTGAAGTAACGGCATATGGGAGTCGAAGTCGAGGAACATGAGTCAGTGACATTCGGACGACGTGGATATATCATTCGAAGTACCGACTGGCTACGAGAAGCACCGAGAACAAGAACATCCATAAATACCCTGGTCCCTCGGGAGTCGGGAAGAGGAACGCGGAGAGTAAAGTTTAATTCTCGTTCAGTTGGTCTCCAACGGAACATTTGAATATGTCATGATGGGACAGACCTCAGTGAGTAGTTATGGGGGATACAGACATTAAATACCATGACAACTTGAATTCTAGGCTGGTCTGACTGGCTTCGTGCCCCTTCGTGCTCGGGAGCACCACGCCTATCAACACCTATCAACACCCTGTGTGGGAGCCTGTGGGCAAGAACTTAATGACGGAACAGGCTACCAACGGCTTGGTGCTCCTTGGTTGCTATAGGCTCCTATGCAAATGGTTTGCTTGGGAAATTTTGCCGGCTCGAGGCCGATCATCATTGATGTATGACCCGAGGTAGATAATCTAAACCAGGACTTACCCGCCAACCATCCTTTTTATTTTGTCCTGAGAGCTGCAAGAATGCTACAGTCGAGATGCTCCGCTTGCTCCTTTGATAAAACGGGTGGAGCACAAGGAAAACCAGCAGTGGAAAATATTGTGGCTGGTGATGATCGATGAGCATTGTGTATCACAAGCGCTCACTTACCACCACTATTACAATGCTACCCTATTCTTGCAGTCGACAGAAGCGATAATCCACGGTTGCGGATGGTGGTATACCGCAATGAGAGCTAGTGAGTGCGCGCAGGTTGCTTGCAAGTTAGAAATTTTCTATAGATGGTAACTTAGGCCCGGGGTCAAATTTCAAGTGGGGTTACATAGGCGCCCGCCCGTCTGACCGATCAGTTAGACTGATCGCATATTGCAAGAACGCCGCAACCTCTTAACAACATGTCTACTATAGTGAACATACCTTTCGATCTTCTGCAGCCTATTCTCATACATTTACCTGATCGAAGGCATCTGAGTGCAGCTACACTAGTCAGCAGGGCATTCAATCACGCAGCAACCCCACTTTTGTACAGGAGGCTCGATTCACGAGTGAAGCGAAATGTGCGATTACTCTTTATCTCGCGAGTAAGTGTCTAAAACTATATTTACTACAATCAGATCCTTCACCATCCCTCTGCAACCCTTCTCAAACGACCAGAATTGGCACAGTATGTCTGGCATGTAACGGAGACAGGCAAGTGACGTGGTTACAAGACTTGTAATTGGCTTGATCGCCCCCACTACACAGGCGCAGTGCAGAACTTGCGACAGGTTATTCCTCAGATCACTGAGGATATTGTTGGAGCGCTTAGACTTTGTACAAATCTCACATCTGCAACTTGGGTGGACGACACGGCGACTCCAGAGGCGAATTTTCTACCCATACTGGATGTCTTGATGACATTACCTTTGCGGGAGCTTACCATACGCACCCAGTATGATCCAGGAGAACGAGTTTGGGCCCGGCTCAATACTATTCAGGGCATCCGTCGCCTATCAGTGTGGTCTTTGGAGTGGGGCCCCCCGCGGGTGCTTCAAGGATGGGCTCATTTGCTGAGCTCCTCTCTAACGCACCTTGAACTTGGCGTAAGAGAGCTTTTGATTTACCTCTCTTTGTTTCCTTATTCCATTCACAGCGTTGTGCAGGCGTTCCCGCAACTATCCTCGTCTCTGTCTTCATGAAACTTCCTCTTTTACAAGAGCTCTGTCTCAAGGGTGCACCAAGCGCCGCCATCCCGGCTATAATTGCTTGTCTGCCCAATCTGATAGCCCTTGACACGGAATATCTAGGCTCTGGAAATTACCGCACGCCTCTCACACCGTTACCCCGTTTGCAACGCCTAACAGTTCAAGCAGGATCAGTGGATATCGATGGACCGCAGAAAACTATGGACATGGATGAGGATATTGCTTCCACACCAACAAACTCTAAAGTCATTCACGCTAAATGCATTTGCAGTGCACGGCCAAATAACCATTCCGCGCCCATTCATCGTGAATCTTACTGACAGACACGGAAAGTCCCTTCAAGATTTTGCTGTGGGCCTTGCGCAGTTGACGTTAGAAACCGTATCCTATATGTGCTCAACATGCCCCCAGCTTTCGACACTTGAGTGCTCTGTGGCGAGTCCAGACGTAGTACGTGATTCATGTTAGTATTGGGAAGATAAATCTCCGGTTAATTGCTGATGTGTTTAGGATTCAATCGCAAAAGCAATCGAGGCGGGGTACAACCTTCAAACTCTCACGCTTCATGTCTCTTGGATCCCTGATGGCAGCGTTGATTTACCTCCGCGGTTTGAAAAGCACTTAGGACCCCGAGCCATGTATGCAGATTTTTCCCATCTTTCCAGTGAGGGGAAGGCGACTCGTTTTACCGAGGAGCACGCTCGCGCCTTGATGTTCCAGACACGCCTTCGTAGCATTGGCATAGGGGATCAGTCCTACACAGTGAGTCTTTTCTGTGCTTGTTGCGCGCCTTGGTATTTGGACTTTGGAAAGTTATCAACATTCTCATCTGTCTTTTTTAGGGTCGGTGGGTTCATCGGGAATGTTCCGCTGAGGTCGGGAAAGAAGAAAATGTTGTGCTAGAGGTCGTAGGGGATCCATTCGTCTAGGTTTCTTGTCACCTGTCACACTGTATTCAGATTGCTTCCATGGCCTATGTGCCATATCACCGAGCGTACGTTGGTGAGCTGAGGGCAGCTTCAGGCTATACTAAGCATACCACTTCTGGAAGAAAATAAGATCTATATCTGTCATTGGGTGGGGTATGCACAATTTTGACGAATCCACTTGTCTCTACTCAAAATAGCGGAATGACTACTTGTTTGTGGAGTGAATACAAGAGGCAAAGTTGTGAAGATGTAAAATACAAGACGCGGTTGAATCCACAACCAAATCCAGTACTCCCCCACACTTCATGATAGTCAATTCTTCCTGGTCGTCCCACTCCCCGTGTCCACACATATGATCATCCCATGAGGCCTCGTGAGTTTATGGTATCCAGAGCCTCGAGAACGTCATAGGCGACCTAGTATAGGTAGTGAGTGCAATATACCGTAGGCGAGACATGAGGCATGGCTTCAAACAAAACTTGATGTTGACTGGGAACAATCCAGTACAGCTGGGGAAGTAGGTAACATTATGGCGCGAGAGTGGTATCTCATTCGTCATTCAGTAGCTCTGAGTCCAGCAACGATAGTTCGAAGTCTTGACGCCAGAATCCTTGAAGCAACAATCTAAATTTGTCGGGTCCCACTCCATCTGGGAAGCCGAGAAACGGAAGGTTGCGGATGCAGCAACCTTGTGAGGTGCGCACAACAGGTAGAGATAGGGGTCCAACATCAAGGCATCGGCGAGAGACACATCGTGAGGAGCCCCAAAAGGCATTTTGATCGCGGCGGCTTTGTGGTCATAAATGCTTGAACCTGCTGTGACTTGCCGTGTGTCCATAATTTGTCATGGGGGTGAGAGTGCGTGTTACTGGTGAAGAATTGTGAGCGTGATAGCGTGTACGTGCACCTCCTTCCATAGGTTCAGGGATAATAAATGGATCGGGCATGACGGAAAACCTTGGAGGCATGAACATGAGTTTTGATCTGGAAAAAAGTTAACGTCCAACGAAATGGGAGCATTGCCAGATGGTGAGTCGACATCAGTCGCATCAGAGTCACAGGCATGCGATGTAACTGAAACTGGAGTTGTGAGCTCTCTCTTCAAGTAGCCGGCGGTACCAACGAAAGCTCGCACGTCTTGTTCGGTAGTGGCTGTTCCACTTTCTTCGCCTTTGATTTGCAAGCCCAGAACCAGCTGTCGACGCGCACTGGACTTATGTTCCACGAGGCGGCCCATGCATATCGCGACGCACGCATTGGAATGCGGGAGTCAGATATCCAGATCGCCTAAAGCTCTTCTAGGCTGGATGGAGTTAGGTCTGGGATGGGGGCTTTCTGAATCATACATGCATACCAAGAGGGGAGAATACAATCTCGATAGGTTTTGTTGTAGCCGTGGTCTGCAGCGTTGAGGATGGGCGCGCACCGACACTGAGTACCGAGGTCGACCGTCTGGGGCAGGCCAGGAAGGACATGAACGTTCGAGTACTATTACTAATGAGGCAACTGCTACGGCAACTGCCGCATGCTCCCAAACGATCAACTACACTGTTATGTACCCCCAGTACTAGTACTTGCCCTCCAAACGAGCCATGGATTCGAGCGTGCGCCAAATCCTTATATTTATATCCATGCTCGCAAAGTCACGGTCAGGCGGTATCGTCAAGATTCATACAAGTACTCCGGTCTGCAAAGTCAGGTCTTCCATATCATATTTGTTTCAACGACTGTCTTCTTTGTCACTAAGTCATATTTTATATTACATTGTAGTCTGATTCCTCCGCATACAATGTTATTTTTCTTTCTTCCGAACGAGTGACTGCACAATTGCGGGCATCATCTCCGAGTCAAGACCCGGTCAGTGCCAGCATATGGGTCCCAACCATGTTGATGGTTCCCATCATCTAGGCCCCACTGATAGTTTCCTGCAGAGCACGACTGAGCCAACTTCTCAAACAGGCACTGTTCGAAGACCGACAGACATTCCAGGTCAACGTCCATTTGGATCCCGTCTATGCTTCTGCCGATCTGCTTCAAAAGGGCCGTCCATGCAGCCTCGAGAACGAATTCTTCCTGCGCGTCCGTGGTACCACCTCTGGGGCAGTCAGGATCCTCCTCCGATATGCTTGCGCTTGTTGTATGCGAACATGATGCTGAGTGCGTGAGCAAATGCCGCGCAGCCTAATTATTACACCACAGTTTCTTGCGCCTTTTCGATGGTATCAAATATCCAATGGGCGACATAAATTAGCATGGGTATTTGATATCTGACTTGGCGTGGGCAGTGATAGGTGCCCTGTTCTGCGTTAGTGGGTCCTTTGGGGTGGCAGGTACCTTTATTTGAGGTGGACGTTCCTCTAGGAGACGCTTTTTTTGCGGTTGCAGGACAGCAGCAGCTGATGCAGCTAATCTAAGAGGGACCATGTTTGTATTTTGAGGAGCATCCGGCTTGGCGGCGGCGGCCAGAACTTCTTGCCCATTACCGATGACTGGCTGGGTTGCTGGGAGTGGATGGGTGAGCTGCAGTCTCCAATTGATTGGTGTGTGCGTTGCTGAGCATGGCTAGATCACGAGCGGGAGGGGGGAGTGAGCTTGATGGTATGTTAAAATTGATGATGATGTATGGGTATGGGGACGAATGGTAAGATGTCAGCGTACTCCCTGCAGCAGGCAAAGAGCTCTGCATGGACAGTATTGGTGCGTCAGGGGTGGGTGAGACACAACCTTGGCAGGCCGCAGCTACTGATAGTTGGAAATCTGCGCGAGTACATGATGTCCACAGCCCTGATACTATTTTTGCCTTTCCAGTCACTGCTGACTCCGTCTCGCGTCCTCAGACAAGTTTTTTCTTCTGTTTTTCTCCATTGTGATTATAATCATGCCTTGCACAACAACTCTCGTCGCAGTGTACCCTCATACTTGTTCCCCTCGCACACCTGCCACTGCCTTGCATGTAGGTCTCTCTCTTATTTCTTTCCCTTCTTATTTTACTAATATAATGATATTCGTTTTCAGTGTGTAGTTCGGTCCTGTGATGTGCTTTAGAAGGCAGGGAAAAAGTGAATGATGTTCCTTCACCTTCATTCCGTCGCTACTCATTCAATTTTGTAGCAACCTTGATGTTGTTTTTTGACGAGTTGCTATCTGGAAATGTGACCTCTCTATCTATAATCAGGCCTTCGTGGAGGCTATGAAAGAGCCTTGTCTATGCAGTTCTGTCGCTTGGGCTGTATTTCTTCGGATTCTGGTTTGTTTATCCGTTGATTCAGGCGCTGTATTAGGGTCTTCTAACATCATTCGCCGTGAAGTTCTGCCATCCAGGCGCAACCAATCTGCCAAACCAATAGAATTTGCAAGTTTTACCAACAATAATATTTTCAGGATATAAAAGCATTGCAGCCCTGTCCACCTCAGTAGTTCAGAGTTCCCTTTGCAAAGCTTGTATCACTTCGTATAAATCATGCGTTCATCCTTCCTCGTCGTCGTCACTGCTTTGGCAGTATGTATGTCTGTCACTGCATGCAGTCCCCTATTCGTGGACTGCAAGACGGACAAAGATTGCTGCAGTGGCCTTCGCTGTAATTTGAAGTCGGTGAGTATGAGTTGTCTGCTTTGCATCCAGGATTCGACCCGTTGCTCATGCCTTGCACCTTGCAATGTTAATAGCGTACCACCGGTACCAAATCCTGCAGTGATTAGACTGCTTATCGATGGGCTGGCAGCCTGTCCATGGGCATATCTGGACAGTGAGTCATGTTTCTGCTTTCGCATTGGTGCTGTGGCTGATTGTACAATACCTAGTTCGTTGCTGACTTGGTCAATGTGGTTGTTCCTGGAGTCTGGTCAAATTTCCCTGCTTCATGGGCAATGGAGGCGCCTTTGAATTAATTTGAACACTCAATATTGAAGCGACGTGAGGAGTAATTTCAATGTCCAGATTTGTGCCGCGTCATTCAGAGCTACAGTGTCCATTGCCGACGTCTGTATTACGTACATAGCAGATGTAGCAGTCGAGGCGGGAGTTTTGACCACTGCTAATAGGCGCGTCAAAGGACATTTTCAATGCCCATTCAATGTCGTCTCTCGGATTCACCACCACCAACATCATCATTGGCGTAGTAGATGTGAGTGTCACCCCTTGAGCTCAGACAGTATCTTTGAGTACTGCCTCAAAATCGCGAACACCTGAGAGTCTCATGTCGAGTCGCCAAGTTGATTCCCGGCTCAATCGTAAGGCGAGAACCGTGGGTCCTCCAAGTGGATGGCCAATATCACCTCACACGAATTGAGCAGGTCATGGACAGCATGGTCAGAACAGTGCACAGACTTGTGACACGCGGGCCGTACTCGGTGGTGCTCCACCGAAGCTACACTGGTCTCCTTCTCCAAAGTGCGGGGATCGCCGTCATGTACGGAACTCAAGGATCATGGATGAGGCAGTCTAGGATCTTACAATTGCCTTTCATTAAAGTATTAATGATTACCTTTTTCGTATTTACCACAGTCTTCGCTTGCATTGCCATCAGCCGATCTGCGGTGGAGGACCAGATGTTGCAGCGTGCTCTGGAAGAAGAGTGGTCCGAGTCTATCCATAACTCCACAACCAGGACTTCCCACTGGAGGCCACCGTGACAAAAGAGCCTTGCCTATGCAATTCCGTCACTCGGGTGGTGTTTTTCAAGTTCAACGATTATATGTTTGAATTCTAGATTGATTATCCGCTGATTCTGGGCTTCATCCTAAATCATCTGTCGTGAAGTTCTGCCATCCAGGCGCAACCAATCTGCCAAACCCATAGAACTTGCAAGTTTTGCCCACAATAATATTTCCAGGATATAAAAGCAAGCCCTGTCTACCCCATGGTAGTTCAGAGTCCCCTTTGCAAAGTTTGTATCACTCATGCATTTCTCCTTCCTCGTCGTCGTTACTGCTTTGGCTGCATGCATGTCTGCCACTGCATGCAGTCCCCAGTTCGGGACCTGTGCTCGTGACAGTGATTGCTGCAATACCATGAAGTGTAATTTGAAGTCAGTGAGTATGAGTAGTTTGCTTTGCATCCAGGATTCAACCCCGTTGCTCACCCCCAATGTCAATAGCCTCGCGGCGGTGGCAAATTCTGCAATTATTCGAATGCTTAGTGATGGGCTGGCGGCCTGTCCATGAGCATATCTGGACAGTGAGTCATGTTTCTGCTTTCGCATCGGTACTGTGGCTGATGGCACCATACGTAGTTCGTTGCTGACTTGGTCAATATGGTTGTTCCTGAAGTCTGGTCATGAGCAATGGAGGCGCCTTTGAATTAATTTGAACACTCGATATTGACTAACTCGAAGAGTCGTGAGGAACGATGTCAATGTTTAGATTTGTGCTGCATCATTCAGAGCTTCATGAGTGTTCATTGCCGAAGTCTGCATTATGGACATAGCGGCTGTAGCAGTCGAGGCAAGAATTTTGACCACTGCTGAAGGGCGCGTTAAAGGAAATTTCAATGTCCATTCAATATCGTCTCTCGCCACCAATATCATTATCGACGCAGTTGATGCGCGTGTTGTTCATCACTCGACAGTAGATGCCCCTTATATCTAGCCCCTTGGTGCATGTATCTTTGAGTGCCTCAGGATCTGCCGTAGAATAATTAGAGTCGGTGCACAGACCGGGAACATCCCACTTATGTCGACCCGCCAAGTCAATTCCCGGCTCAGTAGTAAGGCGAGAACCGTCGGTGCTCCGAGTATGGGCCAATTAATATCACCACACACGAATTGAGCAGGTCGTGGACAGCATGGTTGATGCCCAAGCAGATGCACTTTTAGAAAAGCAGGAGCCTCAGGAGGTGTATCAGTCGCATAGTACTTGAATGCATATGTTGCTAATGGTGTGTCGTCCCTCTGCTCGCCTTTGGATGGGGGATTAGATAGACATTAAACGACTCGAATCTATTATGCATAACCATACATTTTATTCACGATACTGCCAAACATCGAGGTCCAAATCAAACCTGAGGTGTTGCACGACCAGGCCATCGTGGATACAGCGAACATTCCCTGGAAGGCGTCTGTGTCAATGCGATTTTCTTTATTAGTCCCTAATTCCATACATATCTCACAGTGAATCGGTTAGCCAGCCTGCGCGCGCGCTTGTACGCCGCGAGTAGCTTCTTCCATATCTGCTATCCTTATCGAATTCGCCTATTACGTATTTAGTCACAGGTAGTACTAGCGTACGGCAGTTCAGAATCTCACGCACCAACGATTTCTCCCACACCAGGCATCAAAAGGTCACAGTTCTCTGTGTACACAGGATTTTGTACACTTTGTCTTTGCCTTTGTCTGGTATAGTCACCCCCATGACGACCTCGCGACCAATGAAGTCATGATTACAGCAAGGGCGTCGCAGATGTGAAGATAGAACATGTTTACGACAGAGTAATCTTGAAAGAATTCGATTCACCCTCTTCCAATTAAAACACCATGCTTCACAAGATCAACTTGGCAGGCGATAGCGTCGTTGATACTTGAACAAAGCCAGTTCCGCCTCCACTGTGTTCGCCCCCAACCCAACGAACAGAGCCTTGAATGTGTCCCCTGCTGCGGAACGCAGTGACATGACGTTCACGCCCTTT
This sequence comes from Suillus subluteus, assembly GCA_016647755.1. Classification (NCBI taxonomy): domain Eukaryota; kingdom Fungi; phylum Basidiomycota; class Agaricomycetes; order Boletales; family Suillaceae; genus Suillus; species Suillus subluteus. The sequence goes on along the minus strand of JABBWI010000027.1, from coordinate 141,716 downwards.
GCCTGTGGGATCCTCAACTGTATGCTGCTCAAGAGAGGGCCCGATGAATGAGGATATAGAGAAAGAGCCCTCGAATGCGCTATGCAGGCCTACAGTCACTGGAGCATTCACGGTTCTCGCCTTACTGTTGAGCTGAGAATGAACTGGCGAGTTGGTATAGGTGAGTTTAAGCGGGGCGTTCGCGGTTTGTGCATCAACTCCGAATTCTCCGGCATATCCCGAGACAGTAGTCAAAGATACACGTGCATCAAGGGGCCTAATATAACGACGAAGCGTTTAATATATCGAGGAATGAAAAGGAGCATGAGTACACACGCATTTGCAGTTGTTATGACCAATTCAGATGGCTTTGCAGATTCGTTATGAAATAGGTCAACATCTGCGTCGATGCCCATGTTGGTAGTAATGAGTTTGAGAGACGACGTCGAATGAAAGTGTCCTTTGATAAGCCCGTTAGCGGTGGTAAAAACCCCTATCTCGGCTGCTACAGACTATGAAGACTTCAGCTCTAAATACTTAAATCTCTAAGTGACGTAGCACGAACCTGGACGTTGATCGGGAAATGCAAAGTATTTAACGAAATACTACCAAAGAAAACGGTATCCGACAAAGCCGCGACCTTGTGGCTGAAAAGAGGCGCAGAGGTCTCTAAACTCTTGATATAGAGGGCATCCTCGCTTGCGCTGGCGGGCAAAGTCAATGTGACATCAAACATGAGCTGGTTATCTTGGCCAGGAAGAGGGCTCTTCGAGGTCTATTATGTGGCATTGCCCATGTAATATTAGTACGGCACAACCTACTGTTTAAGAAAAAAAAACTTGCGTAGATACCGATTCCATTCTGATTTTCCTGGCGCTTGAGGTGGCAAACATTTGCACGTTCAAAGGCCTCTTCTTTAAAGTATGCAGCGCGGATGCGTACGATGACATCGTCTGAGACCTCCGTTGACTGCTCCACGGTGACAGTGCCGTACTGGAAAACACCCCGAGAGATGAGATACAGGGAGTCAGAGCCGACAGGAAGGGTGAAAAGTGACTCGCTGCCAAAAGGGAACTAGCTGCGCCCATGATGGTAATTCATAGTATTCGTCCCACTCCGCGCTACTGATGCACCCGACGACTGCCCCATCGCTGGGATCAGGGTAACCAGGTTCATTTAAGTCTGTTGAAAACTGTAGCACATAAGTTGATTTCTAGTCCTGACGGCCAAGGAAAATCCCAACCTCGTAGTAGTCGGGAACATTGCGCACAATGTTGAATCTAGGGTGGGTAAACACGACAAAGAGCAGCAAGCTCACAATGCCGATACCAAAAAGCCTGGCTGCCATAGACCGGCGCGGCCGCTCCACAAATTGCGATTCGCAAGTCTGGCTATTGAGAGTGGCAGTCTGTGCTGATCCGAAGTCACCATATTCAACTTGAAGTTGAAAACCCTCTTTGTTGTCGCGGTCTCCGTTCATCCTCGTCAGACAGCGCTTTTAGTGTGTTTAAAAGAACGAACGAGGCCAAATGCACAGTACGATGTACATAACTGCATATATAATAGATCTGCGCGCCACTATCGAAGAGTCCACGTGACATATACTGCGGGCGCAGTGTGCTGGTGATGCGGCCGCGCTCGGTGTCGGTAATAGCCCGTGACAGTAGCTATAGTTGGCATGAGAGCTCAGATTGACGCTCGCTGATCACTTTCTAAGAATCATCATGATCTATCTGTTGGTATTATCAACATCATTGTCACAATCAAGCTACCTTTGTTGGATTGCGGAAGATTGGTGCACGGCCGTCACGATCACCAGTCATGAGCTGTGCAAGAGTCGCCGGTCCCGAGCGCCAGCACGTGGACCCAGATTGGCTTACACTCTCTCACCAGTTCGAATTTGACCGGTTATCAGAACATTAATATTGACACTGACAGCTCTGAGGCGTTATCATACCTGCATCTCACCAAGCTACTATCTGGATATCTGTAAGAGGCCAATTGCTTCAAGTTGAATTCCGACTCGCAAGTACTGTCATGCAGTCACGTACAGTGGCACTGACAGTGGCTCCGCCACTGACTCATGGTGATGTAGGTCCCATCCTCCGAGTTGCAGCCTGATCAAACCATTCCAGGTGTCCTGAATCCCGATTGCAAACTTAAGCTTCAGCTTCACCCTTGACAAAGGTGTGAAGTAGTGATTGTGGGCGGTCAGGTGAGCTCGGGTTCTCCCATGTCACGTTTCTTTCTTCTCACTTCCAAAACTAGGGTTTTCACCTTGCTCCGTGGCACGCGGTTTTGTACCTCCTTCTAGTAATTTTTTACCACACTTCTACGAGTATGCGCTTCACTCTCTCTTACGCGGCTTTTGAAGACACCTAGTGACATGGAAGGCATCCAACGACATTCATGTTGTCGCCTCCCGCTTAAACCTGTTCAGCGCGTTCGGACGTTGGCCCATCTGCTTTTCTGATGACGTACTGTATGTTATATGTCTTATAAAGTACGTATGTTCCTTGAAACATTTTCTATTACGAATGCAAGCGGTGGCTTTCCCGGGTTTCAAATTGCCACCATCATCAGATGCATCGCTGACAGGCGATAACGTTCAGTCTGTTGAGCGCCTAAAAGGCCCAAAAATGACCCAGGCGCAGCATTGGCCATGCCAACCCCATTTCTCTCAGTGCCCAGTAGCCACAAACATCTCAGGCACAACGGGACTATTGTGTTTTTACTTGACGCGCCCGTCTGTCTTATTTGCCGAGTCCTCGGACAACGTGCACTCCAGAATTGCCCAATAGCGGACCGCATTGTTGTTCCTGAGTGTGCAGTCAAAAAGGTACATGGTTCCTTGTTTACTACCCTCGTCAGGTCACGAGTACTAACACGGGGAGAGCCATCATATCGCTAGGCATCAGGGGTGTAACATTTCAAACAACGATGAAGGTTGCTCAAGACATGCCTCCTGTTACGCAAAAGGTTATTGGATCTGTGTCCGAAGAATCGAATCTCAAGTACCGTGCGCACAATCTCCTTGACTGTGATAGTACTCACTGCGGAGGTGGATAAGTGGATATAGACACCTCCGTCGCAGCAGATGCTTAAGTTACGGTTTGCGGCTTAAATTAACCATTGTGATGCTGTACCGACGCAACTACTTATAATATTGTAAGGTGTGCATCGCTCTCTTCCTATTATGGTCATGGAGCACTTGTTGCTAAAGAAATCGATACCTTGGAGTTCCTTTCGTGCTTCGCGGGGAGACTATCTTGGGCGCCTTGGTCTGAGTCTCTGACTCGCACGATACATGATTCCGCTGGTTCCTTGCCCAATTTGCCTCAGGAAACGCTCGCGGGAGGACATATTTGGAAGTTGTGACTCTGCGATAAGGGAAATACGGTGGAAAACCTAATACCAGTGAGCGTCTTAACATCGCAGTCGGAAGAGTCGGAAGTCTTTCAGCTTGCAAAGGCATAGAGCATTGCATTCCTCTTTTAGCATTGGAATTGTAGGGCTCTCCCAATAAAGCTGTGGCTTTGCGTTCATTTACGTCTTCGGTGAGCAGTTGTTTGGCTTCCCGATGTGGTATACTTAGAAGCATCACAACTACTTATAGGCGGCTATGTATGTTCGTTCTCATATGTAAAGTCTCAGTCATAGCATGGGTATTGCAAAACATATAAAAGAATATGGCTGATCTCCCTCACTCCCTCAGGAATGATGATCTACGCCAAGGAATGGAGCGAGAGCCACAAAGTGTCTATTTAAAAATTTCCGGTGTCCCGTAACCTCACCGTAAACCGCTAAAAGAGGGAAAAGTGGTGTAAACAGACTAGTATACTTATCGCTCGCGCGAGTACGGACTGGTTTTGTGACCAGTCCATCAAGGGTGACGGAATTATGTTCAGTGGCGGACGCCTTTTACGGCGGTGTCCGCATCTAGGCTGGGGTCATCTCCGGGACTAGTGAGTAATAATGACCCCATCGTTTATAGACTGCGGTAGGCAAAGCCTGCAAACTGGCTCGGAACCAACGTAGTTAGGAGTCTAGGACGCCTATCATGAGCTTTGGAGGCACTCGGACGTAGATATGTAGCCGCTGGTCAGCATCAATCGTGACGTGCATCGACACGCTGAGTCTGCACGAGTTCTCCTATCAGGGCGTAAGCGAGGCGCGCTATACCTTTCACAGATAAGTATAGTGATGGTGGCAATAGGCAAAGGCACGTATGACAAAGTGAAGGTCCTGACTGTTTACCTTCAGAGATAACCCAAACTTTTCGATGCTAGTGCGTTTAGGCAAGTGCTTGATTGCTTGATAGAATCTACATGTACTTAGTTTGTAGCGATCAGCAACTTGGACCATTGCAACAAGCGGTTAATCGCCGAACAAGGCGACGAGCACCGGTGCACGCGGATTGTAGATTTTCGTTGAACGAGGGCATGACATATGACTCGTTGCCTTTAAAGTGTAAAAAAGTATGACTGACAGCGGCGACTACATTAGCAGTATGCGTGGTGTTGGGGAACTTGTGAAGGTATAACACCCACTGGCATGGAGGGTGCTAGGCACACGAGCACTGTCAAAATGAAACGTCACGGTTACTGAAAATGACAACTGGGTTGCAGCGTGTGGATGCCCTGATGTGCCTCAGGGCTAGCGGGCAAGATTGAAATGAGGGACTTGATCGAAAGCTGGGTCGGCAGCATAAGGAGAGCATGAAACATACTGCAGATGAATCTATTAGACCATTTAATCGTCCTAATACTACAAAATTACGGGGCATAGAGGTTTTGTATGTAGATTGGGCGGCCGGAAGGACGGCGGCTCGATAACCAAATTTAGGGCAAGAAGTCCAAAAAGGGAAGTAGTTGGGGCTGAAAATAAAATTAAAATGTGAAAAACGCACAAAAATATTAACCAGGAACATGGGAAGGTTGATGTGCCTGAGAAATGTGATTGGTTTAGTGGTGATCCTCTAGTAGCGGACCACTTTCAGTCCTCCCACAAGTCCTTTCCCTCCAAGTACCTTCCCTTGTCTTCAGATACCCTCCCCTCTCCTTCCCGTAGTCCTACTCATCGTCGTCCACGACGCCGAGCAACTTTTTGACGACGTTCATAAGATACCCCAATTGGCGTTCAAAGGTCCTATTTACCGGACCTCTTTGACTGATGTCCGGTAGACCAACATCTTCAGCTGGAGGCTCTCGCCCCTTCACAGCCTCAGCTTTTCGTACATCTTCAGCCCGTCCCCCAACTTCCGCAGGCGCATTTGACCGTGACCACCAATATACCTATGATAATGCTTATATTGAGGAAGAAGAGGAAGAGGAAAGCGACACAGAGGACCTTTTTGCCTTTCTCCCTCCTTCAACCGCAGACCAACAGCGAGATGCAGAGAAGCAGCGTGCGGCTGATTTATCCCGAATATCACCAGACTACACAAATGTTTTCGCGAACGCAGTCCCATCAGACGGTCCCCCGCTTGTATATCCGGCGCCGGCCTTTCACCCCTGGGCTCGTTTCTCCTCTGAAGTGGCCGGCCCTTCCCGTCTCTTCCCTGTACCCATATCTCAGGTTCCAGTAGAAAGTCCTCCTTCTACCGCGTCAAACCAAGGCGCAAGTGACCCGTATCGCATGCGTCGACTAAGCACAGCCCTGTCGAGTACAACCAATACCCACCCTTCGAGACCTAGTATCCCGAACTCTCGGCAAATACGCGTCAGCCTAAACTCCAGCCCACCCGAGAAGAATGACGACGACGACCTTCGTAACAGTTCACAGAGAACACGACATCCTTCATCAACACTCGGGGATTCAACAACTCTAAGCATAACACCTAGTATGCTGGAACAAGACAGTCGCGATGGTTCAATAAAGTGAGTTCTTCGTTTTTGTACCGTAATTTTCTCAACATTCTGTTACACGGCGTGACACAGGATGGAGTTTGATTTTGACGCCGTGAATGAAGAAGACAGTCCATTTCCTGAAGTTCGTGCATCTGTCTCAAACATTGATGACCCAGAAATGCCCGCTATGACGTTGCGGATGTGGTTACTCGGTCTGGTTCTTTGTATGACCGCTAGGTGAGTTTTTTTAGAACATCGTTCTTGCTTGTAGTCTCATGGTTTCCAGTGCAATGAACGTTTTCTTTAACTTCCGGCAACCTGCCCCGAGTGTCTCTCCCCTTGCCCTTTTGCTCGTTTGCTATCCGATTGGAAAATTCCTCGCTTTTGTCCTTCCCATCACGACTTATCGTCTCCCGCGGTATCTTGGCAGTTATGAGTTTTCGCTCAATCCTGGACCATGGAACATCAAAGAGCATGTTTTGGTATACATAATGGCAAATGTCGCTATTGGTGCACCTTACGCTATCAACGCCATTGTGGTCATTCAGCTTAACTACGGCGTTCAAGTGGATTATTGGTTCAGTGTACTCCTGGTTGTTGCCACGCAACTCACAGGGTTCGGTCTTGCAGGGATATGCAGGCGCTTTTTGGTTTGGCCTGCGAGCATGGTTTGGCCACAGAACTTGGTGACGTGTACTTTATTGAACACGCTTCACGCGGAGGACGACGAAGAACCAGGTTCGATTACACGATACAGATACTTTCTTCTTGTCTTTGGTGGCGCATTCTTCTTCTACTTTATTCCTGGTAAGACTCTTTTCAAGCTCAATTTGGGTTGACTTTGATGAGTTTCTAGGCTACCTCTTCAGTGCTCTCTCGGTGTTTTCTTGGATGTGTTGGATACTACCGGATAACATTCCAGTTAATCAACTATTTGGCGTCGAGTCGGGCTTGGGCATGACCATAGTGACATTCGACTGGTCACAAATCTCGTGGATTGGTAGTCCCTTGATGTTTCCATGGTGGGCTGAAGTGCACATCTTCTTTGGCTTCGTTCTTTTCTTCTGGATCGTCACACCAATATTATACTATACCAACGTAAGTCCCTCCAGCCCTCAGCCCCTCCTTCTATCCTTCGTTTCTGACTTTGTCACAGACGTGGGATCTCGCCTACTTCCCATTGAACGACAGTAATCCATATGATCGCTACGGTAACGTGTACAATGTGTCGGCTGTGTTGGATGCCTCCAACCGCTTCAATCTCACTGCCTACGAGAACTACTCTCCGCTTTATCTTCCCGCGACTTATGCGATAACCTACATGCTTGCATTCGGCCTATCGACATGCGTACTCGTGCACACGGTCCTTTACCATGGCCGAAGTTTGCTGAATGGGATGAAGAAGATTCGCGTAGAGCAGGATGACATTCACGCGAAGCTCATGCGCAACTACCCTGAGGTGCCAGATTGGTGGTATCTCGTGTGCTTCTTCGGCTTTTTCCTCCTCATGGTGGTGGTGGTTGAGGTAAGCACACTCCCTTTTTACATCATGAATTTTGTTCAACATCGGCTGTTTGCAGGTGTGGCATACGTCAGTACCTGTGTGGGCCCTGGTGTTGTCCGTGGCATTACCAACTCTATATGTCTTGCCGTCCGGGTTCATTTACGCAATGACTGGGCAAGGGGTATGCATGCTTCCGCGCTGCATTCGAGAATAGGAATGCTGACGTCCGATCTGTACAGATCACGCTGAATCTGCTTGCACAGATCATCCCAGGGACCTTAATGGCGGGCGACCCTGTTGCGAACATGGTACGCGGTCAAACTGTAGCACTTTGCGAGGAGTCTGACGTAGTCATCCAAATTTGTCGCAGATCTTCAAGGCATACTCCGTTCAGACATTGTCGGAAGCTACTTCATTCGTGCAGGATCTCAAGCTTGGTCATTACATAAAGGTTCCTCCACGAGCCACGTTCCTTGGTAAGCAGTGCTCTTTTGATCGTCACTCGATCGCCTGACCAAGGGTGTTCCCTGCAGTGCAATTCGTGGGCACCCTGTTGGCATCATTCATCCAGATCGGTGTCAAGCAGTGGATGTTCGACAACATTCCGGACATCTGCACCCCACAACAACCCAGTTTATTGACGTGTCCACACAATCAAGTGTACTACACTGCATCGGCAGTCTGGTACGTCTGTCTTTCATTTCAGTTGCTGTGTCTTTTATCAACGACGCATGTTTGTAGGGGAATTATCGGACCCACGCGGCAGTTCGGAAAAGGGACGCTCTACTACCCGGAGTTGTATGCCATCATTGTCGGCGCCTTCCTACCCGTTCCTTTCTGGCTGTGGCAACGGCGGTACCCGAACTCATGGGTCAGGTTTGTGAGCACGCCTGTGGTGCTCAACGGCGTCTCGTATATACCGCCCGCGGCCGGCATCAACTATTCTGCCTGGTTCGCAGTCGGGTTTGTATTTCAATATCTAATAAGAAAATGGAACTTTGCATGGTGGAGCAAATTCAACTATGTGACTAGTGCAGCTTTGGACAGCGGTATGTGGCTGCCCTGCCTCGCTTTGATTTTTGCTAACGGCGGGGTATAGGCACTGCTTTGTCGTTAATTATAATATTTTTCACGTTAGATGTACGTTCCCCTTCTGATCATCGTGGCTAACCTTCATTAAACATTGCCTACAGTTCCCAAAAGGTGGCCTCTATATCAACTGGTGGGGAAACACCGTCTACACGAAGAGTGCGTTTTTTGTTAGTCTGATCGATCGGTTTGTTCTGAGATGGATTTTTCTTTTCTTTTCAGCCGCGGATTGGAACCGTCTGTCACTGAAAGTCATCCCATCCGGTGGCATCCCTTTAGATTAATGTATTTAGCAATCTGCAAACAATATGACTTCATCTAGGACCCAATGCAACAGCGGATGTGATTGGTGCTTTACGTCGATCTCAATCCTAATGAAACAGGCGATGTAACAGGTGTTACCGAGGCGAATGGCGGACTTTGATATATTGGTTCATGAAAACAGGCACTGGATTAGATCTAGACCCGCCATACCATGATGGAAGAGAAGCACAGTGCGTGCCAACGATAAACGCTTAGGGAATTCGTGCACGCGCCGGGAAGCACATTTCCAGAGGAACCCACTTTTGGTAAGATAGAGAGCCAAGGAAACACCCAAAATGTGAGCTGTGCAAGTATGCGGGCCCGAAGAAAGATGCACTATCTGGCTATGCACGTTCTTATTAAGTAGTGGTTAGACAACACACTGTGATCATTCCGGCACTGAGTATGTACTGGATAATGACGTATGGCAGTGGAGACGCATGGGTCACGTATGACATACCCTGAAAGTGAATTGCACAGGATGATGATCGCGGCAGGAATCTAACCTCCCCGTCCACGCCCTCGTCCACGTTGTCCGCTACCTCTTGAACCTCCACGGCCTGATCACAATCAATTAGGACCGATATGGTATGATGGAACAAAATGGACAAACCTCCTCTTGATGAAGCACCTCGGCCTGTGTGGAAATTACAGGCATCATATCGATATCCCATGAAAACGGCGTGTGGTGCAAAGATAATGGACACAAGCGAACGAACGGATCATGATCAGTGTACCGAACCTGAAACAGCAGGACGATTAGCTCAGACGCACCTCCTCGCATACCTGCGCCTGCTCCTCCCCGCGCATTTCGGCCAGCTTCTCGTGCTCGGGTTTGCTCCTCTTTTACAGCATCTAACAATGTATCCGGTACACGCAAGTATTTTATCTGAGGGTTGTTCAGCTGCAGTGGAGTTATCAAGAGAGATGGTTGAACGCACGGTACTGCCGCGAATATAACACTCCTTCAACTTCCAGAATCTATCGCCGTCTGCGCTCGTTTGGTACACCTCCCGTAGTGTTATGTTCATGAAATTATCGCAATTGACGAGATGGCCGTTGAATGTTTCGCCATTTTTCAACTCTACGAGCTATGATCGTTGAATCAGGTAGAAAACAGAACGGATAGTGAGCCTTGTTTTGGTTAGATGGATGCAAAAGACCATACCATAGGTTTGTTTTGGGCTGCTGTCAGCAGTGATAGAGGCAACTACACATCGAGAAAAGCTGTCAGTAGGTGTACACATATTGGAAAGGTATATACCATCTTGTTATATGGCAAGAGTTTTATCACTTCTTAGGTCGTGCTCGATAGTCGCGTCGAAAGACGTTGCAGTAGTAGGAGACACTAAATACCATCTGTGGCTGTGCTGCACACTCCATCCAGACTTCGAACATATAGACATAGTGTCACGATGGAACACGAGGATACTAATACAAGTACATAAACAAGTTGATATGCCCTAAGCTCAGATTACCAAGTCTACACGACCATTCGAAGTTTTGACCGTAGCGTGCCCTTCGATCTCTTTGCTCTCGCCCCAGTAGGCAGACCCTCGGAGGCGATATCGCTCTCGTCTCTGAGTCACCTCCCTGCGACGTCCCTGCCCAGAAGGATCCTCAACAGGTAGCTCCTTGAGTACGGCTGCTGCATTAGAAGTCTCTACATCAAACGAGCCTTCGAAAGTGCTGTACAACTTGACGCTCATTGCCGCGTTAGAAGAGCGGGCTTCCGACCTGAGAATTGAATTGACAGGCATGTCGGTGTATGCAAGGGTGACGGGCCCATTTGAAGTACGCGTTTCGACGTCGAAGATACCACCCTGGCCAGAGTGTGTGACAAGATCAACATTGGCATCAATTTTACTGAAACAGGAGGTTAGATGATGAAACCGAAATAGGACGCAAGTCATATACCCGTTACTTGTTGTCATCTTGAGCTCACTGACAGCTCCATTCTCTTGGTTAAGGAGCGAAACAGACGCTTGAATGGGACCATTTGAAGTTGCGAGCTTGAGAGAAGAGCCACTATTAAAATGCCCTTTGATGCCGCCATTGCTAGAGCGGATCGAACCATCCTCAGCGGTGACAGACTGATCGGCAAATATTTAGTATTTCAATAATCCAGGAAACTAAATCAACCAACCTTTGCATTTACATGGGCATTCGATGTTCTGAGTGACATTCTATCGAAGGAAATAGTGTTCCAGACATCTGCGACATCTTGACTGTAATTGGATGTCTCCGTCTCGAATGCTTTGATGTGCAGAGCTTCTCCATTTTTCCCTGCAGGCAGCGTGATCTTCACTTCGAATCTTAGTTGTTGTCTATTGCCAGGGAAGTGCGAGAATGCGGACGTCTACAGAAATTCATTGAGATGAAGGTTCAACGAATGAGGATTGAAGTATTTACAAAGATACCGACACCATTCTCGTTTGTCTTTCGTTCGAGACGACAGACATTGGCGTGGTCCAGCGCTTCGCGAGCAAAATAGCCAACCCGCACTTGGATACCAACTTTATCTGTCGGCTGGGTGGACTGCACGATATCAACATGACCGGATTGCTGAGAGCCCCTCGTGAACAGGTAGAGTGCATCAGAGTCAACGGGGAGCTCTAGGAATGCTTCGGCACTATAGGGAAATTGGTTCAAGCTTTGGTTGGACAGTGTCCAATCGGAGCCACTGATGCATTGGTGGACGGTGCCATCTTGTGAGCCGGGATGAGGTGGCTCACCGTTCCAGAACTTATCAAATACGTGAGCCAAAGGCGTACCATTGAGCGAGAGAAAAATGACATACGGGTCGAAATCCATGATTGAAGGCCATATCGGTGGAAGATGTGGTGAACGCAGCAATGAGGAACCAAATAAGCAAAGCAACACCGAATGCTTTCCAGAAACGTTGTGCGGGTGACTGACGATATACGACTACAACAACGTCCGCTATGGGTTGATAAGATGTCTGGGAAGTATACGGTGGGGGTGGCGATGGCCCTAGGGTATTACTTGAGCCCTCGTGGAGTCCTGCCCTTTGACCGTTGCCTTTATTGTCCGTGCGTTTTGGGCTCGTTTCAACAATTATCATGCCGGCGATTGTTCCAGAATCCGCACACCCGTTACTAGTACTAGTAGTATCCTTGTGTGCGCCGACGTGCTGCAATTGAAGCTAGTAGACAATTGTAAACGTCCCCTTATAATTAAGACGGCTGCGAGCTGCTGTGTCATACTGCGCAGTCCAACTGCGGTGCCACCTGCGCGTGACCTGTCATAGCTCTTGAGATCAATATATAACTTTTCGCTGCGCTAATTACTTGCAAGCGGCTACTATGCAAATAACCTGCTCCGGAACATCGACGTCAAGGATTGGGATAGAACTTGGGATAATAAATTCCCACCCGATCCTCGTCTATAACGACTTGAATCTCTGGCAGCTACATAATATAAATAATTTATGTGTCCCATACACTTATCATTTTCAATTAAGGTAAAGTATTAGTAAGTACTAAGCTCCGCCGGTGACTCACCACTGCACCAGTACCCATTACATAGTCTATCATTAGAGCTGCCAGCACCAATCACCCCCGCTTTCCCAGTATTGCCGCCGCGATGGGCGGCGCATTGAGGCTTTATTGTATCTCGACGTTAGGAAAGTTTTGGAGCTTCAAGGACCTCAGCGTCAGAACAGTGCACAGACTTGTGACACGCGGGCCGTACTCGGTGGTGCTCCACCGAAGCTACACTGGTCTCGACTCTCCTTCTCCGAACTTCCGAAGTGCAGCCTGGGATCGCCGTCATGTACGGAACTCAAGGATTGGCATGGATGAGGTAGTCTGGGATCTTACAATTGCCTTTCATTAAAGTATTAATGACTAGCCTTTTCGTATTTACCACAGTCCTCGCTTGCATTGCCATCAGCCGATCTGCGGCGGAGGACCAGATGTTGCAGCGTGCTCTGGGAGAAGAGTGGTCCGAGTCTATCCATAACTCCATAACCAAGACTTCCCAGAGGCCACAAAAGAGCCTTGCCTATGCAGTTCCGTCACTCGGGTGGTGTTTTTCAAGTTCACCGATTATATGTTTGAATTATAGATTGATTATCCGCTGATTCTGGGCCTCCATTAGATTCATCCTAAATCATCCGTCGTGAAGTTCTGCCATCCAGGCGCAACCAATCTGCCAAACCCATAGAACTTGCAAGTCTTGCCCACAATAATATTTCCAGGATATAAAAGCAAGCCCTGTCTACCTCATGGTAGTTCAGAGTCCCCTTTGCAAAACTTGTATCACTTCGCATAAATCATGCATTTCTCCTTCCTCGTCGTCGTTACTGCTTTGGCTGCATGCATGTCTGTCACTGCATGCAGTCCCCAGTTCGGGACCTGTGCTCGTGACAGTGATTGCTGCAATACCATGAAGTGTAATTTGAAGTCAGTGAGTATGAGTAGTTTGCTTTGCATTCAGGATTCAACCCCGTTGCTCACCCCCAATGTCAATAGCCTCGTGGCGGTGGCAAATTCTGCAATTATTCGAATGCTTAGTGATGGGCTGGCGGCCTGTCCATGAGTGGACAGTGAGTCATGTTTCTGCTTTCGCATTGGTGCTGTGGCTGATGGCACAATACGTAGTTCGTTGCTGATTTGGTCAATATGGTTGTTCCTGAAGCCTGGTCATGAGCAATGGAGGCGCCTTTGAATTAATCTGAACACTCGATATTGACTAACTTGAAGAGTCGTGAGGAACGATGTCAATGTTTAGATTTGTGCTGCATCATTCAGAGCTTCATGAGTGTTCATTGCCGAAGTCTGCATTATGTGCATAGCGGCTGCAGCAGTCGAGGCGAGAATTTCGACCACTTCTGAAGGGCGCGTTGAAGGAAATTTCCAATGTCCATTCAATATCGTCTCTCGCCACCAATATCATTATCGACGCAGTTGATGCGCGTGTTGTTCATCACTTCGACAGTAGATGCTCCTTATATCTAACCCCTTGATGCATGTATCTTTGAGTGCCTCAGGATCTGCCGGAGATTCCAGAGTTGATACACAGACCGCGAACACCCCACTTACTGTCGACCCACCAAGTCAATTCTCGGCTCAGTAGTAAGGCGAGAACCGTGGGTGCTCCGAGTAGGGCCAATTAATACCACCATACACGAATTGAGCAAGTCATGGACAGTATGGTTGATGCCCAAGCAGATGCACTTTTAGAAAGCAGGAGCCTCAGGAGGTGTATCGTCGCATACTTGTTATTAATGCTTTGTCCTGCTTCTGCTCGCCTTTGGATGGGGTAGATAGACTTCAAACGGCTCGAATCCATTATGCACAACCCATACATTCTATTCACGATACTGCCAAACATCGAGGTCCAAATCAAACCTAAGGTGTTGCGCGACCGGGCCATCGTGGATACAGTGAGCATTCCCTGGAAGGCGCCTGCGTCAATATGACTTTCTTCATTAGTCTTAATTGATACATACCTCACAGTGAATCGGTTAGCTAGCCATGCAAGGAAACGCTACGCCAGACATGTCAGTCATCACAGTTTTTGCGCAAAAAATAAGAGAGACTGACCTCGACGCCTAGTCCGTACCCTCCATGCTGGCAAGTACCATATTTCCGTTGGTCAGTGAACCAGTAATAAGGGGCAGGGTCGATGCCCTCGCGCTTGTACGCCGCCATTAGCTCTTCCATATCTGCTATCCTCATCGATCCGCCTATCGCATATTCAGTCATAGGCAGTAGCGCACGGTAGTCCAGAATTTCACATACCAACAATTTCTCCGACACCAGGCATCAAAAGGTCACAGCTCTCTGTATACACAGGGCCCTGCTCTCCCTCTTTCCTTGGCATCTTCTGCATGTAGAATGCCTTCAGCTCCGCAGGGAAGCCATACAAAAAGATCGGCGCCGCAATGATATCCGTCATCTGCCTCTCCGCAGCCTCCGCAATGTCGTCGCCGATTTCATGGTCGACCATCACGGGCTCGTCTTTACCAGTCTCCTCATCTTTCTTGGTGATCACGTTGCCGTCGGTGTCCTCAGCCGGGCGTTGGATCTTGTGCTCGTTGAGCCATGCGATGGCGGACGCGTAGGACATACGCATGAATGGCCGAGAAGGCGCTTTAAAGGTGAGGGTTCAGAGTTTTGATGAGGGCCGCGGTGGCAGGGTTGACGAGGAGCTCATCGACCGTCTCACAAATCTGTACATGTACTGGGCAAAAATTCCGGAAAGATAAAGTAGTGAGACGTACAATGGCTTCTATGTGTGTCATGAGGTCATCAAATGTGATGAATGCAAGCTCAGCTTCAAGGTGCGTGTACTCGCTCAGATGTCGGCGAGTGTGACTGGGGAAGGACGAAATCGATCATTAGAATGAAAACACGACCGGTGAATAAGAAGGTATCACAAACCTGTTTTCGGCACGGAAGCTCTCCTGAACACAGAATACGTCGCCCAGGGAAGGTAGACATGTTTCAAGATAAAGCTGGGAGCTCTGCGTGAGGAATGCTGGTTGACCGTAGTAATCGAACTTGAAGAGCGTTGCGCCACCCTCTACTTGGGTTTGTACCAAACAGGGCGGTGTCACCTCCAAAAGGTCGTTGTCTGCATACGACTGACGGAAAGCTGAGAGAAGGGCCGCACGCAGGCGAAGCACAGAAGAAGCGGTCTCGCCACGGAGAACGAGATGCCGTAGATCAGCCAGAATCGATGGGTCAGATTGCTAAATGTACGGTTAATATATGTCCAACGAATCAGTCAAACGACTCGGACCTCGTTGAGTCTGTTAGTAAATGCTTCCTCAGCACCAGGAGCGGCACCAAGGACGCGCCAGTAAGTCAACGACTAGTTCGTGTCCTCCAGGAGCGCGCTGGCCTTCAGGAACTGCCTTTAGCATGCCAGTCAGCTCAACTGATGCCTCTAGCTGTAACGTTACAGCATCGTATGTTTTGTTCTGGGGGACGAATCAGATCTAAAGTCTAAAACAGTGAGCTGCAAAAGTTACCGCGTTCCCAGTAAGAACAGCCTGCAAATATCCTGTCCCGTCCCGCAGGACAATAAACGTAATTTCTTGCTGGTCGCGTCGTCTGTGGACCCAGCCAGATACTCGGACGCGCTGCCCGCGAAGGGACTCCAATTTTACGATCTTGGACTGTATGATTTGGAAATAAGCAGGGTAATCAGCTCTAAGTTATCAACGCTGTCACCTTGACAGGTGTTGGGAGCGACGGATCTTCAGTAAGCACGATCTTTTTGCTTTCCTGCAGCCTTCGTTCGCGTTTCTCTGCCTTCTCTTTTGATTCTCTCTCTTCTGCCTGTGCTTTTAGTCGTTTCTTCTCAAGTCCTTGGGCGTCCTTTTTAGCCTTTTTTGTCGCAGACTGAGTTGGTGCATCGTATACTGCATCTGCGTCCTTGCGGATCTGGTATTGTGTCGTTTCGGCTTCGGTGGTGGGCGTCGAGAAGAGGGCGAAGGCAAGGGACTGATAAGGCTGATCAACGGATCCCATTGCCGGACGCGTCGACGCCTGATGTTTGATCTATGTATATTGTTAGCATTGAGGGTATCTCAATTGAAAGCCTTGAAGAACTAGATGGTGGTAATGAGTCAAGGACTTTCTGCAGTGCAGATCAGTACTCATTTGAAAGCCAGTGACTCGTATAGATCAACGATCCTGATTTGGTTTATCTATCAAGCTGTTGCATCTGATAAGATCTCAGATTTCTCACTCGTCAGACTGCAACACGGGCAGCAAGCAGTTGCTGGAAACAGCTATCATCGATGCATCATGGTCTAGGTCGTTCGAAACACGCTTTCCAGCTGTGGTTGGTCGGTCTTAAAATCTCTAAAAACAAATTGGCAGCTTGAAATCGCTATAAGGATATATACTCAGGCTGAACGTAAGATATGAGAGAAGGATCTTGCATCACTGCAGCAAAAGTGAACAAAGACCAATAATATTAATATTAATGTGAATGCCCAGCCTTGTTGAACCATCAACCGGCAACCCATGGTCAACATATCCAAGTAAAGAGAGGAGGGTATATATATGTACAGCTGTAGAAGATACATCCAAAACATTAGATACAGAAGCCTGATCAAACCACTGTGCAGAATGATGCCGGGCCCGACGTAGACATTACTTTGCAATGGAGTGGCTACCGCTTCCCACCTTTGATCATTCCTACACCAGTAACATCGTCTCGTACGGTGTCCCATTCCAAATCCATTGGGTCGTCAGCGCCGTCAGATGACGTTGGTTGTCGCGCTGCAGAGGTTGATTTATCGTCTCCACACCCGCAGTCATATGTTTCATCAAGGTGGGCACAATCAAATGACGGCTTTCCTAACCGCTCGTTGACTTTGTTGTGGACTGAGCACAGCCTAACCTCGTGTAAGCAGGCAAGACTCAGATTATGAAAGAAGGGGAATATTTTACCATAGACTTGCTGCCAATCTTGATCCTGTCTGTTCAATGCTTCTTAGTAGATGAAGTTCGAAGTTGAAGAGAATTTACCTGTGGCGGGAATTTCTTCAGCAATTCTTGAAATTCGGCTGCGCATTCGCCACAGGGGTATAGCCGCGACGTAAGATGCAAGTACGAATTCAAAGCATCTCTTTCAGTCCTGTGTTGGGTGCTACATATATGATCTCGTCAGTATAATCGATAGACTTAATATTCAAACCCACCCTACCTCAGGATACCGTAGAGTCATGGTATGTCTACCTTACACAACAAGTAACAAAGTTCAGCGGACGTCCTTGATACAATAATCTGAATACACACAATAACTTCCAAGTCGCGCGACCGAGTTCCGCCCTATAGTAAGCGTGTAAGACGTGATGCGAACAGCATTTCGCATTACCTACTTGGCAGTTTCATTCCCCAGCTTCGACATAATGACACCTTCCCTGAGCTGACAAAGGCCTTGCGCCATCATAAAGAGGAGGACGTAAATCCTGTTCGACGCCGCCTTCACCGAAGAAGTCGCCAGTCCATGGGTCGATGTATGAGCGAGAAGGCGGGTGAAAGAATGCTGCTGTGGCCAGCAGAAACTGAGACAATCATTTTCGAGAAGTTCTAGGACACAGTGTTAAAACACGTACGAGGCCAAGGACAATCACCAGAAAAGACCTTGCGAACCGGGAAATCATGATGTGTGTACAACGAATGTTAATGAAACCTTCAATGGAGCCGAGCAAGGCTTGAAGAGGGTCTGTCTGAAAAAGGCAAGTGGAAACCTGTGGAAACTCCCGACATTAGGCTAAATATAATTATCACGATTCACTACGACGATCATCGATGCTAGCCTTATGAACTGCTTAGACTGGTCATTGCAAAGCGTTTAAAATGTTCTACGTGATTGGTCTCGGACTCTGCGACGAGAAGGACATCACAAGTCCGTGGATTAGAAGCAGTCAAATCTTGCTCTCGAGTCTACTTGGAGGCCTACACGTCCATCCTGATGGTGAACAAGGACCGCCTCGTCAGTCCATTATCACACCATTCTTCTCCTCACTGCTCACATGTGCGCAAGGAAGCATTCTATGGCAAGTCGCTTATCGTTGCAGATCGCGACATGGTAGAACTCGAGAGCGATGAGATCTTACGTGACGCGGCCACCGAAAACGTTGCGTTTCTCGTGGTTGGTGATCCATTTGGGTAAGGCCGTCCGGTTTCCTTTTCTTGTCTGCATTGACTTATTAGCCCTGTGCAGCGCGACGACACATACGGACCTGTTACTACGAGCTCGCGATCTGCAGATCCCTACTCAAATCATCCATAATGCATCTATCCTCAACGCGGCGGGATGCTCGGGGCTTCAGCTCTACAATTTCGGGCAGACAGTATCTCTCGTCTTCTTTACAGATACATGGAAACCAGACTCGTTCTACGACCGCATTGCAGAGAATGCCAAGTTCGGGCTGCATACCCTGGTACTTCTTGACATAAAAGTCAAGGAACAAAGCGAAGAGAATCTTGCAAGGTGCCGCATGTCCTTCACCTTTTTTGGCCCCTTTAGTTTCTGATTTGTTTTGAAACGCAGAGGAAGAAAAATATACGAGCCGCCACGATATATGTCTATTCCTACAGCCGTGAACCAGCTTCTCGAGATCGAAAGCATTAGAAAAGAAGGCATCCTTGATGGCGATTCGACACTCGCTATTGCACTATCGCGTGTGGGCAGCATACCCTCCAGCGAAGGATCGACAGATGATGACGACGGTACTCAACGTATCGTTGCAGGTACTCTCTCAGATTTACAAGTCCAACCAGAGTCCATGTTTGGAAAACCACTTCACAGCCTCATCATCGCTGGCAAGAAGCTGCATGAATTAGAGGCGGTTTATGCAGGCGCCTTTGCTGTGAACCAGGAGAATTGGAATCGTGTCGCAAAAAAAACATCTTAAGGCCAAATAATTATAGACGATATCACATTATAACATGCATCTCATCCGATTTGGCAAATTTTTCATAGCACGTCGGTGAGTGAACATGGTGATGAGTAGTCGCGGAAAAATACAGTATTCAGGCCAAGGTTCTCAAGTACTTAGAGCCATTGGGGCCCCATGCTGGAACGTCTGGTACCAATGAAGCAATATACACATATGATACAAAAGCGTCGAGACAGCAACGACGGAAAACAATAAGATAAGCTTGCCAGTTGGGCGGTGAAAAAAAAAGCAAGACTCAAAACGTAAAATTCCACACCCTGTCCAGAAACTTCAAATTACATATACATTTTCCTTCTTTATTTGATAACCATCTAGCTTGCGGAAGTACTCAAGGCGCGCCAGGCGTTCCTCTTCGTATCGCTAAAGGTTAGAGAAACAATCATCAGCGAGAAGCAGTCCTCATGAAATAGCTATAGCGAACCTCTCGGGTATCATCTGACAATTCCATCGAGTCATTGAGGGGCTTCGCTTTATCTTTGCCCTTACTCCGAGGCTTCAAGGATGACTTTTTGACACCCTTTGACACGGGTTTAGTACCTCTTCTTGGGGCAGGCTTTGCACTTGATGATGGCTGCGCCTTCGATGCAGGCTTCCTCCGCTTCAGCTGCTCCTCATCACTGTCACTATCACCCACAGGATCCACAGCCATCCTAACCCTTCCTTTAGCCCCAGTTTTTGCTATGGCAGCTGCCTTCCGCGTAGTCGCTCTGCGTGGCAAGAGCTTCTCCAAGTCCTTGCATGCCTGTCTGGGGCTCAGCGAAGCAACTTCTTTAGTAGTGCGGACACGTTTGCGAGGCTTGGGTGTGTCATCCTTGGATTTGCCCTTCCCATTCGCCTGTGCACGTGTAGTACGTTTCGGAACGGGAGTGTGTTCCTCCGCTGACTCCAGGCAATCTGACGGTGTTTGGGGTCCTCTAGCGGCCACGCTAATCTTCACAGGTGACGGACTGGATACCACATCGCTGGAGCCGGGAGTGGCAGCTTCAATATCACGTTTACGTTTTCGCGGCGTACGGAGGGGATCGCGACTGCGTGTTGGTTGGTCTCGTAAAATGTCCAAGCGAGGTTTAAGTAGGGCTGGGACTACTATCTCCGAGCGAAAGGAAGCAGGGGAAGACGATGGCGTTGGGATATATGAATGACGCAGGATCGGCGCAGGGACTGGAATAGATGTCGTGATTGGTTCGTCGAGATAGAGATCATCGATGTCTTCATCGTTTGTCGGGATGGGGACTGAGGAAGAGGCTGGGCGCGTTGGAGTAGGTGTAGCGCGATTAAGCTGTCCTCTGGTACGTGTGGAATGTGGTGTGACGCGTAAAACAGCAGATTGAACGTATTTGCGCTTCTCGCTCGGTAGACGTGCAGCGCGTCGTTCTTTCAGTACCTTCTCGGCCGCTAAAAAACCGAATGGGTCTGAGTCACCACTTCTAGGGTCTATATCTTGTGCATGACGATAAAACGCAGTCATTTCATACTCGTAGGCATTGGCATGCGATGTTGACGCGTAGTTCTGCGGTCCATATGTGGAAGTAGAAGCGAGCGGCGAGCTGGGAGGGAGTGGTGATGTTGGCTGCCAGTTAGGCGGGTTGGCTGGGAACGCGAGGCTCTTTGGTTTCTTTGGCCGTCGAGGTGGTTTGAGGTTTGCAAACGCGGGAACTGCTTTGATCGGAGACGGTGAAGGTGGATGAAAGAATTCATCAGTGATGTCACGAAGCGCATCCTCATGAGAAGGCGTGCGAGGCGGATTTGCCAGCGAACGGAGTGGTGGTGGTATAGAAATGCTGAATGAGTTTTCGTCGGCTCCATACTCATTATCCCTATCACCCATGACAAATATATTCTCGTCATTCTCTTGTTCCATCTCTGAATCAGAGTTGAGCAACTCTTTCTCGACTTGAATCTCTGCTATCTCCTCGCTTTCATGGGCTGCCTGAGCTCGTTGTCTGCGCGTTCTTGGTGCCATTGTCGATGTTGTGGAGCAAAGGGCGTGGGAACGCGAGGACAATGGAGAGAAGGCCAAATGCGCGAGGTATATCACGTGAATTGAGTTTCCTTTTTTATTCATGACTCATGAGTATTCGCAAACCGGCTTGCTGGTCGAGTGATCCGGAAGTGACGGAAGACACAGTCTCTAAAAACCTTGACATGCACCAGGGCAGATCCGTTAGGAATTCACGCTCGTGTGCACACGGATTATCAATCAAAAACGATGGTCTGATATCCTATATTAGTTCACAGCAGACTCCAGCAATTATTGGGTCCCATTTATCAATCATATACTAGGTGCGAGTATTATATTGCACACACTGCAATATCAGATCCCCTGATTTTACCATCTCAGACATTTATCATGCATGCACCGATGTTATTCTCTGCGTCTCGTACTCGTGTAACTGCCTCGATCTCCCGCTGCAAAAACCTCGGCCAGCGGTGTATGAGCGTCCGCCCATTAAAATACGAGCATCTCACAAACACACCTGGTGAATCTTCCCCACAGAAACCAGCCTCACCGCCTCGTGAGTCATTTTTTACTTCAAATCACCAAACCGATCTCTCATCATGCATAACAGCCCGCAAAAAGGTAACTATCGCCTCTCTACATACCCTCCGTCAAGAACGCATCCCCGATCACTGTGCTCACAGCATATGATTATCCCACTGCACGCGCTGCATCCACGCACGGAATTGATATCACTCTTGTCGGTGACAGCCTAGCCCAGGTCTGCCTAGGCTATTCCAGCACCACTTCGCTCACTCTTGATGAAATGCTTCACCATTGCCGCGCCGTCGCCCGGGGAACATCCGCACCACTTCTTGTCGCAGACATGCCGTTCGGAAGCTTTTATGCCGGGAAAGAAGACACGGTTCGAGCAGCCGTCCGCATGCTCCAGGAGGGAAACGTGGAAGCCGTGAAATTAGAGGGAGGGAGTGAGATCGCTGGACGTGTGCAAGCACTCACGAGTATCGGAATTCCCGTAATGGCCCATGTAGGGTTGCTACCACAGCGTCACACCGCGCTCTCCGGGTACCGGGTCCAGGGGCGCACTGCGCAGTCTGGTAGATCGATTTTGCACTCGGCCCTCGCTTTAGAGGAGGCAGGAGCATTCTCCATTGTTCTCGAGGCCATCCCTTCCTCTCTTGCTGCATACATTACGTCGCGGTTGAAGGTGCCCACTATTGGCATCGGTGCAGGCCCGGGTTGCAGTGGGCAGGTGCTCGTGTGGGACGACGTAATGGGGACATGGGCGGGGCACAAAGCAAAATTTGTGAGACGGTTTGGGGATGTTAAGAGCGAGGTCGAACGAGGTGTAAAGGCATATGCTAGTGCTGTTAGAGATGGTAGCTTCCCTCAACACGAGAAGGAGGGTTATGGGATGGATGACGGAGAGATCGAGAAGCTATTGGAGATGGAAGGTGACCGGGAGTGGATGTGGAGCCCTCCGAAACTGATGACAAACTGACCAGCTGACCAGATGCTTCAATGTTTGTAGCCATGCAACTGTCATTAATTGGAATCCCGAGGTGCAGGTACTATGCTGTACTATGACGGATTACTAGTTAGTTTATACTTTTCTGATTCAGGTGACTTGCTTCGAGACATGTTGAGGAGTCACGAAAACATTTGTTCTACGTTGTTACCCGCGCATGGAGGAAACAGACAAATAAAAAAGACATACAAGAGCTGTCGAGTCTCGATGCCGAACTCGAGAATACAATCGAGAACGAACGCGACGGAGCCCAACTAGGTTCCCAGAAGTTGAAAACAGTGATCGTTCGGAAGAGTGGTGATATACATGTCCGCCTCATCAATATCGCGGAAGGTGAAGATACCTTCGTCGATACTCTTGAAGTGACAGTGGATGCGCTTGCAGGGTCATTCCCAGGATCCACGTAGCTAATGATTTCTAGACATGCCAGCGCGATACCTCTGATTAACCTGCAACTACGACCCAATCCCGTATCAGCACCAGCTGAACCTGTTGGCAAATTTGTCAATACAAATGCACATAATTTTTTGTGTAGGAGGGGGGACTTACTTCTCGTTATACGCCCACTCTATATTCCCTGTCGCTCCAGGTCCATACCACACTATCTGTGGCAAATGTTCGTTTCGTACAACCGTCCGCCCACCCATCCTCTCCGCAATGTCCCTTAATCCTTTTCCCAATTTCCACACCTCTACTTTCCCAATTCCGCTGCGTCTAGCCACTTGCGTGATCTTCGCAATTAGCCCAGGGAAGGTCTCTTCACTGGCACAGAGCCTCGTAATGATTAGCGTTGGCGGAGGAGGTCTCAAGTCCACGCTCCAGCTTGCGTATGTGTCTGGGTCGTTCAAAGACTGTATACCCCAGAATCCACCTGCCATGGAAACTTCCGAAGCGTACGTCGAACGTGGGATATGGAACCCGCAGACACCGTTTGTTGGCAGGTACGTCACGAATGCTGCCGGGCGCTCCACCTCATATGAGGTGTCAGTCGTCAACATGTTCGCCAGCTCTTTATTGATCCGTCCAGCATCACGATCCCAAAGCCCGTCCAGCTGCTCCTGCGTCAACCACGTCCATCCGTCATCATCCCCTTCCTCTGTACCCACGTCCCAAATAGTCGAAACGGCTCCCCGTGTCTCCCATCCACCCTCTTTACCCCCAGGGCCTGCGAAGCGGTAAAAGTCTTCTCCGACATCACTGTACAGGCAAGAGAACAGTCCTTCACTAGCTTCTGTTACCTGTTCCGGTGGTGCGCCCCATGCTTGTGGGAACTTGGGAAGATTAGCACGCGAGGCAATGATCCAATGTAAGAGGCGCATCATATGGCTTGCATAGCCGCGCCCGCGCTTAGAGGGTGGGGTAAAGACACTGGCAATGGCGTAACAGGTTACTTCGTGCACTGAGTTGGGCTCAGAAGTAGAAGATGAGGGGTAAGCAACGAGACCCGAGCGCCTGAATCTGTCCCCGTAGACGCGCGTCAGAGAAACACACGTTTGTTGAGAGTACTTGAGTCGCTTACGCCTCACAGGAACACATGAAATCAAGAGTGGTTGGGTCATCCCGTGGCGCCAGCACCCTTCCTCTCCCATTAACTTCTTCCTGCCGGGCCCCGGCACAATGAGTTGCTTACCAGGTGATCAGTTTTCCATCCTTTGCGTGATCCATGGATTCCATGTCAACCTCTCGCGCGAGATACTCTGTGAGACTCAGAGTACCACCCCATTGTGGCCACGTCCGGCGCCATGACTCCTCAACCTGCGCACGTGTTGCGGGGAAGAGCGAGAGTAACGCAAAATCTACCCTTGATTCTGTCATCGGTAATAGTCTTTGCAACGCCGATCTCGTGTTGGGGGTCCTTCGCTAGTGACTAGATTGAAGGTAGCAGTGTGGTTGAAAATTATGTCTCTAATTATAACCTCACCAGTACACAAGTACTGGCACTCGATAACAGTTTATTTTGCCAGTTTATTTTTTTGAGCGTGAAATAAATCTGCGATAAATTGTGAAGTAAGGTTTGTGTACTGTTCTTGGCGCGGAGAGTGAAATACGAGCAACCGACCGACTTGCTGAGAGACTCCCGCAAAGCAAAAACTGAGAATACTCATGCCGCAATGCGCACACACGATAATTCAGTGTATTGACAACGTCAGCGCCAACGGAGTAGCAAGAGAGAATCCACAATGAACTTCTTGGAAACTCGCAGTTGCGCTCCTCGCTGAGGCAAAGTCATTATTGCCATTTCACTTGCACCGATTCATCAGTGAATTGTAGCCGTGGGAACTGTAGAAGGATATCATTCTGCTCTTGCTAAATATCGCTATGTATACTGTGAGTAATTTGTGTTGTTGATACATAGCCATAGATGTTCTGCAAATTTAAATTACCATTAGGAGTTCGTGAAAAGGTCACGACGTTGCGCCATCACGGAGCAATCATGATGAGATACTGTGTACGAAGTTCGTACACGGCATCTCATCATGATTGTTCTGCGCTAGCCTCAGTCTCAGGACTTCGTTTCAACGCCAATCTGCGCCTTCTGACTGCAGCTCGCGGATGGAACAACCATAATGGTGCCCCGCTTAATGATATCAGTGGTTATCCTCCTCATTATATCCTACGGCTCGTCCTTATGTCAAACCTTCCCGTTTAGTAGAGAGGAGTCCGTTGGCTTCACAGGGTTACCTGTTCTCTTTTTGGGCGTCGTACTCTTTCTGCAGGTTGTTATCGCATCGGTAGTGTTGCGTACGGCTAGAATCTTGACGTGCAGTTCCTCACCTTTCGATTTGACAGCCGCTCTGGTCCACCACATGAAATTGACTTCTGTTCCTTTCCAGTGCATGCGTGGCGCTTCTGACTACCTTGGACTTCCATAGAGGTCTGGCGAAGCCGTCGGAGGCCCAGCCATCATCGTGGAATGCTCACCATAGCATCCGGAAATTTATATTTTCTCTTTCGGGGGACACCGTAGTATATGCTGGATCGGCCGCGCTCGTCATGTACATCTGGGACAAGAACAGTAAACTCTACAACTTCAACCCGTCCCCACTCACCATACCGGCGTGGACCTTCATGCCCAGCTCGCAGTCCAATTTCATCTGGTATACCATTCCGGGTGTCAGTGGAGATGTGAGTGGACCAGATCAGGGTGTCGGCGTGCAGAGGTAGATTCTGGCCTTCGTTAATGTGGCGATTGTCCAGGGACCGTTGACACTTGGGCTACATTGCTCGGAGTCGGAGGCTCAACGTCGTTCAAGATGAAAGACAGTGGAGAAGTGCAACCGGAAGGGGAGGTTATTAAACAACGACATAGACAAGACGTTCGGGCTTTTATTCTTTTTGGGTAACGTAGACGACGATGAGTCAATCCCAGCGGTCCAAATGTATATATTATCCGCGCAGGTTATGGTTCTTGGGCTCCAACGGATTCATCCTACATGATCCGTTGTAAAGTTCTGCCATCCAGGCGCAACCAATCTGCCAAACCAATACAATTTGTAAGTTTTGCCTACAATAATATTTTCAGATTATAAAGCAAGCTCTATCTACCTCAGAAGTTCAGAGTCCCCTTTGCAAACTTTGTATCGCTTCGCACAAACGTGCATTTCCCCTTCATCGTCGTCGTTATTGCTTTGGCAGCATGTACTGTGTCTGTTGCTAAATGCAACTTAAAAGCCAACTTAAAGATCTGCGATAGGGACGTTGAAGTACTGCTGCAGTCACCATTGTTCTGCGGTGCAAGTGACTATGAGTAGTTTACTTTGCCGCATCCAGGATTCAACGTTCAACCCCTTTGCACCTTGCGGTGTCAATAGCCTGGTAACACGCGCATCAACTGCGTCAATGATGATGTTGGTAGTGGTGAAGTCCAGGAAACGATGTTGAATGGACATTGGAAATGTCCTTATAACGCGCCAATTAGCAGTTGGACTGCTACAGTCGCTATGCACATAATGCAGTCTTCAGCAATAACCAATGAACACTCAAGCTCTGAATGACGCAGCACAAATCTGGACATTGAAATCGCTCCTCAGGTCTCTTCGAGTTAGTCGATATTGCATGTTCAAATCGATTCAAAGGCGCCCCCATTGCCCATGAAGCAGGGAAAATTGTCCAGACTCCGGGAACAATCACAACGACCAAGTCAACAACGAACTACGTATTGTACCATCAGCCACAGCACCAATACGAAAGTAGAAACATGACTCACTGTCCAGATGTACTCATGGACGGGCTGCCAGCCCATCAATACTAACCAGTCTGACTCGGATAATTGCACAATTTGTATTTGGTAAGCTATTGGCATTGCAAGGTGTAAGGTGTGAGCAATGGGTTGAATACTGGATGCAAAGCAAACTACTCATACTTACTTCCGTCATATAGCAGCCAAGGCCAGTGCAGCAATCACCGGCGGTCACGCAGGTCTCGTATTGGGCACTGCATGCAGTGGCAGACATACATGCTGCCAAAGCAGTAGTAACGACGAGGAGGAAGGAGAAATGCATGATTTATGCGAAGTGATATGAGCTTTGCAAAGGGGAATCCGAACTACTCTGAGGTGGACAGGGCTTGCCTCTATATCCCGAAAATAGGGTTGTGGGCAAAACTCGGAAGTTCAATTGATCTGGCAGATTAGTTTCGCCTGGATGGCAGAACTTCACGACGGTAAGAATAACCTAGTGGGGCCTCAGAATCAGCGGATAAACAATCTAGAATTCAAACATATTGGACTTGAGAATCTTTCGAATGAAGAGGGCTCGGACTAGGAACGAGAAAGGGACTCGGTCTTGGTACATACTGTAGTGACCGTACCACCGTAAGGTGTGGTAGGCTGCGCGGTGCTGACTCTGCTGAGTCGCCAAGTTTCAATTCAGCTACCTTCGGCAATAGTCGAAGAAGACTTAAGTGTACTGCACATCAAATCTCAAATGATACCAATTAGTACCTTCAGCACACAGAATGGCGCACCTGACGAGGCACAGGCAGATAGGAAGTAGATAGAAAAAAGTTACTTACTAGGATGTGGTAATAGAATTAAAGCTGAACTATAGTGGGGAGCAAGTGAGGCTCGCTGTCGATAGTGAAATTCTCATCCAACAAGTGACGAGAACGACAAACACCGAGGAAGTGGAAGAGTGTGGGATGGCATGGGCAAAATGTAGCGAACTTGAAGGACCGCCGCACTGCAGGTACTATCGGTTATCACAGGACACTTTGCAATATCTCACTCAACTCTGCTTCAAATCAAATTCTGTCCAACCACATATCGTGGTACACTTATAATACATTACTGCGAAGTTGAATAATTGAAATTGGTCGAGAAATGATTGAGATCCTTGTTGAGATAAAGCCCAAACATCACGTCTGCTTGTCACCAAGCCGAGTCTGCCGTAGCGGAGTTTCAGATCTACTCAGTGCTCACCATTAGCAGATTTGTGCACTGCAGGACTTGAACACATGTGAACGCTACAAGATGCTGGATGCCGAGCTGAGCTTGTTTTCGGCGGATGTGACTTTGTGTTACTATTGTGTTACATTGTGTGACTGTCCTTGACCGAAGTTGTGATAACCGATAGTACCACATCGGGGTTATCGATATTTAGGAGAGGTTTATATGTTGTACAAAATGCAAAGAAAATATTTGAAATTTAAACTAACATAAAAATAGGTACACAACTTGAAAATTTGCCCGTGTTTTATGTGTAATCCAAAATATCAAGCATCCGCAACCATATTCCCATGGACAATATGTCAACAAATATAAGAAATATGATCAGATTTTATATGCCTGCTTCAATTTAAAGTTTAATCTTCACGTAAAACTTCGGACAAAACTTGAAATTTAGATGGGACAATATGCTTGCCAATATATCAAGTTTTGCCTGACAATTAGACGTCCCTCAAAATTTGAAGTTTACACCGGCGACAGAATGTGATGACAAAACTTCAAGTTTTGTCCACAGATGAAATAAATCGCCCGCCCATCGCCCGCCCATCGCCTGCTCACGGCCCGAATTCGTTACCTGGCATGGTAATACACACAATAAGTCAGTACAGACCTGGCGGACAAGTGCAAGTGGGAAGAAGTATCAGAGTTTTTTAAACATTGGAGTACGAGTGGAAGAAGACTCAGCGGTGACATGGGTACATTATGTCAGAAACAATTGCAATATCCAAATGGTTGGGATGCTCTGGGCAGTCAAAAGTGACCTCCAGCTCCAGCCTCTCAGATGATATGTTTCCAGGCCTGAGACCAACTTCTCCAATGTGGTCGAAGGATCCTAGACAAGGACTGCAGCGGAGCTATATGTAAAACATGAGTTTAACGCTCAATGTAGCTTTATAAGTGGCACTCACCGAGGGGTGATATGAATACTTGTACCAATGTGGTACCTGTACCCACCATGCCTGCGCCTGCTTCCATCCCCGCACTCATGTTGCGAGGGAACAGGTTGACTCGTCGGTCTGGTACCAGAATTTGCGACGATGATGGTGTGAGACGCCTGGAGATGCAGATGGCATCTGGGTTTGAGAAGGCATCTCGGAGAAAGTACCTGGAATGTTAGAAGCACTCGTGGCGGGGCAACGAGTGAGATTTGTCAAATGGTCTTCGCAACTTCATGGAGAGTGAATGAAACAACTCAAAGCAACAGTACAAACTGTTGATTGCGAGGAGTACTGGAGGTTGAGGACCACAAATGGAAGCGAGCGGAGCGATTCTAAATGACAGAGTCAGGAGGTAATCATATAAACCGTTTCCCCGAGTGCGACTGTGTTATTCAACGAGGGTAATGATCGAGGAGATAACAGAGTAGATGGACAATACAGTTGTAGAGCACGATGTACATAGCGAAAAAAAAAACATGAGAGAATAGGTACAACTACACATCCGAGTCCGTCCAAACTAAGCAAGACGTCAGAAGCATGAAGGAGGTTGGTTAAGGAAGTACTCTTACCAGGCGCCTTGTTTAACAGGAATTCATAACAGGTCCATAGAACACGGGGTGGGATGGGACAAGTGGATACCACGGGCGCGTCTCATACGCCCATTGGGTAGTTAACATCTTCATGTCGCCCTCTTCATTGGGGTGGGACTGATCAGGAATTGTTGCAGGAAGCGAGCGTGTTGTGAGAGAGGTGAAAACTTTCGGAGTCGTGTACAAAAATGTGGAGTTGTTTAAGACACATGGCAGGTAGTCTCAGTTGGTATGGGGCGGGCGACTGAGCAAGATATGCTAGATGGTCTTCGCAGCTTTGACGCGTGGAACGATGCGGTAGACCGAAACTACTGCCAAACTACTACCACAACAGTATAAACTGATGTGTTAGATCTGGCAGAAGCTATGAGTTGATGCGTAGAACGACACGGTGGGCAGCATAGAAAGTAGGGGAGAGCTAGGAAAGTGCAGCGACAGTACAAACTGTTTTAATGCGACAGGTTGGCGGAAAAGGAGTGCAGACTGGTGTGGAAAGTGGAAGTGGAAGTGGAAGTGTAACACAACAATAGAGGGTGGACTCTGAGGTGAGATTCCGGGATTTTAATATATGGATGAAGTTGAATCGAAGAAGCCGAGGACAAAATAGGGCTGGTGATGATAACGGTACAAAAGTTCCACATAAGTAGGGAGGCAAATGAGTTTGGTGACACTGATGACATTATGTACTGTGGCATGAACATACATATTGCAGAGGGATAGACGGCTGGGATGACATTTTAAATTTAAACAAGGGTAGATTCATATAGTACAGCGTTTTGTCACCAGGGAGAAGGGAACTTGAAGTCAAGAAGGCAAGCGGGCGATGAAAACCTGACACGACAATAGTTCCAGAACAGAGACATACATGACCGTACATACAGTCATGCCATGTGAATGAGGGGGAAGGCCATTCATCGGGTACATTGAGCTAGGGAGTAGGGAAAGACTCGACCACTCTGAAGGTTGGCGATGAAATCAGGAAGACGACGATCATGCGAGCTCGACGGTACAAACCATCGAGCTCCTGGGCGACGAAAGCTAACAAAGTTGCAGGTGGATGGAGGAAAGACACGACGATACAAATCGTCGAGCCAGGGGAAGGAACTTGAAGTACTACTATATCCGAGTCATAGATCTAACTGAGGAAAGATGTGTGAAATTATTACGTACATTATTTGTAATTGTTGTGCTCTTTCATCGCCAAAGTTCCAAGTCCATTTTTACCTTCGCTTTTCCTTACACATGGACTCGCCTGGTTTGTATTGCCGAGCACGTCATTATAGGCATCTTTCATCCTTCTTCCTCGCCACACTCTGTTCCTTCCATATGGTGATGACTGTTTGTACGGTCGTGTCCCCACCTTCCTCTCCCTGATTTCATTGCCTTGAACGTTGCGAGCCCTTGGCTTGACGTCCCTGATGGGTCTTCCCCCTTCTCCACACAGGCATGACTGTATGTACGGTCATGTACGTCTCACATGATCTCAAAGAGTTTTGGCACAAGTTGTTCATCGATTTATGCCTTATCAGCACTGATGACGCTCCAACTGCAAAGATCAGTTCAGAGCTGTTACTTGCCTGGTACCCGCCCGCCAACTGTAAGTTACTCCTGCTGGTTAATTGTACACTTTTATATGTCAACCTTCTTCCCACTTTTGAATGTAGCGCAACAGCAAGCTTGTCCCAAGCTGGCGGCCATACAGCCCAGTGTTAAGCCACTGAATTGACAAGAGAAATGCATTTACGCATACCATTGGTTTTGTGCGGGAGTCAGTGAATGTTGAACCCACGGGGGGGTTTGCTTCAGATTATAGTCCTTTGGGGTCATTGACTCTATGTTGGACATTTTACTCGTCATTAGCTTTTTCTTTCAGTTTTATTTTGTTGGTTTGGGTCTATTGGGTGATTGAAATGAACTTGTACTCCGGGTGGCAGGTACAAAAGGAGCACTGCGAAAAGGAATTGCGTTAGTAGAGGCGATAATGTATGAAGACGACTGATGTTTTAGCTGGTGCCTATTGGCTTCTTGTCATCAGCTAGCGATTGTTGAGGTTATCTTTCTCTATTGGCGTCCGTTTCCTTCGGTTTCGTCTTATCCTTTTGTCGGGGAGTATGGAGACGATGTTTGTATGTGCGGACTGTACAAATTTACTGTAGTAGCGTTCTTTTAATGATATGACAGAGGCAAGGGTGTACCGCAACAGGTTCTAACAAACTCATTCATCATATCAAAACTGCTTGGACACTCCACCATTAAGCGAATGCAGTTTGCATTCAGCATTGACGTCCAGCCAGCTCTGTCAGATTGAGCTGACATGCTGGACAACTGGTGAAATGATCATCGATAATCCACAGGTATATATACCCCTCTCTCCTGCGTTCAGTCTCCAGTCAAGTCAATTGAGTTCTTTCACTCATTACACTCAGATGTCTACTAGAGGCAAGGGCGTACCGCAACCGTGGGTTTCTGGCCTAGTGTCGGCGACCGCTAGTTCTTCGCCAGACAAAGTTGTATTTTGGACAGAAGGTAGATGGCATATGGAAGTCTGCTTGTACAGGAGATGGTTTATGTACTAAGGATATTTTTACAATGCTGCTCAGCTCGTTCCAACCCATCGCTCAACATCAATCAGAACAACCCGTCCACCACTCTGGTCCATGTCCAAGCAATACTGTCATGGCCTCGATCTTTTTCTCATCGAGAGGCTTCTGAATAGAACCTTCTTCATCTGAGTACATGTAGAGCACCTGGACGGTGTTGATCAGAATGTCCTTGGGTTCTTCATCGTCGACTGAGCCACGGTTTGGATTGAAGCAATGTTTCCATCCAAGATTGTCGATATCCGCCAAGTACGCAAGGCCTTCAAAGTATTCTTTTGACTTGTTATCTATGTCATTGCGATCGTCCGATTTGAGCTTCTCCAAAAACCAGTCCAGCCATTTCTCAGAGACTGCATATCCATAGTACTGGACATGAGACTGCATTTCCGGATGGATAATTTCAGATGTTCGCAGTGTGAATGTGATCGCGATCTTATTGATCATTAGTAAGTAAGTAAATGGTGGAAGAGATGTTCTTGATAGAGAGTGAAAAATGATGAGTGTGATTCGATGTTGAGAGGCAGACGAGGCAGAGTCAAAGGGCTATTTAAGTGATTGGCACCACTCAGCCACATACCACGGAGTTGTGGACAGGTGTCAATTCATTGTTTAGTCTCCCCTAATTATACAAATAGAGGGAAGACAGTCTTTTCTTCTATAAAGTCAATCCACAGCATGCTGATATAGTAGAGGACTCCTCACGTGCCGCATCCGGAGAAACACAATCAGATTCATCTGATTGCCTGTGGAAATCAATGGACAATTAATGTACGAACTGGGGGTCCACATTGTTAAGCGTACAGAATGGCTGGGGAATCACTGTGGCCAGTGGTGGAGGGTGCGCAGCTCGACTCGGTAGTACAGACCGTCGAGCCAGTACAAATGTGGGAATGCAAGTCGATATAGTAGCCACTACTGTGTGATCTGAAATTGTTTGGATGCTAGATTGTTGTCACAATTAGCGCAGGCATGGAATGTGTGCAGTATTCGGCTCACGGGTGACATTTGGGGAAAGTGCAAACGACATCTTCGTGCGATCAATGCATCTGTTAACGCACGTTACTTGAGGAGCATAGACACGATCGTACATACAGTCATGCCGCGGGGTTGGAAGCGAGGAAGACGATGATGGACATGAAAGGTCATCGAGGACTACGAGCTCAACAGTACAAACCGTCGAGCTCCGGGCGACGAAAGCCTGTCATGTGTCGAACGAAGTGTCTGAAGGAAAGACATGGCAATACAAATCATCGTGCTGTAGCCAAGCGAGATAGATGCAATGGTACATACAGTCACGCCAGAGGAATGAAGTAGTATTATGAATTGATCCATGTCACTTAACTGAAGCACAGGAAAGACGATTGCGTATGTTTAGACAGAATGTTATGACAAAACGTCAAGTTTTGTTCGCAGGTAAAATAGATCACCATCACTCAATTGTAGCCCGCTCACTGGCCCAAATTTGTTACCTGGCGTGGCATGGTGGTGTGTACCATCATGTCTGGCTATTCAGGAGGCAAGTATGGCACATTTTCGTACAGACACAATACAGACACACCATAGCCTGATGCCAAAATGTTTTGCAATAAAAAATAAATCGTCACCCGCGCACATTCTTCATCGCCAGCCAGCCCCAAAATCTTCGTAGTAGCAATCTCCTGTAGCTGTTTTATCAAGTATGGATGGGCATGGCTCTTCATCTCCCAGCAACACAAGATGTTTGCCCTTAAGCCTTTGCGACTTCGAGACCTCTTGTTGTGTAACTGGATGGGCTTCAGGGCCGGGCGCAGCATGGTTGAGTCCATATTCGGCCGAACCACCTTGAGTCATGGTGCGCATGCTGAGAACTCGAAGTGCAGCGCAGAGCAGTTTCAGAGTATCCCTGATGACTTCCAGCGAACGCCATGTGATTGTAGAAATAGATATATTGCAAAAGATTGCACATAAGCAGGGGGAGGTGAATGAGAGGAATATAGGTCTTGTAGAGGGAGAAACGGCTGAGATGACTTTTGAGTTGAAAAAAGCAACAGTAAATTTATAGTCCAACATTCCATCACATAACGACGACGATGAAAAGGAGGAGGAGGAGGAGGATGATGATGATGATGATGATGATGATGATGATGATGATGATGATAAGTGACAGGGAGAAGGGACCATGACAAGGACCGATCCACCGATCCACTGATCAAAGCCGGGAGGGCAGGCAGGGCACAACCCAGAATGAAGGTGCCGAACACACATGACCGCACATACAGTCATGCTGTGTGGATGAAGGGGAAGGTCATTGGGGACATCCATCCAGGGAGTAGTGAAGGACTCAGAAGGCTTATGGTAACCTTCGGACATGATCGTACATACAGTCATGCTGCGGGGTTGGGATCGAGGAAGACAATGATGGAGATGAAAGATCGTCGAGCATTACGAGCTCGATGGTACAAACCAGCGAGCTACCGGCGACGAAAGCTTCGTCATATGTCGATGGCCATCCTGACGAAGTTGCAGCTGAACAAATGAAAGACACGACAATACAAATTGTCGTGCTGTAGCCAAGGGAGATGGACGCGATGGTACATACCGTCGCGCCAGGGGAAGGAAGTAGTACTAAGTCTAACCAAGTGCATATGTGACATTATTACATACATTATTTATCATTGTTGTACACTTTCATTCATCGCGCGCCAAAGTTCCAAAGTCCCAAGGCAGGATCATTATGTAATTTATTTGGCATTGTTGTGATCTTTCATCGCCAAAGTTCCAAGTCCATTCGTCCTTACTATATGGCGTACTGCTTGGTTTGCCTTCATCTTTACCTTTACTTTTCCTTGCATACGGACTCGACGGTTTGTACTGCCAAGCTCATCGTTGTAGGGGTCCCTATTTATGCTCGCTTCCTTCCCTACGGCATGACTGTTTGTACGGTCGTGTCCCCAGCCTTTCTCTCCCGATTTCATCGCCCTGAACCGTCACCGAGTCCCTCGTTACTCCCTGGGTTCGACGTCTTCCCCCTTCTTCACATGCCATGACTGTTTGTACGGTCGTGTGCATCTAGTTAGGGTCAACGAAGTACTTCTTACAGCATCCCTCGTGTCCCCACCTTTCTCTCCCGATTTCATTGCCTTGAACGTCCCGAGTCCTTCGCTACTCTCTGGATCAACGTCCCCGATGGTCTTCCCCCTTATTCGCATGGCATGACTGTATGTACGGTCATGTACATCTAGTTAGGGTTAATGAAGTACTTCTCACGGGACTACCTCGATACATTCTCGACCATCGGACTTCGCCACCCTACATACTACGACTTGCTCTAGTCTCAACCGCCCAGCAGTTTGTACTGCTGAGAGGTACTGACAACTTCATCTGAGCCCTCGTCCTTGCCCCCATTTTTTGGCCCAGCAAAAATCATGTTCGGCTTCATGATTTCAGCTCCACGATGAACTCAGTTGGAGTTGGAGTGAATACCCCTGTGATCCAGATATTGCGAACTTCGATCTGCATTCGCGTCAATTCGCAATTGTTGTGCTGTTGTTGCAACATTGTCGATAACAACGCAAATCCTAAACAAATAGGGGTGGTGTCGGACCAAGTGAGTGCACTTTTGCAAGGCAGCACTGATCATATAAAATAAGCACTTATCCTTCATATCTACACCCATTTTTCAAAGTCAAACCCGTAAAATGTGAGCCGCTCCTGTCAAACCTGTTCTCACTGATACACAGATTTTTTTTTACAGATGTTGTCAAACTTCAGATATGTGGATTCCTTGTCATCGTTGCGCTCCCTGGAGGTACATTAAATTTGAAGCTACCACTGTAATGACACCTACTAACTACATGAAGGAGCATGTAACCTTAAAGCTGAAAGGCTCTGGATGACTTCCTAGACAGTTCTCAATGTCCCTCTCGCAAGAGGCGTGCTTGTGCCTCCTATCTTCCGTGGGCCTCGGCGGCATTTGTCATTCGTGATATATCCAAACCTGCGAAAGCACGGAGAGGCACCTTGTCCTGCTCCTATGCAATTGCGGACCTAAATGCAATTCCGCTAGTCTGTTCTCCCTGAATTTATTTCGTTCAAGTCTCACTGTATTTTGCAGGATGCGTGGACTCCAGGCTGTCAATCCTGACTGCTGCAGTAAGTCAAGTGCACAAGCATATGGACCTATGCGATGGAGAGCATTGCAACAGTAGCTGAGCCCAAACTCATGAAAAGGTCAGATACATCATAACTCTTGAGTGCAACGTCGCTCATCCCTACCAAAGAGCTGAGGCAATGTCATCAGAGATTGGTCATGAGTCTGCAGAAGAGGACTTCAAGAAAATGAAAATGTCAAAACTGCAAGGCCCTCGAAGAAGTTCCTGAGCGGTTCTTCTCCACCAACCCCCAAGAGGCGCTCTTTGTCTCGCTCGCCTGTAATCGCCAATCTAATCATAAGTTGGCTAGCACCCCACGACCATATCTTCCATGTCTCACTGCATTTCTCGTAGATACCGACACTCAGAACAGCGGATTCAGCGATACCGTCTCCATATTGGCCCTTCCTGAACGAGCTTGTCTTGAATATTTTGGAAAAATTGCCAGCTCGGGATCTGTGGTCGATTGCACAGGTGTCTTGTCTCTCTCGGGAGCTAGTGGCACCTCTCTACTTTCATTCTGTAGGCTTGCAGATCGATGACAAGTCCCTGCTCATCAGCACCCGAGCTTGTCTCACCCTGCTCCTGTACAGGTGCACAACCTTCTTTCATATGCCAAAGTATTTGCGATGCAATCTCCTTGACGCAGATGATCGCCACCTCAAGGCACTCCTGGGTTTCTTGGAGTCAGTTTGAAGGCACACAAGTGTTCTTTGTCTCTATCGTGAAAGATGGTGAAATGCTTGGAGATCTTGCGCCTCTGTTTCAGTCCATCCAAGACTCGAGCTGCAGGAGTCTTTGGTTCTCAGATCGGGAGGTGTCTTACCATGCGTATCCTCCGCTGATTCTTCCTGACTTGGCTGCTGTTCCAACCCCCCCAAACCGATGTAATTTTCAAACATTCCATGCAAACTCGCCTATATTTTTCTCCTGATCCATGATTTCCCTCACCCTCTCATCCTTGCGAAACTCTTCATTGACCGACCTCAGCCTAACACATACTTCATTGAGTGCCCTTCAGTGGACAGTGTTGATGTGCCACCTTCATCTCCTGCAGCTTATATTTTTGTCTATTGACATCGAGTGTCAAACTGCTGCTCTTGTCGAATTCTTGCCGCGACATGATATTCACCAGCTTTGGCTTTATGGTCAATGCATTGATCCTCATCATCATCTTATGCAGAAAACAGATACCCCTTCGTATTCCTTTACATAGCTTACGCGTCCTCGCTGGACCGCTGTGGTACCTTGTGTCTCTATTACACAAAGTTCGCGTGCCTCTACACATTCAAACACTCGAATTGTACCTCGACAAGGAATCTCTGGCATTCACTCCCAATTACTTGTCTGCAATCCTGGATATTACTCAACAATTTGTTCCTATAGATTGCCTGGGACTGAGCTTTTATCACAGATCGCTGATTTCTGGAAGTTTTGATGTCCCATTGGACGAATATCAAACTATTCCTGTGAAGAAACTCACAATTTATCTACCACATTGGTACAGATATTCAGATCAACACCCCTTGGCGAGTGCCACATGCAAAGCCACATTGAGGGTCAAACTAATGTTATATGCATATAGCTCTGCTGCAGTCCTTGGCTAGGAGTCTTCAACCATGTCGAAGAAGTTTATCTCAGACCTGGAAACATAACATCATCTGAGCGGCAGGAGCTGAAGGATGCTTTTTACCGCCCAGAGCATCCCTACCATTTGCATATCGGCAATTATTTCTGACATATGGTACCCAGGTCTCCGCCGATTCTTCTCCCACTTGTACTTCTCCAATATCGAGGTCTCTTATACTTTCCCCACTTGTACTTACTTGTACTTATCCAATATCCAGCTGGTCTCATACGTTCCCTCGTCCTCATTTCGATACTCAGTTTCCCAAACAATTAAAAGCTGCTGTCCATGTAGAATTAACTGCGTATGGTAGACAGCAAGAGTAACATACCATTGGCGAGCAGTGCACGATATAGTAGGGATGTGGTAAGGATATTGGGTATATGACAAATGGAATGAGATCTGGTGGAATCAATTCATATCGATGCTATGTGCGCACTCCACTTGAACCCCCTTGAAGTGAGTGATGTAGCGGAGATGTTAGGTATGGAAAATATGGTACTGAAGCACGTCACGTACCCCGCTCACCTTCTCCGAAGTTGTTGCCAAGATCGACGCTTACACCTACGTGCGATGTATGAAGGCCTCACACGCAAGATGAACGCAAACCCACCCTGCACCCTACTGAAACTACATGGTTTGTGATGCACACGCATCCGCTCTGGAGTCTGTGCAAAGTCGCTTGAGCGCCGACAGACAAACGTGTGAGACAACGTCTTGCGGTTGACATTGCATTGTGCAGAGCGGTCAGTCAGGCCAGATGATAACGTTTGAGTCCCAGTCACGTTCTGAAAGAAATCGCGCTGGCACTTTGACTTGTTAAGAGCAGTATCTGCCGACGACCCAACAAAAGCTTACCACAACTCGATCTCCTTCTCTTCTTCGAGTGCCGATACTGTACGAGAAAAGAGTCTGTGCCATCTAATCAAGGTGAGGAGAAGTACGGTATCCTGCACGGAAGAGAGATTGGACTCACCGGACAGAAAAAGTCTTATTTTGTTTGGACGAGATAAGAACAGCAGTCAATGAAGGAGCTCAAAATACTTGGTGGTGCTAGGATAGACGCAGCATCAAGTTAGAAGCAAAGCAAGCAGGTATTACTGACATAGACGAACAACATGTAAGAGAAGATATCAGACTCGCCAGGCGAAAAAAAGGACCTATTCTGTTTGGACGATATGAACGATGAAGGAGCTTGAAGCACTTGGTGGTGCTGGGATAGATGCGGTGCCAAGCTAAACACAAAGCAAGCAGATATTGCTTGCTTAGACGAAAGGTAAACTTCGACAGGCGGAAGTGAAGTAATGGCAACCTCACCTGGGACTTGCTGTTGCGCTAACTTGAAAGGTGGGAAGAAGGCTGGCATCTAAAAGTGTACAATTAGCTGCGTATTATGGCCAGTGATAGTGACTTGCACTTGACAGATGAGTACGGGGAAGTAACAGCCCCGACACGGGCTGATGTCCGCAGTTGGAGCGTCATCAATGCTGATGAGGCATAGACTGATAAACGACTCGTGCCAGTAAAAACATGCTTGCGCCAAAATATTTGTCGAAAGGATTGGGAAATATTCAAATGGCATGCTCTTTGAGATCACGCGAGATCATGCTTCCCTTAGATTGTACATGCTATACGTTTCCCTAGCACCATGTACTGGCGAACGAAGTCATACAAATTGAGGTGGATGCGCGGACATTATTTAAAGTCAAGACTTGAGTCCCTCTCGCACATACTGATGACGATCCTTTCGCTGGACATTTTAAGACTGAATGGTGGGTCGGATTCCAACACAGAACAAGCCAGTACAAGCCGCCAA
Source organism: Suillus subluteus (assembly GCA_016647755.1). NCBI lineage: Eukaryota > Fungi > Basidiomycota > Agaricomycetes > Boletales > Suillaceae > Suillus > Suillus subluteus. The sequence continues at coordinate 101,904 of JABBWI010000027.1, read as the reverse complement.
GTGGAACCAAAACCAACCCCACATGTCTACCAGAAGTGGTAGCTCGCCATAGACCAAGCAGTTGGCACAGGCTCGCATGTTTGGCAGTGGTAAGTCAAATAGGTGTTCGTGTTGGGTGCGAATGAATACATTTGGGGACGACAATATCTGGATCACAGGGGTATTCACTCCAACTCCAACTGAGTTCATCGTGGAGCTGAAATCATGAAGCTGAACATGATTTTTGCTGGGCCAAAAAATGGGGGCAAGGACGAGGGCTCAGATGAAGTTGTCAGTACCTCTCAGCAGTACAAACTGCTGGGCGGTTGAGACTAGAGCAAGTCGTAGTATGTAGGGTGGCGAAGTCCGATGGTCGAGAATGTATCGAGGTAGTCCCGTGAGAAGTACTTCATTAACCCTAACTAGACGTACATGACCGTACATACAGTCATGCCATGCGAATAAGGGGGAAGACCATCGGGGACGTTGATCCAGAGAGTAGCGAAGGACTCGGGACGTTCAAGGCAATGAAATCGGGAGAGAAAGGTGGGGACACGAGGGATGCTGTAAGAAGTACTTCGTTGACCCTAACTAGATGCACACGACCGTACAAACAGTCATGGCATGTGAAGAAGGGGGAAGACGTCGAACCCAGGGAGTAACGAGGGACTCGGTGACGGTTCAGGGCGATGAAATCGGGAGAGAAAGGCGGGGACACGACCGTACAAACAGTCATGCCGTAGGGAAGGAAGCGAGCATAAATAGGGACCCCTACAACGATGAGCTTGGCAGTACAAACCGTCGAGTCCGTATGCAAGGAAAAGTAAAGGTAAAGATGAAGGCAAACCAAGCGTACGCCATATAGTAAGGACGAATGGACTTGGAACTTTGGCGATGAAAGATCACAACAATGCCAAATAAATTACATAATGATCCTGCCTTGGGACTTTGGAACTTTGGCGCGCGATGAATGAAAGTGTACAACAATGATAAATAATGTATGTAATAATGTCACATATGCACTTGGTTAGACTTAGTACTACTTCCTTCCCCTGGCGCGACGGTATGTACCATCGCGTCCATCTCCCTTGGCTACAGCACGACAATTTGTATTGTCGTGTCTTTCATTTGTTCAGCTGCAACTTCGTCAGGATGGCCATCGAACATATGACGAAGCTTTCGTCGCCGGTAGCTCGCTGGTTTGTACCATCGAGCTCAGTAATGCTCGACGATCTTTCATCTCCATCATTCGTCTTCCTCGATCCCAACCCCGCAGCATGACTGTATGTACGATCATGTCCGAAGGTTACCATAAGCCTTCTGAGTCCTTCACTACTCCCTGGATGGATGTCCCCAATGACCTTCCCCTTCATCCACACAGCATGACTGTATGTGCGGTCATGTGTGTTCGGCACCTTCATTCTGGGTTGTGCCCTGCCTGCCCTCCCGGCTTTGATCAGTGGATCGGTGGATCGGTCCTTGTCATGGTCCCTTCTCCCTGTCACTTATCATCATCATCATCATCATCATCATCATCATCATCATCATCATCCTCCTCCTCCTCCTCCTTTTCATCGTCGTCGTTATGTGATGGAATGTTGGACTATAAATTTACTGTTGCTTTTTTCAACTCAAAAGTCATCTCAGCCGTTTCTCCCTCTACAAGACCTATATTCCTCTCATTCACCTCCCCCTGCTTATGTGCAATCTTTTTGCAATATATCTATTTCTACAATCACATGGCTGTTCGCTGGAAGTCATCAGGGATACTCTGAAACTGCTCTGCGCTGCACTTCGAGTTCTCAGCATGCGCACCATGACTCAAGGTGGTTCGGCCGAATATGGACTCAACCATGCTGCGCCCGGCCCTGAAGCCCATCCAGTTACACAACAAGAGGTCTCGAAGTCGCAAAGGCTTAAGGGCAAACATCTTGTGTTGCTGGGAGATGAAGAGCCATGCCCATCCATACTTGCTAAAACAGCTACAGGAGATTGCTACTACGAAGATTTTGGGGCTGGCTGGCGATGAAGAATGTGCGCGGGTGACGATTTATTTTTTATTGCAAAACATTTTGGCATCAGGCTATGGTGTGTCTGTATTGTGTCTGTACGAAAATGTGCCATACTTGCCTCCTGAATAGCCAGACATGACTGGTACACACCACCATGCCACGCCAGGTAACAAATTTGGGCCATGAGCGGGCTACAATTGAGTGATGGTGATCTATTTTACCTGCTGAACAAAACTTGACGTTTTGTCATAACATTCTGTCTAAACATACGCAATCGTCTTTCCTGTGCTTCGTTAAGTGACATGGATCAATTCATAATACTACTTCATTCCTCTGGCGTGACTGTATGTACCATTGCATCTATCTCGCTTGGCTACAGCACGATGATTTGTATTGCCATGTCTTTCCTTCAGACACTTCGTTCGACACATGACAGGCTTTCGTCGCCCGGAGCTCGACGGTTTGTACTGTTGAGCTCGTAGTCCTCGATGACCTTTCATGTCCATCATCGTCTTCCTCGCTTCCAACCCCGCGGCATGACTGTATGTATGATTGTGTCTATGCTCCTCAAGTAACGTGCGTTAACAGATGCATTGATCGCACGAAGATGTCGTTTGCACTTTCCCCAAATGTCACCCGTGAGCCGAATACTGCACACATTCCATGCCTGCGCTAATTGTGACAACAATCTAGCATCCAAACAATTTCAGATCACACAGTAGTGGCTACTATATCGACTTGCATTCCCACATTTGTATGGCTTCGACGGTCTGTACTACCGAGTCGAGCTGCGCACCCTCCACCACTGGCCACAGTGATTCCCCAGCCATTCTGTACGCTTAACAATGTGGACCCCCAGTTCGTACATTAATTGTCCATTGATTTCCACAGGCAATCAGATGAATCTGATTGTGTTTCTCCGGATGCGGCACGTGAGGAGTCCTCTACTATATCAGCAGTGCTGTGGATTGACTTTATAGAAGAAAAGACTGTCTTCCCTCTATTTGTATAATTAGGGGAGACTAAACAATGAATTGACACCTGTCCACAACTCCGTGGTATGTGGCTGAGTGGTACCAATCACTTAAATAGCCCTTTGACTCTGCCTCGTCTGCCTCTCAACATCGAATCACACTCATCATTTTTCACTCTCTATCAAGAACATCTCTTCCACCATTTACTTACTTACTAATGATCAATAAGATCGCGATCACATTCACACTGCAAACATCTGAAATTATCCATCCGGAAATGCAGTCTCATGTCCAGTACTATGGATATGCAGTCTCTGAGAAATGGCTGGACTGGTTTTTGGAGAAGCTCAAATCGGACGATCGCAATGACATAGATAACAAGTCAAAAGAATACTTTGAAGGCCTTGCGTACTTGGCGGATATCGACAATCTTGGATGGAAACATTGCTTCAATCCAAACCGTGGCTCAGTCGACGATGAAGAACCCAAGGACATTCTGATCAACACCGTCCAGGTGCTCTACATGTACTCAGATGAAGAAGGTTCTATTCAGAAGCCTCTCGATGAGAAAAAGATCGAGGCCATGACAGTATTGCTTGGACATGGACCAGAGTGGTGGACGGGTTGTTCTGATTGATGTTGAGCGATGGGTTGGAACGAGCTGAGCAGCATTGTAAAAATATCCTTAGTACATAAACCATCTCCTGTACAAGCAGACTTCCATATGCCATCTACCTTCTGTCCAAAATACAACTTTGTCTGGCGAAGAACTAGCGGTCGCCAACACTAGGCCAGAAACCCACGGTTGCGGTACGCCCTTGCCTCTAGTAGACATCTGAGTGTAATGAGTGAAAGAATTCAATTGACTTGACTGGAGACTGAACGCAGGAGAGAGGGGTATATATACCTGTGGATTATCGATGATCATTTCACCAGTTGTCCAGCATGTCAGCTCAATCTGACAGAGCTGGCTGGACGTCAATGCTGAATGCAAACTGCATTCGCTTAATGGTGGAGTGTCCAAGCAGTTTTGATATGATGAATGAGTTTGTTAGAACCTGTTGCGGTACACCCTTGCCTCTGTCATATCATTAAAAGAACGCTACTACAGTAAATTTGTACAGTCCGCACATACAAACATCGTCTCCATACTCCCCGACAAAAGGATAAGACGAAACCGAAGGAAACGGACGCCAATAGAGAAAGATAACCTCAACAATCGCTAGCTGATGACAAGAAGCCAATAGGCACCAGCTAAAACATCATCGTCTTCATACATTATCGCCTCTACTAACAGCAATTCCTTTTCGCAGTGCTCCTTTTGTACCTGCCACCCGGAGTACAAGTTCATTTCAATCACCCAATAGACCCAAACCAACAAAATAAAATGAAAGAAAAAGCTAATGACGAGTAAAATGTCCAACATAGAGTCAATGACCCCAAAGGACTATAATCTGAAGCAAACCCCCCCGTGGGTTCAACATTCACTGACTCCCGCACAAAACCAATGGTATGCGTAAATGCATTTCTCTTGTCAATTCGTGGCTTAACACTGGGCTGTATGGCCGCCAGCTTGGGACAAGCTTGCTGTTGCGCTACATTCAAAAGTGGGAAGAAGGTTGACATATAAAAGTGTACAATTAACCAGCAGGAGTAACTTACAGTTGGCGGGCAGGGTACCAGCAAGTAACAGCTCTGAACTGATCTTTGCAGTTGGAGCGTCATCAGTGCTGATAAGGCATAAATCGATGAACAACTTGTGCCAAAACTCTTTGAGATCATGTGAGACGTACATGACCGTACATACAGTCATGCCTGTGTGGAGAAGGGGGAAGACCCATCGGGGACTGTCAAGCCAAGGGCTCGCAACGTTCAAGGCAATGAAATCAGGAGAGGAAGGTGGGGACACGACCGTACAAACAGTCATCACCATATGGAAGGAACAGAGTGTGGCGAGGAAGAAGGATGAAAGATGCCTATAACGACGTGCTCGGCAATACAAACCAGGCGAGTCCGTGTGTAAGGAAAAGCGAAGGTAAAAATGGACTTGGAACTTTGGCGATGAAAGAGCACAACAATTACAAATAATGTACGTAATAATTTCACACATCTTTCCTCAGTTAGATCTATGACTCGGATATAGTAGTACTTCAAGTTCCTTCCCCTGGCTCGACGATTTGTATTGTCGTGTCTTTCCTCCATCCACCTGCAACTTTGTTAGCTTTCGTCGCCCGGAGCTCGATGGTTTGTACCGTCGAGCTCGCATGATCGTCGTCTTCCTGATTTCATCGCCAACCTTCAGAGTGGTCGAGTCTTTCCCTACTCCCTAGCTCAATGTACCCGATGAATGGCCTTCCCCCTCATTCACATGGCATGACTGTATGTACGGTCATGTATGTCTCTGTTCTGGAACTATTGTCGTGTCGGTTTTCATCGCCCGCTTGCCTTCTTGACTTCAAGTTCCCTTCTCCCTGGTGACAAAACGCTGTACTATATGAATCTACCCTTGTTTAAATTTAAAATGTCATCCCAGCCGTCTATCCCTCTGCAATATGTATGTTCATGCCACAGTACATAATGTCATCAGCGTCACCAAACTCATTTGCCTCCCTACTTATGTGAAACTTTTGTACCGTTATCATCACCAGCCCTATTTTGTCCTCGGCTTCTTCGATTCAACTTCATCCATATATTAAAATCCCGGATCTCACCTCAGAGTCCACCCTCTATTGTTGTGTTACACTTCCACTTCCACTTCCACTTTCCACACCAGTCTGCACTCCTTTTCCGCCAACCTGTCGCATTAAAACAGTTTGTACTGTCGTGCACTTTCCTAGCTCTCCCCTACTTTCTACGCTGCCCACCGTGTCGTTCTACGCATCAACTCATAGCTTCTGCCAGATCTAACACATCAGTTTATACTGTTGTGGTAGTAGTTTGGCAGTAGTTTCGGTCTACCGCATCGTTCCACGCGTCAAAGCTGCGAAGACCATCTAGCATATCTTCGCTTGTCGCCCGCCCCATACCAATGAGACTACCTGCCATGTGTCTTAAACAACTCCACATTTTTGTACACGACTCCGAAAGTTTTCACCTCTCTCACAACACGCTCGCTTCCTGCAACAATTCCTGATCAGTCCCACCCCAATGAAGAGGGCGACATGAAGATGTTAACTACCCAATGGGCGTATGAGACGCGCCCGTGGTATCCACTTGTCCCATCCCACCCCGTGTTCTATGGACCTGTTATGAATTCCTGTTAAACAAGGCGCCTGGTAAGAGTACTTCCTTAACCAACCTCCTTCATGCTTCTGACGTCTTGCTTAGTTTGGACGGACTCGGATGTGTAGTTGTACCTATTCTCTCATGTTTTTTTTTCGCTATGTACATCGTGCTCTACAACTGTATTGTCCATCTACTCTGTTATCTCCTCGATCATTACCCTCATTGAATAACACAGTCGCACTCGGGGAAACGGTTTATATGATTACCTCCTGACTCTGTCATTTAGAATCGCTCCGCTCGCTTCCATTCGTGGTCCTCAACCTCCAGTACTCCTCGCAATCAACAGTTTGTACTGTTGCTTTGAGTTGTTTCATTCACTCTCCATGAAGTTGCGAAGACCATTTGACAAATCTCACTCGTTGCCCCGCCACGAGTGCTTCTAACATTCCAGGTACTTTCTCCGAGATGCCTTCTCAAACCCAGATGCCATCTGCGTCTCCAGGCGTCTCACACTGTCATCGTCGCAAATTCTGGTACCAGACCGACGAGTCAACCTGTTCCCTCGCAACATGAGTGCGGGGATGGAAGCAGGCGCAGGCATGGTGGGTACAGGTACCACATTGGTACAAGTATTCATATCACCCCTCGGTGAGTGCCACTTATAAAGCTACATTGAGTGTTAAACTCATGTTTTACATATAGCTCCGCTGCAGTCCTTGTCTAGGATCCTTCAACCACATTGGAGAAGTTGGTCTCAGGCCTGGAAACATATCATCTGAGAGGCTGGAGCTGGAGGTCACTTTTGACTGCCCAGAGCATCCCAACCATTTGGATATTGCAATTGTTTCTGACATAATGTACCCATGTCACCGCTGAGTCTTCTTCCACTCGTACTCCAATGTTTAAAAAACTCTGATACTTCTTCCCACTTGCACTTGTCCGCCAGGTCTGTACTGACTTATTGTATGTATTACCATGCCAGGTAACGAATTCGGGCCGTGAGCAGGCAATGGGTGGGCGATGGGCGGGCGATTTATTTCATCTGTGGACAAAACTTGAAGTTTTGTCATCACATTCTGTCGCCGGTGTAAACTTCAAATTTTGAGGGACATCTAATTGTCAGGCAAAACTTGATATATTGGCAAGCATATTGTCCCATCTAAATTTCAAGTTTTGTCCGAAGTTTTACGTGAAGATTAAACTTTAAATTGAAGCAGGCATATAAAATCTGATCATATTTCTTATATTTGTTGACATATTGTCCATGGGAATATGGTTGCGGATGCTTGATATTTTGGATTACACATAAAACACGGGCAAATTTTCAAGTTGTGTACCTATTTTTATGTTAGTTTAAATTTCAAATATTTTCTTTGCATTTTGTACAACATATAAACCTCTCCTAAATATCGATAACCCCGATGTGTACCCTTATATTGTCAGAAGCAGCCCTAATTACATTGCTTGGGTATATATAGAGCAATGTCACCTTGCATGTATCTTGTTTTTGGGGCACCTACTAGTACGAGGGCTGACTCGAACTTGACAATGGACATCATTCATGCACATCATCCATCTCACGGTCGCAACTCATGATACTCATTGACTTTCAGTGCCAGTAACGGTGCATCATTAGCCTTGAATTGATAACAGGCCCTCGCTCACAGGAACTATGTATCCTACCTAACCTATTTGCCACCCTGGCCTTCCCCCTCACCTACTGACTCATCGAACTTAATCCCTCTAGTATGGCTATGTTTGATATATCATCAACAGCAACAGCACTGCCTTCCGAGTTGTCTTTCCTCCAGACCAAGTTGACATGTCGCTGACCCAAGTCTGTATTCTCGGATCCTTCTTTATCACTCTCTTCAAAGCCTTAGAGTTGCTCTGATGGTGAACTCATCGCATTGATCTCGATGGACTCAACAGGGGTAATTGGCTGTTAGGTTCTTGAATCTTGTCCTTGTTGTCATCTGACTTCCACGTCTGACTGGCCTGCATACAGGCAACATCACCACTCTGTCTGAAGGTAGTGCCGACTATTGGGTGCATGTCATGGAGAAATATGGAGGGGCGTTGAGGCTCTATGAGCTGTCCAGTGTAAGCACGTCCACAATTGCACATCAGTTTGTTTTACCCTTATGAACGCTCCTCCCCTCAGGAAACCATTCATGTATCTGACCCACGCACATTGTATCACATCATTGTCAAGGATCAACACATATTTCAAGAGCCCGACCTCTTCACAGTGTCAGTACCTTCCTGATTTTCCATACTGCATTAACTTTGTACTATCCAGGTCAAACAAACTCATATTTGGTGAAGGGCTGACATCCACCGTCAGTGCGGCGCATTTCGAAAAAAAAACTCAAATGACCATTCTTCTAACAGAATGTTACAAACACTAGGAGAACAACATCATCGGCAATGCAAACTCCTCAACCCCATCTTCTCAACGTCAAACATGCGGCAACTCCTGCGCATACTCTACCCTATCTCCAACAGACTCACATTTACACTCACAGCCCAACTCCCTGTTGATGGCTGTATGTACCACATTCTTGTAAATAGCCTCCATTGACACCCTTGGCGCAGCACACAAAGAGATCGATGTTCTCCCATGGCTCTCCCGTTGTGTGCTCGACTCCGTCTGCCAAGGCATCTTGGGGTGCCCCTCTAGTTCCCTCTCAAAAACGGAAGATGATGCATACAGCGAAGCCCTATGGCTGATGGGGTGCGTGCGCTCATTCCAATTCTCTTTCTTTTGAAGCCAAAACATAAATTACCACAGACCGTTAATTGGAAAACTGATGGTGGCATGGCTGATCGTGGTCCCCATCATGCCCTACTGTTTCCCATCCTGGGTAAGGAAAGCCCTTGATTTTTCACGGCACTCTGGCTCCTGGCACAGTTTATGAGGGACGTGTGGGAGTTGCACCACATCGTGGAGACAGTAGATAGTGTCAATCGAACAGTATTTGCAGAGAAGAAAGCAGCTGTGGAGGTTGACATGTTGAACTCTGTCAACGATGTGTATGGAGACGGCGATTCAATACCATCGATGATGGATATCATGCGTGAGTTTCATAGGCAAGTAAGACATCCTTGCTCAAGCAAACACAGTAAAGGCAATTGCGCATTGTCAAACACAGAACAGCTCACAGATGCCAAATTACTGGGACAAATGAGGTAGATATCGACAATCTGCACACGGAAAACATCGGCTGATCTTGTTACAGTGTTATGGCATTTGCTGGCCTGGACACGACCACCTCCACACTCGCCCGTTGCGTTTACTTGCTCGCCCAACACCCCCGCTCTCAGGCGAGACTCAGGAATGAAATTCACGATGCTGTAAATTCATCGATACACCAGAACATCACATCTGCAGAATTGCCCTATGACGTTCTCATGAACCTGCCATTCCTTGACAGCATCGTCAAAGAGACTCTTCGCCTCTACCTCTCCTGCCCATTCATGAGCCAAAAGTACGTTCCCCTATCCTCTGTATGTTCACGAGATCTCACTTCTCACACGACATATACAGAGCGACCAAAGCATCTACTCTCCCCCTACAGTTCCCTGCACGCTCCCAGTCTGGGGCATACACATCTTCCGTCGCGGTCCCACAGGGATCCTTGATCATCATCTCCATCCTCACTGCCAATCGCCATCGAGAAATGTGGGGTGCCAATGCAAATGAGTGGCATCCAGAATGGTGGCATTCTTCTGCTCCTCCTTCACAAGCACAAGACATAAACGCCTCGTTCAGTGGGGAAGGTGCAGCGCCCACATCGAGACAGTCTGTTCCGGGCATCAAAGATGGTGTGTGGTTTCCTGGTATATACTCTAACATGAGAGTTACAAAAGTAGTTTCTGTTCGAGTTCATCAAATACATGTACTGAATAAATAAATGCAGGATAACATTCCTCGGCGGTAGTCGTTCTTGCATGTTAGTATCCTCCCCAATGCTCTCCTCGCATCATCTCTGATGATTCCCATTACAATTTTAGTGGCTTCAAGTTTGCCGAAATGGAAATAAGTATGTTTCATGATAGCTAATAACCGCGACTACCACTGACACTCCCTCTTTTACACCAGAACAAGTCCTTGTGACACTGATACTACATCTGCACGTCGCACTTCTAATGGAGCCAAATACTACAGGGTACATGAAGGAAATAGTGTGGAAGCTCAGGGTGTTTCATATGCCGGTTGTCAGACCCCCCGCTGGTGATGGCATGACGCTGCAGGTGCCATTGAATGTATGGTCGGTGAGGGAGGAGGATTTTAAGTGGTAAACTTAGGCTTAGCATCTCGTGTGTATCATGTTGGACATAACCTACTTTTTTTTTTTTTTTAATCCAATTTCTGTCCTTTGCAGAGTGATACTCTATGTAGGACATTATGGTCTAAACTAGAGACCCCCAGTGTCTCGAGTGCATCTCGGGCTTGTGAATGCCCTGATGTGAAGCATACTTCCATCAGTCCGCCATTCCTGCCAGCCGTTTTAGATGCGCTGCCCTGTAGGTGAGATGACTGTAAGGACTATCAGTGTATAATGTATCTGCGGTGTACATATGTTAAACGTGTACTCGGCTGCTGAAGGCAGCTTGTACAGGAATCGGGAGGGATGCAAACAAGGTATGTAAATATTAACTGATGCGCTGGTTGATCATTAGCTGGGTTGTTTGGCTGATTCCGCTTCTTTTTCAGGTGGTTCCATGTAGTCGAGTGTTTTAGAGGTAGGGTTACAGTGGTGGTGGTACAGGAGGTAGGGGTTGAGGCGAGTTTTGAGTGACAGATTTTATTCAATCTTAACTTGAGTTCTAGCTTGACGTATTGACACTATGGGACGGGCTGGATCAGTCTGGAGGTTTGCGAGGGAGGGGTACTTCACCGAAGGTCTGTCTGAGCCTTCCTGTTGTGTTGACGAAACGAATTAGGTGTGGAGTCGCACTGGGGTCTGACAGAAGGAATGGTAGTGAGGAGGCTTTGCATCCTAGTGAGCAGGTGAGGACATGGCGTTCATGACGGTATTTCGGGCAATCTATGAGGAAATGCAAGACAGTTTCGTTGATTGCTGGACAGTGTGGACAGTGGGGTGAGGGTGCTTTGCTGATGCGGTTGAGGTGGAGGTTCAGTGGGATGTGCTGCGAGTGGAGAGCCATGTATAATCCAGTGAGTCTTTTGGGGAAGTCTGTGGTGAGTTTGACGAAGGATCGTTTCAGAATTTTAGGGTCAATTCTGTTGATATGATTGTAGCATGGTGATTTGCACCATAATCTCCCCCACCGGGCATGGGAGACTTCCTTGTATGCTGCTATGAGTGCCAAGATGCTTAGAGGGAGTGAGCCATGTCGGAGGAGGGAGGGGAGGTGAGCTGCTGGACTATTGCCATGTCTTCCTTCTGACGCCTTCTTCACCTGCTTGTTGGCCTCCTCATTGCCATGGACATCAGAATGACCCGGGACCAAATGCAGGGTTACCCTGAATTTGCGATGGTCTTTAGCTATGTCTTTCAGTCTGTTGCAAAACAAGTCGGTTAAGTATGAGCCAGGATGTGAGTTGGAACTTTCACTGGATTGGATAGCTGCCTGGTTGTCAATCAATATAGAAATGGGAAAGATGGGATCATTTTCAGTAGCGATTAGCTCTGCAGCTAACATAAAGCCAACTGCCTCTCCTTCAAACACTGTGTGCTCCTTTTCAGTACCTAAATGGAACCATAAGATCCTTGGACGATGTCCTGTGCGGAAGAGGATTGCTGCTGCTCCAATGTTACCATGGTAACCCGAGCCGTCACTGTACACCTGTATTTCATCCTTAAGCCGGTTGCACTCCTCAATTGCTCATTGTTTGGATGGTGCTATCCTGGTCTTGTGGGGGTTGGAGCTTTGAGGAGGTTTGCGGACTAGTGGAATGGTTTCTATGTCACAAGGAATGATGGCGTATTGGCACGTGAGACGGTGTAGGGAGGATCGGTGGGAACCGACGTAACAGTTTGCTGCACGACAGATAGGTCCATGTAGAGGGTGGGAACTTGGGTGAGTGGTGAGTCGAATTGTTGCTCTATGACATGTGTTTTGCAGTACTAAGGAGAGGGGGGGGAGGTTGGCGTGAACTTCTAGCACATCTGTCGTGGTTGTGCGCATGGCTCTGGTGATCGCTATTGCCGCAGTGCATTGGACCGTGGTGAGGCATTTGGCTACTCCAATAGAGCCTCTCTGCAGTTCATCTGACCCTTCTTGAAAGGAGGGCGTGAACCATAGGTCCACCGTGTATAGCATCTTTGGGAGGGCGACTGCCTGGTAAAGTTGGCGCATCAGGCGTAGTGGGAGCCCCTTAGCAGTGGAGGAGAGTCTACATAGCTGGAGAACATATGCCGTGCCTTTCGCTACTGCATTATCTACTTGTGCATTCCATCGAAGTTCCTGGTCTACTATGACCCCTAGGAAGCGGTGTGTTGAGGTTGGGCGAATGACGGATCCTTGGATGTGCATATCTGGGCAGTTCTTCTGGTGGTTCATGGAGAAATCTATTAAGGCAAATTTGTTAGTTTTGAATTTTGAATTGTGAGCGCATGACCAATCATATCCTCCACCAGGTCATTCTAACATGTTTGCAAGGATTTGGTGTGTGGCCTCAAAGTCTGCTCCGATGGTGATGAAGGCTGTGTTGTCAACAAATGTGAGGGTGAGTTCCTTGAGTGCTTCATTGCCTCTCCAAGTTTTGGCAATATCAACTAAGTCTGAGCTGTAAATGATATACAGGATCATTGACAGAGGGTCCCCCTGGCCAATGCCATTGTTGATGGGGATCCAGTTGGATATAAATCCGTCAAATTTCAGCTGAGTTTGATGATTTGTAAGTACCCATTCCGTGAAGTCAACGATGGCCCCAGGTATTCGGCACATTCACATGTTGTGGAGTAGACATTGAGTGACCATGTTTGGGAAAGCACCTTTGATGTCCAAGAAGAGTGCTGATGCTACTTTCTGAGTCCTCCAGGCGTTCTTGACCATTTCTTCTAATAGGTGGAGGGAGTCGGTGGTAGAGTGTCCCAGCCTTCCCCCAAAGTGTGTATGGGGGAGGAGCTGATACTTCTCCAGGGTAAAGGTAAGTCATTCTGCTACTACTGCTGTCAACAGTTTCCCCATAGTGTTTAGTAGGGCGATGGGCCAATACGCCTTCAGGATTGAGTAGTCGGGTTTCCCAGGTTTCCGGAGAACCATGGTGGTGAACTGATGCCAGGGCTCATAATATGTATGGTACGTGAATGCTGCATTAAATAGGTGAGTTAGATAGGGACTTAGCGTTTTGATACATTCTTTATAAACTATATTGCAGATGCCATCTGGGCCAGGAGCTTTGAGGCCATTTAGCTTCAAGATCGCCTGGATGACTTCAGCCGGGGTGAAGGGTGCGTGTGGTTCTACTGGGTCAGGATAGGTCGCATCTAGAGGTACAGAATCATCAGCCAGTGGAGGAGGGAAGAAGAACTTAGCTATGAGGAGGCTCTTGTCTTGATTAGTGTTGGCTTCTGAGTGTGTGCCATTGGGGTTTCTGGTTTTCAAGGATGGAATCCTGGTCTTGCCACCATCTTTAGGGTCTGAGGAAACATATTTGTTAGCTGTCCACAAGTCGTTACCTTTGATATTTTCTAGCCAATTGATCCAGTGTTGTTTCTTCGTCTCCTCAATGCGCTCTGCATACCAATTCTTGAGGTTTTTTGGGTCCTCATGACAAGGGTGGGTGGGTAGTCCTTGTAGCTGATATGCTAACCGACTAAGATCATTGACCTGGTGCCAAAGGTCCATTAGCTCGCGGGTCCACCAACATTTCGAGTGTGGACATGGTCTGGAGTAAGGTACTTTTGCTTCCATAGTGCTGATGATGGCCTGGGTGATGCGCTTGGCCGATTGTTGAAATTCCTCTTCCAAGGCCAGAGGGTGGGGAGGATGGGGCGTTAGTAAGTCACTGAGATGTTCATTAAACTCTGCCCAATTTGTCTTCCTCCAGTTTCGTCGGGGTTCATCCTTCACCTTTGCGGTGTTGAATTCAAGGGTGAGTTGGATGGGTACATGGTCTGTGTGTGGTCCACGTTGACTTGGATTCATGTCGCATGAGATGACCGCGTCGATGAGCTGTTCTGTTCCGAATACATTATCAGGCCTGGTCCAGTTGCCAGTAGAGGTGGATTGCAGGGTGGGAATACCACATGGGAGGAGCTGGATCATGTTGAAGTTGGCGATGAGATTGATTAGCGGGCCTGCAGTAGTGTAGTTGAAGAGGTGACGGTTGCGTGCCGCTTCCCATAAAGGATGGTGCCTGTTGAAGTCTCCCATCCATAGCATATGGTCATTCTCCGTGGGCTGAATAGATTTGATGTTGCGTTCTAGATAGTCATCAAGTGCCATGAGGGTGTTTTGCGAGTTTCCATCATTATATATGTTAAAGATGGTACATTGACCGTATGGTCCTGAAAGCTGAGTTATTACAACATCAGAGGAAGGGAATGATACCTGTTTCCAGGAGTTAGAGTCTAGCGAGGTGTTAACGAGTGTGATCACGCAGGTGCATTGCTGTGGATTAGTATAATGGTTCGATGGATAGAGTACATGCCATTTGTGGTTTGCGCAGGTGTTATGTAGAAAGTTGATGTGAGGTTCTTGAATTACCATGATATCCCAGTCAGAAGCCAAATTGTTGTTGAGGAGGGATGCTTGAGCTGTCATGGATGTGTTCAGGTTCTGCTGCCAGATACGGAGTGTCACGTGGGTCTCATTAGGTCGCTCAGACATGAGTTGATGAGGAGGGGGGGGTGCTGTCAGAGAAGCCGTTGTCACCTCCTGGTGAGGTCGCGTGAGCATTGATACTATGGATGGATTCATCTTGAGGACGTTGAGGGGAGCGAGTGCGGTTTTGTTGCTGTTGATGGAAGTTGATGGTTGTTTGCTGGAGGTGCTGAGGTGGGTTGTCTTCAGTGTGACGGGGAGGAGGGCGAGGTGAATCATTGGTTCTTGGTGATCTCACAGGTTGGGAGACTTGGGTCCATATGTGTTCTGTGGGGAAGTAGGGCATACGGTTCTCCAGATATTTGTCATCAATCTCCTTACATCGTTTTGCGAACTCTGGACAAGAATGGTTCCAACTAGTGTGTTGTTGACTTCGGCAATTGACGCAGCGGGTCGTCCAGAATGAGTTGCAAGTGGAGGTCCTGTGATTGTCCTCACAGGTGCCACAGATATCTTGAGGGGCTTTGCAGTTCTTTGCGATGTGGTTGAATCTCTGACATTTGGCACATCGTATAGGTTCCTTCTCGTCCTTACAGATACCAATATGTTCGTTCGCTATGCAGATGCTGTCATGTAGTATGTTGTTTGCTGTGTGAATGTCAGTGATCTCCATAATGGCAAAGGCTTTCCTTTGTTCCACGGAGCGCTTCGTGGGGGGTTTGATCCATCTGATACTTGCTATGGTGTTCTCTGGGAGGTCGTTTTCTTGCTTGACTTGCTTCGGGAAATCTTCATTGTCTATCTGTAGTTTGATAGGTAAGTATTCAAGGACTATCGGGTAAGTATGGTGGTGAAACGATACTGCTATGTCAAGATTGCTTTCTAGTGCTGCCCTTCCTGTCGGCTTGTTGAGCCAGGACGCCAATGATTCAGATTCCAGTTCTACTACTAGGCCTCCATTTCTCAGTACTGTGATCGCTTTGACTTTGCCTGGGGGGGTGGATTTGTCCCGGGCCTTCTCCAGAGCATCATTTAATTTGCTTGCGATATCATGTTTGGAGACGTTTGGAGGAAATAGGGATTCGCCTGGCATTGGGTTGAGTAGTATCTCCCAGGCCCTTACAGCTGCTCGTCCCAGTGCTTGGTCAATTGTGGGAGGTAACCGTGAGGCGGCTATGGCGCTGTAAGTCGGTCCCACGAGGCTGTGCTGTTGGCCAAGTGAAGGAGGAAACTGTTGGGACATATCATTGATCTTGTCTTGCATGGCTTCAACGGAGGGAGCAAGTGATTTGAGCGCTTCCTGGCATGTTTCAACATATGAAAAAAGTGTGTCCGCCGACTCCTCTATATGTTCCGCTGCCATTTTGGTGCTTCCTTCTTCCTCGTTCCTTTCCCTATTCATCATGTTCTGTAAGCTTGCAGCTTGTTCCAGCGAGGAGGACAGGGATTGAGATGTGGTGTGGACTAGAGCGACTTGTGGAGACATAGCAGCAATGATGTGGTCCACTAGACATGTAGTAAGTGAGTCCGTAATTTGTTCAGCTGCCTTCTCCGCTACTTGTTCCATGATTTTCTCTGCGACTTCGCTTGCCGCGTGGTCCTTCATGATGAAGGCCACAGCTTGAATTGCTGCAATTACTGGGACTGGTGTAGAGCTTGACATTTGCGTGATTTGAAAGAGAACCAAAATTAGGTGGTTCAGTGTGAAGGGTTCATTGATAAGGCAGAGTAGTTTCTATTCGAGGAATCTCTTTCTGCTACTGGTGTTCTTTACCATGCTGGCCATGGCTTCAATAGTAGCCTGTGGCAGAGTCAACCTTGTAGTCTTGCAAGTATTGAGACCATAGGAGGGTGAGGAAGTGCATGAGGCAGGGGTTGAACTTGCGCTCATACTGATGCTTCTTTGGCCCCCTGGCATCTCGGGATTTAGTTCTAGCTGTTGGTTAATTAGTTAGTATTTGAATTTGATGAGTTCAGATGAAAGTTCTATTATCCACTGTAGGCAGAGGTCGCCTTGAGGCGAGTTGAACACTGTTAGGTGTGCTATTGACGAGGATTTTTCGGGGTCCTTGTCGGGGTGCCACTTGGTACGGGTCCAAGAAGCGATCAACCTACAGCTTATCACACCATCGCTCTTTCTTACAGTAGTTCTATATCTACAATATTGAAGCATGAATAACCGCCTATGCATAGTACATTGCTCTGCATCATGCATATATTCACTCCTTGGGATCAATGATAGTATCAATGGCCTCACTGAACTTATTTCTAACCAAGTTCGATTCCAGAAACTTCTACTTACCCTGAAAGCTTCGTTACCTATACTTTGATCAACTTTTGAATGTCGAGCTGAGGTCGCTTGCACAGCATATTATATGCTCACTCACCGGTGCGCACCATCAGTGCATTACTTGCTTCACAAAATATTCGGACATGGTCGAGACACTAGCTAGTACGTAAAGCACTCCATTACTTATGAACTATGTGCACATCATTAACGGTTCTCAAAGTCGACCCTTCTAAGAAATTCACAGAGAAATCTTGCAAATTCGGATGCTGCTGGTACAGCAGGTTTCGAACTCCGACCTGCCCTGCCAGCCAGTGTGCTCAACATCGTCATTGCCGGCATTGACGCTGCTAAAGCTTTAATCTGATCTCTAATCGTTGTCGTTAAGCACACCCTAGATCATGTCACACTCCAATCAGAGAGGTTGGGGTGGAGGTGTCTGCGCCAATGCACCTGCCAGTACGGATGCTGGGAAGAAGTGTACCATTCACTGGGAGGGGGTCCATGGTGCTCGTACTGAACACTTACTTGCCTGGTGCAAGGAAAATGATGATGCACGAATCAAGCTTTTCTCTGATTTGGCAAAGGATGCCAAGGAGCAAGGTCGGAAGAAGAAGCAGAGTGGTAGTTCAAGAGATGTTGTCTATTCACAGGTCGCACATGCAGTATTTTTGAATGATGAGGATCTGGAGGTTCAACGACTCTTCAAAGAGGACCCTAAGGCCTTTATCAAACCAGTTTCCACTCGTTTCGGCACATAAGTATCTAGTTCCTGCGTCACTCATCTTCCCACTGGAATCACTGATAAGATGTTTCAGACTTAGAAGAAAATACAACGAGTTCAACAAGGACCTCAAGCAGTCAGGAGCAGGAAAGACGTATGCAGAGCTCCAAGAGGATCCAAAGATGAAGTCGTTGATCGGTACGTTTCAGCTGTGTTGATCTGCACATGTCTTAACTGTGTTTCCATCAGATACAAAGCTCGAAAAATTTCCCTGGTGGCCTGAGCTTCATGGCTGGTGGCAGACCAACCCAGCCTTCAACTATGCCTTCTCTACTGTGGATGTAGGGCAAGACTTTGCATCTGCCACATCGGAACACTTTGATATTCAATCAATGCAATTAAAACCAGCTACAGGTGACGACAACACTCACACAGACCCTGAAGATGGAGAAATAGTTGAGATCAATCCTTGCACTACAGATGATGGTGGTGTTGTAGATGTGACAGATGATATGGTGGTTGACCAGCCCCCCTGCATGGAATCACTCGAATCATCACCACTTTTAACTTTGAACTGTGGTCCTAGCAACACACCTGATTCATTCTCACTAATTCCATTACCATCATGGTACCAATGACCACAGCTCCCTCCCATCTCAACTTCTGATGCACTTGGCCCAGGAGTAGTATCATTGAACTCTCCTGAGCGCTCACCAGTATCCAATAAAAACACCGTTGATAATTCACTGTCTTTTTTTCGGATTTCAAGGAGTCTTCACCGAGCCGTCAGTCTACACCTATCAACTCAGAAGACTCGGACATTGGTGCCAGCCGAGCACTACAGTCTCTCCGTGTCAGCTCACTTAAGGGAAGTCGTGAAAGTTCACCTTCTCTCGCTGCAAAGCAGTCTCGTCCATCTTCTCAAAGCACATCACCTCAATTTAGCCGTCCTCCCTCTTCATCACGCAAATGCCCTGGCGGCAACACTCTTGACCAGACCGCAGAAAGGATGTCCCAAACGGCAGAGTCTTTAATGGTACACCTCGATGGCAAACACGAGGGTCGTGTCGAGCATGAATGCTATAAGTGTATGAAACTCGAGAGCAAAGTCTGGGCTCGTGATCTCAAGGCCTGCAGTGCTCGTGATGAGCAGGAGCATGCAATGCGTCTTGCTGAACAAGACCACCTCCACCAACAGGAGAGGATAGTTCAGCAAATGGAGTTTGCAAGAATCAAACTTGAGCTATCTCGTGCACGTCGAGAAGAGGAGGAGGCTCGGATTCGTTGTATTACTATGGAGCGTGGTCTTGATCAAAACTGAAGTACTAGGTCCATACTATGTCATACAACTGATCGTTAAGCAATGCAAATGGTCCTTTCTCGAAAAAATCCACAAATTTCCCTCGTTTGGTACTAAAGAGGACGAAGAGCTTCTACTTGACAAAGAGAGTAGTAAAGAAACCCAAGATCGAAACCAACTGTATCACTGGACTCAAGATATGTACGTTCTAATTACGCCAACGAGGAAAGCAACCATGTCTTCAATGTGTTGCAAAAATCCTGCCCCACACTTCCAATGTAAGTCTGATCACCTATTGCGCCACCCTCTTGTTGATCCTCCTCTCCCACATCGCCATCAGTTTGCCTTGGCCTCCAAGGTTGTTGGTAGAAGCGGACATTCGAGTCCCCATGGTTTAATTTTTCCTTGATTTCAATAATTAAATTGTGCAGAATGAGGCACAAATGGATCCACATGTTTGCGTAGTCGAGGTCCTTCTGATTTTGGATTGGGATGCGAAGCTCCCACAGTGATTGGAACCAGCCCTTGATAGAGCCAAAAAAATGCTCTGAACGAACACAGACCTAGACATTTGGTAAGCACTATGAAAATGTATTGTGATCCATACTCACCATTGACAGGTTGCGATTGAACGTCTTTTGGTCCTCTGTCAAACTCCCTCCCGGTGGCCGTTTATATGGTGGCACACACCAGGTTCATGCAGCATATGCTGAGTCCGCCCACAACCACTCTCCTGCACCAAAAAACGACTCAGGATGCCGGGAAACTCTCGTTTGTGCAAATATGTTTGAGTCATGGAGACTCCCAGGTACACCGATGACATAGTCCACAATACGAAGGTTATGAGGGAATATAACAACCTTTTAAACTGTAAGTCACTGTGTTGCACACCGAACCAATACTTACCTGGGCTGTTAGAGAGTAGTCCGAATCCTTGTCGAAGAAACCTTCACCATGCCAACCAGGTTTCTTGTGTAGAGGGGACGGAGTCCCATCTACACAAAGAAAACCTCCACGCCATTCACAACACATCTTGCTTTCCACATAAGCTTTCGCCTGCTCTCGCTCCATTTGATCCTCGTGATTAAGCGGATCGAAATGAATCGCCCGGTCATGAAGCTGCAAGATCGCAATCATAACCCGTTTGTAGCAGTTATAAACGGTCCCCAAGGATACTCCAGCCCAGTCGGATATATCTTCAGTAGTTGCGGCATTGCCATAATGGCCGACACCATTTAGAAAAATGGCAAGCTGGACTGCAACAGGGAGTTGGGGGTTATTCGAGCGGTTATAGAAGATGGGGTGTTCTTGAATTAACCTCGTGAGTCCATCGAACACGTCTGCCTCAACACGAAGCTTGCGGTGAAATTTATCAGCTGAGAACAGAGCCCACTCCTGCAGCAAGTGAAGCTGAGGTGTGCGATTCAGACGTGGATGCACATTCAGCACTCGACACTTCTCCACCTCATCATGCAGCGCACCGATTGCATTGATGAACTGGGTAAAGACCCATTCACACATGTCCAGGATATCATGCAATAAGAAGTCGGAGTATGCTGTCGAGAGCGATACCAGAGAGTTGATTGATGAGGCAGATGTGATTGACTATGTAGGCGACTCCAGCCATGTTGGTGATGCAGTCTGTATACTGATATCTGAGTCGCTACTGCCGCTGGCAGCATCATCAAGCTCTGATTCCTTATCAGAGTCTGAGTCTTCATCCAGTATTTGATCTATCATAAATTCAATTAGTTCCATGTATCATGCGATGGTAAGGTCATTTCTGGTTTGTTTGAGGCTGCGAAGCAGCATCTTTCGATCTGATTCACGGGGTATATCAGTGATGGAGCTGCAGAACGCTACAGCAGATGGTACAAAGCTTAGGGTTTATTTGTCAGCGTCGGAGCTTCAAATACAACCGGCAACTCGCAAACTTTTGAGGTTTCCAGATTCTACGAAATCAACTTTGAGAACCACTAATAATTATTGCCTGGAACTTCGAAATTTATTCGCATCGGAATGCTATAGAATACCTCATTAGCTGATGAAACTATTTCCCGTGTCCGAACCGCCGTGTGCGCGAGAGTCGCAGGAATCATCGACTACACCAGATATCTAAACCCAACGGGGTTTGGAAGGTTGTTTATATCCTTCGCATTCCGCTCATCCCTCTCGATCCGCTTATTCACCCGCTTCAAATACAAATACATCACACCAAACATCGATGTTGACCCCCCAAGTGCTGCGAGGCAGATGGCGTAGGAATAACGATACGTCGGTCCCCAGTTGATCGGCCAGACGTATCTATGAGACGTCAAATTGTAGATAATCAGCGAGAGTGAGAGATTGATGGCACTAACGCTCCGATGATATTCCCGGTCTGCGACAGTCCATTAATCAAAGCGATTGCAACAGCCCGCTTGGCAGGTTCTCTGGCGAAAATATTGTTGATCCATCCCCAGATCACCATATATGCAGCGGAGATTTGAGCCATGAGGAAACTGTATGTCTCTGAGTACAAGAGGCAACCCTTTATGTGCAATGATTCTACTTACACCGAAGTATAGCGCGCAGCTGTGTTCATTGTGCAGATGGATATGATGAAACCAACGCCGGCGAGTGCACTCGAGGCAAAAAGGAATACGTAACGTTTTTGCGTCTTATCAGAGTACCTGGTCGTTCATGAGGCGTGATTCGAGATAGAGACCGTTCACTGACCTTGAGATAACAAATGCAACTATGGTGGAGAATACCCACGGAGGAGCGCAGAGCAGCAAAGTGTTCGTTGTATCATATCCAAGAGTCGCGACGATCGTCGGGAAGTAAATGACGAATGACAGTGCCACAAATTGGATAGTGAGTGCGACCGAAAACCACCACACCTTCCAGTCACACACAGCATCCCGCAGTCCTTGGATGGTCGTCCGTTTCCCAAGCTCGTCAGTGCCATCTGCTGCAAGGCGAGAAATAGCGAGTGCTCTTTCTTCCAGAGTGAGCCATTTGGTGTTGTGCGGGAAATCAGGAAGAATGAAAAATGCACAAATTGCGACTAGAATGGTGGCGCCGCCCTCGATGTAAAATAACCATCTACAGATATCTCAGCTTTAGTGAGCAACAGAGACAAACGTTTCTTGCCTCCATGCAGCCTGTCCAAGTTTTCCCTGCATGCCTGTAAGTATACCTGATGCAAACACGGCTCCGAACCCAGAGGCGAGAACAGATCCACAAGTGACGAGAGTCGTTCTTACAGCGAGCTCATCTCGCTTGTACCATCCAGATATCAGATAAAGAACGCCAGGGTAAAAGGGGGCTTCGACAAAGCCGAGAAAGAAACGGGCTAGAAGAATACCCGTATAACTTGGGTCGGAATATCAGACGCTACAATGATGCAAAACGAGAATGCGTACTTCTTTGTGATCCCTAGGCACGTCAGCATTCATATCCATGAACGACCAGTGTCGACAAACCTGTTAATGTCGATACTAGGCCCCAGATGACCATACTACCAGGAATCAGGATGGATGGTTTCTCTAACCAGTGCAGAACCATATTCCTAAAAGAAAGAGAGAAGTTACATCGACCTAACCCTCGGCGATTGATGCAACTCACGCTGGCACTTGCATAAGGATGTATCCCACGTATACTATGGACAAGATCGTAGCATATTGATTCCCCTGCAGGTGCAAGTCTTGCTCAAAAGTTGCCAACCGTGCACTACTGTGGACAACATGAGACGCTATATAAAGCGAGTATGATGGCATGCGACTTACCTAGCATTCGCTCTATCGACCTACCCATGGTATGCAGTAAGTACGAAATTAACTGATAGAATTCGCCGATAGCTCAGACTCACAAAGTTCAGTGCATATAAAACAATGATTATAGACATACGTAAATCGAGCTTCCTCAGCAATTTCCTCTCGAGATCATTGCGGGAATGGCTTGGTACGCCAGAGGACAAGTCATCGTTCATGCACTCAGTCACTTTTGCATCGCTGAGAGTAGTCATTGTTCAGAAAACAAAACCACAACGGGAAGAGTTGATAACTCTCTTCTTTGTAACACTGGGTAAGAAGAATGGTATGAGTCGGAATCTCGCAGCCATGAATCACCTGACAGCTTGGTTAAATATTGACGGGGAAAATTGATGCTGCTTCACTTCAACTTTACCTGGTGATGCGTGGCAGCGGAACTCAGTGGAGCAGGAACTTTGCAACAAGATTGATCTCAGAACCTGGCACAACCCTATTGGGAGATAAATGACACCTTTGCTGCGTGATGAAATTCCATACCTCTGGAATGATGCCAATAAGATGATTAGGTGATCTTAGGAACGGGTGACGATGTCGACCTAGGTGACTAGCCCCTCTTGAGTCTAACATCATTGATGAATAATGTGCCGCGACTCGCACCACCCAGGAATGGGGTTTGAATTAAAATAGCTTCAAGAAGCAAACTCTAGCCCCTGGTCAGGCTTATTCTAGCATACCGGGGTTACGGACGGCACCATATTAGCACACGGTTTGATTCGACACCACGGCGTATTACCTTGTTTACAAGGTCACTCACAACTGGTAATTGTGGCTGAAGAATAAAGTTATGCATCCGTGAGAAATAATAGTCATTTTCATATGTAAAAGGCTCGTACCAGCACAATAAACATGAATCAACAACTGATCACCAGAATATTGTTTTTTAATTTCAGAGTCGACGTCTACACAATTGCAAATGGGCAAGAAGTATTACAGCTCCAAATTTCAAAAGGTTGCTCAAACAGGCAATGCCAACAAGAAGCACGGCTCGAATAAACGTGGGAGTTGTGGAGGGCGCAACCCAGAAAAACGAGCTAAACGGTTCGGGAGGTGGGGGACAGTATGAGACCCAGTAAGACTCAAGGATGCACAGTCGTGCAAAGCCCTACGTGAGTGTTTTCTTTATTTTGAAGATGTGTCCAATTTTGTTTTAGATATCCACAGGATTGAGCCATTTCCGAGTGATTTCCTGAATGTTCCCCCGTCCGGCAAAACTGTTCGCGAGACGGTAGCAAAACACCGATACCCTAATACAGCTGCCGAGCTGCAGGCACTTCCTGACACAGGCAAAATACTTCTACCTCTGGATCATCTTGATCCTGCTACCATTCCTGCCGACATCCCTCCAAACCACAACCTCATCCCACCAATACAATATGAATCCAAATTAAAGGGCGCACTTGTTGAAGTGCATATGGCTATTTGCCATCACCGCATAAAGTCGTCCAGACGCGACATATTCAATGCAATATTGCGAGAACTCATTGTACTTGCTCCACCCGCAGCCATGCCAACCAGCCCGTTCAAACGCCGCCGCCTCCATAAAGGGCCTGCTACCGAACAACGGAACAAAGGGAAAACCCCAATCAGAGGTTGACTCTTATGTGTCACATGTGCGTAGTTGACCTTACAATTAATATCAGTTATTTAACCTTGCACCACTACAGAACCTAGTATTATCACACGACAATTCCTTTACCTTGTACCAATCCATGCTTTCACTTATCAGAACATAGTATGAATGACTCAAATATTGCTAACACATGACTTGATATTTATTGACCACACTGTACTTCCATCGCGATGCTTGTTGATAATCACCACAAATCAGTTTGCAAAATAGTACATCACATGATCAGAAATAAAACACCAAAGGAAATGCTATTCTGTCTTTCAAAAATTACAAAAAAAGTAAACAAGGTTACTGCCGACGAAGTTCGGCCCCATCCTCTAGTCTAACCTTATTCCGTATAATCAAAATCAAGTAGTACGACTCAGGATACGTCATGTGCAGGTTTGTTTGCTGTCTTCCTGGTTCGGCGCCGTGAGCCTGGACTGTCATGTGAAAACTCGAGGCTGGCAACCGTCGGAGACCAAGGCTACTATGCAGAGTCCATGTAGATCAGTCACTTGAACGGCTTGTAAGAAATTCGTCAACACGTGGCACATGCTAGTGATGGCAACAAAGGCACATCACGCTGAAGCGCTTCTTTTCGGGGTCCTCAGGGTGTGGCCTTCAGTAGGCCTCACTAGCACCGGGTGACTGCCTAAGGCCCCAAGGGAAGGGGTAATACAACTTGAAGGCATTAGGCTATGAAAGCAGGTGCTACCGAGTTGCTTGTGTCTTGGACGTAGATTTTGCGAGCTCCTTGCAATTATGAGGGAGTCCTCAAACGCCCAAAAGTACGTGGCACTCATTCAAGTTGGGAATTTGAATGTCCTCAGAACAGTTATTTCAGGCTAGGAGGGTCGTATCCAGCAAGTGGATATGTGATACAAGGATACCTTCAGTCGGCTCTTCGACGATATATTGTCACCGTTGTGTTTACAGCAGCAACTCAGGAAATAAAATATTAGCATCGTCTCTGCAAATAGACTTTTCGCATTCTCACTCTCGATAACGCTATGTCCAATTGACCGTATTAGGAAGGGATCAGTCCGGAGGTCGAGCACGGGTCGCACTAGCGTCAGACCTTGACATCCATTACATGAAGTTGCATATGCGGGTCGCAGAGAGAACTGTTTCCGATTTACTGTCCTTGACGCAGACGAATGGATTGAATGGAATGCAGGGGATACAGTGGCTTTCGGATGTATTGAGAAGTTAGACTTTGAGGAGGCGACGATGCAGCGCGACATGCGCACAAACGTTTCTGACCAATCCTATTTCTACCGATAGGTTAACATTGCAAGGTAGTCGGGGTATGTTCTGGTGCGTTCAATGGAGTCTGCTCAGCTTCTTTCAGGCTGTCTGAACTGAAGTAAGATTCGACATTGCTTCGTGAGTGGAATGTGTGATTGATATTAGTTGCGGTACTTACGAAAATGGCCTGGCAATTTGTCTAGCATTTTGTCGTTGAATTCATCGACATGGACATCTGCATTGAGAGGGAAAAGGAATGCACAATCAAGACAGGTTTCAGAATCTTCGTGGTGGGAAGAGAAGTCCATGCTGTCGTCGAAGTTTGTGGTCGCTGTTATGAGCGCGAGATTCCCGGAGCAGTCTTCTCCAATGCGATCCACAAAAGCCGTGAATTGGGGGTCATTGATGCTGCAGATTGCAGTATTGAGGCTAAAGATGCGCATGTTTTGCCATAGAACGGTTGATGACTACGGGCCACCAGAGTCGCTGTTTTTCCTACTCCATTGACAGGACCAGCCAGTGTCTGGCGAAAATCTCGAATTCGGGTAACTCCGTATTAATATTCCTGACCGATTGCAAATTATAGAGCAACACAGCATGACGCAGAGTATTTAGACGCGGTGGACGCCACCGAGCCGGTTATACCTCGGTCACGGTTCTCCGAGACCGAGATTTTGTATGTACTCAGCCCACATGATGCACAACCAATCATCACTACGTAAGTACTACGTTAACGTTGAACTGCGGCCTGCCGCAGTACTAGGGCAGACACGCAAGCTCAGTCGGGATTCGCTGAGGCTTCACTAACAGTCATCTAACATCCCATGTCTCTGATCCAAGTCTGCGTACTCAGCTCGTTCTCTTTCGCTGTCTGCAAGGCCCTTGTCTTCCTGTTACGACGACCCCACGGAATCGACCTCGATGGACCTCACAGGGGGAATTGGCTGACAGGTACGTTCTAAAATCAGTCCTTACTATTGTCATTCGACTACCCTGTCCGACCGTCTGACATGTACATAGGCAATGTCTCGTCCCTCTTTGAAGGTGGCGTTGACTATTGCGTGCATATTGCAGAGAAATATGGCGGGGCGGTGAGGCTCCATGGGCCGCTCGGCGTGAGTCGTCCATTCATGACCAGTGCACATCACCTTCCACGCACTTGCGTCATTTAGGAAACTGTATATGTGTCTGACCCACGTGCACTGTATCACATGGTCGTCAAAGACCAGCACATCTTTGAAGAGCCCAGCTTCTTCGTCATGTCAGTATCCTCTTACTTCCTCATACTGAATTGACTCGGTACTATAAAGGTTCAATAAACTTCTTTTCGGTGAAGGCTTGATATCCACCGTCGGTGAGGTATATCTCTTCAAAATCTGTTCTTCTTTTAACACTGTTTCACCAGGGGAACAACATCGCCGGCAACGCAAACTTCTCAACCCCGTCTTCTCAACGTCAAACATGCGACGACTCCTCTCCATACTACACCCCATCTCAGACAGACTCACATCTACCCTCGTATCCAAACTTCCCGCTGACGGTTGTATGTACCACGATCTCGCGCTCTGCACATAATCTCCATTGACCTTTCAACGCGCAGCTCACAAAGAGATCGACATCCTCCCATGGATATCCCGCTGCGCTCTTGACGGCGTCTGCCAAGGTATCCTTGGGTACCCCTCCGACACCCTTTCAGCAGCAGAAAATGACCCGTACCCGGAAGCATTGCGGAAGATCGGGTGCGTCTCGTCAGATTGGCGTCTGAACTTATATGTACAATAATGCATTGCAGCCCCTTGATCGGCAAACTCATGAAGGTACGACCGTTCGCAGTGATCATCATGCAACACTGCTCCCCGTATTGGGCGGAGAAAGTGCTCGATTTGGTCACGGTGCCCTGGCTCCCAACGCAGTTTATGGCAGACGTGCGGGAGATGCGACGCACCGTAGAAACGATGGATAGTGCTAGTCGAAAGGCGTTTTTGGAGAAAAAGACGTCTATGGAAGCCAAAGAAACGCCGGACCCTGTTGATACTGCGTGCAGAGACAGTGATTCGATGACGTCGATGATGGATATTATGCGTGAGTTCCCTGAGTAATCGAGAACATCCTCGCTCAAGTATAATTCACAGTAAAGGCCAATGTCGTGTCGTCCAACACGGAACGGCTTACGGATGATGAGTTGTTAGGACAAATGAAGTAGGTCTTTACGTTTTTCCGCGCATTAAAAACATCGATCCATATTGTTGCAGCGTCATGGTATTTGCCGGCCTCGACACGACCACCTCTGTGCTTGCACGCTGCATCTACTTGCTTGCCCAACACTCCGGCGCTCAAGCGAGACTAAGGAGCGAAATCCGCAATGCCACAAAGATAATTGAAGAAGACGGTGATATGTCATCCGCAGAACTGCCCTACGATGTCCTTATGAACTTACCGTTCCTCGACGGCGTCGTCAAAGAGACCCTCCGTCTCTATCCCTCTCTTCCACTCATGAGCCGAGTGTACGTTCCCCCTCCCCTTTCATGTAGAGAACTCACTATACATGGCGCATCATAGAACGTCCAAAGCAACCACCCTCCCTTTACAATTTCCCACACGTTCCCGGTCTGGTGGATACACGTCCACCGTCGCGATCCCGGAGGGCGCCTATACAATCATCTCCATCCTCGCTGCGAATCGCCACCGAGAGATGTGGGGTGCTGACGCAAATGAGTGGCGTCCTGAGCGGTGGCTTTCATCCTCTCTTACTGCTTCCTCGGAGACACAAGAGGCGAATTGTTCAATGGATGGGGAAGATGTTGTGTCTACGTCGAGATCTGCGCCTGTTCCAGGCGTCAAGGATAGTACGCGGTTTCCTGGTGTGTACTCCAACATGTGAGTACTCACAGCGCTTTCCCCAGCAATTTTCATATGCTTAAATGCCCATAGGATGACGTTCCTTGGTGGTAGCCGCTCCTGCATGTCAGTTTTTTAATTCCTCACATGTCATACCCCCGCCAATTGGTTCCTATTTTTACAGCGGGTTCAAATTCGCTGAAATGGAATTAAGTATGTCCATACCTTCGTGTGTAGATGTTAAAAATAACGCTCCTGATCAGAACAAGTTATCGCAACGCTCGTGATGCGTTTGCACTTCTCGCTCCCGACGGAGCGGAACGCACAAGGCTACGTGAAGGAGATTCAATGGAAGCTGCAGGCATTTCATATTCCTGTGGTGAAACCACCCGCTGGGGATGGCGTGACGCCACAGGTGCCGCTGAATGTGCGACTGGTAAAGGAGGATGATTTTATTTGTTAGGCTGTTGTATTCCGCGGTGATGCCTGCGCGCCTGCTAACAGAACGGGATGGCATGGTTTTATGTAGTAGAGCTGTACGATGAACAGCCGAATGTACGACAAGGTGTATGGAAGAGTCGCTACAGAAAACTTGACCACGTAAATTTTGTAATTTATAGCAAAGCGGTACAAAGTTACATTGTTTTGCCAAGTTGCGAGGATTTCCACCCGATTGGAAACCTGTCAATGAAAAAAAAAAACATGTGACGTGTTCCCACGTGAGCGATGCCTATACGATGAAAAGATACTGGCAAAGATAGAAAATCATAAGTGCGCCGTAAGCCTAGTCTTACACCGATCATCAGCGGGTTGAGCAGTAGTTTCGCCTATAAGTACTTGGTGCGAGAGTCGCATAGATAGTTGACTACACCAGATATCTAAAACCAACAGGGTCCTGAAGGTCGTTGATATCCTGTGCATTTTGCTCGTTTCTTTCAATCTGCTTATTCACCCGCTTCAAATGCAAATGGATCACACCAAGCATGGCCGTCGTTACCCCAAGTGCTACGAAGCAGATGGTGTAGGAATAACGATATGTTGGGCCCCAGTTGAGAGGCCAGATGTACCTATGAGAAATTGTAAATAATCAGTGAGAGCGAGAGATCGGTGGTACTGACGATCCGGCGATGCTCCCCACCGCGGACACTCCACTAATCATAGCGATAGCAACAGCTCGCTTTGCAGGTTCTCTGGAAAAAGTATTTTTTATCCATGCCCAGAGCACCATTTGTCCGGCGTTGCTTAGAGCCATCAGAAACCTGCACGTATCTGAGTACACAAGGCATCACTCTATTGGGCGATAACAGTACTTACATGGAAGCATAGCGCGCAACAGTATTCATCGTACAGATGGATACAGTGAATCCAAGGGCACCGAATACATTCGATGCAAGAATGTATTTGTAACGCTTGTGCGTATGATCAGAGAGCCTGATCGTCCATGAGACGCGATTCGAGATAGAAAAAAAAATCATTTTACCGACCTTGAAAAAATAAAAGCGCCAATTATGCCGAGCACCGATGGGGGAGTAGTGAGCAGCAAAGTCACCGTCATATCATATCCCATAGTCGCGACGAGCGTCGGGAAGTACATGGTGTATGACCGTGCGATATGATCGATAATGAGTGTGATTGTAAACCACCATACCTTCCAGTCGGACAAAGCATTCCGCAGTCCTTCCATGGTCGTCTGTCTCCCAGGCCCGTCCATTCTTCCATAGCCGTCGTCTGCAAGGCGAGCGATAGCCAATGATCTTTCCTCCGGAGTGAGCCATCTGGTGTTGTGAGGGAAACTAGGGAGTATAAACATAGCACAAATCGCGACTATGACGGTGATGCCGCCTTCAATGTAAAACAACCACCTGCAGATATGTCAGCTTCAGCGAATGACAGAGGCGAACGTTTCTCACCTCCATGAAGCTTGACCAAGTACTCCTTGCATGCCTGTAAGTATACCAGATGCAAACAGGGTTCCGAGCCCACTGCTGAACACGCTTCCACAAGTAACTATAGTCGCTCTCATAGCGAGCTCGTCTCGCTTGTACCATCCTGATATAAGAAATACGGTACCAGGGAAGAAGGGTGCTTCGGCAAAACCGAGGAGCAAACGGGCGATAAGAACCTCGTTATAACTTTGGTTGAACTATCAGACCCCACAATGATGGAAAATGAGAATGCGTACTTCTGTGCGATCCCTGGGTACGGTTAGCATTCATGGTCATGAGTGGCCGGTGTCGACAAACCTGTTAACACTGATATTACACCCCACATTACCATACTGCAAGGAATCAGGGTAGCAGGTCTCTCTAACCAGTGCAGAAACATATTCCTGAAAGAAAGAAGGTCACAATAAACTTTCCCTCGACGAAGGACGCAACTTACGCTGGCACTTGCATGACAATGGATCCCACATTGACGATAGACAAGACCGTTGCATATTGACTCCCCTCCAGGTGCAGGTCTTGCTCAAAACCTGCCAACCGTGCAGTACTGTGGACGACATGAGATATCATATAAAACGACTATGAAGACGCGTACCTGATATTCGCTCTGTCGATCTAACCAGCGGTAAGCACCAAGTAATAAAGAGCTCAAACTCACATTGCTCAGGGCATACAAAAGCACGATCACGGACATACGTAGATCAATCTTCCTCACCAATCTCTTCTCGAGATCATCACGAGAATGACTGGGTAAATCACAGGAGGCATCAGCCGCTTCCGATTTCACATCGCTGAGAGCAGTCATCATTGAAAAACAAAAGCACAGCTGGAAGAGTTGACAAGTTTCTTCTTTGTGGCGTGCAGGTGAGGAACAAAGTTGATAATGGCGCGGAAACCACTGGAGCGGGGAGCCAATGTGGGGCGTCTGGTACGGTCATTGATTAAATATTGAATGGCACCCAATGGGGTACCTTGAACAAATCGA
Source organism: Suillus subluteus (assembly GCA_016647755.1). Taxonomy (NCBI): domain Eukaryota; kingdom Fungi; phylum Basidiomycota; class Agaricomycetes; order Boletales; family Suillaceae; genus Suillus; species Suillus subluteus. Next base: position 70,220 of record JABBWI010000027.1, on the reverse strand, counting down.
TACTAGGCTTCGCATTCAGTGTAAGCAATGATCATGTGCATGCAGAAGGCGCTGTCAGCCGACAGTGTTACAATAAAACAGTCTTACATGAGGATGAATGAAAGTGACGGCAGAACCTGGCACAACGGTATTGGGTAATGTGGATCAGTAATTTTTACCTGGCATCCTCGAGGTCTTAATCCGACACGCTTCCAGGTGTGAATATTCCCAAGTTAAGTACAAGTTCCAGGAAGTATTATTTCGCGACTTCGACTTATCATACAGGGAGGCGTACTTCTGCTGGCTTCTTGATAGCTCGTCACGATCCAGTTCAAAGGAGTGTTGATGACGTTCTTTGGCTTTATTAAGGGCGCGTCGATGGACATATCTTTTGAAATACTCAGTCGGAGCGGCGTACCGAGGACACACTGGCACTCACTCCTGTCACGGTCCTCATCGCCAAATTCCCCCATTCGGCAGTGAGAGCTGGCTGATACTCATACTATACAGATGCAGGGTATTTTCTGTAGTATAAAAAGTTGTCCAGGCCTTTCTTAGCCTTTGGGGCATTTTAAATGCTCAGGATGCGCTAGGATGTGTGGGAAGTCTTTGAAAGCGAGTGGTGCATGATCGGCGCTGGTTACATAGATGACCACAGACCAAGTGGTTGGTAGAGCGGAGGTCGTGAGTGGTGCATATTGAGAGTCGACCGCGGACATAATGGCGCGTTTGAGTCGGTGGAGGTTATTTACGGATGATATGACAATTTGAACGAGGTTTGTGAGTTTGTCTTTGTTTGCGTGGAGGGTTGAGCCGCTGAGCGGGGTGAATCCCTAAGTCCTATAAGGTACCCGTGTTACAAGACATTAGACAAGATCGAGCTCGACACGCACCACACTCCACAGTTCATGATCTCTGGATACATGCAATGTCTGTGACGCGGCATCTCCGCTTGCCATTCAATACCTGCTTCAAAGCGGATAGAATGTAGACAGTAGGGTAGAATCTCCGTTCAAAACAGTATCGGAGAATTTTGGGAACAACGATGATACTTGTCCAGATTAGGCGGAAGGCCTATTTCAGTTTGGGGAGTATCTAAAAATAGGCCTCAGGGGAATAAGACTGACAGCAAGATCACTCTCGACCTGATCACACTCTTATGCGCTGACAATACCAGGGGGGCGTAAGGTGTCGTATTCCAAGCGTCCGCATTAATGTCTATGTCCGGAGTGGTTTGATTGATAACTGCGCACCCGTATTAGGCTCTGATGATAGCGTCTAGCATGTGTTTGCTCCCGTGAGCAGCCAGGGGCAGACGGTTCTTTTCAGTGGTATCGTCTAAGCTTGTGGGAGGCGCATAAATTTATGTGGACTTCGGATCGATGGGAAAAGTTTCGCCTGTAAGTACTTGTACAAGACGTTCTCTGACTGGGGTTGCCTTCCCACAGAAAGCTCATTGAACATGATGCGCTGTAAGTCGCTCAGATGCCCCATGTGAGAAGCACATTGCACAACTCATGGCCCGTGTTTCCTTCACAAACCAGATTGTCGTTCCAATTTTGGTGGACGTGCATTGTTACGAAGAAGTGTTGTGTAAACACGTGTACACCGAGTCCGCGATAACAGGAGAACTTAAGTTGGTTAATTGGGGATGAAGTAAAGTTAGAACAATCTACTATGATGGGCGCCAGACTGTCGTTATGTTTATCTTGAACCAGTTATAATTATAACGCATAACACTGGCAGAGCATGGTTCTGCCAGGTTTTGCCAGTTCTAATACCAGCGGAATTACTTCGAACTGAAAAAATAGTTCTACCGTGACGATACTAATACCCGCCGCTCTAGGACATACGAGGACCCCTGGCACTCGGACCCTGCTTGATTCGAGGGGAAATGCGAACAAAGTGTGGGGTGCGCGGCGGGTATAACGAGCACGGTGAACCATCATGCATTAGAATGAGTGGTTGTACTAAACAAGAGGTGCAGCGTCACCAGTACCAGTATCACTGGATTGTACTTCGCGACATCACGACACGGAAGATATCGTTCTATACAGTAAATCCACACGATTAACAACTCAGAAATGTACAATAATTACTACAAGAAAATCACAAACACAAGGAGGTGGACGTCTTGTTCACTGACAATAAGTAAAGAAGATGCGCTAGGCCGCAGCGTCGCAATCGTCTGTACCAGTTCCGCACAAGATGATAGGGGAAGGGGATGTAGCAGCAACTGCCGCAGAAGGAACGTCGTCATTTTTCCTGTGTGCGTTCTAGTTTCGATGAACTGGAGAAGGGATGCTGGTAACTCACATGTAATATGTTGGGAGTAACACCATACTTAATCCCAGCTCTTCACCAAAATCGATGTGATCTTGATGTACCTGACGTTCAGTAGTTCATGGCCACGGCCAACACCTCACCAGAACAAGCCAGGACATGCGAAACGGCACGAGTCTAGCCCAAGAGAATGGAAGAGCTGTGATCGAGATTCCCAGTATAAGAGCGAGTCTGATGACGCATAAGTCATACATAGTGACAAACCCGAATCGAACAACGCAAACCCGCAGGAATCGCACACAACGCGCTTCCTTACTCTGACTATATGGTTTTATATAGTCAGCTTGTTTTTTCCTGATGTGGAGGGAGTGGAATGGTACTTGGCAGGGATATGACGGGCATCCACGTGAACATGCAGGATCGGGTATCATTGCACACATCCACATGAGGACGAGCATAGGAGATTAATCAACCATCTCTCCCATCCACATGAAGATCAGTGCAGGCCCGTCTATATGAACCACCCGTGGACGAGCATCCATGTTCCATCATCCATGCGAGCACGTACCAGTTATGGTTATGCTGGTCACCCAACGCATAAAGCTAATAGTACCATAGCTTGATAGCAACACGCTCAGAAATGTATTAATACGGTCACCTAAGTTAGGGGAAAGCACACACCAGTACTGCAGCGATTCATCCATCCATCTTTGAGAAACCGGAAATCAATTGACAATAGACAATGGTGCGTAGGTGTCATCCTATGCTCATAATGCTCCGAGTCATGAACAAGGGGGGCAGAAACGGAAAGCGCTGCTGGCCACTCACATGCTCCAAGAAACTGCGCTATCACCACGTTTTTGACTGCGTCGTGCATTCATAGCAGGTTCATACGACTCGGATATGATATCGCGTTTTTACCTGACGATCATGAATTCATGACCACGACCGCGGCTAACGTTCCTCGCAAGGGCCCAGATGTAACAAGTCAACTCCTCACAACTCCCACATGGTAGTGTATATGCATATCTCGCTCCCGACGGAGTAGAATCTACAAGGGCGTACATGAAGATAAAGATGACGAGGACAATGCAATGCACGGAATAAAACAAAAGTTGATGCCGAGGAAAATCGGTTGGTTCTGCCACGCAGAACTAGACATTCAGTCAATTTCTGTGGGATAACACAGAAAAAAGTGGTGGGTGGAGGCGTGAAGGAGGTTGAAAGTTGAGATGGGGGTATAACCCTAAGCCTACCCTATGAGATGTATATGTAATTCCTGATATCATTGAGAAAGAGTCTAATGACAGACCTTGGATAAGACAACGGATACCCATACTACACCTAAACTAGCACTCTACTTTCATGAGACGGACTGCCCAGACGCATCAGTCTCGTCTCATCCAGGGAGGCGGGGACTCGAACGTGCATGACGGCTATCTGCACGAGCACGAGCACATCTTTGGACCCAGTCAACTGCAGATATTATGACGCGTCGATCGGAGCTATAGTGAACCTCAATACCCGAACCCAAACCCAAACTCAGCTCTTAGGAACCAGACACGCTACGCTCCTGGGTTATAAGAGTAAAAGTTGTACAGTTCAAATGTCATTCCCGTTCTCGACTCGCACGATACCAGTGGCTAGCGACAGGATCCAGGTTCGTAAGTCGTCAAGGCCTAGGAAGGCGATGAAGAGGGAGGGTGAGGGTGAAGAGCACTGATCATGACAAACATACGAGTGCAGCTTGACATTCGTGCTAATGAGGATTACCGTATGCCTTTGCACGAAAAGCATCCACTCATCTGCGTGAACTAGTAAGGGCACCTGCGCGAACATGAACAAAAGGGCAAACTCATCTACTAAGCATCTCACCATTTTCATGTTCTGGCAGGTACCACGTAACAGCATCCGGTTGTGCGGCTCATTCAATGGCAAGCACCATCAACATAGCGACGAGCGCAATCGACGCGATTCAGAAGTTGCGCGTTAAGCAAAGTTCAAAGGCGAGGCAGTGCCAGTGTTGAAGTACTCGAGACTGAGTGATGTTGGTTATTGAGTAGAGCGAAATTTGAGTTCTTCAGAGGGGAAAGAAAGGAAAAGAGACGCAACGTCGTCGTCGATAGTGGTGCTGAAACAAGAGGCGCAGCTTGGGTGCAGCCCCATTTTCATAGGGTTTGTTGTCCCAACTTGGTCCCAACTGCTTGAAGACTCCGCATACCACGTGACCGTCACGTCGGATAAGTATCATTGACTCTAATATTATTACTAGTATATTCAACTTCTATGCAGTGCCATAGGCATGACAGAAAAGTACGTCGCGGTATGCGAATGCTGTGTGCAACGTCCCTCTTGCTTCCACATCATTAATATCGTTTCCATCTACCGATATCTTCTAGCATCCAGTGCCACCTCGGTCATTGGGCTGTAGGATCACAGGAACGAGGGCAATCATATGATGGTTGGTTATCACTGGCACTTTTATGAAAACACGCGCTATGCTAAATCCATCGTGTAATTGATGGATGCTGTTAGGATTAGGATGGGACTCCGAAGTGGGATACGCAACTGTGCTCGAGGCGACCGGTTCCTGGAGCGAGGATTTGGGCGGGAAATAGCATATGCATATGGGATTAAACATTGAACGTTGAGGGGTGTGCATTTGCAGCCCAGAGGTGAGTCGACTATTAGTGACTTTGTGGCATTTACTTATTTTCATTTGTGCTTTGGCAGCTGTGTGGCCGGGGTGAGCTATACAATTAGAAGCCCTGGGATACAGACGCTGCTAAATTCCGTCGATCAGGTTTTATGAAGTCAGCCTGTACAGTTTGAAGTCAGGTTTCATGTGGTCCTACAGCGCTCTTGAGTCTACTGTTTCCATGTCCTCTCCGTGCTGTCTTGATCTAGAGATGGCGTTGTATCTTCACCAGATATCAATCACGAATTCTCAACTAGGATGTTTCCGACTGTGCAAACTGATGGGCCTGTCACCACCGTGCATTAACTAGGACTCTTGTATCTGGCTGTACAAACTGATGCTTGTCACCGTCGCACGTTGCAAACTGAAGATTCCGCACAGACTGCGTTCACCGTTTTTTGCATCTTATGATACGAAAAGTTTGATGCACGCCGTGACGCAAAAAGGTACAGTATGCATACTTGTCAAAGTTCTTCGATCTCTTGCGGTGTTCAAGTATTTAGCCCTTGTAACTGCTTCACGACCAACATCCGAGTCTACGACGAGTGCCTGGATTGAGTTCATATATATAGTGCGAATGCTATGGTCATATCTCGCCTCACCCATTCTCTAACAGCATGACCATAGTCTCAGATGATCCCACATGGTGGCCAGCCATTAATTCATATCAAATTTTCGGCTATTTTGTAGGTTCGTGGAGATGACGCTGCCAATGCCTTGATCTAATTTTGACTGCGTTTCATAGTTGCTGCCTCTGTTGGAGTGGTGTATGATTGGGGTGAGTGTGGCGCTATTCAGGAACTTCTGATATCCTATATGTATTTACAGCGCTTACATTCGGACAAGAGATGTGTCGATGGTGACTGAAGCAGTCATCTCGCTAAGAATGGTTTTATAGATTGAACTGGTCTGGGTGAGCAGGGTTCCACGTCAGAAGAATAACATTGATTTGCGGCAGAGGCAACGTTGGTCCCTTATGATCGTGCTGCATTTGAATGTGCGTAGCTTACATCATGGGCGTGGTTGGCAATTAAACCCGTGCTTACTTTTGCAAATATCCTAGGTGCGCTATGTTGGGATATTATATGCTGTGTATGTTTGGAAGGCTCAATATTGTGCTAATGAACCATATCTTACAATCAGCGCGAATATACTGAGTAAGTTTTCTCTCATTCACTGTCTTTGCTTCTGACCGGTATACAGGCGGTGTTCCGACGATCCTAGTGACAGATGGAGTGAGTTTTCTGCACTTATGCCGGATACCTCACCAATTAACCGCGGCACCATGTAGGGGTGAGTGTGATTCATGAACAATCTCCTCGTTCACTATAACAACTGCCACAGATGTGAGTTTGTTTGGAGTGTACCCGAACCATTACTAACTGAATTTGTCAGGCTGGATCCTGTATGTCGTACTGAATTGGACGAGTGTCTTGGTATTTCCAATGTTGTGCGGTATTTTCGGTTACAGGATCTCAGTGACTTACTGAAACATCTCATAAGTCGTCATGATCACTAGGTTGCATGCCATGCATCAATCCAGAAAGATCTTGATATTTCTCGTCTTCATCTTCCTGGCTGTCAATATCTTTGACACAGTGATCGGCGATTAATACTTCAGGGAGTAAGTTACACTCAAATGTGGACGAAAAATCGTGTGCGGGGCTCATAGATGAATACCAGAGGTGTTCATTCTCTCCGGCACCTATCAGTGCTCGGTTGGCTATGCGGAAGATGCCATACTTCTGGCTTCTATTACTTGGATACCCACCACTGCGTGGGAGATCCTTGTGCTGTGTCTCGCACTGCAGATCGCTATAAAGCACTTCCGTGAACTGCGACACCATTCAACACGAGGGATCGTGGGGGACTTTTTCACAGTATTGATGAAAACTCACATGCTTTACTTTACGGGGTGAGCTCATATTGTGAATATGTTCCCTTTGTTCGCTGAGGGATTGGATCATGTTATGTTGCTAGCTTTTTTATCGTCTCTTGCTTCCAATCCATCGCTTATTTCTCTCCGACGAACTCAGCGGTACGTATGCCGACCTCTCACTAACGTCAGTTCATCATCTATCATTTCTATAGGACTAACATTCCCCGGTAACCAAGATTTGTCTTGGGTTTCTTCAGATTTTCTCGGTCGTGCAGATGTACGTACTACGACCACGTCTGATCCTTGGCGTTCGAGAGTATTACACTAAGCTCATGGCCGACTCGGACGTGGCAACTGGTATGAGTTATCTGGTGCTTTCCAGGGAACAAGAAATTGTTTTTTATCTCGGAATTCGTCGTGGTGCTTGTTTAGTCGTTTGGTATTGTAAAGTGGGTCTTAGGGAAGCATGGGTCTGGGCAAACTTATACACCTTTAAGTGTCTCCCTAAGTAGTTGCTGGAAGACTCCGCCCGCGGTGTAATACTATCTCAGATACGAATCATGAAGTGGAATTATTCTATGCAGTAAAGCTACAGGAATCAGAAATGTAGGTATGCGAGTGAATGTCCATCCATCCATCTTTAACGAGTGGTGGAAGTGATATCATGAGTGGGACGTAAAAGCAAGGTTCAAAACTAAACAAAGCAAGCAAGAAAACGGTGCGACGATCAAGAGAGCTGACACAAGCCACAACCTCCACTCAACCCCGTACTCCCCAACTCACAACTCGTAAGAAGCGTGCTATTGCAAAGCGAGTTTGGAACTGTCCCAGTGAGGGCCGTATTATTCTGGAGGTTGAGGATCTGTAATGACGGTGGAAAGGTTGTCGGGAAGGGCGGTTGGAGGTTGTTGTTTGACAGTAAGAGTTGTGTGAGTGATGAGATGGATGAGATGGTGTTTGGAATCGGGCCTGTGAGGGAGGTGGATGATAAGTCGAGGAGTTTGAGGGACGCTTGGAGGGCGGGGCTGGATGAGAGACTTGGGAGGGGGTTGGTGAGGGATTGGGAGTTGATTACCCTGGAGGATGGTTAGATATGATTAGTCAGGAACGGAGGGGACTTACAGGTTCTGGAGTGGGAGTTGGGTGAGGGAGGAGGGGAGGGAAGAACCCATTGTGGGGTTGCGGATGAGGGTGAGTGTTGTGATTGCTGTGAGGGAGGAGAAGATATTGTCTGGGAGTTGTGTTATGGAAGTTGCTTCGATATGGAGATTGGAGAGGATAGTGAGGTTGGCGAACGAGGAAGGGAGCGCTCCAACTACAAATGTGAGATTTCGTTAATGATAGGATGCAGGGACATACCTGGTATGCTGTTACCACCGATGACTTGGAAAGACTCGAGGCCGGTGAGCGCACCGAGCTCATTTGGTAATGTTGCTGGTACTCCAGGGAACGTCAATTGTCTGTATGTAGATGAGTGGCAGTAGGCGATTTTCATGGAATGAACTGACAGACTTGCGACTCTACCGGAACCATCGCATGTAACGCCGTTCCAAGCACAGAATCTGACGTCGTTCACCCAACCGAGGGATGCTTGACCTTGTGCGTTAGTAGTGTCGAATATGGCGCGTAGACCACAGAACTGGATAGCGTTGAGGATTTGTTGTGCGTTCTGTGGATTTGAAGATAGATAGTTGGAGGGGGCGGTCTGGAGGATTGGCAAGCAAGTTGAGCATGGGTAGGAGGATGGGCTGGAAGGTGCGTTGAGGGTGTATTGGGACAAGCACTGTTGAGCATTGGCGGAGAGATCGGACGTGCTGGAAGGTGTGCCTGTGTTCATGGATAGGATGCGAACGTTGAGGAAGATGACATTCCCGATTAAAAACAGTAGCACGATAATGAGAAGACAACACAAAGTGCGGTTGCGTGCCCTGTTACATTTGCGCTTGTGAACGTGAAGAGGTGGCCATTCAGCGAGCTCTTCTGGCATACGCAAGTCGAACAATAATTTCGTGAATCGATCTCGAGCCGGCGTCGATTTTTCAATATCAAAGTCTTCACGGAACTTTGAAGCCATCGTCGCCAGCGTGAAGAACGTTAACAGTAGAGTTCATCGTAGCACTCAAATATTCCTAGCACAATAAAGTCGTCAATGACAATAACACTATTGTTCTTTATTTGTACATGACTTGCTAAATTAGGATGATCAACGTCTGCTAGCTTCATCTCATCAATCAACTTATCAAAGAACATCTATGCTAGAGCATCAAAATTCGAACTAGAAAACGACTTGAATCACGCATGCACCAGCGAGTCTTACCTTACTGTTGAGCCGAGAATCGACTTGGCGAGTCGACATAAGTGGGGTCTGTGCATCAACTCTGAATTCTTCGGCAAATCCTGAGGCGCTTAAAAATACGTGAATCAACAGGCTAGATATAAAAAGTATTTAGTGTCGAGTGATGAACAACACACGATGGTACAAGCTGGGTCAATGATAGCGGTGAGTCCTAGCGACGATGTTGAATGGACACCGAAAATGACCTTTGACGCGCCTATTAGCAGTGGTCAATATTAATTCCCGCCTCAGCCGTTATGCAGCCTTCTGCAATGAACACTCAAGCTCTGAATGACGCAGCACAAATCTGGACATTGAAATCGCTCCTCACGTCTCTTCAAGTTAGTCAATATTGAGTATTCAAATTACATATTCACAGGCGCCTCTGTTGTTCATAAAACACGGAAAATTGTACAGACTCCAGGAACAACCACGTTGACCGAGTCAGCAACGAGCTACATATTGCACCATCAGCCAAGGTATCAATGTGAAAGTAGAAACACGACTCACTGTCCAGATGTGCTCATGGACAGCCCATCAACCTGGGTAAGCAGTCTACTCATTGCCAGGCTCGCGAATTTGGCAGATTTTGCCACCCTATTACATTGCAAGGTGCAGAGTGAGCAATGGGGTTGAATCATGTATGCTATTCATACTCACTTGCTCCAACTGACAGTGCAACTGACTGCAGCAATCAGTGTCCACTTTGCATTTCTAGAATCGGTTCTGGCATGCAGCAACCTCGACAGACGTACATGCTGCCAAAGTAGTGACGACGACGACGAGGAAGGAGAAATGCATGATTTATGCGAAGTGATACAAGCTTTTCAAAGGTGACTCTGAACTGCTCTCTCAGAGGTAGACAGGTCTTGCTTTTATATCTTGAAAGTATTACTTTGGGCGGAACTTACAAGTTCTATTTATTTGGCAGATTGGTTGCGGCTGGATGGCAGAACTTCATGATGGATGAATCTAGTGGCGCGCCACAGAATCGGCGGATGATCAATCTAGAAATCAAACATATCATGTTGAACCTAAAAAAAACACACAATATGAGTGACGGGATTGCGTAGGCAAGGCTCTTTCGTGGTCAGTCTGCGAAGTCTTGGGTCGATGAATAGAGATGTCACCTTTCCAGATAGCAACTCGAAGGTGCCACAAAACTGAATGAGTAGCGACGGAATGAAGGTGAAGGAACATGTTTCATTTTCTCTGATGCTATTCTGAAGCACATCGCTATAGCTAGATGAGATCGGCTGTTAAATATTGAATTCCGTGTGGAGCGCGCGCTCATCAAATTAAGCGTCAGCTGCGTCACACATCCATAACGGGCAGTAGGACTCCGTATACCGCCAATCTAATTTGTCCAACTTGAAGAATGCTAGATAGTATATTTGCCCAAGTCCATCGACTGGTCCAGATGGATGGGCAGCTCATCCCAGCCGATGCACTTGGAACGTGAAGCACGTAGTCGAGCGCCATTCGAGCGTCCACTGTCTCGAAGCTACCTCGTGCATTAATTTCTTAAGACCCTTAAGCATCAGTTCGAGTCTATGAGGCACTTCCCGCCGATTCTGCGGCGCCACTAGATTCATCCATCATGAAGTTCTGCCATCCAGGCGCAACCAATCTGCCAAATAAATAGAACTTGTAAGTTTTGCCCAAAGTAATACTTTCAAGATATAAAAGCAAGACCTGTCTACCTCTGAGAGAGCAGTTCAGAGTCACCTTTGAAAAGCTCGTATCACTTCGCACAAATCATGCATTTCTCCTTCCTCGTCGTCGTCGTCACTACTTTGGCAGCATGTACGTCTGTCGAGGTTGCTGCATGCCAGAACCGATTCCAGAAATGCAAAGTGGACACTGATTGCTGCGGTCAGTTGCACTGTCAGTTGGAGCAAGTGAGTATGAATAGCATACATGATTCAACCCCGTTGCTCACCTTGCACCTTGCAATGTAATAGGGTGGCAAAATCTGCCAAATTCGCGAGCCTGGCAGTGAGTAGACTGCTTATCCGGGTTGATGGGCTGTCCATGAGCACATCTGGACAGTGAGTCGTGTTTCTACTTTCGCATTGGTACCCTGGCTGATGGTGTAATATGCAGCTCGTTGCTGACTCGGTCAACGTGGTTGTTCCTGGAGTCTGTACAATTTTCCGTGTTTCATGAACAACAGAGGCGCCTGTGAATTATGTAATTTGAATACTCAATATTGACTAACTTGAAGAGACGTGAGGAGCGATTTCAATGTCCAGATTTGTGCTGCGTCATTCAGAGCTCGAGTGTTCATTGCCGAAGGCTGCATAGCGGCTGAGGCGGGAATTAATATTGACCACTGCTAATAGGCGCGTCAAAGGTCATTCATTTTCGGTGTCCATTCAACATCGTCGCTAGGACTCACCGCTATCGTTGACGCAGCTGGTACCATCGTGTGTTGTTCATCACTCGACACTAAATACTTTTTATATCTAGCCTGTTGATTCACGTATTTTTAAGCGCCTCAGGATTTGCCGAAGAATTCAGAGTTGATGCACAGACCCCACTTATGTCGACTCGCCAAGTCGATTCTCGGCTCAACAGTAAGGTAAGACCCGCTGGTGCATGCGTGATTCAAGTCGTTTTCTAGTTCGAATTTTGATGCTCTAGCATAAATGTTCTTTGATAAGTTGGTTTTATTGCCTCATTTTACCACAGGCGTGTAAAACGCCAAAGCACGTGACCTCGCTGACACATCAGCAACCCGACGCGTCTCTAGTACTAATAGAAGGACGCGTCCGTTAGTTCGTGCAGGTCTGCAGGTCTCGTTCCGTCGTCTTCGCATTGTAGGATGCACCACACTAGTGCCTGTCTACAGGACCGCTCGCAAGCACCGAAACCACTCACCGACCTGGCTCGCCCAGCCTCAAGTTGTGTCACGGTTATTATACGTGCACCCGTGCAATATAAATGTTTGAATTTGCTTAATTGTCCGGCGAAAATGATCGAGAGCGCCCGCCCATCCTGCCCATGTAAAATTCCGCCGCCGGAGCTCTCAGCCACCCGTAAAATCCCAAGATTTTACGGTAAAATAAAGCGCGGCGGGCACTTTACCACTACTTTTCCGTTCTTTTCTTGTAAAATGCGGCGTGCAGCGCGGCGAAAAATCGCATTTCTGGTTCCCTTGCCTCAAAATTCTGCTTTGACTTTAGCCTCACATTCACACTACTATCTCTGCTACTCTGAATGTTCTCTAGAGGTGTGTAGGTTTACCCTTTCATTAAATGTAGCAATGCACCTCACACTCAGACCAGGGGTGCTGCCCTAACGAGGCAGCGTGACCGTTTGTCACGGTCGCGCGCTCTTTGTCCTGCACTATCTAGATCCGGCCGCACGGTTTGTTTAACGCTAACGGCCCTCGACACCACGCATGTAATTCAGTTCCATGGTACTCTAGAAATACCTACTGACCCCCCAGTCCAATACACAGGCGAAGCAGCAGACACCATCGCCATTACCCAACCCATCTGGAACATCCTCCCCGCGCCCGAACTTCGCGCCTTGAAACTCAACAGTAAACGACACCTCCGAAACCCTGAAGTCAAGACATTCAAGGTCAGTCGTGTTGTGCATGATTTAGGTTTTTCACCTATCAAAGCGTCCTGAAGGCACACAGTTCTCCGCTCACCATAAGCGTACATTCTCGCAGTCCTCAGCGGTCGTCAATTTTGCTTGGTATCCTGGGGCATCATCCAGCAATGCTCCAGCTTACTGTTTCGTCGCTTCTGTGCGTGACTGTCCAGTGAAGCTTCTGGATGCTTTGGATGGAAGGGTAGTGTTCATATACGTTTTCGTCAGACCGCTGATCGACCCCACTAGCTGAGGGCCTCGTACCCGATTATCGATCGTCGTGAAAGGTTCATCGCTCCTCATAGTCTCGCGTTCAACTTGATTTTGGTTGATGAGATGAAGCTAGCAGACGTTGATCATCCTAATTTAGCAAGTCATGTACAAATAAAGAACAACAGTGATATTGTCATTGACGACTTTATTGTGCTAGGAATATTTGAGTGCTACGATGAACTCTACTGTTAACGTTCTTCACGCTAGCGACGATGACTTCAAAGTTCCGTGAAGACTTTGATATTGAAAAATCAACGCCGGCTCGAGATCGATTCACGAAATTATTGTTCGACTTGCGTATGCCAGAAGAGCTCGCTGAATGGCCACCTCTTCACGTTCACAAGCGCAAATGCCAGTGTAACAGGGCACGCAACCGCATTTTGTATTGTCTCCTCATTATCGTACTACTGTTTCTTAATCGGTAACGTCATCTTCCTCAACGTTCGCGTCCTATCCATAAACACAGGCACACCTTCTAGCACGTCCGAGTCTCTCCGCCAATGCTCAACAGTGCTTGTCCCAATACACCCTCAACGCACCTTCCAGCCCTTCCTCCTACCCATGCTCAACTTGCTTGCCAATCCTCCAGACCGCCCCCTCCAACTATCTATCTTCAACTATATCCATTGCATCGTGCATTTGATGTGATCGCACTGCCAGATACATCCTGGTTCGCGATCCGTGATTAATAACTATTGGATACATGACATCATCCACAAGCTGAAAGAGAAATCACACATTGGAATAAAGAAGCCCACACGACCGCATCAACGCACAAGGAGCTCGATATTTGATTGTACAAGCTCGGATCTATGGCGATCATATTTCAGTGATCGGCCATGAAGGACGTACAGGGCAGTCATAGTTTTCCCCAGTAAATGACGGATGATCAAGCTCGTATGACAGATGATGACACATGCATGTCGATCTCTTGCGGTGTTCAAGTATTCAGCCCGCGCAACTACTCTATGAGAAGGATTTAGTGTCGAGTGATGAACAACACACGCGTCAACTGCGTCAATGATAATGTGTGGTAGTGACCCATTTGCAGTGGCCAATTCTCGCCTCAGCCGCTATGCACATAATGCAGACTTCGGAAATGAACGCTCCTCACATCTCTCCAAGTTACATAGTCAAAATCGAGTATTCAAATTAATTCATAGGCGCCTCTATCGTCCAGACCGCAGGAACAACCACATTGACCGAGTCAGCAACGAACTATTTCTATTGTATCATCAGACACAGCACCAATGCGAAAGCAGAAGCACGACTCACAGTCCAGATGTGCTCATGGACAGGTTACCAGCCCATCGGTAAGCAGTCTACCCCTGGCAGGTTTTGTGACCCTATTTACATTGCAAGGTGCAAGGTGAGCAATGGGGTTGAATCATGTATGCAAAGCAAACTACTCATACTCACTTTCTTATCACCGTCCCAACGACAGCTCAAGTCCTTGCAGCATTCACTGTCCTTGTCGCATTTCTTGCCTCCGTGGTGGCATGCAGTGACAGACATACATGCTATCAAAGCAGTGACGATGAGGACGAAGGGGAAACGCATGATTTATACGAGGTGATACAAGCTTTGCAAGGGACTCTGAACTACTCTCTGAGAGGTAAATAGGGCTTGCTTTTATATTATTTGGGATAAACTTTAGGTTCTATTGATTGGGCAGAATGGTTGCGCCTGGCAGAACTTTACGACGGATGGTTTAGGATGAACCTGGTGAAGCTCCAGACTCAGCGGATAATCAATCTAGAATTCAAACATAAAACACAACACGAGTGATATGATTGCATAGGTAAGACTCTTTCGTGGCTTGCGAAGTCCTGGTTATAGATAGAGATGTCACCTTTCCAGATAACTCACCAAAGATAACAGCAAGGTGCTACAAGATCGAATAGGTAGCGAGGAATGAAGGTGGAGGAGTATGATTCACTCCATGGATACTCGGCCAATTACGGCGCTACTCGAAGGGTTTACGCCATGCAGACATGTGAAAGGCAGGAAGCTGGGCACTGTGTGGCTATTCTATGGCGGCGAGAACACCGCGAGAAACCGAACTTCGGTCGCATTTGGCATTAGTTGGTCACTGGTGTGCCTGCGAGGAAAATACTTCAAGCAGACAGCTCTTTATCGTGTAGGAGTGACGAGCTAATTGCCAGTGCATCTTTCATAAGTCTGGCAAAGACTACATCCTATATAATGAAATCGTAATGATACTCGGCCGCGCCAGTCCCCGACGCCTACTTACGACAATCAATGCGTTGGTTACAACTTAATAAAATCTTATCAAACTTTTTTTTTTAATCCTTGTTTATTGTCCGTTGGGGCGAAGCCCTATGTTAGACAGTACATGTTTATCAAACTTTGCATACACTGCACAGAAACGAACTACGTATTATGCAATTAGTCACAGCACCAAAGCGAAAGCAGAAGCACGACTCACTGCCTAGATGTGCTCATGGACAGGCTGCAAGCCCATCGGTAAGCAGTCTACTTATCGCAGAATTTGCCATATCCGCGAGGCTATTGACATTACAAAGTGCAAGGGGTGAACAACGGGGTTGAATCCTGGATGCAAAGCAAACTAGTCATACTCACCGCCTTCAAATTACACTTGAAGCATTTGCAGCAATCACTGTCACGAGCGCAGGTCGCGAATTGGGAACTGCATGCAGTGACAGACATACATGCTGCCAAAGCAGTATCGACGAGGAGGAAAGAGAAATGCATGGTGTATGCAAAGTGATACGAGCTTTTCAAAGGTGACTCTGAACTGCTCTCTCAGAGGTAGACAGGGCTTGCTTTTATATCCTGAAAATAATGTTGTGGGCAAAACTTGCAAGTTTTATGGGTTTGGTAGATTGGTCGCGCCTGGATGGCAGAACATGGTTTAGGATGAATCTAGTGGCCAAGTCCTAGACTTAGCGAATAATCAATCTAGAATTCAACATTGAACTTGAAAACACAACCAGAAAGTCCGAGATTCGTGGAGCCCTGGAACTTGAGTCCGCTGAACAGTTCTCGGATGGCGTGCGCCCTAAGTAATCGGTGATCCAGAGCCCCGCTCGATGTGTACTCTGGCAGTGGTGCTCTGGGTGCACGTGATCCCCGTACTGTCCGGTGATGCCCCTCAATATAAGATTGTTATTGTTTGTTTGTACACACACCGATTATGAATTAGGATGATCAACTTGTCTTGGCAATCGACATGTCCATCGCCGAAGCAGAGGTAAGAGAGACCTGCTACAAGCTAGGTTTCAACTGATGGACTGACTTTCCAAGAGCATTTATACTAGAGCATCAAGGTTTGAACTAGAAAGTGACTGGAACAACGCTTTCAAGCTTTATCTGCAAGCAGCAGACGCATTTCTACACATTAGCCGTACTGCCGATCCAAAGTACCGGAACAACGCTGCCAAGGCAGTAGATCGTGCTGAAAAGATAAAACAGCACAAAAATCTTAATCCCTTATCAATTGACCACTTTTCACATCGCAAGTAATCATTAATCAAACTTTTAACCGCCACTAATCTAATCTTCAATCAGAACTTTCAATTCTCCAAAAGTCTTCCATTATAAACGATAATCACATCCCTCTGGTAACATCATCCCCATCCGTTTCTTACACAGGTCCATTCAATGATCCAGATGGTCAACCATCCCTCGGTTCCGTATCCCCTTCATCTACCTGGAAGCGCCCAAACTGCGCATCATCATCCCTCTCACTCCTCCCATCCGACATCATCCAGAACATCGTAAACGACTGCTCAGTATGCGCTTCCATCGCAGTATGCATCCAACACAACCTCCGCTTCAAATCAAACGTATGTCTCACCATCTCCCCTCTCACTCGCTAACTTTTCGCAGTTACTCCTCTCTTCCTTGTCTTCTTCCAATGACGGAAGATACGAATTAAAGGTCCTCGTCAATGGTGATTTCCGCCGCGTGAGTCTCTCTCCACTCACCTATACATCCTCTAAAGTCTGCTATAGATAGGTTCGTACTAACGCCGTATCACAGCATGCGCTAACTTCAAACAGTCATCGACGACCGTCTCCCTTTCGATTCAAACAACAAACTCGTTGGAATATCAACCGGCGCCAAGAATCAGCTCTGGCCTTCATTCGTCGAAAAAGCAGTTCGTGCCTTTTCCTTCCTCTCCATCATAACTTGCTCACGTGCAACAGTACATGAAACTCATGGGCGGATACGATTTTCTCGGCTCGTAAGTCACTTCCCGCTCTGTACAGTACTGACTCGGACTCCCCAAAGAAACTCTGCCATAGACCTCCAGTAAGTCCCCCCACAAACTACCATACGCAACTCACGCCCCATAGCGTCCTCACAGGCTGGATCCCAGAACATATCGATCTCCAAAGGTACTCCCATCCACCTCCAATCCAATCCTAACTGACCACCAAAAGCGCATCCTTTGAACGCGAACGCACATGGTCTCGCATCATCACTGGATTCTCCCGAGGTACACCCCTCCCATCCACTTCACCATAATACTCACACTTGCCATAGGGGACTGTATGATAACAGTCGGAACAAACGATAAAACAGCGCTTAATTATAATATACACAACGTCAAGCTTCTTCCTTCTCATGATTATGCTGTCACGGGTGGGTACCCCCCCTCCCATAATTAGAGTCCAAGATCGACTTGTGCAGATATCAAAGAAATGAACGATGAGCGCTGGGTCACACTTCTTGATTCGAGGATATGTGATTCGGAGTGCGAGTGTGGTGGTAGTGGGAGCTGTCCTAGTAAGTCCGCCCTACCCTTCTACCCGTAGTTGTAACGGATGAGATAGGGGTACTCGATATACGCTGGGACGATATATGCGCGACGTTCGAGGGGTTGTATATCAGTTGGAATCCAAGTTTGTTCGGGAGTAGTATTACGTTTCATGGGTGCGTCTTCACATCCTACGCGCGTGCCATACCCTAACAAATCCACAGATCATGGCAGCTTGAAAACGCGGAAGATCTACCACGAGGTACGTCTGCTCTCAACTCACGTGGTACAGCGTTAACGCGCGTTGCATATAGCTGCTACTCACCACCTCCGACTAAACTATCAAAAAACCAATGACCCTGCGCATCAAAAAGACCCATCGGGACCCAATACAAACACAACTGAAACCGACAACATCAACACAAACGGAAAGGAAACAGAAATATGGATCCTCTTAACACGCCACCTGCGCGACACCCACCACACAAACGAATACATCGCGCTTAACGTTCAAGAGGATGACATGGTTTTAGGCGATCCAGAACATATTGCGCTCAAGGTGCGTTTCTTCCTTTCGTTCCCTAACTGCGGCGGCCCCCTCTTTCCTCCCATCCGCAATACTGACAAACCCAACGAACAGAGCAACTACACAAACAGCACACACCTACTCTCGCGCATCAAAACCTCCCAATTCCAAACCCACACCTCAGGCTCGCTCTCCTTATTAGCCTGCTACGATGGTCAATTCGACCAAGTCAGGTTCACGGTCACTGCGTTTGCTTGTTCGTCGGATGTGGCGGTGTCTTGGGATACGAGGGTTCCCCCTGCGAGGTATATGCAGAAGGTACCCATCAAATTTGTTCTTTTCTTCCTTCACCGCTGATGATGCCAGATCGAAGGCGTGTTGAGTCATAAAACGGCTGGTGGGAATTGCACGCATCCGACGTATATGGTGAATCCGCAGTATCACCTACGAGTGCATAATACCACGAGCACTAGTATCGACAAACGGCCGAGCACAAGCACAAGCGATAAGCGCAACAAAACACCAGTCATACTCACCGCACAGAGCACTAGGGATATCTCGCTAAACGTCGCAGCAGTGTGGTCGCAAGGCGAGCGTATATCAGAACTAAGTCAAAAAGAGGTGGTGGCTCATTCTGGGCCTTATACGTATGGGCATGCGCGGATTGCTGCTCATCTGGCTCGTACGTCGACTTTCTGTTTCACCCCGAGGGAAAGGCAGCTTATTTTTTTGCGTCTGAAGCTGGCGACTACACAGTTATATTATCAGCTTACGAACCGGACCAGACGGGGAAATTCACGCTCAAGGTGGAGAGTCCTTCTCGGTTTGAGATAAAGACGATACCGCAGGAGGGTGCCGGGATGTATGTCAAGACCGTCCGTGGGGAATGGTACGTCCAGTCTTCACCAGTCAATTTTAATTTTCCATCTTTGGGATTTGCTAGGGACTCGACGACTGCTGTAGGCGGACCCAGTCAAAATCGATATCACCGCAATCCAATGTACGAAGTAACCATCCCATGCGACTCTGAATTCGGGTACGTCCCCCACTCCTCCCAAATATCAAAAGTACCAATGCCCCACTCACATTTCAACAGCGCCCGTCTCCAACTCCTCACACGCGCCCCAGGCGTATCCATCAACCTCTCCCTCTTCCCCTCAAACCTCCAACGATGCATAGCTTCTTCGGGGCCTTACTCCGACGCGCTTTCAGGCGTTGATATTCCCAAGAGGAGTATAAGCCCTGGGAAGTATTATCTCGTGCCTTCGACGTACCATGCTGGTGTGCATGCTCGGTTTCGGATTGTTGTTTATAGTAGTGTTTCTGGGATTGAGGTTGTTTTGCATTCGTGAGGTGCGAGAGGGAATGAGGAGGCGTGGCGTGTGAGGGTTGGCTTGTGGACGATCCAGTGCAGGCGGTTTTTGATGTCGTCTTTGGCGTTATTTATTTACAAGCGATCTGTTCACCTTCTCAGTGACGTTTACCATGAAATACACGTAGACCATGCATCGCTTGTAGTGACACCCTTGAATAATGACATGTTTAACAACGACAAAAATATCGTGTAGGACAGCGGGGGAATGAATGCAGGATCACAGAAAATGCAATGATATGACGGATCGAGCCTCTAACTAGACACCTATGTGAACAAATGCGATCTGCTGGTCCAGTGGGATCTTATCGCTCAATTGATTCACAGCCCTGTGCAGTGCCACTGCAGCGCGTGTGCAGTCCAATCTCCCTGAATCATCGATCAGGCTGTCGTAAAAAGCAGACACAACCTGCGGTGCAACCTCGTCATCGATAGACCACATAGAACCTATCACGCTGCGAAATCCGGAGACTTGCATCGCCGCAGCGAGATGAATCGACTCGTCGGGACTCTTTTCATCGCCCACGGCAGTGTGGCAGGCCGATAAGAATGCGAACTCTAGGTTCTTCCACTGGGATTGAATAATGTCCACAATCGTGAACGACCCGTCGCCCATTGTGAACGAAGACTGGAATGGCTGTGTGTGATTTAGGATTCCATGGGAGGCGAGATGGAGCCACTGGTTATGGTTTAGTGCATCGCGTACACCTTGTACTGTTGCGAGGTTGTCTCTGAGTGAGGTGAAGGATGACACGATGTGTACGAGACGCTGAGCTATGAAGGATAACTCGGAATCAACAGATTTGAGTTCCTTCCCTACGTTCGGAGTGGCTTGACCAATTGCAACAAAATATTGTGCAGAGCCATGTTGAGAAACGCCCTGTCTTGCACGAAGGAGGGTCGCCAAAGTGGGAGTATAAGAGGATATGTAAATATGAGACAAGTTGTCTCTCCCCCTCTCGTAAGGTCCTGCTGCATGGAGAGGAAGCAGAGTAATCTCAGCAGTGGGACACCACCAGATACGCGAGTCAGCGTGAACATTTGACACTCCAAGGGCTTGGACAACGGGGCCAACAATACAATGCCAAAGCTTGCGGAGGATCCCCACAAGCTTGTATTTATGATCGAAAACCCCAAATTGGTCTGCGAGGGACTGAAACTCGGATGATAATTCGGAGACTTCTGTCCGCGTGATATCAATTGGAATGTGGACAGGATTTTGGTCACTCAGGACAATCAAGGCGTCGCAGCTGTACTGACTAGCGTTGACGATAATGATCGGGCCTTCTTCAGCGGCCTTCTGTAGATCGGAGAACAGGGGGGGCAGGAGAAACCGGGAGAAGTTGGGGAGCATGCGGATGCGGGAGACGACATCGTTCCATTGCATGGTCAGTCGTCGGACTTGTGGGGACTGGTCTTCAGTAGACTGGTCGAAAGCGCTACGGAGGTGAAAGCTCAACTGCTTGAATTCTTCCTCCAAGGCTGCGCCAGTGTCACCTGGCAGGGAAAGTTCATTGAGTGGTAAGCTTAAGCGTGCCAACTGGGACCAGAACACTCCACGACCTTGCTCCACAAGTTCTACAGCAGTTGTTAGTGCACCATGACGAACACTGCATGAGAAAGCGTCCATGGCAAGAGAAGCAGTGGCCATCCTGACGACATCAAAATGGCGTGGAGAAGATAACTGGATAGTAACATGCTGATTTAAGAATTTCAACGCAGTTTTATATGCAACTAAGGCAGAGCTATGTTTCCTCTCCTCGGCAAAGGTGGCCCAAGACTTGGCAGCAGTAAGATCAATGCGAGAGACTGCATGAGTTATGTGGGAGAGTTGTGAGAACAGCCTGAATGCTTCATCGAGGTCAGAAGGGATGCCCCGCTGCTTGAATCTGTCCCGAAGGCTATTCGCAAGATCCTTAAGAGACGTTGATCGAAGATAATGACCGGGGGGACGAAGGTGTAGCGCATCCCTATAGAGTTTAATGGTCTCATCAAGGTCAGACGAGATACCCCGCTGTTTGAATCTGTCTCGAAGACAATTTGCAAGACTGTTAAGAGACATTGATCGAAGATGATGACCGGAGGGACACATGAGTAACGCGTCCTTATAGAGCCCAATGGCCTCATCAAGGTCAGACGAGGTGTTGCACTGCTTAAATCTGTCTCGAAGGCTGTCTGCAAGACCGTTAAGAGACATTGGTCGATCGGAATGATTGGAAAGACGGAGGAGTAGCAGTGCACCCCGATGGTGCTCAATAGCCTCATTAAGGTCAGATAGGTCGCCCCGATGCTTGAATAAGATTCGAACACTGTTTGCAAGGTTGTTGAGAGATGATGATCGATTATGATGACCGGGGGGACAAAGTAATAGCGCATCCCGATGGAGCTCAATAGCCTCCTTGAGTTCAGATGGGATGCCTCGCTGTTCGAAACTGTCTCGAAGGCTGTTGGCAAGATTATTGAGAGACTCCGATCGATCAGAATGCCCATGCGGACGCAGGATTAGTGCAGCCCGATGGAGCTCGATGGCCTCATCAAGGTCATATGGAACACCCTGCTGCCGGAATCTGTCTAGAAGGCTATTGGCAAAGTTGTTGAGAAACTCTGATTGATTAAAATGACCAGGGGGGCAGAGCAATAGTGCATCTTGATGGTGCTCAATGGCCTCATCAAGGTCAGATGGGGTGCCTCGCTGCTCAAATCTGCTTTGAAGGCTGATGGCAAGAGTATTGAGGGTCATAGATCGATCAGGATGACCGGATGGGCAGAGCAAGAGTGCATCCCGAAGGTGCACGATGGCCTCATCAATGTCAGACAGGACACCCCACTGTTTGAAACCCTCTCGAAGGCTGGTGGCAAGATTATTGAGAGCCGTTGGTCGATCACAATCACCGGGGGGGCAGAGAAGTACTGCATCCCGATAGTGCTCAATAGCCTCATCAAGGTCAGGCAGGATGCCTTGGTGCCTGAATCTGTCTAGAAGGCTGTTGGCAAGATTGTTGAAAGCCATTGATCGATCATAATGACCGGGGAGGCAGATGAGGAGTACATCCCGATGGTACTCAATGGCCTCATCAAGGTCAGAAAGGATGCCATGCAGCTTGAATTTGTCTCGAAGGCTGAGAGCAAGATTATTGAGAGTCATCGATCGATGAAAATCAGGGCAGATGAGTAGTGCATCCCGAAGGTGCTTGGTGGCTTCATCAATATCAGACGTGACACCGCACTGCTTGAATCTGATTCTGGGGGAGCAGGCGAGGTTATTAAGAGACGATGATCGATTAAAATGATCGGGCGGACGGAGGAGTAGTGCATCCCGATTGTGCTCAATGGCTTCATTAAGGTCAGATAGGACGCCCCACTGCATGAATCTGTCTTCAAGTTTGTCGGCAAGATTGGCAAGAACCATTGGTCGATCGGAATGACCGGGAGGACGAAGCATTAATGCACCCCGAAGGAGCTCGATTGCTTCATCAAGGTCAGATGGGACGCCCTGCTGCTGGAATCTGTATCCAAGGCTGGTCGCAAGACGGATGAGAGACAATGATCTATCCAGATGACTGGGGGGACATAGTAGTACAGCCCGATAGAGCTCGATGGCCTCATTAAAGTCAGACGGGATGCCTAGCTGCTGGAATCTGTATTCAAGGCTCAAGGCAAGATTGTTGAGAAAGGAGGGATGATCATTGGAATGGCCGGGGGGGGCATTCCCGCAAGTCCGCTCGACACTTTTCTACATGGTCTGCCATGCTATTGTACCACAGTCAATTTACACGAGGATTGTCAAGGACACGGGGAGGATGAAGCCGAAGAGTGCAACTGGACGAGGATGATGCTGTTAGCCGCCATTCGTCAGTACAAAATCCAGGTAGATTTGTTAATGCTCACATACGTAGAAAATCAAGTACTGAGATGGTTAAAACCTGGGGATGAAATGCCTATGATGAACGCTGCAGATCGCTGAGCACTCAGAGTACTGAATTTATGTATCAACGCATATGGTCACTTACATGAGGTAACAGGGACGAGGGTCCACGAGTCCACTGTCAATGCGAGACTACGACAGAAACAGTCGGCAAAGCCCTAGGAGCAGCTCTCACAAAGTTCGACGAATCGAGGGAATTTTGGAGCGAGTACTGTGAAGGCTACTAGAGCAAGGTCTAATGTGCGTGTTGGCGAGACTAACTTTACGAGCAGCAGGACAATACCTCAGCGGACCTTAAGAACAACACTGAGGTAGAACGACAACGAGGACTTCATTACCAAACATCGAGAACTTAGAAGGCAACATGCTACCGGTGACAACGATGCCAGTAGAGACGACATGTGTAGAAGGTGCTGAGAACACGGAAAAGGAAAAGAAGCGCCCGATTTGTCGATATGGCACGCGCTTATTAGTAAGCGCTGCCTGCCACACCCCCGTGCCCCACAGCTAATCGTGACTCCCGCTTTCCATATCGCCGCACATCTGCACTCACTTGTAACCTTGAAACTGCACTATCAAATTTTCATTCAAGTTCAATATGGAATTTCATCCTTTTGCTACCAAGGCGAACACAAAGTACGAGATATAGTATGCCCGCCAACTTTTGGGATGAACTGACCTTTCATGTAGCACACCCACCACTATTGATATACAAAAGAAGATAAGGTACGTACTAATATCCTGCTGATGCATTTCCGAGTCTTGGAATGGTTGACAAGGCTTCCAGTGAGGTTCCACCTCCGACTCCGTCCCCTATCATACACCACACCCACTCGGACTCGGATGGTGCACCCCAAAAGGAGCAGAATGATAAAGCCCCCAAAGGAGCCAAATAGCGAAACCGCAGAGATCGTTCGACCTCTTCATTGGGGAGTGCAAATGATTGTTAGCTCAGCTGTGGTATGTTTAACAACCTTCAATGGTCATCTTATTTACACTCATGAACATGTTTACTATCCAATAGATTATCGGTGCAGGTGCTTTCATCATGATTCTTTGCATAGAAATGTTCCATGCGGGGTTTCTTTGGGTATATATATCTTCTTTGATTTTTTCAAAATCCTCCTGTAATTAAGCGAGGCTTCTTCGAATGGTGTGGCTTGCAGTGATCGGTCTTCTCCCTTGTACGTACAGTGACTCAAAAAGGTAATGCACAAAACACGAATTACCACCTTTTGTCCTCGTACTTCAGCAACATTACATTAATCACTGTTCTAAGTATTTCAATATCATGATGCATGTCTTGGCTATCAGCGAGATGTAAATTTTCAAGATAATATGAATATTTGAATTGGCTACATGGATTTTTGTAAGGACAATGCTGTGCATTTTATATTTTGACATGGTGTGTGTTACGAAAGTGTGCCCCCACCACAATTTTCTTCACCACAAACACACCCGCAACACTCATATATCTATTGAAAGACCCCCTGCCTACTACCCATCCATGCCAGGATATTCCACTCCTACAACAAAGGCTCGAATTTGTCGCGACAAAGCAGCAGGTCTACACGAAGCAGAAATTGCTGAAAAGTTTGGCCTACATTGCACCACTGTGCTCCGTATCGTCAAGCGGTACACTCAAACTGAAGATTACTATGATATCAAGGCAAAATCAGGCCAACCTCGCAAGTTCATGCCACATGACGTTCGTGTGGCAGTCCGTGCATTGGCACGGACTGAGGCACATGATGTTGCTGATTTACAAAGGAAATATTTTCCCGAGATCAATGCCCAAACAATCCGGACAAGACTCAAAACATGTGGCTTAAATGCTTACATTCGCCGTACAAAACCCCTTTTGACGGCAGCTCACAAGGCGAGGCGGTTAGAGTGGGCCAAAGCCCATGCTGATTGGTCAGCAGATAACTGGAAGGCTGTTATCTTCTTGGACGAGTCTAAATTTAATCTTTTTGGATCGGATGGTCGTTCATGGTGTTGGAGGAGGCCAGAGGATGAATTTGATCACCGGTATACAAAAAAGGTGGTGAAACATGGTGGTGGACGAGTCATGGTTTGGGGGTGCATCACTTCTGAAGGTTTAGGCCGAATTTCCCGCATTGATGGCAATATGGACGCTGCCTTATATGTCGAGATTCTCAAGGATGAATTCCTCGGGACCCTTAGCGACCTCGAAATCAACAAAACGAAGATTTATTTCCAACAGGACAACGATCCCAAGCACACTTCGAAACTCGCACAAGAATGGTTCCGGAAAAAAAAGGTTGATACACTGGACTGGCCCCCAAATAGTCCGGATATGAGCATTATCGAGCACGTTTGGGACTATTTGGATCGTCGCGTCCACACTCGCACACCGCTGCCACGGAACTGCGCTGAGTTATGGGAGGCTTTAGTGGAGGAATGGGGTCGTGTCGAGGAGGAGTACATCACAAAGTTATATGAGAGCATGCCAGAGCGTGTTAAGGCTCTTCTTGATGCTAAAGGGGGTCATACTAAGTATTAGAAAGTTTCGTGGCATTATCTTTTGATTTGCACTCACTACATCCATTCTTTTCCTAGCCCTACTACATCCAAAAAAGAATTGCACCGTAGTCTTCATTTTAATCACTCTTTTACAGCTCATATATTGCAGTACATAAATTCTTCTTCATACAACTATTTACTACGGACCTAGGGCTCTCTGTAGAGCATACTTTCTCGACGCGATCCCTGCAGGAGGACGAGAGCGGTGAAGATTATATAATTTGCACGTGCTGTGCATTACCTTTTTGAGTCACTGTATCTCATCGTATCATGTAGATGAGGGAAGGCAATTATTCTTTCAATGTTATGATCTTGTTCAGCCTGCTGCTGGGCGATTGCAGGGTAATCGAGTTGCCGATTCCTATCCAATGTCTTTCCCGACTCTACCCAGCACAAAATATTTCGAGGTTCTCACTGATTCCAGTTCTCTTGCCCTCCATGATCCTGCTGACTCTCCCCCATTACGCGGCAGAAGTGTACATCGCGAGAATAGTATGGTCGCGAGGCGAGCGTATATCGGAACTGAGTCAAAAAGAGATGGCGGCCCATTCTGGTATATATGGCATGCGCGTGTCTCTCTCGTACGTTAACCTTCTGTTTTGTTTTGTTTTTACCTCGAGGGAAATGTGGCTTTGATTTTTCTCTCGCGGAGCTGGCGACCATACAGTTGTATTTATCAGCTGACGAACCGGACCAGACGGGGAAATTCACGCTCAAGATGGAGTCCCTCTCGGTTTGAGATCAAGGTGATACTGCAAGAGGGTGCGGGGATGCATGTCAAGACCGTCCGTGGGGTGGTACATGCTGTCTTCGTCAGTCAATTTGGATTATCTCCCTGGAACGAATCTTGGGATTTGTTAGGGACTCTCACGTTCCCACAGCACCGGTCTCCAACTCCACGCCCGAGCCTCAGGCGTATCCACCAACATCTCCCTCTTCCCCTCAAACCTCCAACGATACGTCGCTTCCTCAGGGCCTTACTCCGACGCGCTTTCGGGCGTTGATATTCCAAAGAGGAGTATAAGCCCTGGAAAGTATTATCTCGTGCCTTCGTACCATGCTGGTGTGCGTGCTCAGTCTCGGATTGTTGTTTATGGTATTGTTTCGGGGATCGAAGTTGTTTTGCGTTCGTGAGGTGGGGTTGGCGCGCCGGAGGGGGAAAGCAATTTTGGGGGCGAGAGGAGGAATTCGGGAGGTGACAGGAGGAATTCGTTGACGCGTTTGAGAGTGGTGCGCGAAGGGTTGGCTTGCGGACAACTTGTTATTATCCAATGCAAGCGGGTTTTGATGTCGTCTTTGGCTTTATTTATTTAAATGCACGTCCATCGTCAATCAACAATTTGTTTGGAGATAGTTGGTACGACGTACAAAGGGCACCCTCCCGTTCGTACTCGTACTCATCACAAATTTCCCCTGCATCGTCAAAGAACTTTGTGAGAGCTGCTAGGGCGACGCCGATACTCGTGTCGGTGCCTGTTTCGCATGCTATGCAGACGCGGCGCGTATTCTGGAGGTGGAGAAAGATGAAGGGCATGGCTTGTGGGAGGACGGAGTGTAGGAAGTGATGCTGGCCTTTTTTGCCTTGAGGCGTTTGGATGTATAGGATGCGTGAATGGTCTTTGAGAGCGGGTGGTGCCTGATCGGCGCTGGTTAGATAGACCACCACAAACTCGTCATCGAGAGAGGAGGGGATATCGTGAGTGGTGCATATTGAGAGTTTACCGTCGACGTGGTGAATGGGTGTGGGATGGAATGACGCGACCGAGTTGGTGCGCGCGGATTGTGTGTTTGGGGAGGATGTGAGAGCTTGAACGAGGGTTGGTAGTTCGTTTCGGTTTGCATTGAGGAGGGTCTGTTTATGTTTCCAGAATTGAGCGGGGGTGAGGCCCTGTCACATAAATCGTGTCAGTATTAACGGCCGAGCTCAAGGGAAAGTACGTACCATACTCCATAACTCATGGTCATCCCCAGATCCCTGGATATATGCAAAACCTGTGATGCGTCTCTCCATGCCGTCCAAAACCTGCTTCGAAGCGGATATGCAGATGATAGGGTAGAATCGCCGTTCAGCATCGGTACCAGGGAATTTTGGGAATATGGTAGTGCTGGGTGTTATCCAGATCGGGCGAAGGGGGTATTGCAGTTTCGGGAGTACATAGAACGACGCCTACAAATCCACGATTTCAGATGCCTGATACTCAGGTTCAAAAAGAATAAAACTGACGGCAAGATCATCCGCCCATCCATCCAACTTCTGCTCCATCTGATCATGCTCTTGTGCACTGACCACGCCAGGTGGGGTATACAACTTCGTATTCCAAGCATCCGCATCCACGTTCATGTTCTGAGCAGTTTTAAGGACGGCTCTATTTATGACAGCACACCAGATTGGAACGGTTTTAGAGAGCGCGTCTGGCATGCGTTTGCCTGCTCTCGTAGAATCCACCAAGAGCAGTCTGGGGCCCACACGTTATACAGTTTGATATCGTTGATGTAAGTGGCGCACGAACCCTGCGTGCGCACAGATCAAAGGTAATATGTGTAAATTAGGCCTTCGAAGATTGAAGCTCCAGTTTCCGGTGTGTCCGTCTGTAGACTTGAAATATGCGCGTTCATTTGATGTCTGGGTAGAATGAACTTGAGAGTCGTGAGCTAAAGCATGGATCGAGAGTAGACTTACAGTGTCAGGGTCTGTGTACCATGCTCCACATCGCATGTTAGCTAATGGACGCGTGAGGCGATGACGATGATCGGTGATCACGGTGTCACTCACGAATGAGGGGAAGTCTGGGGTAAGACCGATAGACTTGGTCTACGAACGCGGCGTCCTCTGCTATAGAGTGGATTCGGTTGTATAGATCTTGCGATTCCTTTCGCAGCTCGCTGAAGGCTAGCGATGTGCCGTCCTTGTTGCCCATGACTCCGGCTGGGCTTTGGAAGTAAATATTTGGGTGATAAGGCGCTGATCAATCTCGCTTTCCATCCAGGAAGGTTCTAGGTGTGATGGAAACTTACCCCATTTGGTCAAGGCTGTTGATCACGTACTACAGTGGTTGCGTCGCTACCGAGAACGCATTACGTTTTGTCGGTTCGAGAAGCCCAACGAACAACGTTTTCACCACACTTCACAATCTGATCCCTTGGACAGGGATTGTGACACACCTGCTCACACGGGCGCGACAAGTCACTAGGTTTCTTAGCAATTTCTTAGCGGCTTCGCTACTCCATCATATTCTTCTTCGGATCCAAGGTGGGTACTACTTCGACTGCTAACCGAAGCTGTTTCATCGGACAGTAGATTAATCTTGTGGTAATTCCACGTCCTCCATCAGGCGCTAGAGCTTGGCCAGCAGCGGATATGTGACGGGAGTAGAGAGGGATAGGGCTAGCAGGTGAGATACTTTTTCACAAAGCGTTATCATCCGTGAGATCTGTTAACCACGTTCAATTGTTGTGCATCACATAAACTTGTGCGCATTACTTTGAGTTGAAAACCTAGTAATATTAATGGACTATAAATTGATGCAGCCGCTCGGCGCTCGCATATCGTTAACAAAAGGATTATCGCGGAAACCTTTGACGGAGCGTGCAAACCGCAAAACGCCCACGTAATGTGCGGATTAACTGACTTTTTTTGTCGTCTTTATGGTTGAACAGGGTCCTGCAACCTCGCCGCCTTAATATCACAGATTCACCACGAGACAGCGCCCTCCAATGCCCGCTTGACAGCCTCAGCTATCACCTAAGTTTCACGGTCAGCTTGGCATTATCCTTACATTTTCAGATCGTCAAACGTTCGACCTCGAAAAAAACTCTCCTGATCAATCATCCGAGTCTGTGTGACTTCTAGGGCAACACAACGCGGACCAAATTGGAGTGAAAGTCCCTCTATAATCTCCATGATAGGCTAAGGCTGACGTGCGTGCACATCTAGTGTTCTCATTTCCACTGTCTCCCACAGTCCATTTCCAGTCTTACCTGTGTTCACAAAAGCATATGATGGCACGCCAACGTCGTGAGGTCATTCAACCCTCAATTTTTCTCACATATAACGGGATACTTCCATTTTTTTCCAAAGGTGGGACTAGGTAGGTCTTCTTATTAGTAAGTATGCATCCCTTCAGCTCCATCAAAATATTAATACATGTACATGACAGCCACTATCTTGCATGCATCCCCCAAATGAAGTTTCATCCTATCAATTATTCGATCGACTTGGAGACGCTCTCAAAACTCTGAGCCAGGCAGGAAATCTCCTCTTTACATCCGCAAATTTAAGTTTCACAATTGGTCGGGATCCATGAGTTGCCAAAGCCCTTGATCCACCACCGTCGCAAACTCTAAGCGTTGTCTGGGACACACTCCGGTGGATCAGCGACTAGAGGTTTCCTATTTTTACCGTACACCAACAGACTTCAGAATGTTTTGCAAGGAGTTTTCTGAATCGTCACCGTTACTAGCTCGTCTGAGTGAGCTCGGTGAACTGGACGGACCCGGATCATCGGACGGAGCCGCCATTGCGAAGCTGACCGTTTTATGAATTACGACAACTGATAAGCTGTACGACAGCCGGTGACCATCCTACACCATCAGATCACGACCAAAGCGCCCAAAAGTCTTATTGTCTTCAAACCGTGGGCCCCAAACTTTACCTCTGATAATTTCGGTGTATTTACGGGTATGATGCCCTTCCTGCAGATACGATACGATGCTTGCCCGCCCGCTCCACTGGCACGTTCTACCAATGCGATCAAATTATCACATCCACTTGCAGGAAAAAACTCGCCGTGAATAAGCTCAAAACACCACAGGACACCGTAAAATCCCCTTGCATATGTGCACAACATTGCAGGTTATCGTGCATTCCGCTGATGCATGACACAGAAAATGATACAGGCTCAGTAGGGCACCTTCCCACCGATCTGGCCATACAACACACGCCATATACAAGCGCTTGTCGGGGACCTATCACCAGTAACCATTTGCACACGCAAACGACCCCCTATTGACCATTACGGAAAGATGATTCCACTCATTTGCCATTCACGGTTCATTTCTTGTAACCGATACCGTAAATATCCAACTTGGTATAGCGAATTGAGACCGCCGCACTGGTAGCGTTGTTCTGTTCATTCTACTGCAAGTTCTTCCGCGATACTTGGATTCAAGAGGACCCGTGTTTTCGTATTCACATCGGGCCTTGTTTTCTCCGCATCTCGCAAGTTCTCCGACCTAACCTGCGCGGGGACAACATCACATAGTCATCCTTGCCAAAATCTGCTAGTATGGCGCTTAATTGAGGTTTCTTGCTTGGCCTTGCCAGCTGCAACCGTTGTTGACACCCTCGGAAAAATATGTGAGCCAGAATTTTGATAAGCTGCACCTATCGGAAAGCACAGTACGTTGTTCCGCAACCCTTTCACCTCCCTAATTAATATCACCAAGCCAACATCTAGGATCGGATATGAGATGAATTCAATTGAGTTGATAGGGTCTTCGAGCTTCTAGTTCGATATTGGCGAGTGCATCACCCTTAACCAAGAGATATGGCCAGATTGGCTTTTTGTAACATTCTTCGGTCGAATACGCACTAGCCTCCGCTAGATACCGCTTGGACTATAAAGTAAGCAATCACAAGTACTGGTAGTCGCCAACAAAATTTTCTCGTTAACCATTGTCCATTCTCCCTCCTACCACGAGATCACATGTCTGCCATCTTACCCGTCAGTCTCAGCCGATCATCATACTGGTTCTTTGTCTGACAACTAACCACGGTGTGGTATTTCATAGGACCCATACAATGATCCCGCCGTAGCCGCCAACTTTTCTAACCACACCATCTGTTTGTGGGACAGTGGCTTGGGAATACCATGTGGCGCATATATCAGTGTATCGGATCTTTCACAACATTTGTGGATGCACGGGGTGAACGGGCCGGCGAATTCCGTCATATCTTGCGCATGGGGTGATTGCGGAAGAGCCCCCATGAAACGGGAGAGCGTTGTTCGACATATCAAGGAGGTGCACTTGCAGGTGAAATACCTCTGCGACCAGTGTGGTGCCCCTTTCTCGCGCAGATCTACGCGCAACGCTCACGCCCTCAAACCCCACCCATACGCATCCTAGTGGGAAATTCCTACGTTTGGGTGCACACATTTTACTGGACTTCTAGGAATTGTCTGCGATGAACATTTTTTTGGACGTTACTGTACCACCTTCGTTCTATATATATGTACATCATCACACTCGGTCACCAATTTCGGACAAAGTATTCAAACAGCAGTGTATTTTCTTTCATGTACGTATGGTATCGTATATTCGTGTTTTGTCTACATGATGGCATTAATCGAACTGTAAGCCAGCATCCATCTCCATCCACATTGTCGGGGAACACAACCGAGTTGATCATGTCCCCGGCTCTCCAAGCAATGTTGACGCTCTAGCAATTAATTTCAGTGGTTTGAGCATTGAACCCATGAGCCTTAATGCGCGTAACACTGAATCTACCAGCAAGTGGATTCATTGTTTCGGCTGATACCATAGATCTCATTGACAGTATGACCACTCGGTGGTCTTGACAATGATATGAGACTATGATATGTGAAAGATAAAACGATCAAATGTGATGGTCAGGCCGATAAATCTTAAATTTGATGGCGCGAGGTATGAATTTCATTAGTGGCACTTATCAAAGAAGCCAGGGAAGATGTGGCGTAGAGCCGCTCGAGTATATCTACCTCGTGTCTAGCCTCAGTACAAAGACCCAGTACTTCTAGCAGCGGACACATCCACAGCACGTTATATTCCAGTTCCATCTCTGCATCCCTTCGCTTTGCCCGGATCGAATCCGACGCACTCCATAGAAGGCTTTCTGCGTCAGTTAGCACGGTCGTTAACATATCGTGGCTGTTGATGGGTGTCTCTTGAAGCAATAACGTGCTGATGGAATCGATCGACTAAGATCTGGAGAAAGCCGCGGGCTTACGGACTCAGGATGCTCCCTAGCATCTTGAAAATGCTACTCCAATTGATAACAAAAGTGTGTCCGGACGCCTGTAGAATTTGGTACAGGGTCTCCAATCCCATTCGCCGGAGTTCGATATTCGTGCTCGTCGCTGGGACGTTGGACGATTTCTGTTTAAACAGACTGTCGATGCTGAATCTTGGTCTGCAGGTCTCCAATGGATGACAAATTACGCGGGACCGCGGTAAGAATTTCATCAAGGATGGTGTACTGCCTGCACTCGTATTGTATTCAACTACGGTGCTGAGGAGAGAACCATGATCCACAGAAGATGGTTTGCAGTAGTATTCCATGCGACCTCAGGTGCGCGATAGATGAGGCGATGGAAGTTCAGCATCGCTACTGAGCCCAGTCGCCCCACACCGAAATCGCCCTGACGCTGAGAAGATGTTAGATCTCATTGTGACATACGAGGATCAACCCTGACTCACCAGCGTGCGCGGCAGACAGACTCCGCTGACGCGCCTTCTGTGAGGAGAAATCAGTACAAGACCCAAGGAATCATCCAACTCCGTCAGCGTGCTCCCATCAAATTGCATCCTGACCATCTCTGAGCTAAGTGTGCAGATTGCGGTGACAAATTCCTGCAAAGCTGAATCCTCCAGTTTTTGGACGCATCAAAGAGGCACTGCATGACAGCAAGCACGCTCTCTAAATCAATACCCATGAGAAGGGAGCGACAAGCCACTTTTCCCCGTTCAGCAGAGCTCATCTAGTGCTGCTGCCGTTCAGTCCTGAACCGAAGTTCGGACGCGAACTTTTATGAACGGGACCGCTGTTCGGTCAGAGGTTCGACATATGAAGCAGGACCAAACCCTACCTGGGTTCTTCGTTCGGACTGCGTCGGATGGTCGTCGGACCCATTCGGACGAGTTTGAACCAGTTCGAACCCACCACAATCATAATGTTATACTGTTCACACTGGAGTAGGGGACCCCGGGGGTAGGAGCCGAGTGGCAGCCGAGTAGCACCGTAGTTTAGCGAGCATTCAGTGTCCTTCGGACTTTGTCGTAGCGCAGTGCTCTTCACCACTTCTTGCCTTGCCCGCGACACGCAGGCACACAGTCGCAGATACACCGCTCCAACATATTGGAGGTTTCGACTGTCATTTATTCACCGTTGCATCTGGTCTATGTTTTTATTTCGTTCAGCCAGTAAGTTCATCAGCACAATTATCGCTGACACGATCAATGGCATCTAGGACCGTCCGCGGAGTATAATTAAAGGGTTGACTCGTGCATCCGAAGGTCAGTTCATTCGTCAAAATACTTGAACGTTTATTGACATGTATTCACGATGAGCAGTCTGCTCATCGCTAACACAGATCGACTGGGTGTCATGGGTGTGTTCATCCGCCGGTTGGTAGATGCTTGCAACGCTTTGACGTTCAAAACATGGTCCGCATTCTGAAAAGCTTCCAGAATCATATCATGCCAGATCTCTCCTAGACTGCCGGCAAGGAAAAGGGCACTAGATGCCAACGCTTTGTCTAATTGATCGATGCAGATGAAGAAAGATGGCTCAAGAAAATCCGCACACCTGTGGTTCCCACCTCAGCTGGCAACACTAGTTTCAGTACCTATATAAAGGGTCTTGAGACCCAGTTACTATGTTATGGAAAACTTACCTGCGAGACCCACCTACCCTCCGATCTAAAAATACCTTACCTTTGTCAAAATTCTGCTCAAAAAATAATGTAATTTATCCTATGATTATAGGATCCAGCAAAGGCCAGGAGGCCAAAAAGGAGTGTGAAGAGCTCCGTTTGGCATCCTGTGCCGAAGGCACAACGGGTGGGTGCTAGTAGTCTTCTATAGGGCGTAGGCCAAACGAACAATTTAAGAAACGAATGACTCTGTCCGGAATACATTGCTGGTGAGAATTTGAAATTTTGAAAGAGCGAAGTCGTATAGTGAGATACTTCACTGACAAAGCTTATCGATCTACTGTCTTATTGGCTTTGTGATGTCCTCACCTACTCTCGAAAGCCACGTATTTGCGCCTGTGTGAAGTATAGCATTTCTATCACGTAGCTCTATTACAGTTCGAGGTATCGTTTGAGATGCTGATGTATCAATCGTCGGGGGCAGGCTAAAGAATGGTTCTCGGTTCTGGGGAAAGAATCACTCCAAGAGGATCAGTTAAGTAATTGCGGAAGAACTCCCTCCATTTGGCCTTCGAGGGCACGAAATGACCTATATAGGGTGTCAGAAACGAATCACAGCGTATGGTGGAATCGGCTGACCGCCATCATGCTCCTCCAATCTCTTGTTCTGTGAGAGATCAAGCAGACCCTTCGAGCGCTCCTCAATGACAATGACATCAGTTCTCCCGAGAACGTGCAGGGTGGGTGTAGAATACGATGTCCCAAAAGTTTCTGCGCTGAGAGACCCGGGTGCCTTAAAGCCTGAGACGGCTACACAGAATTTGCTAAGTCAAGGCTGAGTACCTGTGTCTCTCTGGTAGGACGTCACGTACAAAGGTGGGTGAGGAGCCTCTCCGTCGATGAGAAAAGGGGGGTATGAATGGGGCCGCTCTAGCTGAAGGATGAAACCTTAAGAGTCAACTGGTCCGTTACATCGCAAATATACACACGAGAGCGGCAAGCAGAGCAGCCATAGCTGCTCCTTGACTTTGGTTTCATCAATAAGCCAAACGGCGTTAAAGAGGACCAGCGAAGGAATACCTGAAGCCAAACACACCCTACGACCAATTCATCTCAGCTCGATGTGTGATGTGCACCAGGCATACTCACATCATATCGATCACGTTGAAGAATATCTCTCAAAAGGAGTATAGACTCTTCTAACCCGTGGGCGATTGTTCTCTCCGGGTTAGATTTCCACCAAGCTCTGGGCGTAGTCGAAGGATCAGAGGATGTCGTGTTCGCCTCTGAGGCTCCGAGAGCTGCCAATGAAGAGGTGCCGTCGAAGTCAACAGGAAGTAAGACAATGGGTCCGTCCACGAATACTATGTCCGTCTGTTAAGCTGTACATCGGCATGGTTGCATAGATTCCAAGCGTACCCATTTCAATGCCTTTTCCCATCGATTTCCTCAAGGCCCCAAGCTATGATGAATCAGCCTGTAAGATGATGGTGGGGTACCAAAATACGAAGACACTTACGCGTTTACTGAATATACTAGCATTCTGCGAGTGTCTGAAGAAATGAATCAGTCATCCACGCATGAGGCTGCTGCCGGTGGGGATTCGTGAACTCGTTAAGCTGGTACTTGCCCATGCAGCATTAGCACCTTCGTTGGAGCAGCCATCACTGTCAGCCCGCCTCTAGTCTCCCCTAGTCAGACCGGTTGTAGGATGATAGTCGTTCCGTCTACGTTAAAAAGGCTTGCCTGCAGTTCAAATGTTTGGTCTCAAGCGGGTGTGTAAGTCACCGATCACGTTAATCGGACTTCGCCCGATGACCCGAATATGAGTCGGGCCGATTAGAGCCGTTCCCAGCGTCTACTCACCACAAACGAAGTCAGAACTCACACACCCTTCATTTACTAGCCAAAACACAATGTACACCCTTAAGACTTTCCCCCTAGATGTACTGGCTCTTCTTAAATCACTCCGAGTACCGATCTTGCGACGGTGAAACGTTCATCGTCTCGATAATCCCTCTCACTTTTTCATACACAGCGAACACAATCGCCTGTCCAGGAGCCACTCGCAAAACCCTCGGCGTAATCCCTTTGTAGAACGACCGTACACCTTCCTGTTTCCACATATCATTTGCGATCGCTGCAATCCTCTGAAACGCTGTGGTTCCTGGTTCATACGTGGCCTTTTGCAATCCTATTGGTGTCAATGGATTACTTGGATGTAGGCGATCCCTGTAGGATGCACTTACGAGTTTTAATCGTATCTATCGGGGCGTTCGAGAAGGGTCCCATGGCACCTGATATAAGTCCAATAATCATGTGTTGGTATGAGGGTAAGTCCTTCAAATCCGGCTGGTATGTGTGTGCCAATTTCTTAATTTCCTGATACGCAGTGAAGTTCGCGCCTACGATCACGTTATTCATAAGCCTCGTATCAATGACGGAACTTATTGAACTAACCTTGATTAGTAGCTTGTCGTAATGCAGTGAGCGAGACACCTCTATAAAGGGCCGAGAAACCTTCTTCACGTATGATCGTGTAGACTGCATGACCCGCATTGCGATATCTTGGAGCTTCCAGCGGATCAGCAAGCGAGTGTTGTTGCGCCTGCAGACGAATCTTCACCACTTCCATTGGACACACGACCGCGACCGCCTCGGTCGTCCCTGCGGCGAGCCCAGCTAAGCCGAGAAGTCAGCTTCCATCATGCAATAATCTTGAATAGATTACCGATGAAGATATTCCCCACCCTGGTGTTTCCTGTCGACTTATCCGCTAACAATTCCTTGTAAGTCTCAAAGCTGGCAAATCGAATGGCCATCTTGGGGACTATTCCGGAGAGGACAGCGCCGAGGCCCTTGTATAATGCTAAAGGCGTCTCGCGTCTAACAATCATAAGACCTGTCGCCACAAACCCTCGTGGCTTTGTCTGGCGGGGAGTTAGTTGACGAACGCTGCACAACATTGCTTGTGACATACTCCAGGGGCCATCCCGGATTTGGAGAGTTGCATCCGCACCTTTATGGTGTCGAGCGGTTGGCAGCAGATCTGAGACCCTTGATCGTTGTATGGAGTCCACGACATTGAATATGCACACTTACCGCCTCCATCGCGCCAGCGATCCCTCCAGCCGTGATATGTGTAGCGAAGCCTACCGGCTTCTTGTCCCCATTCCTTGACATAATTCTAGGGGATCTGGGCGTCTGGAGGGTTGGGTAGGGTATTCGATACCAGCGGATGAAAAGCTGAGTAAAATAAAATGAGTTGTCACCCTCACATACGGCCGATGAAACATGTAAGACTGGCGGATTTAACATGTGAATATTTGATTTGTGTCTACCATTTCCGGACCTTCCCGCGTTAGCACCGACCAAGTACTTATGATCCTTGTTGGATCGTCGATGTGCCCGCCACTTGCCCCGCTCTTTATCCGCTCGACGCTTTGCATCTGGACAATGGTACATGCATACACACTAGTCAAAATCCCGGGCGACACGTCGATGTCAATAGCAGTTCAAGCCGACAGCCAACCAACCAATAAGCTGCCGAATCAGATGAGCGAAATGGTAGTCCCTTTGAAGCAAACGGGAATCTATTGTGGATCCGGGTGTGAAGCAGATGTATAATGCGTGCCAAGGTATCCGATGGAGAACCACAAGAACTAGAGATGCGATGAAATGAAATGCGACTACTAAGGTATTTAGGTAATCGTTGTGGTATAAAGTCCCAAGACCCGAGGGTATATGCGCTATGATGAACGTTAACTGTCGTCCGCGAATGCATTGCCTTCGGTCGCTCGTGCTTTCTCCGTGGCAGCAGGCGTCGAGCGACGATCTTTAAGCAAAGGCATCAAATTTGACAAAGCCGACACAGGCGGCGGACTAGTTCGCAGTGCTTCCTCGCCTGACAGTTTAGGTTCTTCATCGACTGGGGACTCGTTTGATGCGTGAAGGGACTCGATATCGTCATCGTGAACTGGGCAGAAAGGACCCTTAAACAGCTTATGTTGGGCGTATGCAAATGCAGGTCTGTTTATGTCCCGTGTCAATATGTGAGGCTTACAATACAAGATATAGGAAACTGGTGACATACGTCAATGCAATGGAGAGTGCAATTATAACCAATGTGCTCGTGGGCGGAAAGTACCCATTACTCGTTGTATCCTGCAATCTGATTAAATTGTGGTTGCTTTTGAACAATTCAAGGTGAGTACACACCACGACGTGATAACGGTTTCTGTCAATCAAATATCTGAGGCCCCGGCTCATGCCAGATTGCTGATTAACAGCCAAGTCGATGCCCAGGGCGCAAAAGAAAGTACCGACAGACGCCGATCCTAGAAGCTATTTGATTCAGTCAGGATGCAGGGAAACCATAAAGGACGAAGTCAACGCTCACCAGTCCAGCTCGCTGTTTCCAAATGACAAGTACTGCACTCGCGAGACCACAGATTGCAACGAGTAGCCAATTGACGAAGAACGCAGCAGGGTCGGGTACCAATAGAAGGCTACGTAGTAATACTATCCGTATCCCGATGGCGAGGCCACCCTGTATGCCTAACTGGAGGAGCCCTACCATGCGACCCACTTCTAAAAGCCCGAAGAGAAAGCCCAAACAAAATAATACAATGACTAGAGCTGTCAAGGTAATGTCCGAAATACCGACATTGTCCAATGTATTAACAAAAACAGACCACGCTATATATACGGGTTAGGCAAATTTCTATACGCATGAATTGTTAGTCGCTACCCACATGTGACAGCCACAGATAGGCCTATGGCCGCACCGGTGGTGAAACGCCTGCCCCGAAAGCCGGCCAGCATGAGCGGAACGCCAACCGTGAACGAGAACGCAATCCACAAAACAGCAGGCAACGAGAATCCACTACCGCTGCCATCGGTTGCGAGTCCTTGAGGAATTTCATTCCCGGTGAGTGGGCTGTAAACCACGACAGTCCCATTTGTGTTGGTGACAATGACATTAGGATCTTGGAGACGTTGAAGTTGCTGGGTAGCTGTAGAGTACGTGCTCTGTGCCATAGCTCCTTGTAGCAGGTTGCTTGCGAGAGCGGCGAAGGCCAGAGATGGTACGAGTAGTCGTTCGCTGTGGCGACATTTGCAGCGCATTGAAACCGCCATGGGTCTCCTGCTTACGCCAACAGCGAGAATTTAAAGACTAATTATAATATAAGACAAATGCCTTAATGGAAGGGCCTGAGCTAAAAGGCAGGCCAAGAAAGTTCAAACGAGCGACAATCAAAAATGAGTGGAGATCAGCGTCTTGAGGCGCTTTCTTGATACGAAGACGAAGACGAAGAGGACGAAATGAAGAAAAAGACTGTTGCAGTTGTGCCTTCCGAAGTTGTAAGCCACCGTTCATTGATCCGGTGCCCGAAATCAAGGTTTGCGCACTGCAAATACTGTCTCGGCCTTCATCTTGGTCGTGACGTACTTACGTCAATTCGCTACTAGGCAATTACATAATTACTTAAGCATCATGCCTTGCTTGCGACACACAATTGCAAGCACATAGAGTCGCGGATATACGCCAGGGGCGTTATCGTCTTCTGCAATCATTGGTAGTAGGTACCGAATCTACATGGAGCGTTTAACTCGGTCACGTGCATTACTATTTTAAAAGACTTTGGGAGCTTGGCCACCAGCGTCATCGGAGTCGACAGTCGGTTTTCGCGCTCTATTGAACTCAAACCCATCTGGGTTATCATAGCAAAGTTATATCTCCGCGAGTCTGGAGTTCTGCCAGGTGCCGCCACCCCCTTTGCACCTGAGTTCTGCCGTGGG
This sequence comes from Suillus subluteus, assembly GCA_016647755.1. Classification (NCBI taxonomy): domain Eukaryota; kingdom Fungi; phylum Basidiomycota; class Agaricomycetes; order Boletales; family Suillaceae; genus Suillus; species Suillus subluteus. The sequence goes on along the minus strand of JABBWI010000027.1, from coordinate 29,618 downwards.
CCGGAGACGACCAGTTTTGCCAGACCAGTTGGCAAAGTTCCCGGGTTCTGCCAAGCTCCAACAACACTACCATAACTGTATGCCACGCGCACGATCATTGCTTACACTAGATGCGAAACCTAGCATCAAATTTTCCAAGGCGGCCCGAGTATCCTATTGGGTGCCAGTCAATATTTAATCGATGACCGTGCAAGACGATCCACGTCAGCTCTGCACCATCATCAATCTTTGTTTCTCACCTGCACGTCACAAATAAAAGCCTTGTCAACCCTTCCCGTTGTGTTTTGTTTTTGAACCATGTCTGCTCTCAGCGATGCGAAATCAGAAACGGTCCATGTCTTCTCTAGTTTACCCAGTCATTCCCGTGATGATCTCGAGAGGAGATTGGTAAGGAAGCTCGATCTACGTATGTCCGTGATCTTGCTTTTGTATGCCCTGAACTATGTGAGTCTGAGCTCTTTATTACTTGGTGCTTACCGCTGGTTAGATCGACAGAGCAAATGCTAGGTGTGTTACGTGTCTTCATACACGTTTATATGATGTTTCATGTCGTCCACAGTAGCGCACGGTTGGGAGGTTTTGAGAAAGACCTGCACCTGCAGGGGAATCAATATGCGACGGTCTTGTCTATCATCTATGTGGGATTCATTGTCATGCAAGTGCCAGCGTGAGTTGCATCCTTCGTCGAGGGAAAGTTTATTGTGACCTTCTTTCTTTCAGGAATATGTTTCTGCACTGGTTAGAGAAACCTGCTATCCTACTTCCTTGTAGTATGGTGATATGGGGTGTAGTATCAACATTAACAGGTTTGTCGACACCGGCCACTCTCAGATCATGAATGCTAACCGTACCCAGGGAGCACACAGAAGTACACATTCTCATTTTTCGTCATCGTGGGTCTGATAGTTCGACCCAAGTTATACCGAGGTTCTTTTCGCCCGTCTACTTCTTGGCTTTTCCGAAGCACCCTTTTTCCCTGGCACCATATTTCTTTTATCAGGATGGTACAAGCGAGATGAGCTCGCTGTGAGAACGACTCTCATTACTTGTGGAGCCGTGCTCAGCGCTGGGTTCGGATCCCTGTTTGCATCTGGTATACTTACAGGGATGCAGGGAAAACTTGGTCAATCCGCATGGAGGCGAGAAACGTTTGTCTCTGTCGTTCACTGAAGCTAACATACCTGCAGGTGGTTATTTTACATCGACGGCGGCATCACCGTCGTAGTCGCGATTTGTGCAATATTTATACTCCCTAATTTCCCTCACAACACCAAATGGCTCACTCCGGAGGAAAGATCATTGGCTATTGCTCGCCTTGCAGACGATGGCTATGGAAGAATGGACCATGGCAAACGGACGACCATGCAAGGACTGTGGGATGCTGTGTCCGACTGGAAGGTATGGTGGTTTTCAGTCGCACTCATTATCGATTATATGGCGCTGTCATTCGTCATTTACTTCCCGACGATCGTCGCGACTTTGCGATATGATACGACGGTGACTTTGCTGCTCGCCACTCCTCCATGGGTGCTTGCCGCGATTGCTGCCTTTTCTCTTGCAAGGTCAGTAAACTATTTTTTTCCATCTCGAATCGCATCTTATGGACGATCAGGTACTCTGACAATACGAAAAAGCGTTACATATACATTTTTGCATCAAACGCATTTGCTGCCCTTGGATTCACTATATCCATCTGTACGATGAACATGATTGCGCGCTATGTTTCCCTGTAAGCAGAATCATCGCCCAATAGAGTGATGCCTTGTGTACTCAGACACGCGCAGGTTTCTCATGGCTCAAATCGCCGCAGGACAAATCGTTCTCTGGGCATGGGTAAACAACACTTTTGCCAGAGAACCTGCGAAGCGAGCTGTTGCTATCGCTATGATTAGTGGAATGTCTGCGATAGGGAACATCGTCGGATCGTTAGTGCCACCCATCTCCGGCTCTCGCTGATTATTTACAAATTCTCATAGGTACATGTGGCCTCTCAACTGGGGTCCGACATATCGTTATTCCTACGCCATCAGCTTCGCAGCACTTGGGGTGTCGACGGCCATGCTTGGTGTCATGCATTTGCATTTGAAGCGGTTGAACGAGCAAATTGAGAGAAACGAGCAGAATGCAAAGGATATCAACGACCTTCAGGACCCTGTTGGTTTTAGATATCTGGTGTAGTCAACGATCCATTGTGGCTGAAACTACAGCTCATCCGGATCATCGGGTGGAAATCCCCGTAAAATCATGAACAACTTTTCCTCTAGCACCTTTTTCCTTCTTTTTCTATCATACATCTTGTCGTACGCCCAGTTATCGATCGTATAGTTCTACTGTGTAAAACCATGCCATCCCAGTCTGCTAGTAGGTGTGCAGGCATTACCACCGAATATCACACAATAGCCTACCAAATAAAATAATCCTTCTCCACCAGGCACCTGTGGCGTTAATATGAAATGCCCGTAGCTTCCGCTGAATCTCCTTCGCATGACCTTGTGCATTCCGTTCCGTCGGGAGCGAGAAGTGCAAAAGTACGAACGTTGCGAGAACTTGTTCTGGTCAAGAGCATCATTTTTAACACATGGACATACTTGATTCCATTTCGAACTCGCTGTAAACATGGGGATAGGATCGGTGGGGTACGACATGCGGAGGATTGAAAAACTGACATGCAGGAATGGCTACCATGCATCTAAGCATATGAACTTTGGTGGGAAAAGCGCTGCAAGTACTTACAAGTTGGAGCACACACTAGGAAACCGCGCACTATCCTTGACGCACAGAACAGCAGATCTTGACGTGGATGCAGCATCTTCCCCATCCAATGAACAGTTCGCATCTTGTACCTGCGATGGAGCAGCAATAAGGTATGAAAGCCACCGCTCAGGACGCTACTCATTCGCGTCAGCACCCCACATCCCTCGGTGATGATTCGCAACGAGGATAGAGAGGTTTGCACAGGCGCCCTCCGGGATTGCCATAGCGAACGTTCTGCGTGGTGCGCCATGCATGAACTGAGTTGCCTGTATGGGAGGAGGGAGAACGTACCATTACTGAAAGAGGTGGATGGCCTCTTTGACGCCGCCGTCCAGGACCAGTAGGTTCATAAGGACGTCGTAGGGCAATGGCACTACCCATCATTTCCATGGTGCATCGCATCTCCCGCGCTAAACTAAGTTGGGAGCCAGGCCACCATGAGTCGTGACCAATCAGGCATTTTCCTCGCCCAGTACGAGAGCAATATTGCATGATGATCGCCGCGATCGGCCATACCGAGTTTTTTGATCAAGGGGCTGCAATGCATTATTGTACGTATGAGTTCAGACGCCAAAATGACCAGACGTGAACACTAGTTTGTTTGACCTTGATAGTACCAGGTTAATTCTGTCCGACGTGGGATGTCTCAAAGGAGAATACATTAGGGCTAGGAACCTTGACGAGAAACACCGCACCTTCATTGAGAAATCGAACTGGCTGCAATGAAACATCGCCGAGAAGGATTGCAGCCGACTTCAGATTGTTGCGGTTGAGTTGAATATTTCGCACCGTTGTAATGAAAAGACAGAGAGATATACATTATCTCTCTATCATCTCATTACTGCATTGATCTGGCGCGGATGGCCATGCTTCTTCGCACATGCTGTCGCACCTCTGTTTCTGCAGAGAAATTGAAGGTGAATTATACTTCTCTCGGCCATAAGAACAGGATATTAGTTCATCCAATGACGCGTCTACAATCGCCATATTATTAGCTAAATGCAAGAAGGCAGATGAGCGTGCATACTGATGACCCTCCCGCCACAACCTCGTTTTGTCATCGCCTGCGCTCCAGCACGCAAACAGAAACGTCCTGTGCACATTGGGATTGAAGACCATATCAAAATCAGTGAGGGAACTATTCGGGTGAGATCGGAAACGGCGTTGGCTCACTGCAGTCAATCATGGCTTTCAAGCTCATGAAGATTTGTCCAGCGTTTGTTACCATCTACCCAAGCCATCAGACTATTAATATTATGATAACATCCATACACCACCTTCCCTTCGCTCTCACCTCCTCCGCGACTCTGTCGAGGTTTGTGCGTTGTGATTTGAAATCTGGGATGACGGGTGTCGAAGCCGGCCAGAGTCCGCGAACCGTAGGGCCATGACCCCATGCCCCGGGCTGCCCCACGTGAGGTCGATAATCTGATCTGTGCTGGAGTAGCAGAATCTGCCATGGTGTATGTACGTCCTGGTCTGAGCACATCATAGAGGATGGCAACGGCTCTTAAGTTATCGATAAGAAATTTAGTTCAAGACTCTAATTGGCCTCCCTTAGTACACTGAGAATTGTCACAAACGTTGTCATGACCCAAAAATAGGATTGTGACACATTTACATAGGGTTATGGTCAACAGAAGGATTTCCGGAAATATTGCATAGACCACGAACCAAATATAACCTCAATACTGACCTTCCTCGGTACTGCTGACAGCCGAGCCAACCTTCGCACAAGGTCTGCGCAAGGGCCAAGCAACCAAGGAAGCGAAATGATACTACAATATTAGCGCCGTAACATGTAAGTAAGGTTAACATCAGGTTCTATCAACACTTCATCGTCATTGCATGTATATCACGATGACATTGAAATTCAACTATATATATATATATACTTGCAGTGACAGCGCAGCCAGTATTACAGGTGGTTTGGCAGGTGACGGCGCAAAATATGAGAGCAACCCATCATTATTATCACGGTGTATCTAAAGTATACTAGGTCATAGCAGAGCAATCACCAAATAAGTTTGCTATGGATCGTCTTTTGCCAGTCCACAGTCACAGAGTCAAGGGATGGTGCGAGGGACGTTGTACTTGGGTATTTTCGTAAGTCAGCTTGGAGGACCTCCGTAAAAAATCTATGCAAATCAATGATGAGATCAAATTAACGCATAAAATTTGAGAAGCAGCAAAACGCACTTTTTAACAAATTCTTCAGCTGCCTGAGTTGTGGATGTATTCGTCCTAGCATCCTCCCTGAGTTCATCTAAAAGAATGTCGATGTAGCTCCAGTATTGATTAAACGTCCAAGTGCACTGCGTGATCGCTGAAGGGCTGGAATAAAGCTGTCTTTGTGAAGTTTTGTAGCGCAATGCTCAGCAACATGACAGGCCTTCATAGCTCGCAGCTTCCCATTGCGCTGCGGGCAGACCTTGCATATAACACATCCACCGAGCTTCTGGATTGAAAATACTGAAGAATATTACTGTAAGTCTGTTACTGGCACAAGAAGAATTCGTACCTTGGGGATCAAGGGGAATTGACCGCTGACAACCTGTCCTGGCCATGGTATCTTTCAGAGCGCTCAAAACAAAGGCCAGAGGTAAAAATACAGGCGACACGCTGCAAACACGTTTATTGATCACAGGGGACCTTCAAGCTTCAACGTTTCAACGACCGTCATCCGTGGGAATATGACCTTGTCTTCGATCAACACTTTGAATCGAACCTTTGAAACCGAACACATTTGAACGCTTACCGCACCGACGCATGTCTGTTGTCACCAGTATCCTCCACACCTCGCCTCTACCAGCCAATGAAGGCACTGGCTTCACGCCCATTTCTCTCTCCATATCTTTCCAAGGAAGTATAGCGCAGTCAGCACTGTTGAATTTTGGTACCATTGTAAGTACTCTTTTTATTCAGATTCCTTGACACCCTTCACCTTGTCTACTAGCCACTACAGGTCACAATTCAACTACCACGCGAACTTGGAGGGCAGGTGGTACCTGTAATTCGCCATATTTCATGGACGGAATTTGTTTCAAATGTCGAGTCGCAGTCTGTCCCACAGTTCATGGTGAGTCTCAAATGGCGCACAGCACTGACACACATTCAACCTTGCATTCATATAGATACCCTTCTTGCCGCTTCCACCGTCTTTCAATCCCCTGTGTGAGGCTAGCTGGTCTGTGCTTGCCAGAGAGGTAGAAAGTTGGCTGGTTAACACAATTCGAGACGTTCGAGCGCCTGAGTGGGCTTGGGGCTGCAACGCATTCTGGATGGCATTCATTGCCGCTAATCCGGACTTTCCTCGGGGGTCTTGGCCTAACTGGAACCCTAAGATCAGTTTAGAAGGGAAGTTTATCGAGTCTTGGACGGCGGACAACTTGACTATGCCGGCTGATAGCCCTCTCAGCCAGCATATCCTGGATGAAATTCGCAGAAGTATATGGGATGATTTTCAGCTTAGTTTTCCTTTCCCTTTGCCCCCGTACTTGTAGCATTTCATTATTATATAAATTATACTTGTTGTTTGTAAATCAAATCAATCAACATGTATGCTCGCGCTTGTTCTGCCCACTCACCTGCGAAGCACTTTATAGAGTAAATATAGTAATACTAAGGTTGTCTATCGCAAACGCACAACGTGGGTGTGGGGTCAACCAGACCTCACATTTGACCCTGTCGCAATGTTAGGCCATGATGGTTTGTAAGATGTTAGTATATGTTAATGTGCCGTCCCTGACACCATGCTCGTCAGAGAGGATCTCAATCTCCGCTTGACCTGCGCTACCAATATCCTATTATGGTTTGCATCATGCCGTCGTCACAACATTGACGGAAATCCTTTGGTAAATGTTTATATTGTGATAGTACTGGGGTTCTCACAGATCCCATAAAGGTATGATTACGCATGTTAGGTTCAGGTTTTTGCCGATTAGCAGTGTAAGGCGTACCCGGGAAAATCCGATGAATACGCGCATATGTTCAGGAAATTTATATAAATCAAACCAAATCCCTGGGAGGAGAGGGATGATCGTTATCCATGGAGCCCCCTCTACCCGATACTATTACTAAGTCTTCATCGAAAGATCAGCGTGCTGGACGGTATCATCGAGTTTCGATGGATTGTTCTTGCACATCGCCTTGATTAATCCCTGGCATATACTTGCAGGTGTAGGCATTCATCGCAGGAGCTGATTGATCAATCAATCGATCATGCTTTGAAAGCGCCCTTCATCATTAGATGCCAACTACTCTCAACGACCCTTCTCATCCTCTGACATAATCAATCGAAATCGTGGAAGGTAGTGAAGCATATATTGAAGGAAAATGTCCGCACTTCTTCAGCTGGCACATCTTCGGCTCAGCTGTTATACAAGTCGAGTTCAGTCATAGTCTCTGCTTGAGCAATTAAAGCAGGAAAATGACCTTGTCGATCGATCCACGAGGCAATAAAATGATGGGCATGGATAGCTTGTTGCAAATCGTACTGGCAGTTACAGGAACGTTACGTGAAGCGAGCCCAAGATGAACGTTTGATGAACTACGGCATCAGCTATGGCGTGCAGTTGCATGAAACTGCATGATTAACCTTGAACCAAAGATGCAGCAGAAGGTCATCAGTCCTGTCACGACCCTTTGCGGAAAACAGCCTGGGCAGCCTCTGCTAACGCAAGTTCCTTCGCCTCTTCCTCAGCCTGAGAGCAGTGTCAAAAAAGGATAAGACGATGTATAAAACTTGAAAACTTGCAGTTGTTTGCTCGCGCCGCTTTGCTTCAGCTTCTTTTAATGCCATGTACTATGATAGTCGACATGAGTTGCCCTCATGCTAATTAGCTAATGCTATGGTTTTCTCACCTCTGCATAAATCACGTCAAAAACTTTGGGCGAAATTGGTGGTATACATCATCTCACCTCTCCCTTTGGCTAGTGTTTCGCGGTGCACGGCATAGCCCATGAACAGTCCATACACACTTAGTGCAGCCAGTCCACTGACGAAAGTGCGGTGTAGGACGTCTGTTATCATCATCTTGCCCAACCTGTGGACTGCAAGGATAAAGTTCGAAAGCGTGGAAGCAAGTGGTAAATATTGTGGTTTGGTGTTATGTAAAATGTGCGACTCCCGATCAAGCTTTCAACCTAAGTTCCAGCCACTACACAATCAGGCGCTCATCAACAGTACTTGTACTTTTCGATAAGTACCGACATATATAATTTGATAAATAGCAATGGGAAGAAGTAACAGTACAAACAACACAAGTATCTACAGAATAGGTTGCCATCATAGCCGCCAATCTCTGAAGAAGTCGTAATCCATCCGGACAAAGTTAATCATGTAATCCGATACAGCCCCTCCTTCGTCCTCTTCCTCTGCAACTTGGTCCATCTCGGAAACATCCAACATTTCCTTACCAGTAGGCTGACCTTCATCCGCATTATTTGATAACCTTCCGTCGTTTAGAGGGGCATCAATTTCTCCCTCAGCACCAAAGTCAGCTTGATCAGCGCCTTCCATGACGTCTTCTTCTCTCGCGGCTACAGCGGCAGCATGCACATCTTCCCTGTCCTCAAATTCAACTAGCGCCTTCGATAGAGCTCCTTGGTCATCAAACAGGGATCGCCAGTCAAATTCGCCTTTTTGGATGACAAGGTCGTCCAAAGAGCGCTTCTGGTTAGCTTTCAACAACATGGCTTCTTCAACCGTATGTGCAGAGATAAATCGGTAGATGTGGACGTCTCTTATCTGACCGATACGATGAGCACTGAGAAAAAGTTTGATCATTTATAAACGATGTACGCATTGAGGAAGTATCTTACCGATCCTCGCACTGTTTGTCCATTTGGGGGTTGAAGTCGCTATCATAGAAGATGACGGTGTCTGCTCCAGTAAGACTATCGAAGTGGTTAGCAATCAACAGACAAGGAAATCTACAAATACTTACTTGATACCTACTCCACCCGACCGAGAGGAAGAAATGAAGCAAAAAATCCTAGAGTCTGCATTGAACCGCTCAGTGATATATTGCCTGTCTTCGATTTTGGTGGCTCCATCAAGACGAAGATAGAGATAGCCATGAAAGTTGAGGAAAATTTCCAGGATATCCAAAATCCTTGTCATTTGTGTGAAGATGAGAACACGGTGTCCTTCCAACTTCCTCTGTCGGAGAAGGCGACTGAGTTCCTGTAGTTTACCACAATCATATTGTAGAAGGGATGGATCTGGGAAAGCTATTTGCAGCTTGACGCTCGCATGATGCAGGACGCTATCGAAGTCAGATGACTGACGAGATATAACGTGCTCGCATCCTGCCAGGGCGAAACGAGGTAGGTCCAAAGCAACTGCAGCTGGAGTGACGAAAGCGAACCTTTCGACCACAGGTTGTAACTCTTTAGTCCGGTCTGCGTAAGTCTTGACCGCCGAATGAAGAGGCAGAGCCGTGTCCATGAAACGATGACCAATATGCAATGCGGAAAGGGGAAGAATAGGCCGATGACACTGCTTAGCAATAGTCAACAGCTCTTGGCTGTAGACCGGTAACCCGGCACAGCGTAGGCTATTGAGATAACCGATTTGTGCCCAGCGAGCTATTTGTGCAACCCGCTGTTGGTATGCATAGTAAGTACGATATCCTTGAATGGTACGAGTGTCCTTTGGTGGTGGCTCCTCAGGCATTTCTGAGATGAGTGGGAGCCGATGCGTCGCATCAAGGCGCCGCGTCTCCAGAGCAGAAAGTAGGGGTACGTTTTGCTGATCGATAAACCGCAGGCCAAGAACATCAAGATTAATACTGTCTTCATCACTCGCCCGAAGAAGCTCTCGTCGGACTAGTAGTTCCTTAATCTCGAAATCTGCGGCGACGGAACGCGTCATAGCGAAAGATGTCACGATCGGACGGACTTCAAAAAGATCTGGATGATTACAGACTTTGCGGAGCTGCATGAGAATATTTGCAATCTTCTGGTACACGCCAGATTGTAAGGCGTCTCTGGTATGCGCACGATCCATGAACTCGTCATAGAGAAACCGCTGCCGCTTGGATAAGGGGCACAGAACGAGGTGCTCGTACTTGCTGGGGAGCTCTTTCTCAACGTCACGTTTGAGACGGCGGAGTAGATAGGGACGGAGAACTGTGTGGAGTTTGGTCACGCGTTGCATATTTTCGTCGTCCAACAAGGTGCCCATCTCAATCGCTTTCTCCAAGGGATCTATGTATCAGAATTAAGCAATGATCGATTACACCCAAAAACGCGAGCATGCATACTTGAAAACCATTCGCCAAACTCTTTTAGGTTGGCGAAGTTGGTACCGGACATCAGGAATTGCAAAAGTGCCCACAACTCAGTTAGATTGTTTTGTAGCGGGGTACCAGTCAGGAGAAGACGCCGAAAGGAGCGGAACATTAAGAGAATATTCCATCGTTGGGACTTGAAATTTTTGATCATATGAGCTTCATCCAGTATCATGTAATACCAAGCTTTGCGCTTGAATATGTGAGCATCGCGACTGGCGAGCGTGTATGATGTTATGCAGACATTAAAGTGGTGCTTGTTGTACCACCCTTGGCGGAGCTCCTTGCGGCGTTTCGTCGATCCATGGTAACTCAGAGTTTTGAACCCAGGCAAAAACTTCTTGAATTCCATTTCCCAGTTTAGGAGGACACTTGTCGGGACAACCTAGATGACTGGTTAGTATACGCAAAGAGCATGACGTGAATCACGTACAATAAGATGCGGACCCCATATTCCACGGTCACAAGCTAGATGAGCAAGGAGTGATATTGTCTGTATAGTTTTCCTATTGAGTAGAGTGAGCTAACGGGTTAAACAAGAAACCCCAAAGCATACCCCAATCCCATTTCATCAGCAAGTATGCCGTTTAGATTGTTGACATGGAGGCTTGCAAGCCATTCCAAACCGGACTGCTGGTATGGACGGAGGACACCCCGTAATAGTACGGGAACTTTCACCTTGTCTTCAGTGTCCCAATGGACTGGCGCAACGGCGTACGGTTTGAGATAGTCTGGTATGTTGTCTTCTTGTTGATGAATGTCCTCTGCTTCGTCAAGTAACTCAGACTCATCGACTTCCATACCAAAGGTAGAGGATGGGGGGCGAGAAGATGGTGTTTCAACCGCTGGGAAGTCCGCATAATCGTCTTTGGTCTCGACTTCAGTGGCTTGACCCATAACAACGTCGTCAGCACCTGAAGCCAAAGTGTCCGAAGTAGATTCAGTAACTGTCATCTTCATCCCCTTACTGCCATCAAAATTCGATATAGGTTCCTCTTCATGGCCAGCAACAGTGCTGGCTGGTGAAGGCGCGTCGTTGAAACTCTCGAAATGGGGAGACCTGTAGTCTTCGGTCGTGTGCTCGTGCAAAACGGAGTCAGAGTCGGTAGGAGTCTCCCGAGACATCGGTAGACTGAAAGGGATAGGCGAAGGTGACTCCATGGCCACAACAGACAAAATAGCCTCCGACTCTTCTTCATCATCCATCTCAGCATCCAGTAGATTGGCACCAGCTTGGGAGGTGGCGCTCGAAGTATCATCAACTTCAAACCGAGGGAGTGATGGCCCCAGTAATGCCGACGCACTGGTCCCGTCCTCCTCATCCTCCTCTTCTTCATCCTTAGTGCTTTCTTCTTCCTCTTCTTCCTCAGCATTCTCTGTATCTCGGTCACTCGCCTGCGACGAAAATTGTTGCTCCACGCCGTCCGCATCTCCCTCATCCACTTCAGACTCCGAATTTTCCGAACCTTCAGAGTCGAATCCTGGTTCCAGGAAGTGACCAGAAACACTGCTCGATCTGCTGCGAGACATATCACCTCTGGCGAGTTCTGCTTGCTGAGTTTCCAATATATGACCAGACCGATCGAGGATAGCATCCAGATGCTCATGACCACGGCGCCTTTCCTCAGCCTCTGCGCGTAGTCGATGCTGTTCCCGAATGTGCTATGTAGAAGAAAATTAAAATTAAAGCAATATCCCCCAAACAAGAATATGGTGCGTACGAAGACAGCCTTTTTCCATTCACTAGTGACTACCTTGACAGTTGCCTTCGCCAACGCACGAAGTCTTCTCTCTTCGTGTATTTTTGCCTTGTCCTCCCGTTGTGCCCGTTGATCCCAATACGCCTTAATTCGGGTCGATATCTGCGCAGCGATAACTCGACCTTTCACCTGCTCCCGTCGGGAGCGCTGGGTGATGGCTTCTAAGACCACATCCCAAGCGTCACGACATTGCTTTGGTTCGTGGAAACCTACGCCACCCCTTGTTTTGGACATCTCATTGAAGGTCGCGTTGTCAACAATGAGCCGACCCTGTTGCCGGAAGCTTTCCATCTTATCCAGAAGTGCAACCTTCTTCTGGACCATAAGATTTAGATCATCCTCACGTAGGTCTGAGTCATTGATGGAGACATATGAGTTCAAAAAGCCGGAGAGTGAGGAATGGAACCGAGGTCGAAGAGGTTGCTGGCGGGGATTAGAGTACAATGGAGGTGGTGGTCGCACTATGAGCTTGACGCGTCTGATATTAAATTGTGATTGTGGTGGTTCAACTTCACTGGGAAGTTGGAAAAGTGTTGGTGGTTCTCGTATCATAACTGGAGGATGTCGCTGAAAGATGTTTGAGTGAGGAAACTGCAAAAAGGTAATCAACACTCACCAAAGACTTGCGACGAGCAGAAATCTGGGAGGGATCCAACGCCACATCATCTGGCCCAGTCGACTTGTGCCCTAAGACATTAGGAATCTCCGCCACTTCCGATGCGAGTCCATCCTGGAATTTCCGCTTTTTTTTGGCAGAAGGTGGAGCAGCGGGTGAACCCGTGGGGGAAGCAGCAGCGATATTCCTCTTCTTGCCACGTACAGGTCCCATGGAGACAGAAGCCTCACCATCCACAGGCAAAATCGGAGCCAGAGCTCGAAGTTTCGGGGGCTGAGATATAGGTTTGCTTTTCCCAGGCTTGTTCGGCGTAACTGACTCAATGGGCGCAGTACCATTGACGGAATCAACCGCCTTTTGTTTCCCTTTTGATTTAGCGGAGAGGGGTAATTCCGGCTCGGTGTGCACTCGAGAAGCCGTGGAAGGTAAAAGTGGTGCAGTAAGATTTTGAACGCGCTCGATATGAGCCCTCCTTGTAGCACGCGATGGACCTGCCGATGTAGAGGCTTTTTCAAGCAGGTCATAGTCTGACTTATACTGTGAAGACAAGTTGAGTCGTTCCGTAAGTGTCATAATCTTCGTGTCCTTCCTCCTCACGCACCTCCTGAAACACGATGGAATTGTCCATCTTTGCAATCTGGGAACCAATAAGTGCCAAAAAAAAAGTGCGAGCTCATAAGTGCTTACAGATGGGTCATATTCAATGAGAGTCACAAACTTCTCCAAGTGAAAAACCTCCCGCACCTAGTCCGAATATGAAACAATGAACTTCCCTGGTGACATAAACAAACTCACCATCGTATCATGTGCGTCCATAATTTGATCCAACTCAGCCTGTCTTTCCAGTAGCATTGTTGTCCTTTCAACAGCAACATCCTCCTGCGACACCAACTGCGCGCCCTTGGTTACCCCGTTCCGTCTGCCACGACCCTCCCTTTTCCCGTTCCTCAAGCCACTCTTGACACCTTTCTCGCTCTTCTTCGATGTCCCTGACCATTTTGAGTGTTTTGTGGGCATGTTTCGCAGCCATAAACGAATACACCGCTGTAGCACCTAGCCTTAGCGCCCGTGCAAGTCGATCTCCTCAAATTCTTAACGGTTTGACGAGCTTCTTGGACCTCTGGGCCAGTGGAAAAGAATGGGGCCCCACTGATGAAAAATTATGAGACTAGATTCTGAACTAGCTGGTCGTTCGAGGTTCCGGGGAAACGGCAGCCCATTTTTCGACATGATGTTGATATTTGTTCCGAACAAATAGGAATGCGGGCATCTAAGGACGCTGTAATCACGTTCATGCGGCGATTGCAACACCAAAAATCACACCCGGGATGATGTTACTAATACTTGGATTGAAGGAAGAAACAAACAAGAGGGGTAAAACCTGCCATGCCTAGTATACAATGTACAGTGCGCAGGGGGTGTCGACGTGTCTGGGTATTACAACAACAAATGCAGGTAATGGATGGTGTCAACGTTCCAAAAAAGAATAATGTAGTGATAACTGAAAAGAATCAAAGTCCCATTTAATGGCTGGTATACTCGAAATTAGGGAAATCCTGTCCCCATGCGTCTTGAGCTGGAAGTCCGTACAGTGAGGCAGCGTTCTCCTCGGGGTATTGTTCAAAGCTATACCAGATTGAGCCTCGAAGCTTGAGATTAGATAACGAACGAAACTTACGCGCTCGCATCTCCATCTCCTGCAATTTTAGGCAGGTAAGGAGCAGTGATCTCTCTATTCCGCAACTTGTCCCAGTCGACTTCACGGAACCATGGATGTGCGAAGACGTCACCTGCGCCATGCCGCAAGTTTCCATATCGTTTGGAGGGCTCTCCCTCCATCAATTTTTGGATGATGTCTGTAGCATTTTGATGGAATGATGGCCAGCGAATGAAAGCCGGACCACGAGTGATCTTTTCGTAAAGTACAACGGGGTTATGATCGGGTTGGTGATAAGGAGGAAGTCCAGAGAGCATCTCAAAGATCAACACGCCTAGGGCGTACCAGTCAACACTTTTGTTGTACCGTTGCTGCCCTATGATCTGTTAAGTTAATTTGAAGTCAGACTTGAAAATTGGAAGATGACCACCAGGCGCTCACTTCGGGTGCAAGGTAATCAGGCGTGCCGCATAATGTCCACGTCACGGATAAACAATGCTTTGAGAATCCAAAGTCTGCTATTTTGATGTGACCGTCATGGTTGAGAAGGATATTCTCCGGCTTGAGGTCACGATATATAATGTCGAGGGAATGCAGGTAATTTAAAGCAAGTGCGACCTCTGCGGCGTAAAACTTGGCTACGGGATCCGGGAAGCGCTTCCAGGAGGGTGTTAGAACTTTTTTTTAAAAATAATTAGAAAAGACTCACATTCGACCGTCGTAGCAGGGTGAAAAGTTCGCCCCCAGGTACGAAGTCCATTACCATGAATAAGTTGGATGCGTCCTGAAACGCGCCCCAAAGATTGACGATGAAGGGATGTTGAACTGCTTCAAGCATCATCTTTTCGTTGTTGGTGTGCTCGACCTGTTTCGTCCGAACAATCTTGTCTTTGTTCAACACTTTGATGGCGTAAAAGCGGAGATTGTGTTTGCTCCTGACTGAGAAGCTAAATGAGATGATGGCGTAATGAATAACTCCAAAGGACATACCTAAATGTACTCTACCAAAGGAGCCCGTCCCAAGGGTCCGTTGTATTATGAAGTCGGTGAGCCGGTAAGATGCTTTTGGCCTCGATACGCGTGGTAGTGAAAATGTCTCGACTTCGAGATTGTTTTCTTGCTGGGTCCATTCGCTGGAAGACGTTCGCTGCGTCGATATCGAGCCGCGATGATAGTCTGCAGCAACAGATATCGAATGAGACATCGAAGTGTAAGGCAAGTTCGCAAGTCCTGGTTGACTAGACTGCTTCTGAGACTGGCTAAATTGGCCAATCTTATCAGCCATTCGCTTGATCATGCGCCAGAGTAATAGAGTACAGAAAGAGGAGACCGAGGACAGACTATAGCACAGAGGGACTGAAAGAAAAAATGATGAGAACACCGTGGTCAATCAAATTCTTACAAACTTGAAATGTCAGCGAGCGCTGAGCGCTCTCGAGGCCATAACCAGTTGCATTGTTCTTACCAAACAAGTCGCAAACAAAAATCACAATACAACAACTTTTATTGTTCAACGATCTCCTGAACGACGGCCACTGTCGTGCACACGTTATGTCAACCCTGTTCAAGTTCATCTTGATCCACAATTCTTGCGACACTAACTACACTGCATTCGATAACCAGCTCAGAGCTTGATCTGGTACGACTATTACATGTACCAAAGTTGTCATTTGTAGCAACTAACTGCAAGACTTTCATGAAACTAATGTTGACACCATCAAGAGCACCCCAGTACGTCCGGTGTTCGGTGTGTCAACAAGTACCGCCATTTCAGAAACATGCAAATAGTGAATCAGGGAAGCTCAGCCTCGCATCTGACACACCAGTGTAACGACGAGCTCGGGCGCATCAGTAAACCGGTGAGACTCAGATATTTCCAGGTTTTGTACCTTGAGATTGTTATATATATATTACTTTGTATCGTAATATACAGGAAAGAAGCATTGGGCTTACAAAATACTACAATATCGACTAATATCTGAGTCTCACCGGTTTACTGATGGCCCCTCCCCCTGGGTCACGCGGTCTGCATGCCTATCTCTAACGTGTGTGTAGTCGACCTTTACACTCGCGCCAACATCCTAACCGGAACTCCTCGGATAGTCAGCAGGGACCGCCATGCAAGGAACTATTTAACTCAAGTCTTGTGAATACTGAGGAATTTCGAGCCTGTCACACCTCTCTGTATGAATCACCGAGTTGTAATCAGTCATAGTCACATGCGTCGTAGAGACAGCAAAACACAAACTACACACATTAATACCAAAGCAGTGAGTCACTAGTACGAACTCTGAAAAATAAGGATTGCAATGACGAGATGAAGTCTTAGACCTCCCTTGGACTCTTCCGGTCCCTAGAACTACTCGTAATTACGTACCAGATAAAGGCCGAGCTTCACCAGCAGTAACCTTGTCCCACGAGTACATCATAGGTGGTATCTTTGGAAAGTAGCGAGCCAGGGCAACAGTCGAGAAAAGCTGCGGAAGACAGGTTCTGGCAAATGATTGAGATGAATATAACTTTCGGAAAGCGCAACTAAGAGGGTTGGATTTACCAGTAGTCAAGTAATCGCAAGATGCTTGAGCACCGTAATACTAACATTCCTTTCCTTTGGAGGCTGAGAGGTTTGTCCGATGAAGGGCCACACCGCCAAGTTCACATCATTTCAGTGAACTGGAGAGCTCAGGCAACGCATGTCACAAGAACGGTGGTCGTAACACGATCAACTCGCGAAGGTTGGTTTCACTTGGTCAGATGAGATTGTAAGCAAGAGATTGAGAATGATGAACAAGAATAACTTACGGTGAATGAACAGTGAACAAGCTTGATGCACCTACATAGTACAGTGTATGGATGGTGTTTACTAAGCTCTCGGCATCGCATTCTCGTCGAATCATCTTCTCGAATCTCACAAGCTGTGGATGATAACTGGAAAACTTTCTTCCCTTTCCAAACAATGCAGCACTGACAGAATGTGCATATTCATGCCGGATTACAGTGCTATACTTGATTTCGCTCACTGCATCATGAGCATTCTCGAGCACCAGAGTTGGGGTATGAGCCACGTCATCGCGCCCTTCTCCTCGTCAGATGTAAAGTGGAAGAGGACGCAGAGGAATTACGTATTTCGGAAGAGGCCCGTAAGCTCTTGCGAAGTGGCCAGGTGTAGAGAGTAGTCTGGATGGGTAAGAAGCGCTTTGATCGGTAACAACAAAGAGGCCAGCTGCTCGATCATCTCTTCTGTTTAATCGAACATTCAGCACAATTTTGCAATGTGTGAGCAAACTTACTTTGACGTTTCGGGCAGATGTAGCCACGTTCTGGATAGCAACGCCTTTGTCTCCGAAGAGAGTGAGCAGCTCAACCAGGTATACGTCATACAAATCTGGTTTTTGGTCTAGTTCCCGTGCAAGCCTCGTCTGGGCAGCCAACACCTGCTATCCATCAGCATGCACACCATCGACTTATAAATCCCAAAATACCATGTTATTAGGGAATCCCGGATCCTCCAGGTTCGTAGCGCAATTGATAAGCAAAAACACACGCACAACGTCTATAAACGACTCTTCGGGAGCTACGAGTGCAAGATCCACAAGGTTATACGCAATCGCAGCTTCGAGAGTCAGCTCCAAAGTCCGTAAGCGCTGCAACAACATTGAGATCATAAGTTTTGTGACTTCCTCTTGGCTCGCAGTATGGAACTCGGGTGTGAGGCACGTAACAACAGAGATAGTCGTGATCCCGATGAGCCGTTTCTCTTCGTCTGAGCGACCGTGTAACCCTGTTTCATTACTTTGAAAGGTCACATTATCATTGGGAGAGGTGATCGAGGAGGCGTAGAGGGGATTGAAAAGAAGTTGAAGAGGATGATACGGTTATTTCTTTGGAGGTCACAACGATGTAATTGAGGAGAGAGTACATGTTGGACATGATAGAGTCGTCGCCAGGTGACAGCTGGGCTTCAGGTGTATTAAAAAACCGGGTGAGGAAAGAAATACCTTGATGCAAAGCACAAGGGACAAGGCAGCCGCTGTCAAAGGTAAATGCGAACTCAAATATCGAAAGAGAAGAAGTAACGAAGCGGCGGAGATGGATGGCAAAAGACGGAACGATCTCCGGGAAGCTGTAAAAGATGAGCCAAGGAAGCGCTGCGTGTTTCGTAGCATGACTAACCTTCGCACAAGTACTGTAGTAGCTTTGAGCGCCGATTCCTGAACAAGATTGTCCAGGATAGGTGCACTGTCGCTTAATAGCTGCGTCAGGCGACTGTGAAGATTTTCATTTAGCTCTCGAAGCGCAGCGGAGTAGACAGATGCTAGTTTTACTAACGAATGACGGAGGAAAGTTGAAGCCATTGTAGGGCATGAAAGTGAATTCCCTTTCATGGACAGACTATCACATAAAAAAGAGGTTTCAGCGCAATGACCAGGCCTAGGTAAGATGGACCTCGGAGGATCTATGCACCGCAAAAATATTGTCAGTAGGTTTCGAACCAATTCCAAGAGAAACAGATTTTCACTCTGTTGTGGTAACCACTTGGCTAAGACCAGTTGGATGGACCTCTGAGGAAACCATCCATGTGTCGATGTCGAGGTGTCTTCCAACAAAAAAAGATATGATGTCATTCAGCAGGTTTCGAACCTGCACATTCGAAGAGAAACAGATTTCGATTCTGTCGCAGTAGCCACTTGGCTTAGACCGGTTGAGATGAACGTCCGAGGAAACTATTCATGAGTCAATGTAGAAGTGCGTTCCGATAGGAAAAAAAGCTTGTTGTCAGTAGGTTTGACAGATTTTGATTGTGTTGTGGAAATTACCTGGCTATAAAACCAGTTAAGATGGACCCCCAAGGAAACCATTCATGAGCGAATCTTCAAGGCATGTTCATAGCAAAAGAAACCCAGTTATCAGCATATCTCGAACCTGCACTGGCAGTCCAAGAGACAGATTCAGATTCTGTCGGGTCAACCACTTTGCAGCTAGGACGAAGTTGAGATGAACCTCCGAGGAAACCATCCATGAGCGGTGTGTTTCGATATAAAAAACCTGTTGATCGGCAAGTTTCGAACCTGCGCAGTCCCAAAGAAACAGATTTTGATTCTGTTGTGGTAACCACTTACCTAAGACCAGTTAGACGAACCTCCGATGAAATCACCCCATCATGATGAGAGTATGTCAATGTGTGTTCCGAGAGAGAGAGAAACTTGTTGCCGGCAGATTTTGAACCTGCGCAGTCCAAGCGAAACAGATTTCGATTCTGTTGTAATCGCTTTTGGCCAGTATCTTCATAAGTTGAGATGAACTTCGGGGAATTGTCCATGAGTGAATTGAATGTCAAGGTGTGATAAAACGTTTATCGGCAGGTTTTGAATCCGCACCACCCAAAATTTCTAGTCCGTTCTGGTGCCACTACTTAAAATAGACCACGAAGGATCCATCTATGAGTGAATGTTCAAGGCGTGATAAAAGGAAAAAGCTTATTGGGCAGGTTTCGAACCTGCAAGAGATTTCTGTCCTGTACAGCTATTACGTTTGCCACTGGGCTAAGACTGGTCGAGATAGACGTCTGTAGTACAAGTCGAAGAACATCATGCATTGACACATAGGATTAGCGGTCATTTGCTAACGCAAAATGAAATAAAAAGACTAGTTTGATAGACACAAAACATGCCAGGAATAAGCGACTTGGGGCTGGCGCCATTGCCGTTATTTGCTAATTCTCACGGGGTCAAAAAGTGGGATCCGGTACAACCACCTTGTAGTACTAGTAGTACGAGGTAATATTTGTACCTACTACTAGGCGGCCTACGCGCAGTACTTATACCACACTGACTTGGACGGTGCCGTGTAGCAAATTTATACACCCGCCCTGCCGGTACCGTACTTGTGGGTACTACACCCGTGACGCCAAGTTAGTGGCATACTCGCAGTATGTCTCATAATCGTGCTATATATCTTACAAGTTGTATCGGTACTCAACCAATGTTTTTTCTTCTTTCAGTATTGAGGTTGTTCTGAGTTGTGCCTCAGTCCCGACACGCACTACATGTTTCGGAATCGCTGTGCTCCCAGATATGGTCATTTTCCTGGCAGATCGAGTTCTGCTGGGTTTCGAACGCCGTCTCCCGGTCCCAGGATGATTGTTCCTAGGATCGCAATTGGTAAGTAATATTAGTTGTTAGTATCTAACAGACTCATCCAAACACCCGTGTTTTTTTGCTTTTCGTTTTGCTACCAGTACGAAGTCTGTCGACAGTTCGTCCTCTGGAAGGGTTCCGTACGATTGGAACTGGGATATATCTTCGGGATACCCACGAACAATGTCAGGATACTAAATCTCCAAAGTGAGTTGTTGTCCGTTCGGCGTTTAGCAAGATAGCTGATGGTAATTCTGTAGCGTCGTTTTGATATTCGGATGGCGTAAATTCCCAAGTCTGCGTTCTTGTAGTCCATGTTTAATGAGTATTGCCACAGTGGGAGCATATCCCAGGCAATTACGGAATTATACCAATGCATATGCCAAATTATACCCAAAAGCGTCTCAGATCGTCGTTCAGTGCAATCGCGACTTGCTCTGGACTACGAGCAGTGCTAGGGTGAGCACCTCACAGTAATTGCTTACTGTTGTCTTGTGGCCTCACAATCGAAAGTCACGGAGGCTCAAGCCTGTCATCGATGCCTTAGAAGTGCTGCATTGCTTGCCATCTTCTTCTTCTGCCCAACGGCCTGCGCGAATACTTACACATGTGTTTTCCAATGGTGGGCTCTCCCCGGTTGAACTTGGAAAAAGCTAAACGTTGTACGGCAACACCAGGAGGTTCCCTGCAAATGACACTTCTTGGACATATGTTACAGCGGAAATATGGTTCCACACCAGTTCTAGGGTCATCTGCGAGCGCATTGATCCTCGACTCGTGCCCAGCAGCGGGTGACCTAAAATCAATCAAACTCGCTGTTAGAACTGTCATCCGGAACCCAATTGCCAGACGCATCGTACTCGCAATCGTACACACGATATATTCTATCCGCTTCGGACTCTCTTTGCTGTTCGGTAAGCAGATGATCATGCTAGAAAATCTCCAAATCGAAATGTGGAATCCGTGCATCTTGCCATGGATGGGCCTCCACACACCCCGCCTCTACCTTTTTTCGCGCAAGGATAAATTGATTTCATGGCAAGAGGTCACACAACATGCTGAGACTGCGAAGGAGCGCGGAATGGATGTGCGTTGCGAGCTGTTTGAAGAGAGCGCACATGTAGCGCACCTCCAGGCCGAGCCAGAGAGGTATTGGTCTTCAGTGCAGGAGATTTGGGCTGTCGCAACCAAGGAGAAAAGCGAGCATTAGAGGATATATACCCTTGGTTATAACTCCCAAAGGTCGCGTTTTCGCCAATATGACACTCCACACATCATCAGGGCGGCCTTGGGCGAGACCTACACCGCATCACCTTCATTATTACACTATCAATACGGTATTGGTGTGCTGAACCTATATCTACCGAACAGGATTTATATGCTACTAAGTATGTCACATCGACATAATGACAAGGACAACGAAATGGTTGCACAAGGAATGTGATGACTGCAGAAATAACGATACAAGGAGTTCAATCAAAGGTGATACACTCATGTTGCTTTGCGCAAACCTGATTGCATATTATTTCAGCGATTCGAACAAGTCGGTAATGACCAACTCACTAGGCTCCCAACCCAAATGTTGCAACTTTCCACTCTCAACATTGTGAATAAATTGCGTCATCATCTTTTCGTACGGCTTGAACATGGCATTGAACTCTGCATGTGTAGAGGGCTTGCGTGATGAGCCTGGACGATGTGATGCCATGCCATGATTGATGTCTTTTGCCAATTGCTTTGCTGGAGATAGTATCCTTGCAGGAACATCACGCGGCTAAAACACGTTCAGTTACAGAATGTGCGGCTGGTGCAAGTAATACTCACGGGTCTGGGTCCGTCAGAAGAAGGCTTTCGCATGAATGGCAGATTCAGTTCATCAAGCACGTCCGCACCCACCGTCGCATGCTGTGGCAAGCTTGTGTGGGACACAGGTGCTGTGTGCGTTGGCCATAAAGGACTTGTCGGGGAAGGCTCCTCCTTTGTTGCAATCAATGGCAATGACATGCCGCGAGTATGAACAGGTGATAGTGACCTTGCAGGTGTGGGAAGATGAGGAAGTGGTGCGGTGGGTGGTGCGGTGGGTGATACACTCATGGATTGCTCCGAAGTTCCTCGCAGCGGCGCGGCCTTTGCTTGATGGTATAAGACCCACTTGCCTACTTGCTCGGGTTCTGCCTTGATACACACTGACCAGATGCCAATCATTTCTGCCTTGGGGAACGGATTGTTTCGCAGCAACGGTCTCAGTATATCGAGTTGCTCCGACGTGAAATTCGTAAATACTGTTCGGCAAGATCATGGCGTAAATCAAAGGTCCATATATGCGCGTGTTCGGGAGAAAAAAACACGCACGGATATTGTCGTCATCTTGCATTGATTTCTTCCTTACGCTAGCACGGTAGCGTTGAAACCACGTGGTTATATGTTTGGCATCGACCTGTCCACACCCGTGCAAGCGTCGCACCTGGTCGAGTAAGTGTTGTCTTTGGTGTGTATCCGGGTGCATCGAAACATGTTCGGCAAAATCTGTATAGAAAGGGTCAGCGCGCCTCTAGCATTAGGTCTGACATGCCACCGTGTCTCAGCAGAGGCACAACTGGGCGAGCCGTTTGGCGGTGTGTGAATGGATGGAGGATGACTCACCTTTTAGGAGTTTTCTAGAGTCTGGGGTCAGTCGTTGGCGTTTGGCGCCTGCTGCTGATGTCTCGGCGTGTTTAGAATCTCCC
This sequence comes from Suillus subluteus, assembly GCA_016647755.1. Classification (NCBI taxonomy): domain Eukaryota; kingdom Fungi; phylum Basidiomycota; class Agaricomycetes; order Boletales; family Suillaceae; genus Suillus; species Suillus subluteus. The sequence goes on along the minus strand of JABBWI010000027.1, from coordinate 6,673 downwards.
TCCATGTCGTTTCAATGGAAGGGGGAGGAAACAAAAGAGATTTCATGTAAATTTGAATGGAGTGCGGCGACCTTTGTATAAGTAGCAGTGTGAGCCACTCTTTGCAGATCCTTAGGTAAATCCAACCCGTAGGTCCGTATTTAAACACTAAAAATGACGCAATTTTCTTCAACCTTTCTTTTCAAAATCTACCATATGGATAACGATGCCGTGACGTCGGGGGCAAATCTGACTCATCTTATGAACGATCATGAAAGAGTCTCACTCCAAGACACTTCTTTGTCTTCCTGATAATCAAGGATCAATGCAGTCAACTGACCAACTCAAGAGTCACTTTGCATGCTTTTGCATGCAGGCAAATCAGAACACCTTCATTGTGCATGTTTTGCTTGCAGGCAAGTCATGTGCTGGCCTCATGGTATGTAGGGGCATCAGAACCCTCATTTTCCAGGTCACACTTTACCTGCATTCAGGTGCTTGCGGATCTACATAGGATCTCTGCCATGAGGTTCCCAAACATAACTTTGATCGATCACAATTTTTTTTGCAGGTTCAAAATACTTAAAGCGTTAAAACGATAAAGATCGAGCGGTTGTATATCTTCACTTGACCTGTTTCTGGTGGTTGCGATGGCAGTTTATCCGCTATTTCTCGTAATCGCCGACCTTGAACTCTCTTCCTCATCTCTTTGTCAACAGCGATGTCCCATGCAGTCTTCACAGGCCCGACTTCCGACTTTAGCTTATTCTCCACAACAACATCTTCCATCTCCATGGTCAAAGTATGCATGATGTCACTCTTGAGGATCTCGCGCGGCTGAGGTAGCGTGCTCAACTCAGAAGTGACCATAGGTGTTTCATGGATTGCGAGCAATTCCGTATCCAGCATAATCGAAACTAGAGTCAGAAGAAATATTGGTGTATACCAGAACTTAATGGATGTGCCAAGAAAGGTAATGGTCCACTTACACTCCCGTTCTGTTGTCTTTGCCAGCGCACCGAGTCTCTCGGCCATCGCACGCACGATCTGCTGATCCATGATAGGATCTCCCCGCATCAGCGAGGGAAACAGGACTGGGGCCACACGGGACAATGCAACTGAAAGGAAAAAGAAGACCTGATGGAGGAGAAGAACATGTTGGTATACAGTCCGTTTAGGAAATATAACATCGAGGATCATGGCGTGCGAGGTTGCTGCATCAACAAATGGGCTCGGCGGTAACGTGGAAGGCGAGGGGGCAAGAAGGAGATAGAGCTCTGATGCAAAAAGGGAAAGAAAAAGAAGATAACGCCACTTGAAACAGGCACAAGGAAGTTGATCAAAATGGGCAACACAGCAAGTATCCAGAGTACTCACTGCTGCTATTGGACTGGGCTTTCCGATAGCTGAGAAAAGAATGAGACCAGCACCAGTCATGACGTGGTACAATGATGAGCTCAGTAGCCCGCGTCGGAGATACTCGCGCATTGTTGTACACTCTTTCCACTTCAGAACATCAGGTCCGAATCTGAAATGTAGACGTGAGGTGACCAAATTGTACCGCTCACAAGACCGCTCACCTGTCGTACGCGAACCTGACCACCGGGTCCTTCAAGGCTTCGAAAGCATCTCTTACCTCGATGAACAATGCTTCTCCTGACGGACCTACTCGATCTGGGTGATATTTCCTTGCGAATCCGCGAAATGCCGTCTTCAGGGTAGCGTCACTGGAATTCGGATATACGCCGAGTAGCTCGTAAAAGTTGTTTGTGATGCTTCCGGAAGCATCCAAGAAGTTATAGATAAGATAACAAAGGACAACTGCTGCGAAAGTAAGTCGGTAGTGTAGTGCATAAGCAGGTGTTCGCGGATCAGGCGGAGACCGGTGAAAGATACTAGAAGATGTCTGGTGAATTACACGAAGCGCTTGTTTTGTTGCAAAATCTGGGAGGTACGACCAGCCGACGATGCGTAAGATCGCTGCGGACATGAATTGATGATCTAGATATACTGTAGTTTCATCAGTCAAACTGTAAGGATGGACATCAATGGAAATAAGGAAGCTCAGGGCTGCAAGCAGCCAGAATGATCTCATGCCCTTGACTGTACGCGCGCCCCATGTCCGCTGGAACTCGTGCCTGCAGTTTGTCCGCACATAACCACACACCCAAACATATATCTCGAGTTTGGGTACTTTATAATGTGCGCACCCGTGCAAAGACGGGTAGATTTCGCGTTTAATAGAAATCCACATCTAGAGACCACCCGTGACAGACAAAATCTCTGCTGCCAGGGCTCGGCTAAAACGCCACAATTCGTCTGCAACTTTGCAATCATCTAGGACTGCAAAAGATACAAATGACTGCGAAGTGACGGCTCTGCCTTTGCTAGCGAGCTGTGGGTCTTTCAGTCTCGCCAGCCAATGAGAGCCACGCAATGTTGGTCTGGCCTTACAATGCAATGCGGTAAGTTTGGGCAAGGCAATGGGAAACAGACACTTTTTGGGCTCAAGAACCAAGGACAGGGCGCATTACGGTCAAGGTCGACCCTTTTACTAGGACATCGTCGCAAACAAGAGGGATATGACCACTTGCCTATCTATGTGAAACCGAGGTGCTAGCCAGAGAAACTCTTGTCGTCAATAATACGAGGTTATAAGCCTGGAAGCTGTCGTCCAGCATGAAATAAAGGTGCTTCGCGGGACACGCTGTGTAGCGCTGGACTGAAGGAGAAACCTGGCGTGCGAATATTTTACCTCGTGCAAGCAACTGTTTGAACACGTCGGCAAACGTTGATCTCCTGCTATCTCCACGACGCTCAAATTTCAGGACCATCATTTGGAGAACTGCAGCACGTTGCTGGAGGATATAGGAGAAGTGGACACGTCAAAACATGAATATTTTTCGGTTGTTTGGTTCGCATTCGCGTTGTGAAAGTTGTCTGGAAGCTAACGGGTCGTGGGTGTAGGGGATTTGGCCCACTTGGCCTCTATAATCATCCTTATTCAAAAGATTCAGAAGACCAGGTCATGCAGGGGTGGGTTTGCTTTGGATTCACTTATTTGTCCTTGCTCAGGCGTGTCATGTCTACTAGGTATTTCCTTCAAGACACAGGCTCTCTACGCCCTCGTGTTCGTGACACGCTACGTCGACCTGCTATTCCGCTGGGTATCTGTTTACAACTTGGTGATGAAGTTATTCTTCATTAGCAGTAGTTGTTACATTCTCTACCTCATGAAGTACCGTTTCCGGTGCGTACTCAGTAGTGTCCGCCTTTTGTATGAATATTGACCTTGGTTTTGACAGTCCAACGCACGACCCCTCCATTGACACGTTCAAGATTGAATACCTCCTTGGGCCATCCTTCTTTCTATCGCTGATATTCAACTACGCGTTCGAGCCAACCGAAATCCTTTGGACATTCTCCATATATCTTGAATCTGTCGCCATTTTCCCCCAGTTGTTCATGTTGCAGCGTACTGGCGAAGCGGAGACAATTACAACGCACTACCTGGCTGCTCTGGGTCTTTATCGTGCTCTGTACCTTCCCAACTGGATATATAGGTACGCACGCATCCAATGGATTCTGTTCATGACCGAACGATTTTGCCCTCCAGATACTTTACGGAGGACTTGGTAGATCCCATAGCTGTCACAGCTGGACTGGTGCAAACCGGGCTTTACCTCGACTTCTTCTACGTCTACTTTACAAAGTGGGTCTTATACGCAATTCCTGCGCCAAATGTATACTTACCGATGATATCATTCCCAGAGTCCTCCACGGCCAGAAGTTCGAGCTTCCAGCATGAGTTGGCATATTTTGGTCTATCAGAGTCCGACATGTCATTAATCAGAGCTTTGCCTATTACGAACCGCTCTTGGACATTTATGCATGCTTCGGAGACCATAGAATTTTGCAATGCATAGCAAACGAGATATTTGAGTCACTGGCTAATGAATCATGATGATGATGATGACATGTAATAATGGCCTAAGCATGTCACGTGCCTCGGCTGAATCGGCGTCAGTATAGAATCTAGATCGATGATCCCTCGCCGAGCATCCATTACCATTTCTCAGTAAAGAGCTAGGATAAAGTCTCAGCGGGACGTGAAAGTAACGCTGAGGTAGAGAAAATGTCAAGTATCGAATGGGTTAAACTTGTCCGAGACGGAAAGATGTTACCGACACCGGTAGGGACGCACATAGTGTGGAAGGTGCCAAGATGCGATAAGGACTAGAAAAAGGAAAGAAGCCCCGGAGGCTAATCGATATCCACTGGCAGTACTATGATGATCACCATGATCGTCATAAACAGTACTTGCATGTACATCGTTGACACTGGAGACAATGCGGAGCTTGCGGTTTATGATGAACTATACAACTTGACAAGGAAGCCTTCAAACTTGCTTCAAACAGTAACCTCCGCAAGTTCGCTATGGTTGAACGTTGAACAGCGAATCAAGGACACGGTACCTCCGACAAGACCACGAACATCCCGCGACGTTCATATGCAGTGAAGTCACACACTGCAGTCCAGCATGTACTGCTTGTAGGATGATCCGTCATACTGGCAATTCTCAACGCGAACTTCATTCACGGGACCCTGGGTGCATGGACTTGCTCGGCCCTCCTCGGCTTTACTAAGTTTACTTAGACTCGGATGCTTGTGAATACACATCTTGCGAATCTCTTGCGTTCGGAAGTCTCGACCGAGAGATTGCGATGATGGCGGTGCGTGTTTAGTGTTGCTTGACTGACAGGACACGACGTTGGCACCCAGGATGAGCACTAGTTTTCCTGTAATCAAACCTCGACTGAAAGAATACAGTCGCACCTCCTTTTTCAAGGGTAGGTGCTGTGATTATCAGGTGAGTCTTTGCGCTTATTCAGTGATTTCTACTACGAAAGCGTGCCCCGAGACAAATACCGCTGGATGTATTTTTGTCAATCGTCAAAAAGTTTTATCTCACTCTTAAAACTTCGAGATACCGATCGGGTACTCTTCGCAAAGCTATCATACAATTCATACTCAGCCATTCCTTAGTGAGCTGTCAATGAATCAACGTCCGGCAAGTATTCAAAGAAGAATGGTATTGTTTTGGGGCGCGTTTTTCAGTCACGTTGAATTGGTCATCAGCAAGTTATCGGCGCACTTCTCTGGTTGTCTGCCGAACCCGGTTGGCACGACTATTGAGTTTTCCTCGCTACATATCGCAATGACCTGCAGGCATCTTGATATCACTTCTACTATTTCGGTAGTTGCATTCCCCTTGGTCAACCGAGCCGGACCGCGCACAGTCTTTTGATTTCTGATAGCACCCGCGGCACAGTAGTCCCTAAAAATTACGCTCTTCAAGTGACATTGGAGATAGAGACACGATTGTTTGCGTACTCACCTAGGTTCCTAGCCCCCAACGTTGCCGCTTCAAAAGGACCATGTCTGCTCGATTCATGAGCAGCCTATCTGATAGCTCTGATCTGGTTATTGCCTCAGCCGAAGGATTATAACGCTGTCAGCAATCGGACGCGAAATAATTGCACCGATCTTATCAACGTTCAACGATCATTCCTGGGTCGTATTATGTAGTCTCACGTGCCGGGACACCTCTGCATAGCTCTCGTTTGTCAATAATTTGACGTACGTCCTAGAGTATAAGTACAGGGTACATGCAACCCATTGCAGCCATTCTCTCGCCAATCTTCTCTCTGCAAGTTTTCACAATAGCAATGAGTGACAACTTGTCCACATCCACCCTCGATGGTGAAGTACGTGCTTGTGTGTTTTGATACGCCTCCATGTCCCGATTTTAATGTCGAATATAGGTTCTAGCAAGCATCCGCAAGTCCATCGCCGAATTTTATCAGCGTTGCGGCTTGCAATATAAGAACATCACACTTGACGAAGCGTGGTACCCCGAATGTTGTAAGGAGGCCATCAACCGTGGCTATCCGATGGATGCCATCCTCCCATACATGGCCGTTGGCGTAGCCATAATGTCCAACGCTTACGATCACCTCCCGGACCGTGCAACTAAGATGTGGATCTGCCTCTTCACCGCCGTAAGCACCTGCATCGACGACATCATGACCAGGGCAGAAAATCTAGTGCACGTGTGCCGTTTCAACGAGCGGTTCGCGAATTGCCAGCCGCAAGAGCATCCAGTTCTGAATACGTTCGATGAGCTTCTGCGGGAGGTCGCTTGCCATTATTCTGCACCGGTGTCAAATTTGATCGTCACGTCCTCGCTCAACTTCATATCTTCCATTTTACTTGACAATGAGACCCAAGATATGCCGGTATGGTATTTCTCCAATAAATGCAGCTTCGATCTTTAACCCTTTGTGCGAGTAGATCTCGCCGCGGACTCCCTCATACTCCGAGTATTCTAGGCTGCTATCAGGCCTGTCGGATGCGGGCGGCTTCTGTGTTTTCCCTTCCACACTCACGCTTCGGAATACGTTCAATGTATGCCAGATCTAACTATAGTCATAAATCACACAAAGCAAGTACATCAATGATGTTCTGATAACTTTTCTAACCTGCCATTATTCAGTGATATTTTGTCATATACAAAGAGGAGATTGAAGGCGACTCCGTAAACTACTTGTCGCTCATGGCAGCCTCTCGTGCTCTCACCAAACAGGACGCTCTCCGTGAACTCATCGAGAAAACTGTGCAAGCACATCACAAT